>JAQQTP010000080.1:49577500-50807500 GCA_029884605.1 Ormosia emarginata
CAATATAAACACAAGCAAAAATTGAAAGTAAATAGGAAAAGGTTGAGAAAAATGCACAAATGAATTTTATACTGGTTCGGTCACAATTGACGACCTACATACAGTCCCCAAGCAAATGCTCGATTTTCTCCACTTGTCGAATTTTCTCTTACGAGGACTCTAATGAACTTTCCTCTACCTTAGCCTCAAAGTAGAGTTACAATGATTTCTTTCACCAATGATACCACCAAATCTCCCTCTACTTCTATCCGAAGAATAGTAACAATATCAAAGAAATGCTACCCTTACCCTTTTCTTCTCACAAGAACAAGGCTTTAACTCTCAAAGGTTGTGGTTGCTCTTATTAATGAGCTACAATAGGTTTTGGACTCTCTCTCTAGAATGGATATACAAGTTTAGATTCAACTAAGAGGAAAGAAAAATAGAGATTGCAAGATTGCAGCACTTCCTCACTTCTATTTTGAGCAATTGTGTGTCTTGATCTTCTCCAAGGCTTCCTATTTATAGTGGAAAGCTTCCTCTTATTTTTCTAGCCATTAGAGACAGAGAAAATTAGAAAAAATTAGTCTCTAATTTGTGGGAGTTAATTTCATGTACAAAACACATAGTTGCTCTTTCTATTATCTGATAGTTATTTCTTTGTTCAGTAGTCGCTTTAATAGTCGCTCTTTTTCTCTGGTTTACGTATGACAACATATCATTAATTTTTTGAACGTTAGAGCATTCATTTACACTTAAAATAGCTTGATCCTATCATAAATAAGTATAAATAGCTTATCTCAAACACACTACCGCCTGAACCACCACCCCTACTCGAATTCGGCAATAGCAGCAGAGGCGCCCATTTTTGTCAGATCTAGAAGTTTAACCCTGTCGAAGGCTTTGGTCCCACATCAAATACCACCGCCTGAACCTCCTCCCCTACCCGAATCTGATAGCAATGGCAGCAGAGAGTGCATGGTCGACAACAAAGGCGCCAATTTTTTTCAGATCCAAAAGCCAACCCTGTTGGAGGCTATGCTCCCACGTTAGATCAAAAATCTTTGCCGATGCGTCCAATGCCTTCATGAGGAAGACAACGCCTTTGACCCTAGTCATATTTATTCATTTGAGCAGCATATAGATTCATCATGAACTAATAAAGGCTTCATTATCAAATAAATTATTGATGAGTTCTAGTGTGAGTGTGTGTGCATATGAGATTTATTTTAGGAATGGCACATGATGTATTATGGGTCATATGTTATTGCTTGAGTTCCATTATTGTCTTGTTAAATGTTGTTTGGATTTACTTTCTTTGTCTTTTGCGTTATTTCCCTATGTATTATAAGTTTGGTTTTTGTCTTTTATCCTTCATTCAATTATTATTCAAAGCATGTAAAAGCAGCAAACAATATTTTAATAAAATAAAAGTATAAAATAAATAAATTAGTAAATGAATAAATAAACATATTAAAAAAAAAGAGGGGTCACGTTTAGTGGTTTTGAGGAATCAAATACTCTAAAGTCAAATTAAGAATCACTTATACGTTTCCCCAAATGGTTAACTTATTTCCAATAAAATCCTTCTTTTAGAGAATTTAATCTACGCAACGGCCTACGACGTTGATTGTATGGTTATACCATTCTCAGATGTCGTAATAGTCATAAGGACTTATCGTATAACTTATGTTATCTTGAGTCCTATGCAAGGGTAGATTTGTTTTCTTAAAAATAAAATTCGTCTTAAAAAAACTATTTGACCTTTTTAAAAAAAATTGATTTGCTTTGTTAAAAAGGGTGAAACAATCATTTTCTAAGGCTATTAATAAATTTGCACAATTAACTTAGGGTAACCGTCTTAGAACGGGTGTATCAGTAGTGTTGTGGGATTTAATTTCCACCATTCTCTTGCGCAATCGACTCCCAAGTTCAACTTGGTTTCAAAGATTAATTTAATTTTAAAGACTTTCTAATTTTTCTTAATTTAAATAAAATTGGTGGTGAATCCCTCTTTTTTTTTTCTTTTTCCTCATTCCCACCGTGATCTTAGTTGCAACAGTAATACAAAGAAAAGTATTTTCTGTAAAGGAGAATGTATAAGCTAAACTATTAAAACAAACCAATCCAAATTACCTAATTGCAAACATGGGCATTTATTTATTTATTTATTTTGCTAAAAAATAGTGAATTCATTACTAGAATGAAAAGGAAAACAAAATCCCAATTTGGTTAAGGCATATGTCCAAAAGAACGCCTCCAACAAACCTGGACGTGTAACTGATGAAATTGTGGATATGTGTGAAAGTGGATAAGCTCTAGGCTACATTTTTTCACTAAGCATTCCTCAAAGGTAGCCTGTTGGATTAGGATGGCGATAAAGGAGCACCTTTGGTGTGGGGATCTATGCTAAAACCTTAATAATAGTGAGGTAGATAGTGCTCCTTCTTTGGTTGTCAACAGGAATCATACTGCAAGTCCCCTTCGTTTTAGTCATTAGAATTGGTTGGAGCCCCTAGCTCCAACTCTGCTCTCTCTGACGCTTGATGAGTTATTGTGTTTGTCTTTCCTCTATGTCAGATTCAGTAAACAAACTCCTAACAAGGTATTTACATTTTGTCTCAGTTTGCAGAGAAATTTTGGAGTCTTCGAGGAGCATAATTTCATCTTCCTCCTCAGGCTCCTCAGCATTACTAGAGGGGGCCATACCACAAATACAGAATAGGGACATGTTGGTTGTGAAAGTGGCAACAACACGAGAAGGGCAGTTGAATCGTGCTTTCAATTTCTAAACAGATTCTTCAAACTAAACAGCTTTTCAAGTTTTCTTAACTTGGATGAATCAGAGTGTAAGTCAGAAGCTAAGTAGTTCATAAATATTACTTTAAGAGAAACTTAATTTTAAACAAGATTCTTTTAAAAACTTAACTTAATTGAAGTGAAAGATCAGTTTTTGTTACCAGAAGGACAAAATAAAGATTATATATAATAAGCAGAAAACTAAGAGATAAGGTTCAGAATAGATCGCTTAAAAGATTTATACTAATTCGGCCAAATCACGTGCCTACGTTTAGTCCACAGTCAGAAACCAAGATTTTAGTATTACTATGAGTATTCTTTCTTCAACCTTAGCTTCTCCAAGCTAGATTTAAAGTAGTATTTGATCCACACTAGCCTCTTCAAGCAAGATTAATACTCATATCACTATCTGATCATGTTACAAGATGAGAATGACTCAAGGAGTGGATTTAAACTTTACAAAGTGTAGAGATTATGTTCTCATACACTAAAAGAGTGATCTAAGAAATTAAAAGCTTAAGAAAATAAGTTTCTCTTTTGAATAAGTGATCAGAAGCAAATTTCAATAAAGAAACTTGTTCAGAAGCAAGATTTGAATGTTCCGAAGTTTGATCAAAAGTTTGGCAAAATAACGATTTTCTTTATACTTCAAATCTTTAGGCTTCTTCAATTTATAGAGCTTCAGAAACTAGCCGTTTCAGTCTCCAACGGTTACTGTGCAGAGTCAGGTTACCGTTTTCTTGTCCTGTAGCTATCAGTCAGCTTCCTTAATAGTTTTTGTCCTTTTCCAGCGATAGGTAGAAGTTTTAAACTTCCGAGCCTTTATGACTTTGACTTTTCTATTTATAGGAAAATGTTGTCTTCTGAACTCATAATCTTCTAAAAGACTTGATTCTTTTTATGATTGATACTTCTGATAGTTTTGTCTTTTGATGATGTTAGCTTTTGAACTTAGTCTTATGACGCACTTACTTCTAATTCTTGTCTTCTGATGAACTTAACTTCTGATGTTTGTCGTTTGATGATCTGATCGTCTAAAGGTTGTCTTATGGAGAACTTGTTCGAATTATCAAATTGGGTTCTTTAAGTTCTCATTTGTAAAGGATCTGAAAACAACAATTCTTCATGAAAACTTTAATTAAGTTGAGACTTCCTTCAGGTGGGTTTTAAGAAAACCACAATATTCACGTTGGTTATCCAGGAGTCTTCCTAACTATGTCTTGATACACTCAAATGAAATATTAGTAATTAAAAGATTCTAAGTTTAAGTTTGTTAATCATCAAAACTCAAAAAGTTCAAAAGAACTTCAGCAAGCTTTCATGTTTTTGATGGACTTTGGAATTTACAAGTTGGTGGTAGGGTGTTCGCGGATTGGATTAGATTAGTTTGGAGGGAAAAATTCATCCAATCTAATCTAATTAGTTTTCTTATTTTATCATTCTATCAATTTAGTTCAAAATGTAAATTTGATCTAATTCAATCCATTCTAAATCGGTTTAGATTGAATCAATTTTTCATTTTTTTTGTTATAATTTTTTTATACATAAATTTATCAAATTCATTAAATATGAAAATCCAAATTCATAAAATATATCAAATATAAGTCTAAACTAATTCATCAAAGTACAATAAATATAAGTTCAAACTAATTCATCAAAATATAAATCCAAATTATAAATTCATCCAAATTATTTGTTAATCCTACAATAAATGTTCAAATTCAATAGAGATAATTAATTTTGATTTGGGGAATAGTAGGAAAGTTCAAAATAAGTATAAGTTACATAGGAATTTCCTAGATAGAATATTATTGGTTAAATTAAAACTTTAGTCCCTATAGTTTTCACCTATTTTCAATTTAGTCCTATAGTTATTTTCTTTTCAAATCAATCATCACACTTATAAATGTTTTCAAAGTAGCTTCTACTGTTAATTTCTGTTATAACACTGTCAATTTAATCATTACTAAATATTTTATAAAGATAGAAAGAGCTTCTAAATAAGAACCTACTTAATAAATGAAAACCTACTCAGAAGAAATGAGTACCTGCATAAGCACTTGTTGGATGTTTTACGAAAAAATGAGTATCTAAAGGAGCACCTACTAAATAAAGGAATACTTACTAGACTAGACAATTGGTGGTGTTATGATACCGTTATAACGAAAATTGATGATAGAGACTATTTGGAAAATAATTATAAGTGTAAAGATTGATTTGAAAGAAAAAAAAAAAATATAGGGACTAAATTAAAAATGAGTGAAAACTTTAGAGACCAAAAGTTTAATTTAACCAATATTATTTTAAAAAATGTATATAAAATTTCAGTTCTGTTTGGATTGGATGAGTTTTCAATTTTGGATTTGAAATCTGATCTAATCTAATTAACTTTTTCAACTTTTTATTTTTTAATTTTACTGTTTATTCGATTTTCAATTTTTTGGCTCAATTTTTTTAGTTTTAATTATAGTGGTTTAGTTTTAAACACTCGTAGTTGGTGGTAGGTGGGGTTGACACCATAGAGAAGGCGGTTTGGCCGCTGAGAGGAGGTTTAAGGCTATAGATCAGGAATTCATTGATATGGTAGAGTGACGATTGGTTAAAAAGGTGAATAGGTGGGTTGTGTTGACATCAAAGATGGACTTACGTAAGCGGTTAGGGATGATAGCGGCGAGGTGGAGATGTTTGATCAGTTTAGGGTGGGTGGCATTTGGGGTTATCATCAGCTGAACACAGAGTGTGGTAGGGTCACCAAAATCCTAGATTTGGGATGGATTTGGTTTGGCCGATGGTAGATGGGATTAGATAGGGGGTGACAGGTGTTTGGGTGGTGGTGGGGTGGGATTAGGGTGGGGTAACTATGGCAATGGGTTTCGAGAGGGAGATACGAGGGGTTCATAGGGGGAAAGGGAGGCGGAGGGGTGGCGACACTAACTAAAAAGTTGGAAAAAGGCAAGCTCATGAGGGGTTGCAGGGGTGAGAGAAGACGACAGTGCAAGGGTAGGGTGGGGCTATGTGCGTTGGTGACTAGCTTAACTAGATGAAACTTCAGCGAGGGAGAGAAGGCCGTCAGATGCGGAAGGGGCTGCCTAGTAGTGTGGTGGTGCTAGGTTTGCCCTAGCAAAGCCTCATGCTAGGAATTAACACTCCTTATGCATAAACAAGAACATTTAATTTGTTAATATAAGTATTAATGAGTATAAAGGTTTCTCTAGCACCTTTTATTTTTACGAGGGTACTAAATCTACTACTTCCAATTGTTTAAAAAAAGTGTTAGTTCGTTAATTATATAATAACTATTGTTAATCAATAATTAGCTTATCGGTAACCAGGTGTAATCTAGATGTGGGTTTTCAAGTGTAGATGAATACACACACACACACACACAAAATTCTAGACCTAATCCTAAACATTCTTTTTTTTGTTGACTTTCTGAGTCGGATGAAGATTCTTTTATTTGATTAACCATTTCTTATCCTTCTTTTGAGGAACTATATTCAGATTTAGAGGATTCAGATTCATTGATTAATATGCTGATCAAATTTTTCTTTAATTCTTCATCAATTTTTAAGCTATTAATCTTTTGTTTTACTTTACAATAAAATATTTGAGATCATAGATAGAAATTTTATTGTATTTATATTTCAATTAAGTTAGACATATGACTAAATATTGATTATTATTTCAGAGGGGTACTTATACTTATAAAAACAAAGTGTTGAAAGAATCTCCTATGAGTATTAATTGTGACATTTTGCGTAGCCTGAAATTTCAAATCTTTTTTGGCAATAGGCGACGTGCCATAAATTTAATTGTATCTCTACTATTGTATAACTGCAGTCTGGGTTTAATGATTTCAATTGTTAGGTGTTGCGTATACTGTTGTTTCTTTTGATTGTGCAAATTATATTTGACTGTCGTGCTAATGGAAATTCTAGGACTTCGAAGTGCTCATCAAGGAACATTTTAGGCGGCATGGTCATTACATCTTTAAGGCTTGAGATGCATACGTGAAAGGTTACTTGATTGGCTCGATGACTAGAGATGCCTCAGTAAGTGACAAGAGCAATCAGAATTCAACTTCTGCAGGTTTTAGAATGTTCTTAGCCAAGATAGTGTCAACGATTTTCTTGGCTGAGTGAGGTTGGAGCTGATTGCTAGAAATTTAAGCATATGAAAGACTTTGTAGCATAAATTTGAATTTGTAAAGATACATTTTCTCCTTAAAGCCTAAATGTAAGGTTTTCATGTGTTATCAGTATTTTGATTACTTACAATTACAACCTTTCATTTCACTTGTTTAAAAGACCATTCACATCTTGGATCCAGAAAAAGAATTGGAGGGTCTCTTCCAAAAATTCTTGTAGAGTACCTAAGTTTGATACATTAGACTAATTACATAATTAATTATCATAGATTATGATAATTAATTATTAATTAACTATCATAATTATCTATTAATTAATTATGTAATTGGCTTAGAAAAATTATTGCCAAAACTTGGAACACTCAAGTTTGGTGCACCAAATCAATTAGTACTTAATATTTTTATAGATCTTTGTGCTTTTAATTGTGTGGAACAAAAATCTATAAAAATATTAAGTGTTGATTGACGTAATGGACCCAACTGAGTACTCTAAATTTATGCAAGAATTTCTCAATTAACCTAACGAAATCAATTTGAGTACTTATACAAGAATTTCTAAGGTGTCCTGTTAAATTGAGGGAACCAATAACAGATTGGTCATTGGAATTGAAGGCGTTTGATTGTGTTGCATGTGATTGATTCCCTCCGGCATGTTAGGATATGATGAATTGAATGTAATTGAAGAACGAATACCTTCCTTTTTTCTTTGTTTTTTGCAATGAATTCTACGCTCGTAAGCTTCATTTAGCATTTTGACATTTTTTGGTACAAGCTTTTTGACATTTTTGCTTTTAATGGTATTTAGTCATGTGTTGTAATTTTCCACTTCTTGTGATGCTTTACCATGTCTCAGCGACTCATACGTATGTTCAATTCTCCGTACAACCTTTTTTACCAGGATAATTCTAAGTAGGAATGACAATCAACTCTGATATTTTTATCACAAACAGCATATATATTTATGTTCACAATTCATCTAATATCATTCATTATACTTATATTTTTTTATCATTTTTTCTCTTTCAATCACATATTTTTAAAAAGAATGTGTACAGTACATACACCTTTAAAAAAAGTGTATGATCATCTTTTTTCATAGGGTGTGGTTTTGCTCACCTCGCACTTCTAAACCTGCACCTTAAACCTGCCTGCACACATGCGGGCCTTAGAAAAAATTTCCATCCCCTGTTCAAACGTCTCAAAATTCCACACTCTACGCGTCCAACCCTACCTCATATGTAAACTGTTAAAACAAGAAAATTAAAAATCTTTAACAATAGCAAAAAAAAAAAGAATATTCAATCTAGTGTACAAAAATTATTAAACAAGATAACTTTAGTGTATGTGAATATATGTATACATTAAATTAATATGTATATATGTGTATTAGTGTAATTATATACACATAATCAGGTACATTTATGTATTTATATAATACACAGACACATGTAAAATACCCAAGAAATGAAACTTAAAAAAGGGGCTGGGCGGCTTATAACCCGTAACCAATACGCCTAGCATCGGTAAATGCTGCATGCATTATTCCAAACCCCACCCCCAAGAAGAAACATGTTACTCTAAGGCCCTTCAGCAAAGGCATCAAAGAAGGGGTATACAAATTTTTAGTAGTTTAACTTTTGCGTGTATACTTTTTGCACAATTAAAATTTGCACATATTACTGGAAGATATGTAGTTTTTAAGCTTGGGCATATCAGAAGACGGAAGCTCGTAAGTAGCCTTGCCTTAACCTTTGACAGCTTGCAATATTATTATTGAAATTCTTCATATAACATCAGCCATTCAGGATATTTCAATGGCTGCTAATTATATTCCTCCTTTGCTGGAGCATCTTAACACAAACAGGAACGTTTACTGGGATGGGAATTTCCTAAGACGAGTTGGATTAAGATGGATGTAGATGGTGGTTCGAAAGGCACAAGGGGTCAAGCTGGTGCAGGAAGGAGGCCTGCTGTGTAATGCTTCTGGCGCTGGTTTGGAAGCTTCTGCCTGTCATAACCTTGAGAGAATTATTGGCTTGTATGGATGGCTTAGACCTTGCATGAGACTTGGGTTACCTAAAGAATATTTAACTTGGAAGCTGTCTGTCTTTGTTCCTGAAACTAAATGAGAAAGGTAATTCGCTCCTTCACATCCTTGCTATTCTCTGATCGTAGCCAATAACAGGGAAGGTATTGAAATTGCAAATTGTCTAACTTCCTTCATAAAAATTGGTTGTGAACCAATTTTTAACTTTTGATAAAATTTTCAGAACAGTAGAGTTAGAATTAACACTTTAAAAAAAAAAAACAAGTTAAAAAGGATAATGACAGGAATCTTGAATTTTTCTTTTTATTTTTTTTTTTTTTTTTTTTGGGGTTAAAAGGGATTGAACACAACAAAAAACACAGTATAGCAGCGTTTGTTGCAGTCATCTGGAGTCCTTAATATAACGGCTGTAAGGAATTCTTACATTATCCACAACATCAACATAAAGCAACAAAAAATCAAATAAACCTATTCATGGAATACAAAAAATAAAAAAGTCAATGGAAACTTGTCCAGAAAGCTTTAACCGGTGGTTGTCCTGAATCAGCAAAGCCTTTTTTTTAGGGACGGTTACCAATTTCATTTGTTTCTCTGTAGATGTTATAAATTTCCACTTGGGGTGTTTCAACTATAGGTACATACTGATGAGATGAAGTGTCTATTTAAGAGTGTTTACAAGGTGAGTTGCCAACTGTGACTCTGATTCAACTTGAAGGTGGAAAGCATAGTTTATTTTAACCCTTTCAAAATAGTACAAAGCTATGCCAAAATAGATGTTCCTGCACCCAGATAATTCATGAAACCAATATAACCCATTGACCCTGCTCATCTCTCAAGGCACCACTATACCAAAGTTTTCTGAATAAGGAATGACTGCACCATGCATATTGAGCATAAAATAACTTTGAGGAGGTTTCCAAGAAACAAGGATCATCTTGGGGATTAAGGAAGTACGTCCTTTGTTGGCTATAAATAAAAGTAGGATATTTAGCCATGTGATAGAATCCTGTGGCTCTATTCAGGTCAAGAAGAGCATTCTTACTGCAAACCCGGGTGCTTTAATGTACTCCAATTTCAATCAATTGAAGGCTATACTAATGTCTCACTTGAGATTCCTTGCAAAATACTGATAAACTCCGCCATTCAATCAAGGGTTTTGAGTATCTGCCCTCCCCCCACTGTCTGTTAGGCAGTTTAGGGCCATAGATCAAGTCTAGCTCTTGTCAGGTACAGACAAATATGCAACCTGACTTTCAGTATTTCAATACAAAGGGCACACGGTCACAAAAGTGTCATCCCTCAGACCTCGCCAACTCGCTAATATTAAAATTGCAAGATATCCTACTGTAACATCCAATAGAATAATTTCGACCAGCTCTTTCCAAAACAAAGCAGTATATGAGGCAACCTAATAGCTAGGAGCAAGAATCAACTTAGAATGCAACAAATTAAACTCAGAAGTAAACTTACGTACATAAATTTGAGGTTAACCAAGTAAGAATCAAATCATCTATCCTCTCTCCCTATCTCCAATCATGTCCTCCAATAAAATACTATTAACTAAGGAAAAAAAAAAAGACGGTATATCCCCCATAGTGCGGATCGAAATTCAGTATGTGAATCTACGAAATATCCAACTCTCCTTACAAATAAATCTAGAAGTTTATATACTACATTGTTAGGTGGTAAATTTAAAACATGCAGGCTTCTCTTTCTTTATTAATTCAAAATCCAGCCAAAGGTTCCCATGGTTCTCTTCTTATTTCATTTCCATATCTAAAGCATAACCATAATCCATAAAACTAACAAGACACAAGTTATATCTCATATTTGCATTGGTGTGTGTATATATATATATATATAAACCTCACATTGCAACCAAAAACCCATGGAAAACCAATAACATCTAGTCCTCATCCAATTTTGACCAATAAAATAAACCAGTATATAAGACAACCTGATAGCTGGGAGCAATAATCGACTTAGAATGCAACAAATTAAACTCAAAAGTAAACCTAGGTACATTACTTTGAGGGAACCAAATCATCTATCCTCTCTCCCTATCTCCAATCTTGTCCACTAATAAAATACTATCAACTAAGAAAATAAAAGGACAGTATATCCACCATTGCGCGGATCAGAATTCAGTATCTCAATCTACGAAATATCCAACTCTCCTTACAAATAAACCTAGATGCTTACGTACTACATTGTTAGGTAAAAAACCGCTTCTTGCAAGTTAAATTTAAAACTAACAGGCATCTCTTTCTTTATGAATTCAAAATCCAGCTTCCCATGGTTCACTTCTTATTCCATTTCCAATGTCTAAAGCATGACCATAATCCATAAAACTAACAAGACACAAGTTATATCTCATCCTTGCATTGTTACAAATATTAAAAACCCCCGCATTGCAACTAATTCCCATGGAAAACCCAATAATATCCAGTTCTTACTCAATTTTCATAATCAACAAAAGAAAACTAAGGAGCACAGACATGTAGTCAATATAGCATATAATACCGAATTAACTCATACACCAGTCTTGATTATGTTCCTCCTTGCCAAGAACCTCGCGATAGGCGGCGTCAGCGCGACCGTAATCGGAACCCTAACAGGCAACAGAGCCTTGTTGCAGAGCAGAGCGAGTGTAAATGCCCCTCCGGCTGAAGCCGCAAGCTGAGCCGTTTGGTTCTTGGGCTCCTTCTTGTCTTGGACCGGCGCCGAAGATGATTCGGGTTTGTCGTCGAGGACAGAGGGAGAGGCAGATGGGTTGTTGTTGGGATTCTTGTCTTGGTCGGAGACAGCACCCATGTGGAACTTCTCGAGGATGGCTTCGACATCAACGTTGTTCCTGATGGCGACGTAGAGACCGGTGATGGAAGCTGCAGAGACACTTAAATGAACCCCAACTGCTACTTTCCCGTATTTTCTGACGAGCTCGCGGAATCGACCACCAGCCATTGTGCCAGAAACCAAGTACCACGAAAATTGAAAATTGGTGCTGCTTTATGTTGTGTTTGTGTTTTGTGTTGTGATTTGAGTTGCAAGAAACTAATGAGTTTTTTTTAGGAATGAGAAGAGGAGGTTTTGACTTTTGATCAAAAATATTGCAGGCGGTGGTTGAGGCGGTGGAGGATTTATTTTTTCCACTGATGCGCCACTTCTGGCTTAGGGTTTCTCTCGTATTTTCTTTCTCATTTTTTTTTAAGGTTTCTCTCGTATTTTTTGTTTTTAACATACCCACATTTCTCTTTTTAACCAAGCAATAAAGCATTTCGTGTTCAGCAAAGAGTTATAAATCGGGTTAAATTACTTCATTCGATTTTCTTGTTTCACCAAAATTTTAATATCAAACTAAATTCATACAGGTATATGTACCCAAAAAAAAATCATACAGGTTTATACCATTTAGATTTTGATTTTTATGGTTATTTCTTTTGGATATAGATTCCTATAATTTTATTTATTTAGATTTTGGTTTCTCAAAAACCAATAATTTAAAATTATAAAAACTAACCGTTCGTAAAAAATAAATATCAATATTTTAATAGATAAAAATTATAATAACTAAAACTCAAATGAATAAAAAATATAAAAATTAATATCTTAACAATAAAAGTCAAAATTCAAAAAAGTAAAATTATATGGATTGATATCTAAAATAATTTTTAAAGAAAAAAATTCACGTTAATTGAAATTATATAAATTAATTATTTATTTAGATATTTTTTTATCTTTTAATTAAATAAATTTTAAAATAAGTTCTTATAAGTTAAATTTTTTTGATGAGACCTTATACTTTAATTTGTCACCTTAATTTAACTAAATTTAAATTAGGTCTTTACTTAGAGTTGGATAAACGGGACTTGTAAGCTAACTCGTTTAACTCGTAATTTATGTAAATTAAGACTAGACATTTTGTAGACATGTTTAAATGTGATTCTATGAGTTCAATCCGTTTAACCAATAAATTTAATGAATTGTGGTTCATTAACTCATGGACTAGTCTTTCATTATTGAACCAGTTAAATATTTATTTAAAAAAATAATTATTTAACATTTTTTCTTACTAACTCTCTTTCTCAATAATAATAATAATAATAAAAAAACATTCTCTTAAGCTCAAATGACTCTAATAGCCGAAATACTCAAATAGGGTTAAAAACTGTAAATAACAAAAAAAAAAATCCTTAAAAAAAACACAAATGAGCCATCATGCTAGCTCACGGCTTGAGCTTAAGTTAATTAGCATTTAGTGGCCCAATGGCCCAATTAAAAAGCGAGCCATTTATTATTTGATAATCGATTATGTTTGGATATGTTCTGGCCAATTTAAACTAGGCTGCTATACCCACTTCTATAACTTGTAAAATTTTATAATTAAGTATTTGAAAACTTGTAATAGTAACAAAAAATAGCTTGCAAATGACTCTAAACATTCATTGGCAGAGTCTAAACGGCCAATAGCAATTAAGGACCTATTTAAATTTTTTTATAAATTATAGGTACCTAGTTAAAAGTTTTGAACAATAGGAATTAATTTAAAAATTAATAATCATTCAATCATTCAATCAATATATCAATATAATATATGTTTGGAAAAAAAACCCTGATTATATGTATCATTTTTTTTAAATTATGACACCAATATCATTTGCATTCAAATTTAAATTTTGTTATTATTTTATTAACGAAAAAAAAAAAGAAAATATAAATTATTTTATAATTTTTTCCTTATAATGAAAAAGTATTTGAACAATTGTTAAATATAATAACGGATGAATATAAACAAAATGGATTCATAATTTGTATAACAAAGTGTTTTGAAACTGTGTTTCATGTATTGAATGAACACTGAATGAAGTTTACATTGAGTTACAATGCTTTATACTAGCATGAAGAGAGTTCAGTAGCTAAAACAAACTTAACTACCTGATAACTGTCTAACTACTTCTAACAGATATTCTAGCTAACTTAACAGAAGCTTCTAACAAAAATTATAACTATAAGAAAATGGATTCAGCAAGAAAAAAAAATAAAAAACAAAAAAGCAAAATTAAATGGACTCAAAATATGTTTTATTTTATCATCAACAATTTGAATATTAACTCTATTTTATAACATCAATGCTTTAACAAAATCATGACAAATGACATACTAATTTAGTGACATGTGTCATCTTATATTATTTAAATACACAAATTCAGATTTTGAATCTATAATTTTTTTTTTTCTTTTTTACGATGATATGTATCTATTTCATATTTATAGTATTCAACTCTATTATAATTATATTATTTGTCTAAAATTTTGATATTTCAATATTTATTGTATCTAGTCAATTTCATTTTGTATATTTATAGTATTTATTTGTCTAAAGTGTAAGTTGTACTTTAGAGAGTTCAGTCAAATCCTTTTATATTAACCTGTGCAACTCACATATATAAAGCTAATTTAGTAAAATTATAAGGACCTACAAAGTCATTCAACTAATAAGTTGTTAAAGTGTAAATGTACATTTTTTTCTTAAAGATATATATGATATTAGATAGTATTTATTTTAGGATCATCAACAATTTGAATATTAACTCTATTTTATAACATCAATGCTTTAACAAAATCATGAAAATGACATACTGGATTTTGACACGTGAATTTTCTAAGATTTAAATATAAAATTCAGATTTTGAATCTATAGGTTTTTTTTCTTTTTAAATTTTTTACGATTATATGTATGTATTTCATATTTATAGTATTCAACTCTATTATAATTATTTTATTTATCTAAAATTTTGATATTTCAATAAATATCTACTCATTTCTTTTGTATATATAAATCTATTAAATAACTTGACATCAAATTTAATTCTTCTATATCATATTTTTATTATTAAATTGGTTCTTAAAATAACATTAAATTCATGCTTAAAGGATAAAATTAATGATATTAATTATTATTGAATGACTAATTCAATGTCATAAATAAATAAAGGACTAATACAATGTCATATAAATCTTTAGAAGACTAAAATAAATATTTAACTCTTTACTAATTAATATATGTTGAAAAGTAATAAGAGATACCAAAAGTAAAGGATAAAATTAATGATATTAATTATTATTGAATGACTAATTCAAACTCATAAATAAGCATAGGACTAATACAATGTCATATAAATCTTTAGAAGATAAAAAAAAGTGATTATAATTTTTAGACTCAAATTCGGCTCACTTAAGAGCTCATGAGCTACTTAAGTTTGATGAACTCAGCTCGAATCCTATGTCAAATAATTATTTGAAAACTTTTTTTTATATCAATTAAAAAAGAGTTTGATAATATAAAAAAAATAAAATCAAATTATGAGCTAATGAGTCGAACAATAGGAGTGAAAGTGAGTCGAGTTGAGCTAAACTTGGCATAGCTCAGGGTCAGCTCGATGATAATATGCTTAACTCAGGCTTAGACTTGATAAGAAGTGAGCTTAATTTTCTAGCTTGAACTCCACTCACTATAAGCTCATGAGTAGTTCGAGCTCAATGAGCTCACTCGAATTAAGTACAAAATAAGCCTTTCATTCTTAATAAGCTAGGGTATTCAACCATAAATTCATAACATACTTTCAACATAATTTTTATACCATACACATAATAATAATTACCGAGTCACATTCATTAATCATTACCACCACAATCTAAGGGTTCATTTGGATTGGTGGGATTGAGTGGAATGGAAGGGAATGAAATAGAATAAAGATAGGTTCCATTGTTTGGTTATGTTAAAAAAAGATGCAATGAGATGTGAATGGGTGAGATGAATTTCATCATATCCCACCAGAAACCATCAATTTTCTTCCTCCCTAATTTGGGGGATATGAGATGGAATCATCTTTTTTAGTATGAATACCATCTCATCCCACCAAAAACCATCCACTTCCTAAACAATGAAATGGTAACTTTATTCTATTTCATCCTAAAATATCAAAACAATAGAATGGTACTTTTTTCCCATTCTATCCCATCCCATCCAATCACATCACATCATATTCCATTTCATTCCATCAATTACTAAATATTCAAACATAGCCTAAATTAATTATAATTTATCTCAAAACATTTCATCCAACCAACTAGCAAATTTGTGTTCTAACAAATCCAAGAGTTTAACCAAACAACTACTAACATACTTAACTATGTATTTTATCAATTTTATTATATTTTATTAAAAAGATATATATATATATATATATATATATATATATATATATATATATATATATCGAGCTCACGAGCTATTGAGTCGAACATGATAAAGCTCAAGATCGATTCATTTAATAAATGAGCTCAAATTCTCAGCTTGTTAGCTCATGAGCTCAACTTATTGAACTATTAACAAACCGAGTTAAGAGTAGCTCACAAGCTGGCTTGACTCATTTCCAGCCCTACCCAATAGGCCAAAATTGTTTAACCTTTAATATGTCATTTAACAGTATCAATTGACTTTTACCCTATGTTTGTTTTGGTGTACATATTGAAATTCTGTAAAATGAAAATTAGAATAAAACAAGAATCAATATAGTCAATATAATATAAAAAATGAAGATACATAACTTAAAAACTTGTCATGTGTCTTCCCAATTATCAATCCAATACTTTAATTTCTTGACACGTGACATCTATAATAACTAATTTTCTACCACATGTTATTTGATGTGACAATTTTTTTCACATGTGATCTAACATGACAATTGCCACAAGTACAGGAAAAACAAATAATAAAATTAAAAAAAATCAATCATCAAATAACAAAAAATGATAATGAAAAAAAAAACTCAAACAGTCAAATAAATTAAAAAAAATCAAAATGGTTTTAATCAATAAAAAATTACTTTTTGCATTTCCACTAATCTCTTTTTGGGTTCTTGAAGATCTGCTCTTCTTTGTTCTTGGTGAAAATTCCATATGCTCCTCACATTTAACAAATTCCCCTGATGTTAACAACAAAAGCACAAATGAAACACGATAGTGGTGAACTTGTGATGCACAACAACTAGAGTTGTTGTGTCTAGAGTCGTGATGGCTGGGCGCCACCATTAATTCAATGCATCGTAGATTTTCATGAGAAACACAATAGAGATAGAACCTATTGTTGCTATGATTACTCGTGGTGACGACGAAGACAAAACAGGAGGAGCCGCTACAAAGGGAGAACAAAGTAGCTCATCTTGCACAAAACCCATCGGAAACATCACTCTCATGTAGCAACATGGGTTTTTGATCTCTGACATAGGATGCTGGTGTGGTCAATCATAAGTTTTCACAATTCAAAAAACATTTGAATCAATTTGAATAAAAATATTTAAATAAATTTTTTGAATATAATAAAATATGGAAATGTATTGATGATGCATTATACCTAATCAATGGGGGATTGTATTGCATTGCAATAATAATAATAATAATAATAATAATAATAATAATAATAATAATAATAATAATAATAATAATAATTTTAGTGTTATCAACGTTATTTGGATTTGAAGGTATTGTCCAGAAAGCATTAAAGAAGAAAAAAAATATTAATCACTCATTTATACAATTTTGAAATATATGACCTATTTTATTTTTGTTGTCATTCACAAACCTTACCTTAATTGATCAAATATTTGAAATTGATTTCTCCATAAATAATTGAAGCTCATGAGTGATTGGGTGCACTAATTTAGAAACTTTTGCATGATTAATATATTTATTTGATGTGATTAGCTTTAAACTCATTTTACATGGGTCATATAATTATGATGTGTTAATTTTGTTGTCAATCACAAATGTTTCCTTAACTGCAAAATTGGAGTCCAATGATTTGAATTTGAAAGGAGTTATAAACTGATTATACAAATGGCTGAATAAATGACTTAATTCGACTAGCCTTTATTTCCACAATTTCCTCTCTTAATTTCAAAACTTTCAATCTTTTAAGTCTATATATATTTCCTTTCATTACATTTTTAAATGGTCTGTCATTTTGCAAGAGAATTCGTCTATTATCACTCTACAATCAACCCTTTAAGTTTGTTGTAGCTTGTCGCGACCGTGATCGTGACGGGAGTGGCGAACAAAATAAATTGTTAGGAGTCGCCACTAATTTTATTTAAATTAGAAAAAATTAGAAAATCTTTCTTAGAAATTGGTCTTTGAAACCAAAATGGATTCAAGAGTCGGTTATGCATAGAGAATGGTAGAGACTTAACCCCACAGCACCCCTAACACATCCGTATTAAAACGGTTACCCTAAATTAATTATGCAAAATTTATTAATCTCAAAATATATTTGTTTTACCTCTTTTATTAAAAAAAACAAATAATTCATGTAGTTTTAAAATTTGGCTTGACAGAATAAAAGTTATGCTCTTACGTATCCTCTGCTGCAATGAGGAACTTAAAGTCATGTAGTTTTTTATAAAATTCTTGTGGGATGGTTATTTTTAATTTAAAAAAATTTGAATCATCAAGCTGTCACAACTTAGATGATTACAAAATTTATAGGATTAATAAGCTGTCACAACTCAGTTAATCCTATTTTATTCTTTAAAAAGAAATGTTTAATGATAGTGGGTTGATTATTTTTTTAACTTTGAAAAAAAAATTGAATCATCAAGTTATCACAACTCAGATGGTTACAAAGATTATAAGATTAACAAGTTGTCACAACTCAGTTAATCCCAATTTATTATTGAATTAATTTTAAAACAAAAAAAAGTTTACACAAAAAATTAATAAATAAATAAACCAAACTAATAAGTGAATAAGCTAAAATGAAATACACATGTATATAATGAAAGATAATAATACAAGAAAAAATAAGCAAACTTACCTCCAGGCGTATAAAAAATGATATGCTCAAAGAAGTTGGTGCACAGGACCCCACACGTTCTCTTCAAATCAAACCTTGAAAAGCAACTCACTTCAAGAAAAAAATTTACTAAAGTCCTCGAGCTCTTATACTTAGTATTAAGTCCACGAGTATAATTTCATCTATCTCTTATATTTAGTATTAAGCTCAAAGGTATAATTTTTTTTAATGCCAAAACAATTGAGAATCACCCATTTATATAGGAGGAGGAGAGGGAGAAGGAGCATGACTTCTCCAATGTGGGACTTAGTGATACAATAAAGACACCTTAGTTTTTCAAATTTCTTCTTTTTTCCTTTTTTATTTTATTTATTATTATTATTTTTACAAAATACCCCGGACAAAATTAGGTATTCACAGTTGCCCATCTTTACTTGTTCTTTACTAGATAAAAAGAATAACCGTAGTTTTTCATTTTATCATTGTAAAGGATAAGTAAAGACATGAACTCGAATTTTGTTTTGGGAACAACAAAGAGCAATGCGAAGAGCAATGCGCTCAACAAAAAATGATAGAAATTTAAAGGATAGGGAGCCAATGCGCTCAAAATAAATGAAAGAGCCAGCCCATCCATTTTGCGACCCATTTTGACACCCCTACAAAGAGAAACTTGAAAAATGTCAAAAAAAATGAGAGTAGAGGGAGCCGATGCGCTCAAAATAAATGACAAGAGCCAATGCGCTAAGAAACTTAAAATGTCAGGAGCCGACGCGCTCAAAAACTAAAATGCAAGGAGTCGATACGCACAGAAATTAAAATGCAATGAGTCGATGCGCTCAAAATGACATAGAGCTGATGCGCTAAAAAATGCATGGAATGACAGTGGGCTTATGTGTCCCAAAATTTAAAAAACAATGGGCTACTGCATCCCAAAGATAGTGGGCTACTGCGTCCTAAAATTTAAAAGACAGTGAGCTACTGCGTCCTAAAATTTAAAAGACAGTGAGCTACTGCATCTAGAAATTTAAAAGGCAGTGGGCTACTGCATCCTAAAATTTAAAAGACAAGTGGCATCTTGCGTCTCAAAATTTAAAAGACAATGGGCTACTGTGTTCCAAAATTTAAAAGACAATCTTTTTTTTTTCTTTTTTTCTTTCTCTTTTTTTTTAATAAAAGTCATTTGAACCAACATCAACTCTGGAAAGCTTTACCCAATCAAACCCTTGTTCATGTGCTTTTCTTCATTAGACCCTTCGGTTGACTTGGAATCCTATTAACTTCTTTTTTTTTCTTCTTCATTTCTTCTTTTTTTTTTCTTATCTCTCCTTTTGAGGAGTGAGATGATCATCCCTTGTTGTGAACCCTTACTTGGAGCTACTAAGTCTTTGCGAGAATTTTTTTTTGGCCCCAGTATTTGTTCCTTGATTCTCATCCAATTGATTTAATGCAATGGCTTGATGACTTAACCGCTGTCTCTGTACCTACTTCCTTCAATATATATTCTCTTAATCCTTCAAAATTTTTGCCCCAGTTTAGTCAATTGAATGTGAACAAAGTTGCCCCTGTGTAGCTAATCGAACGCAAATAAAATTCCCCCAGTTTAAACAATTCCAATTTATTTACCTTAACTTTTGCTTAAACCACCCTTTTGGGTTTTCAACCTAATGAGCTCTTTTTCTTTTTTGCTTGGGCACCTCTTATTTTTGGATTATCCCTTGGGATATCATTTTCCCCTTTAATTGAAACTTCTATGTTTTTTTCAATCTGAATTGTTCATCAGGGGATTACCATTAAATGGCCAAATCATAATGTTATACTCATGTTCACTTTACTTGAAACATTACGTAACAGACATACATGAATTCAAAAGTACAACAAAAAATAAATTTACTGAGTGAACAACTTCCAGATTAGTCTTGGAAGTTTGACTACACAAATGATGATATGAGATTCAAAGAGATATTGACCCGATATGAATTGATTTGATGAAACCAAATTGAACCAAAGAAAAATTTGCCCCAGTTTAGGACTGAATTGAATAGGGCAGAAACTCGATCTAATAATCAAAAGACTTGTCCTAACGTAGGTCGAATTGAACCAAGGAAAAGAAAAATTGCCCCAGTTTGGAGTCAAATTGAATAGGGCAGGAACTCGTCCTAGTGACCAAAAGATTTGCCCCAGTATAGGTTAAATCGAACCACGTAAAACAATACCCCAGTGTAGGGTCAGCTCGAACAGGATAGAAACTTGCCCTGGTGTAAGTCTCTTTTTTCTCTTTTCATTTTCTTTTTTTTTCTCATTTTTTAAGGCGTAATGAACTAAATACTTAGATGAACGTAACATTTGTCTCAAAATTAAAGTTAACGAAAATGACAACAACCTTTCATTTATCAGAATGGACTTTTTGAGGCTTATAATATGGCCATGACTAGGGGTTATGAAAAGAAAGATATAAGGCTCAAACAAGTGTTTAAAGGTTGAATGAGACCAAAGATCCTTGTTTAAAATTAAACTTTGTCAAAAGCTTGCACACTTTTCTCTTATTATTCTCTATTTCTTCCTCATTTCATTTCATTTCATTTCTTCTTTCTTTCCCTTTTCCTTTTTTTTTTGTTTTTTTTTTCATCATTTTTTTGCCCTTTCACCTTTTCTTCCTCTTCCATTATGCTTTAGAGTAGTCACTATAATCAACTTTTGTTTTGTGCTATTCCCTAGTATAGGGGTGATCCTTATCTAGGGTTTATAGAAGAAATTTTCAAGCTCAAAAGGGGTAATAAGGGATAAAGATGATGAAATTTTGTAAAAGATAGAGAAAATGGCCAGTCTTCATTTTCAAATCATGGTTGTTTATTTTCAAAACTTTAATTTTGAGACAAAAGATGGTGCATACCAAGTGATTACTTCTTTACTCCTTTTTTTTCTTTGTTTTTTTTTTTTGCAAAAGACACTTATACACGTGAACTTTATTAACATCTACCAAACTGAGAATTACCAAGGAAGACGCTTTAAAGAAATGAAAGAGAATAAATATCAAGTAAGACAAAGTGATGAAAATGAAAGGAAAAAAGGCACCCATGCAAATTCATTATATTAATGTTTCAAGAAAGTTAAAATGAGTCCAACATCACAAATTATTTTATGGCAATCATTTCAATTAACAGCCTCAGATCTCCAATTGTTCAGAGGTTTCGAGTTGCTAGGGGACAAATGACTTCTTCAGAGGAATCTAACCCTTGTCTGGCTTGTATTACTCCTAAAGTGAGTAATCCCTGGACTCGAGCCTTGAAGACCTATCAGTTCTCAATATCATGTCCCATTCCCCCCCAATGGTAAGCACAACTTGACTCTTCATCATGCTTCTCCTTTTCTTTCATTGTTGTAGTTGGTGCAGTGATATCATAACCTGCTTTACTCAACCCCTCAAATATTTTCACCATTGGCGTACACAAGCTCATGACCTTCCTTATTGGTGGTCTCTTAATCTCTAAGGCATTTACCACATTCCTCCCACCATGATTAGGAATTGGGTTATTGACAATACTGGGTCCAGCTACTTTTTCAATGTCAAGCTTTCTACAAGTAATTAGCTTCCTTATTGCAGTCTTAAAAGATTCACAATCTTCAATTGAGTGCCCTTGGATATCCATGTGGTATTTGCAAGTTAAATTTGGGTTATGCCACTTTGGCAATGGTGGTTCAAAGGGACTTACAGGATTTCTTGAGATGAGGTAAGCATCAAACAATCTTTGGAATAAGTTTGCATTTGAAATGGATAATCTTGGGAAAGGGGGTAGGTTTCGGGGGTGAGAGCAGCCTTGATTTTGAAAGTTTGACTGAGGTTATGGGTGACTTGGGAAATTTTGTGAAGGTGCAAGTGGATATTAGGCATAGGCCGGGTGAGTTAGTACATATGGTTGTGGGGTGAGAACATTGTTGATATGGAATTGTGGGATTTGAGGTGTAACAGTTAGGTCAGGTAGATGAGAAGGTGTTTGATAAGAAGGGTAAGTATTTGGGCTATATAAAGGGGCTCGGTAGGCAGGGTAAGATGGTAGATAGCGAGCCTGTGAAGGTTGTTGGCTTTGCACATAGCTCACCTTTGGTTCTTTTTTCTTAGGAGGAAACTCTTTCTTGAAACTATTTTCATTATTGCTAGATGACAATTTGCTAGCCTTTACCAAAATTTTAATCCTCTTTCGGCAACAATTAATTCAGCAAAGTCTCAATAAACAGCAACTACCATTGTCCAAACATAGGGAGCTCCTAAGGTCCCCAAGAAGTATGAGCACATTTTCATCAGAGTCAACGGCGAGTCTTGTTAGTCGAGAGGGTGTTGGGCATACTATTTGAATGTTTCCTCATTTCTCTTCTATAATGTTCCCAATTGCTCTCGGGTTGAGGCTGTATCCAGGTTGAACCGATATTGCCTTATGAACAAGTTTGCCCAGTCATCCTAGGAAGAGATTTTGGAAAGGTCTTGTTGAATACACTATTCCAAGGTATGCCCAGTCAAACTTTCATGAAAGAAGCTGACGAGAAACTTCCAGTCCTTTGACCAAATTGACATTTTGGTATTATATGTTTTCAGGTGGAAGAAAAGGTTGATACTCCCATCATATTTGATGAATTTTGGAATTTTAAAATCCTTGGGGATAATGACGTTAGCAATAGGACACAATTCTTTTATCCTAAGGGGTCCATAGGTGCTAGGACCCTTGATCGCTTTAATTTGTTCTTCCATATTTTTCATCAATTCTTCTCTCATCTTATCATTTTGGATGGCCGCTTGACCAGTCCTAGCAGGAAATCCCGTTGGCATCAGGATGGACATATGTGGTGGTTCTCATGCACACTCAGCATTGCCATGAACCTTATTCTGAGTTCCTTCCAAGGAATGATATCCTTTTCCGATAGGAATCACTAATGATGCAGCATTTGATGTTCCTCCCGCAACCAATATCTCAATAGTGACCCCAAGGTTTGTCCTCATGGAATTTATATTTGGTGGGTGCAATTGTGCCCCAGTTACTCCTGTACCTCTGGCTGCACCCATTAAGGTGAGGGTCTCCTTAATGGCTAATAACAATTCTTCTATTCTTCTCTGAGACTCTATTATCTCATTCATCCTTCCTTTCACTTCATCTACTTCCACACTTAGATTCGTTCCTTCGTTTTCAGTTGCCATCGTTGCAAGCTTTGTTTGAGCCCTTGTGTCATGAACTCGGGTTTGATTGGTATCTTCTTTTCTTGGTCGCGCAATGGTTGATGAACACAGTAACATCACACAAAGAATGAGATGAAATGAATGAGATTAATGAGATGCATAAGATGAAATGAAAACATTTTTTTTTTGAATGCTAGGAATGACAAGTAAATGCAAAATGATATATTTTTTGAGAATGCTAGGAATGAACATGCAAGATGATGTGTCCTTTGATAGGAATACCATGAAAATGTATGATTTTTTTTAAAAATGCTAAAGATATCATGAAAACACATGATTTTTTTTTTAAGAATACTAGGAATGTCATGAAAATGCATAATTTTTTTTATTTTTTAAAAAATTTTAAGGATGCTATAAAAATGAATGATTTATTTTTTATTTTTTAAAGAATGCTAGGAATGTCATGAAAATGCAAGATGTTAATTTTTTTTTAAATGAGGGATATCGATATAAAGAAGAAGTACGCTCCATTCGTATCCTAAGGATTGCCTTAAATGATGAATTATATCCTAAGGATCTATGCGTCTTTCTGATTTGTGAGAACTCTCATTCGGTGACTCTATTATTCTAAAGGTCTCTAGAGCTAAGTCTCGTTTTAGAATGTTAACCACAAATAGTAGGTAAACCACTAGGTGTAGGACATTAATGAAAAAAACACACTCTAGATGAGGTTTTCGCGATAACCAAATAGGATATACATCCAAAATGGCTACCACTATGCAACCTCTACTTAACTTAGGCTTCACTCAGACCTGAGTATAGGGCCTCACTCGAATGTATGTGATAAATGTGTAGATGCGGTGGGTGTGAGGAGCATATAAACAAAAACAAATACAAAGCAAAAATTCCTAAAGAAATTCTCTATCTTAAGGTTTAAATAACAAAATAATTTAAAAAATGAGAAACAAAAAAAATAAAAGGTAAAACAAATATACAAAGATTACAAAATTTTACACAACTAACTTATATGAGCTTGACTCTCAAGTGTCCCCAGTGGAGTCGTCATCTATTGCGACTGTGATCGCGGCGAGAGCGATGAACAAAATAAATTGTTAGGAGTCGCCCCCAATTATATTTAAACTAGGAAAAATTGAAAAACTTTTCTTAGAAATTGGTCTATGAAACCAAATTAGATTCCGGAGTCGGTTATGCATAGGGAAGGGTAGAGACTTAACTCCACAACACCCCTAATACATCCGTATTAAAACAGTTTCCCTAAATTAATTATGCAAAATTTATTAATCTCAAAATATATTTGTTTTACCCTTTTTATTAAAAATAAATAAATAATTAATGAAAATTTAAAATTTGGCTTGACAGAATAAAAGTTCTACTCCTACATATCCTCTACTGCAATAAGGAACTCAAAGTCACGTAGTTCTTTATAAAATTCTTATGGGTTGATTATTTTTAATTTTAAAAAATTTGAATTATCAAGTTGTCACAACTTAGATGATTACAAAATTTATGGGATTAACAAGTTGTCACAACTCAGTTAATCCTATTTTATTCTTTGAAAAGAAATGTTTAATGATAGTGGGTTGATTATTTTTTTAACTTTGAAAAAAAAATGAATCATCAAGTTATCACAACTCAGATGATTACAAAGATTTCATGATCAACAAGCTGTCACAACTCTGTTAATCCTAATTTATTATTGAATTAATTTTAAAACAAAAAAAGTTTACACAAAAAATTAATAAATAAATAAACCAAACTAATAAATGAATAAGCTAAAATGAAATACACGTGTATATAATGAACAATAATAATACAAGAAAAAATAAGTAAACTTACCTCCAAGACATATAAAAAATGATATGCTCAAAGAAGTTAGTGCATAGGGCCCATACGTTCTCTTCAAATCAAACCTTATAAAACAACTCACTTCAAGAAAAAAAAATTTACTCAAGTTCTCAAGTTCTTATGCTTAATATTAAGCACAATGGTGTAATTTTTTAGATGCTAAAACAATTGAGAATCACCCCTTTATATAGGAGGAAGAGAGGGAGAAAGAGCATGACTTCTCAAATGTGGGACTTGATAACTCCATAAAATGGTGTTATTGTGACCCTATATCTGTACTGTATTGATTGCTTAGTCTTCGTTATCAAACATAATTGGAAGATTTTAAGCTAAATTCATCGATTTCACTTATGATATCTTCCTATATGTTTTCTGAACAAATTGGTATAATTCTTCTCATGATTATGTGAACTTACTATTGTCATTAATCTGGTGACTTCTTAATTGCAGGAAGAGCTCAAAAAGAGAATAATGATCAAGGACTTAGAACTGCAAAGGAAGAGAAAGCACTAGATGATGTTCAGCATTCAACACCGCAGCGTAGGCAAGTTAGTGCCGTGGCTTGTGGCATTCCCCTGTTCAGGCAGAGAGCTACGCATTTTGGACGTGAAGAATGAGTGTAGCGGCGTGCTTAGACCTAATTCCACACGCGCTGCGGCGTGGAACAGATTTCTAGAGCCCTATAAATACTGTTCTATCGGATTTTAAAAGGAAAACATTTTGAGTTTCAAAACGCAGCTGCTAGGGTTCATTTGTGAGACAGAAAGGAAGCAAAAAAGACCAAAGTTGAAGGCCAAATCCTTCCACAAGGAGGATTCAAGCACAAAGGACTACCATTATTGAGCTTGCAACTTCCTCTCCTTCCACTTCCTCTCTATTCAGATCATGGCAATGAATATTTTTGCTATATTTTCGTTTGTCATGAGTGGCTAGTCTGTGTATAAGGATTTTCTTGGATCCTTCTATGAATATTGATGATTTTGTAAACCTTTAAGTTAATATATATGGTTAGGAATTGTTCAATCATATTGCCCTTAATGCTTTTGAATATTTGGCCAATGCTTAATATGTTTTGATTAAATCTAATGATTCTAGACATAGAAGATTGGATTTAAGATCATAAATATGGTTGATGCATGTTTAATTTCATTCAATTGGCTTGAATAAATTGATTAGCTAATAGGATAGAAATATACATATTGGTCATGCATGGCTATTATCGAGACTTGTTCTTAATGAATGGAATTTAATCTAGATCTCATGGACATATAGAGACTAGGTAAACGAAACATGATTAAATGACCTAGGCATAGGCTTTTAATTAGATAAGATTCTCAAGCCAACAAATTCCATATCATATATGTGATAAAGAGGTTTGCATTTCATCAATTGAAGTAGAAGGTGAAGAAGAATTTCCTATTCTTTAATCAATAATTGTAATTTTAATTAGCTAGCATTTAAATCTTTTCATTAGTTTACGCACAACTCCTTTAATTTGAATGTTCTTAGATAGAAATTATTAAACTATTGGTTAAAAATTAGTTCTAAATTAGCAATAGTCCTCGTGGGAACGATATCGGACTCTTAGCTACACTACAAGTGCAACCTGTGCACTTGCAGTAAGCAAAAGAGCGAACAAGTTTTTAGCGCCATTGCCGGGGACTACGACATAATTTCGGTAGAACTAATATTAACAACAAGTTTAATTAGTTCTAGTATAAGTTTCTTTTGTGTATATTACTTTAAGTTTCAATTCTTTATTTGTTTTTGATAAGTTAGAAAGATGGCGGAAGAAGCTGCTATGCACGAGATGGAGGACGAGAGTCGTACAAGGCCACTGAGGGAGTTTGCTACTCCTCAGATGGATAATCTGCAATCAAGCATTAGACGTCTTGCTATCTGAGCAAACAACTTTGAGATTAAGCCGACCATCATCCAAATGATCCAAACTTCTGTACAGTTTGGAGGCTTATCTAATGAAGATCCCAATGTGCATCTCTCCAACTTTTTGGAGATTTGTGATACATTTAGGTATAACGGAGTGTCCGAGGATGCTATTCGCCTAAGGCTTTTTCCTTTCTCTTTAAGGGATAGAGCCAAAAGCTGGTTGCACTCTCTTTCATAGGGATCAATTACAACTTGGGCAGAGGTATGTACCAAATTTTTGAATAAATACTTCCCTCCGGCCAAGATTGCAGAGATGGTGAATGATAATACATCATTCACTACTAGAAAATTGACTTTTAGAAATCAAAAAATCGGTCTCTAAATCAAAAAATCGGTCTCTAAAATAATTAGAGACCGATTTAGAGACCGATTTAAATCAGTTTCTAAAAGCCTCGTCGCTAAATATTAGAGACCGATTTATAAGAGACCGATTTTTCAGTCTCTAAATCGGTCTCTAATTTTCGGTCAAATTTTGATCAATTATATTTCAAAAAAGTTCATTAGAGACTGATTTTTTGGAGACTGAAAATTCGGTCTCTAAATAAGTCTCTAAATCGGTCTCTAAATCGATTTCTAAAGCAAGAATATATTTTATAAAATCGGTCGCTAAATCGGTCTCTAAACTAGAAACCGATTTATTCGTCTCTAAAATCAGTTTCTGAACTAGTCTCTAAAAATCGGTCACTAAATCGGTCTCTAGTTAGAGACCGATTTATCAGTTTCTAAATCAGTCTCTAAATCAGTCTCTAAAATGATAAATGTCTTTTTAAAACATTATTAAAATCCAAATTTTTAAAACACCTAATAAACAACAATCAACAATTTATAATTACTTTTAAATTTATTAAAATCCAAATTTTTAAAATACCTAATAAACAACAATCAACAATCTCATATGTAACTAAACACATAAATAAAAAATAACGTAAACTAAACTAATTCAGTCTTTAGAATATATCATTTAAACATTAAAATATGCTAAATAAACTAAAATAAGCATTGTCTACAATATCTCATTACTATAACATTTCAAATATAAGAAAGTTGAACAAAATACAAACTAAACTCTAATCATAAAAGCTCATACTCCTACTCCTACTCGTCCTCGTCCTCCTCTTCTGCTCCATCAGTCATGGGAAATGTTTGAGAAGGCTGAAAGTGAATCGACTGCATCAGTTCTCGTACCAGCCGATTTGTCTCCTCAATCTGTCTCCTATTATCTTCCACTTAAGCTCGAAGCTCATTTCTCTCACTTCTTAATTCTTCAAGTTCATCTCTTCGCACCCAGTCAGATGATGAAGAACTTGAGCCACAGTATTGTGGTTTTCCAGCCACTACGGTTGACTCAATTCCAAGACCATATATTTTATCTTTTTTCACTCCAGCCACATTACGCCACACATCCAACTCATCTGGGGGAGGAGTTCCCTGCTCTGATGCTCTTTGGGTCATTTCTTGCATTTCATTTGCAAATTTGGTCTGTCAATATCAATATGACACTAATTAATACAAAAAGTTAAAGCAGCACATAAATCTAACATAATATAAACCATAACATAAAATATAAGAATAAACGTGATTTCAATAACAAATACCTCAATCCATTATGACTTCAAAATTTTATTACAAAAAGCCAAAATTGATCAATGATGTTAGTAATTATTTGGGAGCTGAATCCAAACTCCGCATATTTTGGCAAATAAAAGTAAATAAATATAAATAAAAGTTGTTTCTTGACTTATAAGTTAGAACAATAAAGATATATGATTTTCTAAAGCCTATGTGACGATACTTTTTGGATCCTTTTGGGAAATCACCATGAATTGTGGAAGTGCACTAGTGGAACTCAATCATTACTTAATTTACTTTGAGCTTGCTCATGTGAAACAAAATTCATTTTCAAACTACTAGAAACACTAATGAAATAGTGATGGAAACCCGGTTCACCTATTCATTTGTTTTCATTAGGGTATAAGCTCTATGATTAGTTATAATCATTAGGCATGCCCAACCGGAAACTAAGCAGTTATGACACGAATTATGATTATGATTGTCCAATAAATAACACGTGAAACTTGGAGGGTTCAGTATATTTTCTATGTAAATTGCATAAACTGTAAGCCTATATATGCCATTAGATAAACCAAAGGATGGTCCGTGATTAGGTGAGTTATGTAGGGAAAAGCTAATTCAGACAATAAATTTTCCACAAGCAAAGGTTTCATCAAGGACTTTTTTGTTTGTCCATGAAACTGTCACCTTTAGTTGTCATATTTTTGCAATTAGAGACAAAATGTTAGTTAAATAGAAGCGATATTTCTCATAAATAAACCAGTGCTAATTTGAAACAAGCACAAAAAGTCACAAGGTTGCATATTTAGGAGGAATCACAAAAAGAAAACAAGATGGGTACACAGGAAGTGTATGTATAAACTCTGAATTAATTGTACTCATTCCAAACCAACAGATTCAAATAATAAAGTGGCCAAATGGTGGGTACACAGGAAGTGTGCCAAAACAAATGGAAAAGGGACTTTTGACATGCAATAAACAAATATCATAACAAGTCAAAAAATAGGCCAACATAAGAATAAACATGGTTTCAATCACATGTTCAAAGTAAGTTCCTATGATTTATCACCAAAAAGACAATCAAGAGGAATCTAAGCATGATATTGCAAGCACAAACATAAAAAAAATTATGACTTATAATTAGAGTTCCCTTTAAACATCAAGATAGCAACATGTATATAATTACTGAACATCATTATTTCAAACCCAAGAGTTTGAATTAGATAAAACAATTGCTTACAGCTATATGCTCTGATCTCCTATCCACCCATACGTGATCCTTACGTCAATGTGTGTGGTGAAATAATGTTGGTGCTGATGGAACAACACCATTCAACTTAGTCTGCAGCAATTGTAACAAAATCATATTGGTAAATTTAACCATATTAGACAACTTCGACAATAATGCAAGATACTAATGAACTTAACCAGATTAGCTCTATGCTGAGATGAGGTAATAGAGCCACTGGTGTGATATGAAGCTCCATATCCTCCACAATCAGATGTTCGATTGGCTTTTGCAATTGCACTTTTCTTCTTGAAAGCCTCACTTTCCCAATGTGTACACAATGCGTCCCATATCTCATCCCCAAGCCAACTTGGTTTCTCTATTTTCTTGCGAGCCTTTTCCAAAACATTCTTCAACAATATTACACCTCGTTTCTCAAAGTTTCTTCGAGCCCAATAGCTATCTAGTGGAATGACAGTATACTTCCTCTACAATAAATATGAGTAAGCAGATTGTTTATGACAAAAAAAAAAGTCTATTAAATTTTAAATTGTAGTAATAAAAATTTAAAAATTACCATAAACTCTCCAAACCACATATCTCTTGTGGTACTAATTATCCTTTTCCATGATGTCCATGGCTCTAAATAATGACTCCTGAAGATATCACTGATGCCATTTGCCGCCATGTGCGAAGGCAAAAATCTACAAACAATACAGGTGTTGGGTTATAATATATCCAACATAATAATGTAATTTAAAAGAATATTACTTACACATACCCATCTCCTTCCAGATATAAAATTGGTTTGCTACTAGACAATTGTGCATCTGATGCATCCTGAGTATGACTTGGTCCAAGTGCAGATCCTGCATCTGTTGGAGATATAGATGATCCAACATTGTGACGAGACTCCTCTGTCGGAGGTACCACACGATGAGATGGTTGAGTAAGAGGTGGTGAAAGTGTACTTGAGATCGAATAAGTAAATGCAGGTAATGTGGGTGATGGAGTAGTAGCAGGAGATGGAGAACTAGCAGAGGTTAAAGGGGGTGAGTAGTAGAATGTTGAACCGGTCGCACTGGCTGTTGCTTTTTTGGGCGACTCTTAGAAACTTTTCCTTTACCTCGATCTCTCTCAGACATTTGTAATGAACACAAATGGAATGTAAATTAAAAATGCTTATCAAATAAATAATAATTAATTTGTGTAAAATACAAAACACAAATAATTTACCTTTTGTTAACAAATGAAAAAAAATAGACACTAATCATATTCATGATCATCATCATCATCATAAGTCATCACCTTCATCACCATCATCGTCATCCCTATCATCATCAAGCAATTCATATTGTTGAAGATCGTCATCTTCATTGTCATTTTCAAAATCATTGTCAAAATCAAATTCATCTTCCTCACTATCCTCTCCTTCATTACTTTCTACCTCATCTTCCTGCTCATCCTCGCCGACATCAGCGTCTACCTCATGATTATCACCTTCTTCATCTCTTAAGTTATCAAGAGGGTCATCATTTGTTATAAAATTTACATAGGTTGCAGCATCTTGATATGCAACCCCTAATGCATATCGAGCATCAACAGTACCTCTTGGTTTGGTTTTAATGACAACCCACCAATTAGCCTTGTCTTTTATTTTTTCAGGATAAGGTGCATAATACACTTGAATTGCATTTTGAGCAAATATGAAGGGGTCATATTTTGGATATCATCGAGTATGTCGAACCTTCACGATTCCATATTGTTTATGAACCTTCACACCACGATTAAGTACAACATCAAACCATTCACAATTAAATGACACTAATCGTTTCATTGGTTCTCCTGGGTATTCTACTTCCAAAATTTCTTTAATGATGCCATAATAATAATTTTCTTCTTCTACTTTGTCATCACCCTTAACACAAACTCCACAATCGATGGTTTTTTTACCGATACTCCAATCTTTTGTATGAAACTTATAACCATTGACAAAGTAGATAGGCCATGTATGAACCTTTCTCTTAAGACCCCACGCTAAGTGGTGCAAAAATTGATTTTGTACCAAGTTATTTTTATTGTGAACCTACCAATGAAAATAGTAAAATCAATATAATTTATAACATAATTGTCAAGTATTTATATCATTAAAAAAAGTGTTAAGACACTTACGTAACTTTAGAACCAGGTTGGAAATTCAAATGCAATCATACCATTAATATCAATGCAACTAATGTTTGGATTAGCTACTTTCAAGTATTCCTCAATGCACAAGGTTACTAAATATGAACCAATTACATATACATACTAAAATAAATAATTCAAGAATGATTTAGTTCACTTACCCAATATATGGTTGAACCTCTTCACAATTAAGTAGGATATGTAAATGTGCAGTAGCTACTTCCTTATCCATTAAATAACTACTGTTACAAGTTCCAGCTGAGCGGCCAGGATGATTGAAAATTGATAAAGTAGGTTGGATTGTCTCATCTAAACCTCCATCATCATTTCGACCAACTCTATTTCTCATTGATTGCACATGAGATTCAAAAAAGTAAGAACAAAAATGAGAAATCTCTTGGCATAAATATGCCTCACATATGGACCCTTCCACACGTGATTTGTTTTTAACCATTTGTTTCAACCTATTCAAGTACCTAAAAGAAATATGATATCATTAATTACTAAACTTTGAAATAAAAAGATTACCACATTTAAAATGTAATAAATCACGTGATTACCTCTTAAATGGATACATCCATCGATATTGAGCAGGGCTTCATACCCTTGCCTTATACGGCAAATGAATAGGTAAATGCTCTATTGAGTTAAAGAATTCGGGTGGAAAGATTCGTTCCAACTTACACGTTGTAATGACGATGTTTTGCTCCATTAGCAACAAATCAGACACACGTAACGCTGTTGAGCACAAATCTCTAAAGAATTTACTTAATTCAGCTAAAGGCTTCCACACTGGATCTGGTAATGCACCAAAAGCAATTGGTAGCAACTTCTGCATAAACACATGACAATCATGACTTTTCATCCCAAATAGCTTCTCCTCTCTCGTGTTTACACATCTACGCAGATTAGAGGCATATCCATCAGGCATTTTTAATTCACTAACCCATTTACATACAACTCTTTTTTGCTCCATGGACAAGGCAAATTTTGCTTTAGGCTTCAAAATTTTCCATTAGGCAATTCTTGCAACTGTAGTTCTCTCTGCCTACAATACTCTTTAAGATTCATCCTATCTTTAACATTGTCTTTGGTTTTGTCTTTAATATCCATCACTGTATTAAAGACATTATCAAACACATTTTTCTCAATATGCATCACATCAAGATTGTGTGTGATCATATTAGTTTTCCAATATGGTAACTCCCAGAAAATACTTTGTTTTATCCAATTATGAGTAACCCCGAACCCAGCACATGTACATGGACCCACCTCAGTCACTTTTGGAACATTACAAACATCTTCCCATACCTCGGCCCCAGACAACCTAGGTGGAGGTACAGATTTCTTGTGTCTATTATAAAATGCATCCTAATTTATGCGGTATGTATGATCCATAGGCAGAAATTAACGATGACAATCAAACCAAGAACATTTGCCACTATGTTTCAAAGTGAAAGCCTTTGTTCGATTCATACAATATGGACATGCTAATCTCCTTGTTGTACTCCAACCCGACAACATGTCGTACGCAGGAAAGTCATTTATTGTCCACATTAATGCAATTTTCATTACGAAATTTTCTTTTTTTGAAATATCATAAGTTAGGACACCTTGTTCCCACAATAATTCTAACTCATCTATCAAAGGTTGCAAATACACATCTATTTTACTTTTCGGATTGTGTGGCCCAAGAATAATCAAAGTCAAGAACATATATGGAGTTGTCATGCATAGTTCTGGAGGAAGATTGTACGGAGTGATAATTACAGGCCAACAGGAATAAGGAATAGCTGACTGACTATATGGAGTAAAACCATCAACACTTAAGCCTAATCTAACATTTCTTGGTTCAGCTTTAAATTCAGGATATGTTTCATCAAAATGTTTCCAGTCTTCTCCATCTGATGGATGACATAACACTCCCGATTCTCGTCTATTTTCATAATGCCATCTCATGTGCGGAGCAGAACTCATTGAAGCATATAATCTCTTTAGCCTAAGAATGAGAGGTAAATAAATCAACCTCTTTATAGGGATCTCCTTGGTTTTTCCCTTACCAATCCTTCTTATTTTATATCGAGCCGCACCACAAAATGTGCATTCTGTAACTCCCTCTTCATTAAACAACATACAACCATTCATGCAATAATCAATTCTCCTTGCAGTAAGACCTAGTTTGGAAACTATTTTTTTCGCCTTGTAAAAATTTTCTGGGATGAGATTTTCATGAGGATATGTCCTTTTCATAAGTGCTATTGTTTGATTAAAAGATCGTTGGGAAATATTTCCCTCCGATTTGATATTCAATAATTCAACAAAGAATCGATAATTGGTTTCATCTTTACATCCCTACGAGAGAAAGGCTTTTGGGCCGCATGAAGCATATCATAAACTTTTTTAGCATCTTTATTTGGAGGTTCCTCTAAGGGTTGATTGTTATGGAACCCAAACTCTAGACCAACCGCATCATAAACCATGGCCTCAAATCTATTTAAATGGTCATTATTACCCATTTGTGTAGTGGTAGAGGTGCTTGGATGACTATTGGAAACTCCTGTCAAAGTTGGATCAATTTCTCCATGACTTGTCCAATACCAATAATCATGTTTAAATCCCTTTTGATAAAGATGAACTTTAACGTCCTCAAGAGTCAAGTACTTCAGGTTTTTGCACTTAGAACAAGGGCATCTAATATTTCCATTTGATAGATGTGCTTGTTGGCATGCAAAGCAAATAAATTGTTCAACCCCGTCTACAAACATATCAGCAAGTCCCTTCCTACCTGGAAAAAGTCTAGTATACATCCAACAACGATATTGACGAATGTCCATATTCTGTAACATAATCAAAATGAAATATTAAAACTACAAGTGAAATTTAGTCTAACCACATGCAACAAATTTCTAAAACTAATCTAAAAATTAGACATTAATTCATTACTTTTAAACAAAAATTATATAAATTTAATATACAACAACATCCTCAAAATCATTGTCATTTCAAAACATATAGACCCTAGAACAAGTTTAACATACAAAATAATATCAAGAACAAGCCTAAAGTAGAAGAAGAACAAAATCAAAGTTTGGGATTTACCTCTTATCTCAAAAGTTTGAAACTTCAACCTCAAGCACCTATACATACGAAAACGAAATTTAAAAAATCAACAAAGAGACTCATTCAAGAATGGACTAAGAAATAACTGCAGGGGGAGAGAGAGAGAATGTTAAAAGGGTTCCTAGTTTCATTTGAATGCTCAAATTATAATACTGCGTACCATGTTTTCCAGGTTTTAGATGTGACTTAGGTTATTTTCTTCAACCAAAACATATAACATGGCATAGAAGTATAAAACAAAATGTGATCTGACTGGGCATTTTAAAGATAGGCCAACCAAGCAAGACTTTAATTTTCTTTTTGTTGGAAAAGCAATACTTTAATTTGAAGAGTGGTAAGGTAAATTAGCACTGGATGGACTACCTTTAGAAATCAATTAGATAAAGTATTGTATGATCTTAGATTCTAATCAGATGGTTTCACATGTCCAACTCAAAGCGAACATTGTCTCAACATGTCATTACTTAATTCATGCTTAAAATAATGTAATTGAAAGAGTTAAGTTAAATTTGAGAGCTAAATAAAGTGTTATAAGTGATAAAAAAAATACTAAAAAAGTAAGAAAAATAAAAGTAATGTTACTATAACTTCTTCGACACTCTTAAAATATCACTCCATTTTTAATAAAAAATTATAATATGTGATCATTTATAACTACAAAGATAATTGAATTAAAATTTAAACAATTTTAAATAACATTTGAACGGTTATAAATTTACTTAAAATGATATTCTATGAATATTTTACAATTTTCCCTCCCTTACAAGTTCTGTAGAGTATGATGTTCTTTTATCTAATCCTATTTATTCATTTTTCCTAATTATTTAACTTTAACAAATAATTTTTTTCATTTTTTGGTCATCAACTTTTCGCTTTTTTTGTCATCAACTCAAAATAAAAGTCCAAACCTATCTTTTCGAAAGAAAAAAAAAACTCCACCCCACCCGACTAAAATGAATTGAGCCCACTAAAGGCATAAAAGCAAATCTGTCTCCTCTCATGTGGCCCTTAATGACTAAAATCCAACAGAAACCACAATAATTCTATGGTTGATTCTACGATGCACTCTAGTTGTGGACCTGTTATTAGAAGCAATAGCTCTTTTTTAATCGGTAAGTGGAAACGTAGTTCTCTCCCACAGTCTAACTGAACAGACATTAACGTGGGCTTGCAATGGATGAAACCATAATTTGTCCATTAGTTTCAGTAAATACTATTGATCTTTTCTGACTAAAAAACAAAAAAAACTTATTATCCTTGCTTTGTTATTCTTATTGGAACAAACCATATTTTGTTATCCTTAAGAAAATTGTGTGTTAGTTCCACTCCCTCCCACATATTGATTTCCCCTCAGCCACCATAACCATACCTGTGCCAACAACGAGCTCTAACACGGCACCAACATTTCACCCTCAAGCCTAGGGGTGTGCAAAAAAATCAAATGAACCAAATTGTATCATAAACTGAACCGAACCGGATTGTAAAATCCATTTTAATAAAACTAGTTCATATAACTGAACCAAATTTTACTTTTATAAATGGTTCGGTTATCTGATAAAACAAAAAAGTTTGGTTCTGAAATAACCATATCAAATTGGTTCTGAAATCTTCTTTCAGAGAATCAAAATAGCAAAATCCATTCCCTTTCGTGATGAACCCTAACCCCTAATTTCTGCCACCAAACGAACCCTATAATATTTGCGCGATTGTGGGTTCTTGTTCACCATTGCAGATTCTCGTTCTCGTGTGGCTTCTCGTTCGCTGATTTCATTTGAAGATCGTGTGTGGCTTTTTAGTCTCTCACTCTCGTTGAATTAGCCCCATCGTTCGTTTCTCTATGGTCTGTGTGTGCAACGTTTTGGTAAGGTTCTCTTAGATTCTCCTTATGCTTCCCTCGAATTCCAGTTGCTAAGGTGTTTTTTGTCCTGCTACCAAGTTATTGCTACTTGCTAGATTGTGGGTTTTCTCAGTTGGGTTCAATTTCCTAACCTAGGTAAGACTTCATGCATTACTAGGTTTATGATTATGCTTGGTGCTAGATGAATATGATGTTAGTTTTTTTGAAGTTTCTTGAGTTTTCTGTATATGTGAAATATAAAGTGCTTTAGGCACTTCATAGTTGTCAAATGTTTAGCTTGAACAAGTTTAACTGTTTGGGATGAAGGGTTGCCATTATTTATACTATTTGAAAGTCTGGGTTGCCAAATAACTTCTCTTGATTGGCTTTTCCAAGATGCCATAGAGATTTTGTTCACATTTATTCACAACACTTACACTTGCAGACATCTGGTCATGGTCGAGAAACTTCTTTTGTAGGCAAATTATTTGACTTAAAGCATTTCTGCTATATACTTATATTGGAGTAGCAATTAGGCTATACTTGCCAAGAAAGCTAATTGGTCGTTACCTTCTTTGAAAAATCTCAGTTTTGTATAAAGAGCTTGTTCAATTTAATAACAGATAAAGATTATTATATGTTTTAAATTGGGGTTAATGATGAATGTTTCCACAACCATCAGAAGTTTGCAAAATGCTATGATACGGTCTCTGTTACAGTCATGTGTTTTTAAGATGTCTTTTGATGCAATAATATGCATCTTGCACCTTTCCCAATTCTTGATTAAATGTTGTAATACATTTTGGGTTTCATTGTGTGATTAACTGGTTTTAATAAGTGTCAGATATTTTTCATCAAACTCGGGAGGCAATGTATTGATTTTTTTTTATTTTTTATTTTTCATTTTCTTTTGAATATATAGACTTGTGCTGAGTCTTTGTAGTGCTCACATGACTACGTATTCGGTTCATCATTTATCCATTTCTGACATCCAAAGATTACAACCTGGATTTTGTAAGTATGATCAACATTGTCCTTGGTCCATCTATTATCCGAAGATAAAAAAGTTGGAGAGTGTTTGACCTTTCCACATAGTTTGATATTTGTAGAAAAACTAAAACAATTTGAGATTTGCATTGAACATCATTGTTGCTACTGGGTCTGTTCTCCATGTTGCAACTCATATCCTTGAAAGCAACTGTATCATTTTTCCTTAAATTTAAGAAAACAGTAATCAATTTTTTCTCTTTTTTTATTAAAATTTTGCTTGTAGTAATTCTGTTTTATTTATATGATATTCATCTGGAAAATGTAATCAACATCAAAACATATTTTTTTAGCATGCCAGCATCTGCTAAACATCAACTACCACATGAAATATGTGATTAATAGGTGCATGTTGTTTGAGATACCTTAATTATGATCAAGCAAATGAGGGTGAAGACAGGTGAATGGATTTATAAATGTAAATATTGTTAAATTTTAACTCTTAATTATTAGGTTGGGTCTTTTGCTACCCATAACATCCTTTTTCTTTCATCTGAAAACATTTGCACTTTTCATGTTTTGAGTTATATATCATGTCTTGAGAATCAGAAGGCTATTTATTTTTTCATGAATCCTATTGAATTATAAAATTATAAGATATGGTAACAAATTGATAATCTAGTTTCTACCATCTATGAAGAACCTTACCATCACTCCATTCAGTTCGCACCTCATAATCTATTCCCGATCTGGATTGCGCTTTATTCATTGTTCTTCTCTCTGCGTTCATCCCCATTCTGCGTTCATCTCTTTGCGTTGATCAACATCTTCAACTCTTCATTGATTTTCTTCTGCTATGTCTTCATCGAGTCACTTGGGGGGAGCTACTTAGTGTTAGTGCTTGTGCGATTGGCTTCTACTTAGGAATTAGCTGTAGCTTTGGACTGTGTAGGTACATGGATGGCTGCCATAGCAGTATAAAGTAGTTAGTTGCAGTTCAAGTTGTTTAAATGTTGTCCTTTTTTTTGTTAAGAAGGAGATGGAGATTTTGGAAATAATTGATGTTGAGGTTAATAATTGACTTCTTATTTTACATACAGATGTCATCAATGGGTGATCTGAATGACTTTTCGATCTCGGATACAACAGAGCATCTGGTTTCTACTCCACCAGTTGTCTCTGACACTGCTGGTGTGTTACCGACTCGCCCTGATGGGCGTAGAAATCGGTCTGAGGCTTGGAAACATTTTTCTGCGGAGTCCGGTTTAGATAAGAGAGCTAGATGCAACTATTGCGGTATCTTGATAAAGTATGATAACGGAACAAGTGCTATGCATACTCATTTGAAGAGATGCAAGGATAATCCAGATAAAGATGAAAACAAAAGGCAAAAATCGGTTTCATCCTCAACGGCAACCGCATAAGGGCATGTTGTTTGTTCTCCTTTATATGCCAAATTTGACCAAGAAGCCTGTCGGAATGAACTTGTGAAGATGTTCGTGGCAGCTGAGCTCCCTTTTCGATTTGTGGAGAATGAAGCTTTTCGGAAGTACACGAATGTGTTGCAACCAAGATTCAGTATCCCCTCACGCACTACATTAGCGCGTGACATTTTCACGCTATGGGATACAGAAAGAACGAACTTGAAGAAGTTTCTTTCGCAACATTGTCGAAAAGTCTGCCTCACTACTGACTCATGGACTTCATGTCAAAATATGAGTTATATGTGTTTAACTGCCCATTTCATTGATAATAATTGGGGGCTTCATAAGAAGATTCTGAATTTCTGCCAAATCATAAATCATTCAGGAGAGGTTATGGCCAAGACTATTAAGGTGCACTTGAGTCGTTGGGAGTTGAATCGTGTTTTTAGTTTGACAGTTGATAATGCTTCATCAAATGAAGTTGGGATTCAACACCTAAAAAGGAGGCTAGCACCGTGGAACTGACTTAGTTCTGAAGGGAGATTACATTCATATGCGTTGTTGTGCGCATATTCGAATTTGATTGTGAAGGAGGGGTTGAAAGAGATTGATGATTCTGTTTTGAGAATCGCGGTGCGATGAAGTACATAAGATCTTCTCCTTCTAGATTAAATAAATTCAAGGCATGTGTTGAGCAGGAGAAGATTGAATACAAGGGTCTAGTTTGCTTAGATGTTGAAACTAGGTGGAATTCGACCTATCTTATGTTGGAGGCAGCTTTGAAGCACCGAAATGCATTTGAGGAGCTTGAGATGTTAGACAAGAAATATGTTGATGAGTTGAAAAAGGGAAAGGGTGTGCCTACATATGAAGATCGGGATTATGCTTGCTTAATTTTACCATTTTTGAAGATCTTCTATGATGCTACTTTGCGCATTTCTGGTACTTCTTATGTTACTAGCAATATATATATGCAAGAGGTATTTGGAATTGGGAAGAGGATCCTCCAATCCTGTGACTCTGAGGATATAAGTGTAAGTATGATGGCTGAAAGGATGAAGAAGAAATATGACAAATATTGGGGAAATCCCAATGATCTAAACTTATTGTTGTTAATTGCTGTTGTATTTGATCCTAGGTATAAACAAGGATATGTCAATTGGTCAATTAATCAGATATTTGATTTGGACGAGGCGGTTAAATTGCAAGATAAGTTGGATTCTTGTTTGGAGTCACTTTTTGAGGAATATAATAGTCAGGAGGGGGGTCTCAAAGTGATACACAAGAAGCACGAGTTGTTGAAACTGATGATGATGATCCTTATTGTTGGAATCAATTTTTAAAATCAACCGGGTGCAAATCCAATGCCAAATCTGAGCTAAAGAAGTATTTGAAGGAAGATTTAGAGACCAATCCAGAATTGGATATTCTAAGTTGGTGGAGGCTAAATTCAAGTCGATTTCCGATCCTTGCAAACATCGCTCGGGAGTTGCTAGCCATACTTGTTTCCATTGTAGCCTCTGAGTCAGCATTTAGTACAGGAGGAAGGGTGCTTGATCCTTATCGTAGTTCCCTAACACCTAAAATGGTAGAAGCACTTGTCTGCACACAAGATTGGCTGAAAGGAACACCCTTCTCATTGCTTTCTAAAGATGACTTTGAGCAGCTTGAGAGATTTGAGCGAGGTAAGTTAATATTAATGTTCCACATTTATGTTATTACTTATTGCTTATTATATTATGTTTTCATAAGTAATGAGATGTTGTTCTACTTTTTTGCAGAGATGGTTTCTCCACAAGATGTTCCTTGTTCTTCTGCTATTTCTCTTGATGATTGAAGGGGATATATTTTCTTGTTTTTGTTTTACTGCTATTTTTTATCTTAAGATAATTGTGTATTGGACTGAGTTGTTATTACTTAGTTGTTAATTGCTGCAAACACCTATTTTTTGTGCTTTTTTGGGAGGCTGACTTCTCCATTCACTGTAAAACAACACTTTTTATGGTGTTTCCTTCAATCTAGTTGTTTCCTAAGATGATGATAGGCAGCAAAATGGTTTTTGCAATCTGCAGGACATTGGTGGGCATATTATGAAAATTAGCCATTTTCATAATATGTGTTGTTTTACATAATATGAAAATTAGCCATTTTCATATTATGACATAAAACTTGGTGGAGACTAGCTTGTTCCATATTATGGTGACATTCTTGGAGCCATTTTGCCTTGCATATCCGATAAAGAAGAGAAAATTAGAGTGGTAGGCTTACTTGAGCTTTCTTGTTTTTTCTCCCACTCTTTTTATGGGTTTTTTTAAATATTTTTTTTAATTCTTTGTTTTCTCCCTTGTTTAATTTTAGTGTTGCCTTCCATGTAAAACAATGAATTTAAAATAATTTTTGGCTTATGTGTTAGGTTGCTCGTGAAACCAATGAAGAGCTACGTGCAATTAAGGCTGATCCTGCTGAAGCATTTGATGTAGGAGCAATCCTCTCCATTGCTAGGAGGTGTAGTTTTTCTAACCTGGAAAAAAGGCTAGGTTTGAATTTTGAAATACTTGTAATTTAAGAAATTATTGATTTGTGTAGTCCTTTGAGCACCTGAGAAGCTATTGGGAAATGATTATGAGGGTCCTTTTTGTTTAGCCAACTCTAGTTTGCACTGATTATTCTGTAGAATGATTTTGGGAATGGTTTGACTGGTTAGGCAACTATCTAGTGAATGGGAGGCTACTCGAATTGAAGCTTTGCACTGGATATCAACCCTTTTGAACAAGCATCGAACTGAGGTGATTATTGTTTGGCATTCTCTTCCTTTTTTGTGCAAAACTTTATTTTTCTTAATGTCAATCCATTCTCTGAGTAATTACTTTTTCAGTTTGCATGAAATCTTTTGTAAAGTTGTGATCTCCTTTATGATGAATTTTCGAGAGAATTTTTAGTGATGAATTCATAGTGGACATTATTGGTGCCCTTGAGTGTAAGTTCATTCTTCAGAAATTTATTTCCCAATTAAGTGAAATGAGGTTTTCATGTTTAGCCATTATATCATATATGTACATTTGTTTTTCTGTTGAACAAACCCTTCTAAATTAAATATGTTTTATGATATCTTGGTTGTATTTTACCATTCCTTACTTGCTGATAGAGGTTTAAAAATTAGGAGATGTAGTTGATTACTTGATTTTAGATGGTTTCATTTTAATTTATTCATTCTTAAGCCCAAACCGGTTCTGAACCGGTTTTCTAAGTCCAAACCGGTTCTGAACCGGTTTTCTAAGTCCAAACCGGTTCTGAACCGGTTTTCTAAGTCCAAACCGGTTCTGAATCGGTTTTTAAGTCCAAACCGGTTCTGAACCAGTTTTTAAAATCCAAACCGGTTCTCCAAACCGGTTCTGAACCGGTTTTAAACCCAAACTGGTTTTGAAACCGGTTTTAAATCCAAACTGGTTCTTAACCGGTTCAGAACCGGTTCTAAACCGGTTCGTCGAACCAAAACCGGTTCAGATCCAAAAAGAAACCAGTTCGGTTTTTGAACTGAACCTCTTTATAGGTTCGGTTCGGTTCGGTTTTTCATACCGAACCGAACCATGCCCACCCCTACTCAAGCCCCATCAATTGCAAATCAAACCCAAATAACCTATTTCTTTAACCATCGACAATCAACAATGGTGGAAATTGACATCAACCGCCATTGAATAGCAAGCCGCAGCCCAACACCTCTGACCGATCAAACCAGAACTAGAACCAGAAATGATAATATCTAGGATTAGGTAATCATATTTGTATCTAAAGATAAACAATACCCAGAACCAGAAATGATAATATCTAATCATAAACCACTTGAGGTTTTGCTTGAAGTCCATTAAATCAATGATTACTAGCTTTGACGTAAATTTGTAGTAACCCAAATTGCCTCAAAGCAACAAAACAAAGGACTACAGCTCTATAAGGTCCAATTTGATTTCTTCAGTAAATCAACAAACTTAGGGCCTCATTTCCAAGATTAATTTCTAGAGCCAAGCCAAAGTTTTATAATTATATCTGTTTTAAAATTATACATCGACATCAGTGTGCATATATGGGAATAAATATGTGTAGACAAGAACATATTATATGTATGTTTTTTAATACGTACAATACTAATAAATTGGGTATATAAAATATCTCAATTGAACTTGAGCTTAGCAGTAACTAAACCAGTAAAGTCTAAAACCTTGCAAAAATTTAGCTCTATTCAATTTGTTTAAATGGCTATAAGTTTAGGCATATGAACTAACATCCACAACTCTGAGAGGAGGGCATTTCCAATATAAACAAAAATTGCTTCCTGATCTGTACCCAAAAAGATTTAAAAAGCTGCTATCTGATAACTTCAAGGAAAGATTCAAAAACAAAACGTTAAATTGGTCACAGAAATGGCTTGCTAGCCACTTATTAGAGTAGTGTGCGAGAATAGCATCTGATAAAAACTTAATTATATCTCTGGCAAAACATATATCATCGAAGTAGCTGATAAGACAAAGTTTCCTTAACTTTAGGTCTACTGACAAATAACTACTTTTCACCATACTTTGTAACACAGGTAAATATCAAATGAAACCACCTCTGTATTTACGTCTAAAAGCCCTCAAATTGCAGTAACATAATAAAGCTTTAATTAATCTTATATATATAATTGTCCTAAAAGTGAAAGACACAAGACTTAGAGCATATATTTCATCATCCAACAAAAGAAAGCGTAGAAAGACTCTCTACAAAGTTCTAGTTGGGCACCAAGTAAGCACAACCCATCTTCAAGTATTTCATCCCATCATTGCTATTACGTTCTTTTGTTCTTAATTTGTGCTATATAAGAACAACCATGTTCATATTTCAGCTTTATATTATCAGTTAAAAGAATTATGTTCTTCATCTTGCAAAAATATGGAAACTATGAAGTTCTTGCCATCACAGAAAAATCCATTGTCCCATATTCTGATTTCAGGTTAGTACTTATCTTCTCTCATCCTTTCCCTTAATATTTCATAAGTGCATATGATAGATTATTTATTTTGTGAGAAACCAGAGAGATATAGAAACAAAAAAGGTTTTCTATATTTCTGAATTGTATATGTACAAGAGCTTTTACATCTATTTATAGTCCTAGAACTGTACGGATACTAATAATACACTTAACATATTTATTTATTTTATTTGTTAGAGACAGAAATGAATGCACGGAGAAGAATAGAAGAAGAAAGTTACCTTTAATTTGAATGTACAGATATATGAGCCAAACCCCGCTGCGTATCAGGTATTGGATAATGAGGTAGAAGAAAATGACAACACCACTGCAGAACCAAGAAGTTATAAATAACCAAGAAGTTTCTTGTAAAAGCATGCTGACACACAAATGAAATCTCTGTAATACTTCCAGCTTCATTACACACAAATGAATGATATATAGAGGAAGCATATTATTAGAAGAGAACCTGAAGAAGGAAGGATGTCTAGGAAGACATTCTAGCACAACAGAATCGGAGAATGGGGAATGAGGCTCAATAATGTTTTCAGCTCTTCCATGAGGCTGTTCGGTGTTGGAGCAGATCCGGCTGGAGTAGATCCGGCAGGTGCATACCGTGGAGCAGATCCAACAGGTGCAGACCGTGGAGCCTTAAGGTGGACCAAAGAATGGGGAAATGAGGGGGAGAATGGGGGGCTAGAGAGAATCAGATGGGGGATGCTGGAGTGATAGGGAAGAAGTATATTTGGAAAATATTTGGGAAAGGTTGCTAATTATGGGGAGAAGTATTTTTTAGAGACCAAAATTTTCCGGTCTCTAATTTTTTTATAGATATTTTTTAGAGACCGAAAAATCGGTCTCTAACTTTTTTTTTTTATTTTTTTAGAGACCTGAATTTTTGGTTTCTATTGATTTATTTTTTTTTGTAAGTTTTTTATTTAGAGACCAAAATATCGGTCTCTAATACTAAAATATATTTTTATTTTTTTTTTTTTTTTATAACATAAAATCGGTTTCTAATTTGGTCTCTAAAATATTTAGAGACCGATTTAGAGACTGATTTTTTTTTTCAGTAGCAAATTTAATTTTTTTTTAATCGGTTTCTATTTCGGTCTCCAGTAGAGACTGAAATAAATCGGTCTCTAAACCCAATTTTCTAGTAGTGATTCACCCAGATTGAATTAGAATCCTTGCATGAAGCCTAGGAAAGGTACAAGGATCTACTGAGAAAGTGCCCACATCACGAGATACCACTGTGGCACCAAATCACCTCATTTCACAAAGGCCTGCTACCACACCACCGTCCAATAGTAGATGTTGTAGCTGAAGGTTCCTTGCTCAGCAAATCTTTTGATGATGCCTTCCAGCACATAGAGGAATTAGCTGTTAATATCTATCAGTGGCCTGCTGCAAGGAACACTCCACGAAGGGTAACTGGAGTGCATGAAGTAGATGCATTGACCTCGCTATCTGCACAAGTTACAGTTTTAGCAAGTAGAATGGATAGTATAGGACATCATGCTCCATAGAGCCCATTTGTGTTATGTGACAAATGTGGCGATAACCATTCAAGTGATAGGTGCCCTACCACTTCTGAAAGTGCATATTATGTGGGGAACTATTGATCATCACAGAATAACCCATACACCAATCAGTATAACCCTGGATGGAGGAACCATCCAAATTTCTCTTGGAGGGATAATCAACGAGCTTCTTCTTCAGTGCCTGGAGCTGAACGACCTTATAATCCTCCTGGATTCCCCTCACAACCCAGACAACATCTTTAAGACAAGAAATCAACTCTTGAAGATATGTTCATACAGTTGATGGTGAAAACTGATACCTTCATGACAAAGACAAAAGCTCACTTAAGAAAGAATGACTCAGTGATACAGAGTCAGTTGGCTTCTATGAGGGCTTTGGAAACTCAGGTGCAGTAATTAGCAAATACAATCAATAATAAACCCCCTGACACTTTTTCGAGTGATACAGTCAATAATCCAAAAGGCTCCTCAACTGATCATTGCAAGACGATCTCACTGAGAAGTGAGAAGGATATTGCAGGTAATCCAAAAACAAAGTTGTTGGAAGAAGAGGTTGATGGTAAAGACCAGGAGAAGGTTGGTGAAGAAAGCCCAAAGGAAGAAGAAGTTGTCCACAAAAAGGTGGTGGAAAAGAAAGGTGAAGAGAAGGCTGTTAACAAGAAGGTAGAAAACAGGCCTTATGTTCATCCCTTACCTTTTCCAAGTAGGTAAATTAAGCATAAGATGGATGAGCAGTCAAGAAGTTTTTAGAAGTTTTCAAAAAACTTCACATAAATATCCCTTTTGCTGAAGCCTTAGAGCAGATGCCCAATTACATCAAGTTCATGAAAGATATTCTATCAAAGAAACGTAAACTAGACGAGTTTGAAACGGTTATATTATCTGAAGAATGCAGTGCCGTCTTGCAACAGAAGCTTCCCCTAAAGTTGAAGGATCCGGGGAGCTTTACTATTCCTTGTGCCATAGGAGAGAACTTCCTAGGCCATGCATTGTGCGATATGGGGATAAGTATTAATCTCATGCCCCTATCCATATTTCAGAGGTTAGGTTTGGGGGAATGCAAGCCCACATCCGTAACCCTCTAGCTAGCCGATCGTTCTTATACTTATTGTTGTGACCGTAAATCCGCAAGCGCACGGGTCGACAAGTAATATAAAGGAGAGTTAGAGTATCGTGTCCCAAAGGATTGAATAATTTAGAAGAATGTTAAACTTAACTAATATTCACAAATTTTTATCCAAGCAAATGAAAGAATGTTGGTTGCAATTTGTGTAACAACTTAAAGGAAACAAAATAAGAAAACACCAAACACTAATTCCACAAGAGAAGATGAGAATGATTAAAGCCTAGGGGTCCCTATTCACTTGCTACTTCAATGATTAATTGCAATTAACAAGCACCTATCAATGAATTGATATATGTTGGCTAATAATCATCAATAGATAAGAGCCTATGTCTAGGACAATTACCCATGTGAACCCTAGCTATTCCACTATGTGTCCATGTGAAGCAACATAAGATTCACTCATTGAGGCCAATTATCAAACACTTGCCATGCATGACCAAAGGGTATGTGTCCATCCCCTTAGTTAAACATACATCAACCATACCATATCCATATTCACAACACCCTATTTCTAGTTCAATTGGAATATTAAAAATCATGCAATTGATGGCCAATCAATAACAAGCACTAAGCATAGATATGGATGAACAAAACCAATTTCATTGAAAGGATACTCAACTAATTACTAATTAATCAAATTCATAGCAAGATTCTAGAGAGCCCCTAGATTAGAGTTTAGTTACACATTATCAAGGAGAAGAAAACAAATGTAATCAATTGATTCATCATGTTACAAATCAAGGAGAAAAGGGAAAGAATGAACAAAAATTGGAGAGATTCCAAGCTTGATCTTCCTCCTTCTTCTTGTCTTCTTCCTTTAGTCACCTTCAATCCAAGTGTATTCCTCTTCCTCTCTCTTGCTCTCTGGAATTCGTGGTTAGGTTAGAACTTAAGATCCCCTTAATCCTCCCAGAAATCAGAATATAAGGGTAAAATTCGTGTGCCAGGATTTTACTCACGCCTAGGCGTGTATTTACCACGCCTAGGCGTGGTTATGAATCACGTGCCTGTCCTCAGCTTGCCACGCCTAGGCTTGACTTCACCACGCCTAGGCGTGGAGGTCTCTGTCTGAATCTCCCGAAAACTGAGTTTGTCACGCCTAGGCGTGAATAAACCACGCCTAGGCGTGGGTGTCTCTGCTTCTAATCCCTGAGAAACTGCAAGTGCCACGCCTAGGCTTGGATTTGTCACGCCTAGGCGTGGGTTGGAAGCACCTTCACTTGATGATTTCTTCACACTTTGGGCCTCTCTTCACTTTCCTCATCCCTTCCAAGGCCTTTCTCATCTTGAATACCTATATCAAATCAATGATAAAGTCCATCAAATCACAATTCATCCAACTTCGATAAACAAGATCTTCAAAGATTCAATTACAAATCTTTTGAATCAACAAGCTTAATTCACCAAAGTCATGCAAATATTGAACTTATGACCTTGAAAACTTAGGGATAGCATGCTCAAATACAATCAAATTCGAGTGAATTAACTTCATTTTCTGAAGTTATCACTTATCCCAAGGGAATTATTGAGGATGTCCTTGTGAAAGTGGACAAGTTCATATTCCTTGCGGACTTCGTGATTCTGGATATGGAAGAGGATCAAATGGTGCCTTTGATCCTAGGCAGACCGTTCCTAGCCACAGGGAGAATACTCATAGATGTGCAAAAAGGAGAATTGACTATGAAGGTTCAAGATTAAGAGGTAACTTTCAACATTTTTAAAGCAATTAAGTTTCCTCAAGATCAGGAAGAGTGTTCTTATGTTGGGATATTGGATAACATCATTGATGACGTATTCCAAGCCAATATTCCTGAGGATTCTCTTACCATGGCTTTATCTTCATCAACTGATAATGATGAAGATGCTAGGGATAATGTGTTGGATTATATCAAGCACCTTGATGCGGTCCCTAAGCAATATCGGTCGCCTAAGTTTGAAACCTTGGAGTCTGATCCAACAAAGGAAGCATCTAAGCGTTCCATTGAGGAACCTCCAAGGCTGGAGCTAAAGCCGCTGCCTAACCATTTGCATTATGCTTATCTGGGAGCAACCTCTACCCTGCCGGTATTCATATCATCTGCTCTCTCAAAAGATCAAACGGAGAAACTTCTCTGTGTGCTTAGAAAATACAAACATGTTATTGGATAGACTATTGCTGATATTCAAGGCATTAGCCCTTTTATATATATGCATAAGATCTTGCTAGAGGACAATCAGAGAGGTGTTGTGGAACACCAAAGGAGGTTGAATCCAATAATGAAAGAAGTGGTGAGGAAGGAAATAATCAAGTGGTTGGATGCTGGGACAATTTACCCTATTTCTGACAGCCTCTGGATATCCCCAATTCAGTGCGTGCTAAAGAAAGATGGCATGACGATAGTCATAAACGAAAATAATGAGCTTATTCCCTCTCGGAAGGTTACAGGATGGAGGGTATGCATGGACTACCGCAAACTGAATAAGGCCACACGAAATGACCACTTCCCGCTTCTTTTCATTGACCAGATGTTGGATCATCTAGCAGGAAAGGCCTATTATTACTTCTTGGATGATTATTCTGGATATAACGAAATTTTCATAGTGCCGAAGGATCAAGAAAAGATAACATTTATTTGTCCCTATGGTACATTTGCATTTAGAAGGATGCCATTTGGGCTATGTAATGTTGCTCTCGTGACTTTTCAATGTTGTATGATATCCATCTTCGCGAATATGATTGAGCATGGCCTAGGAGTGTTTATGGATGACTTTTCAGTATTCAGAGATACATATGTGAGCTATTTGCAGACCTTATCTTCTGTACTGAAAAGATGTGAAGAAACTAACCTTGTCCTCAACTAAGAAAAATGCCACTTTATGGTCCAAGAAGGCATAGTTCTTGGCCATAAGATTTCTATCAAGGGGATGGAAGTGGACAAGGTAAAGATAGATATGATTGAGAGGGTTCCTCTGCCTAACTCTGTCAAAGGAATCCACAGTTTTCTTGGTCATGTGGGTTTCTATAGGAGGTTTATAAAGGACTTTTCGAGGATGGCCAAGCCTCTCTGTAACCTGCTAGAGAAAGATATCCAGTTTATCTTTGATGAATCATGTCAGGTTGCATTTAAGGAGCTGAAAAAGAAACTGGTCTCAGCACCATTAATTATTACTCCAGATTAGGACTTACCGTTTGAGCTCATGTGCGATGTCAGTGACTATGCTGTGGGTGCAGTTTTGGGTCAGAGAAAAGACAAGGTGTTTCGCTTCATTTATTATGCGAGCAAAACACTAAATGATGCCCAACTAAACTACACCACAACAGAAAAAGAGCTGCTGGCTGTGGTCTTTGCATTCAATAAGTTTTGAGCTTACTTGGTGGGGACTAAGGTAATTGTTTATACTGATCACTCTGCCATTAAGTATTTGGTCAGCAAGAAAGATGCAAAACCACGTCTGATCAGGTGGGTTTTGCTATTACAATAATTTGATCTGGAGATCTGTGACAAGAAAGGTGCAGAGAATCAAGTTGCAGATCACCTTTTAAGGCTTGAGACCACCACTCAATCATGTCCATGGTATGCAGACATGGTCAACTACATTGTGTGTGGTGTGTTGCCTTATGATTTAACTTCTCACTAGAAGAAGAAATTCTTGCATGATGTCAGACACTATATCTGAGACGAGCCATTTTTGTTCAAACAGTGCTCTGACTAGATGCTTAGGAGATGTGTACCTATGGAAGAAATGAAGCAGATCCTGGACCAATGTCATGCTTCTCCATATGGCTGACACTATAGTGGTGAGAGGACAGCTGCAAAGGTGCTCCAATCTAGCTTTTATTGGCCATCTCTTTTTAAGGATGCACATTTCTTCGTGCAGAGATGTGAGCGGTGTCAAAAGTTAGGTAATATCTCAAGAAGGAATAAGATGCCCCTATATTTCATTTTAGAAGTTGAGGTCTTTGACGTCTGGGGCATAGATTTCATAGGTCCCTTCATTCCCTCCTATGGAAACCTGTATATTCTCGTGGCTGTGGACTACATGTCCAAATGGGTGGAAGCATGTGCTTTTCCTACCAATGATGCAAAGGTAGTGGTAGGCTTCTTAAAGAAACATATCTTCACCCGATTCGGAACACCTAAGGCCATTATAAGTGATGGAGGGTCTCACTTTTGCAACAAGTTCTTTGAAGCTCTTCTCGCTAAGTATGGGGTAACCTATAGGATTGCCACTGCCTATCACCCGCAGACAAGTGGGCAGGCAGAGGTGTTCACGAGATTAAGTGAATTTTGGAGAAAATAGTGTGTCCTTCTAGAAAGGATTGGTCAAAAAGACTAGACGACGCACTATGGGCTTATAGGACTGACTATAAGAGTCCTATTAGAATGTCCCCATATAAGCTGATATTTGGGAAGGCATGCCATCTGCCAGTTGAGCTTGAACATAACGCATACTGGGCAATCAAGCAACTAAACTTCAACTTACAAGCAGCTAAGGAAAAGAGATTATTGCAACTCAATCAACTTGATGAATTTAGGCATCAAGCATATGAAAATGTAAAGTTGTATAAGGAGAAGGTGAAATTTTGGCATGACAAGAAGATCATGCAAAAGAGATTTGAAGAAGGTCAACAAGTTCTCCTTTACAACTCTAGGCTTAAATTGTTTCCTAGAAAGCTTAAATCTAGGTGGTCGGGACCCTTTGAGGTAAGGAAAGTGTTCTCTTATGGAGCAGTGGAGATAGCTCCCCTAGATCGTTCATCGAGCTTTAAGGTTAATGGTCAGTGCCTAAAACCTTACTATGGAGGAGAGATTCAAAGGGGGATGACCTCCCTCACTTTGACAGCTCCAGCACGAGGTCTGAAAAGTCCTGCCAGGACTATAAATGAGGCCCTTTTTGGGAGGGAACCCAAATTTTTAATGTTTGGTGTTTTAAGTCTTTAATATATTAATATGTTGATTTTGTAGTTTGATTAAGTTTTTGTTGTACAAATTATGTTTTAACCTTTTGAGCAAGTTTTCAGGTGTTGGAGGCTAGAAATGTGCAAAAATTGCAGCAGAATGCAAAATTCTGCAGAATTCTGCTGGTTGGCCTCTCACGCCGCGGCGTGGTACTTGTCACGCCGCAGCTCCTGCGGGGCATCGGCCAAATTCCAGAGGCTAAAGCACCGTGGTGCAGCAATGTTGAGCGCCGTGGTGCAGCAATATTGAGCGCCGTGACGTATTTTGAAAAAAAATAGTAATTAATGCACGCCGCGACGTTACGCAACTTACGCCGTGGCGCGCTGCGGCATTTGGGTTTAAGTGCCGCAGCGTTTGGTTATCCTTTTTACGTTTCTACCAAAATTCTTTGTTTCTTTGTGATTCTCTACCTTCTTTCTCCTGTTTTCTTACCTCCTCTCCCGTTATTCCTCATTTCTCCAATCTTTAACGAGGTATATATAAATTATCTTTGCTATTTTGATGTATTGTATATATTTTTTGTATTTTATTGCATTTCTATTGATTTTTGTATCAACGCTGCGGCGTGACCATGTAATGCCGCAACATTGCGTTTACTTTTGAAAAATGTCACGACATGTCCATTTAACGCCGCGGCGTGATGTTGAATCTTGTTGAAATGCCGCGGCGTGCACCTGTAATGTCGCGGCGTTAAGTGAATAATGTTTTGAATGTCGCGGCGCTGGTAGTAACGCCATGGCGCATGATCCCAATTTTTGCAGAATTGTTTCTTTTTAACGTTTCTTCTATCTTATTCATTCAATTTTGACAGAATGTTTTTCTTTGACAGGTACCATGGGTCCTAAACGTCAGAGAGGTGAGAGTAGTCGTCAGCACAAGGAGCCATCTCCCCCGCCTCTAGATTTTGACAGGAGGATTTTTGTCTCAGCCGCTGCAGCTCAGACATACAGGGTCATGATCACTAGAACCATTATAGCAGAGCAGGGATTTTCCTTCTCCAGGGTGATCCACCCCGAGCTTGAGGGTTTCCTCAACGAGCTCAACTGGAGCCAGTTTGCTCGGCATCCAGAGGATTCAACTATTCTGCCCATCGTTTATGAATTCTATGCGAACGCCCTCCATGCTACCGAGGGAACTTTTATTGTGCACGTTCGGGGACGCAATGTACCTTACACCGCTATTGCTGTCAGAGCTGCTTTGGGATTGCCTGAGCCACCGCTCTTGTACAACTATACTGCCTTTTGCTAGTGAGAGCCTGTTGAGGACATTGATCTTGCTATCGTAACTGCCTGAATCTATCGGCCTGATTCCCAGCCGGTGCAGTGAGTCATGAGCGTCCAGACCAACCGGCCTCGGTACTTTCCCCGATCATGTTTGACGTCGGAGGCACGAGTCTGGGATCATTTTATTACCACCTGTATTCTTCCATCCACTAACCTATCTAAGGTTACGCGTGATCGAGCTATCCTTATTTACTCCATTCTGGAGTACTGCAGCATTGACGTAGCACAAATCATCCATGATCAGATTCGGTGGTGCATTCGAGAGCCGACCAGCCTCTTCTTTCCATGTCTGATCCACACTTTGTGCAGTCAGAAGTGGGTGCAGTGGGGGCCACATGAGGAGCTTGCGGATGGTAAATAACATCTCAGCGACTCATTCATGGAGCACGTGGGAGGAGCTACAGCCCCAGCCCCAGCCCCAGCCAAACAACAACAGGTCCGTCGGCAACCCAGAGTTGCTACCCCAGCTGATGAGGGAGACTTGTGCGCTCAGATCGCGCAGCTTACAGCCATGGTCTCCTACAGCCTCCAGACTCAGCGATGGATGACTATCCATGGATGACTATCCTGTGCCACAGTTCCCACCCTAGGCAGTAGCTGACCCGCCCCATCAGCAACAGGATGCCCCTGATGATGATGATGATGCCGAGGACTCAGATGACTAGCCCGATTTTATACAGGGCACTTTCTTTCATTGTCATTCATTATATTTTTGAACAGTGGGACACTGTTTCCCATAGGTTTGGGGGTAGGCATTATAACATGTATGTATGTATGTTTTGAATGTTTAAGAGCATGTTATAATGTTAGACTTTTTGTTTTGATAATTAGTGATTATTATGTTATTATTGTATTTATATTTAGTATTCTGAGTAAATAAATTGTGAATATTTAGTTTTATGTTTTAATGCCCAAATGAACCAAATAAGTGCATGTTTTGAGCATTCGAATGTGAATCTGTTGAAATGTATCACTTTGGGCCAACTAAATACTAGTTAGTATGATATCATCTGAAAGAGAATGTAAGTGTGAAAATTTCATTCAAGATACAATTGTCGTTCCCTTTAATAGTATGAATCTGATGTATATCACTATGGTGCATGATCGTTTACATGTATGTTGGAAATGTTGAAATACTTTGATGTACATCATGTGCCAATTGCTAGTGTAGTGTTGATTGTCCCATGATATTATTGCTTGCGAAGTGCCATCTTTTGAGTGAAACCATTTGTAATCAAAAAGCATGTTTAACAATCCAATCACTTTTCAAATGCATGATTTAGATCCCACTTGTATGCTGGTGCAACTTTGATCATGATATGAGTGTTATCTAGAGAAGGTTTATAAATAAGTGCATGTTGAAGTTTGGATTATCTTGAAATTGTGTTTAAATTCTCTTGAGGCGAAATCCTAAACTGTGCATAATTGAGGAAATGATTAGGGCGTTGTTTGAACTGATTGAGCCTTAAAAAGCTTACCCTGATATGAGTATATCCATAGGTCCCCCTTGAAGCTTGATGTATGATTGGCCTTACATGTTTTTCATCACCTATATACTCCCTACCCATGTAACTAACCTAAATGCATGTGAAAACAATGCAATTCCATCCTACCATCATAGTTTGTTAAGTGCATAAAAGGTTACTTCTTGACTTGAGTCTTGTGTTTAAAGGATATCGGTGGATGTTCAATGTCATTTGAGCTTGAAAGAACCATCTGCTGCAAAAGAAAAAGAAAAAGCTTTGTATAACTATAAAAGAAAAGAAAAGAGACAAGCAAAGCAAAAGAAAAGAAAAAGAAAAATATCCTAAAGGCATTTAATGGTTCTCAAGAGTTCTAAATCTTTCAATTTTGTTGAACACCCAGATATTATCACTTGGAGGCTCAAGTCTTGAAATAGCATGTTTATATGTCTTAATGTTTGTATTATATCCATTCCATGTTATTCTTTATCCCATTACCATTGGCCTATCATTACAAGCTATTGAAGTCACTTTTAATCCTTAATTATGTGCGGTTTACATTAGTAGAGAGAGAGTTTGCCTACAATTTTATAGATTATGTGATTCTGATGCATGTATGTTCATAAACTTATCTGGATAAATGTGATTTGATTAGGATAAGTTTAACTAGCATGTTCATGGGATATGTGTTCTGCTTGAGAAAGGATTTTAGATATTTGCATGCTGATGAGTACATATGTGTGAATTTGATGGTATAGCATTAGCAATCTCTGTGGATTTAATCAATCTTGATACACTAGTTGTGGTTTCAGTAATATTGGGAATTCTTGATAAATGCTGAGTGAATGTGGTGCATGTGTTGTTTAGTTGGTTTGCTTAATCAGACTTTGTTTTGCTCGAGGACTAGTAAAATCCTAGGTTTGGGAGTGTGATAACTCCATAAAATGGTGTTATTATGACCCTATATCTGTGCTGTATTGATTGCTTAGTCTTTGTTATCAGGCATAATTGGAAGATTTTAAGCTAAATTCATTGATTTCACTTGTGATATCTTCCTATATGTTTTCTGAGCAAATTGATATAATTCTTTCCATGATTATGTGAACTTATTATTGTCATTAATCTGGTGACTTCTTAATTGCAGGAAGAGTTCAAAAGGAGAATAATGATCAAGGACTTAGAGCTGCAAAGGAAGAGAAAGCACTAGATGATGTATAGTATTCAGCACCGCGGCATGGGCAAGTTAGCGGCGCGACGTGTAGCATTCCCCTGTTCAGGCAGAGAACTGTGCATTTTGGAGTGCCGCGACGTGAAGAATGAGCATCGCGGCGTGCTTGACCTAATTCCACACACGCCGTGGCGTGGCATGTGGAGCGCCGCGACATAGAACAGATTTCTAGAGCCCTATAAATATTATTCTATCATATTTTAAAAGGAGAATGCTTTGGGTTTTAAAGCACAATATCTAGGGTTCATTTGTGAGACAGAAAAGAAGCAAAAAGAACCAAAGTTAGAGGCCAAATCCTTCTACAAGGAGGATTCAAGTACAAATGACTACCATTATTGAGCTTGCAACTTCCTCTCATTCCACTTCCTCTCTATTTAGATCATGGCAATGAGTATTTTTGCTATATTTTTGTTTGTCATGAGTGGCTAGTCTGTGTATAGAGATTTCCTTGGATCCTTCTATGAATATTGATGATTTTGTAAACCTTTAAGTTAATATATATAGTTAGGAATTGTTCAATCATATTGCCCTTAATGCTTTTGAATATTTGGCCAATGTTTAATATGTCTTGATTAAATCTAATGATTCTAGACATAGAAGATTGAATTTAAGATCATAAATATGGTTGATGCATATTTAATTTCATTCAATTGGCTTGAATAAATTGATTAGCTAATAGGATAAAAATATACCTATTGGTCATGCATGACTATTATTGAGACTTGTTCTTAATGAGTGGAATTTAATCTGGATCTCATGGACACATAGAGACTAGGTAAACGAAGCATGATTAAATGACCTAGACATAAACTTTTAATTAAATAAGATTCTCAAGCCAACAAATTCCATATCATGTATGTGATAAAGAGGTTTGCATATCATCAATTGAAGTAGAAGGTGAAGAAGGATTCTATATTCTTTAATCAACAACTGTAATTTCAATTAGCTAGCATTTAAATCTTTCCATTAGTTTACACACAACTCTTTTAATTTGAATGTTCTTAGATAGAAATTATTAAACTATTAGTTAATAATTAGTTTTGAATTAGCAATAGTCTTCATGGGAACGATATCGGACTCCTAACTACACTACAAGTGTGACCCATGCACTTGCAATAAGTAAAAGAGTGAACAAGACTTAGGGATACAATGAAGACACCTTAGTTTTTCAAATTTCTTCTTTTTTCCTTTTTTATTTTATTTATTATTTGTTTTTACAAAATGTCCCAGACAAAATTAAATGTTCACATAGCTATTAAAGATTTGAATATTTGGGTCATGAATGTGGTTTCAATAGATTCTCCATGCATTCTTCCGATTATTTATGAATAAGGTCTTTTTAGCATATATAATGATTATTGTGAATCATTTAGCACGTACACTTGGTCCTATGATCTCCTCCATCCAAATAATTTGTTTTCAAATCTTAATAAAAGGTGCTAAATAACTATTTCATTTCCCATGTATATATGTTTGTTACATTTTGCTAATGTTTATGTTATCATGCAGGTGCAATTTTGAATTCATTTATTATCACTATATAATATATAATATAAAAAAAAGATGATATATTATCTAAAATTTTATCATATATCAATCCTAATTGGTAAACAAAGCTCTAATTTTTTGTCATATGTTAAATTGTTTACCTATTTTAATGCTACCTATTTTTATAAATAAAGAAAAATTACAACACAACGTTGTCATGTCCACACACGTGGATTACACATATACAAATATTAAAAACTAAATAAACAAATAAAAATCATTCAACAAATAAAAAACAAAAAATGAATAAACATTTAGTGCCATGTTTTAAGGGACTGATGTGGAATGTGTAGCAAAATATTATTAGGAGTAGATTGATCGTTAGAATCTCACATGGTCAACTTAGCTTTAATTGTGCATAACTTTTGATCTTTGTGTCAGAATCGTTACTATTATATATCAATACAAAACTCAAGAAGAGAGCGTCATCATGACAAAGAGTTAACCCAGTTGAGGTCATTTCAAATCCAAAAAAATATATTTAGTTTGTGCTTATTTGTATACCTTACTCTAATACTTGATTTTTTCAGTTGTACAAAAGTCATGATTAATTTCTCTTATTTATAGGCATTTTCTTTTTTTTTTCTTTTTGTATTTTGCCTGTACATCACACGGGTGGAAGAACTAGTTTATAAATTAAAATCAGAATTTTATTTAGATTTAAAGCTTGTGATTGTAAATAAAACAACATATAAGTTGATTATGTGGTTTGGAGTATAAAGTATAATATGAAATGAAATCTAAATTGATTTTGACGACATAAATAACCATAATGATAGAAATTAAAAAGTTTGACTTTTCTTTCACATCTTATTTTATATATAATACGAACGTCTATTTTTTAAAAAATTCAAGAATATTTTTTAACAAGTTAATAAGAGAAATTTTGATAATATTTTTTCCCTTTTCGTTTTTGTTTTTCTTATAATTAATATGATAATTATGACCATATGCTTTATGATATTAGTATAATATTAATTTTATTGTGAGAAATTTTGATAATATTTTTTCTTTTTCTTTTTATTTTCATATAATTAATATTATAATCATGACCCTTTGGTTTATGATATTGTAGTACAATATTAATTTTAGTATTATGCAAGATTTGAACATTTTAAGACGTAATTAAATAAAAATTAGGATTAAAAAATCCAACATATGGTAGAAAAATCAATGGTGCTATGATAATCTAAAATAAAAATTACGCTATAAAAATGCTTCAAAAGTCAAATATCCAAAAATCTAAAAATTGCTTTAGGTTCTAAGTTGTCGTTTAAATTTCAAAGGGTGCCATCTTATGGGAATTTTTGATTTTCCTAATTTAAGTAATTTATTATTATTCGGAATAAAGCTATGAATTATATTAGGATATTAATGTTAAGGACCATTAAAGAATTGTATTAAAGTTAAAGGGATAAAAAATATTAAAACTATTAAAAAGAATCATTTTAATATTAATTTAAGAGAAAAATCAATTAATCCCACTAAATAGACAATAGTATACATAATAAAATTTCTAATCTTCCTTCTATCGCCCTAACATGTTCCTTCTTAAAATTAACCCAACTATTCAACTCAACCCATATTTCGTGAGTTGAATCTTATCGGTTGACAAAAAGATCACCTAAATTTAATAGGCCAATTCACACAACCTAAAGCAATGAACCGATATATGTGATCATCCACCGATATATATATGAATCTCCAACTATCGAAACCCAAAGCCATTTTGACGTCATTGATTATAAGAACAACCAATCCTGACCTCCTTCTTATATGGTTTAGCTCCTCTCATTAATAATATATTGATCTTTCTTAGAACAATTAAAAAGCATAATAATAATTTTTTTAAAAAATATATTTTTCAGAACACAAAATTTCCATATCTGATCATTTATATATATATATATATATATATATATATATATATATATATATATATATATATATATATATATATATATATATATATATCATTGATTATAAGAACAACCAATCCTGACCTCCTTCTTATATGGTTTAGCTCCTCTCATTAATAATATATTGATCTTTCTTAGAACAATTAAAAAGCATAATAATAATTTTTTTTAAAAATATATTTTTCAGAACACAAAATTTCCATATCTGATCATTTATATCTATATATATATATTTGCATAACATTTTTCAAGACTGCCTTAAAGTTGTATGATGAAATCATGAGAAAGCAAACAAATAATGGTTAGTACCACTCGGAGGAGAGTGACAAAGCTTAGGTCGGGAGCAGGCATGAAAGCGGTAACAAATACCGCAGCTACAATCTTGTTGGGGAACATTTCCATGTCTACAGATATGCAGATCCCACCCCTGCTATGACCCACCAGGATTACGTGTTAGAGTAAGAGAAGGAAGTTTGGAAATTTTATGAAAGATATTATTGTCTATTTAGTGAGCTTAATTGGTTCATCTCTTTAATTAAAAAAAATTGGAATAATTCTTCTTAATAGTTTTATTTTATTTTTTTAACTTAAATATTGTTCTTTAATGATCTTAACATTAATCTAAAACAAAAATTACACGATAAAAAAGCTCCAAGTTCAGATGTCCAAAAAACTAAAAATTGCTTCAAGTTCTAAGGTACCATTTAAATTTCAAAGAGTACCATCTTATGGGAATTTTTTATATTCCTAATTTGAGTAACTTATTATTATTCGGAATAAAGCTATGAATATATAAAGTAGCTATAATTCTGTTTTTTTTTATAAATGTCTTAAATTCAATGTTTTTAAAATTAGACCAGACCAATCAGTTTAACCAATTAAGCAATGAACTTGCTAATATACAGTTCAATTATTTCTTATTATGTTGTTTAGTTTGACCTTGGTTAAATCATCAATTTAGCTAATTAAACTAATCGAGTCATAACTCAAAGTTCTCATCGGTTGAATCTCTAGTATAGTTTGTAAAACATTGCTTAAATCTTTGAGAGACAAAGAAAGATAAAACATGCACAAAGATTTGAATTACAAAAAAATAAAATAAAAATAATATCCAAACACAAAGGTAAAGAGTCAACATGCATCTCTTCCTTGTGAACATTCATTAATATATCAGGGGAAAATCCATTATAGCTTTAAAAACTGTGCTTTTTTATGAAATAAATAGAAATACTATAATAACCACGATGTATGGCTCATCTGAAAAATGACCTCCATTTGGATGGACTTTACTTGTGTAGCGCAATGAATTGAATCTCATTAGAAGCATCTTAAGCCTATGTCTAAGTAGGGATTAGTTTCACACCTCGTGATCTAAAAAAAAGAGAAAAAAAATACTATACATTCATTTATGGTAATGCCTTTTTTTATGTTTTATATTGAAAAGAGATGGAAAGAGATAAACTTTGTAGATATATATGCATGTTCTGGATCGTGATCCAGGATCATATCCCGTGGATTAACTCGGCCTGCAGTATTTTGGGATTCGTCGTTGATACCCTCAACTGGATTTGTTTACATCATACGAGACCCCATCTTTATACATATCAGACCACAACATTTGATAGTAATGAAATTGTAGTGAGATCTGCGTAATGGATAAATCCTGAGAATATCTATTATTGCCAATCATAATCTTGTGAAATAATAACATCCATAACCACTCTTAGCTACTCATGATTGTAGTATTAACATTTCGATAATATGAGGATCCTCAACAACTAATAAGGGAATGTATCCCACCCTGCGACTATTGCAAGAGCATATCTCTCTAACCTCTATAAATACTAGGTTTATTTACCTTTACATGTAGCTTATAATTCATAGCATAACCCTACTTGTGCACAACATGACTTGAACATTGGAGTCCTTTTGCAGATACCAATCCCCCAATTTGTCATGCTCTACTGTTGTATAAGGAAGAAACTACCGTGACGTGCCAATTTTAGTTACACATATGAATCCACTTCAGAACATTGACATCATCTGTGGGAAACCATAAACTTTTATTTCTATTCAACCATGGTGAACATAAGACAGAACTCGAAAAGAGGAGAGGCTATACAAACCTTTGCAGTCCGAAGACAAGGACCAACAACATAGCCTCCTCCTCACCCTCTCCCACCACCAGCTGCCGAGACCATTGCCGCGGGGAACCATGCATCAGACGATGAAGCTTTGCGCGATGGGCATTAAACTTTGCTTTCCGACGAAAGCCCACACCCATCATGTAGGGTCTTCGTGAGGGATAGACTTGGTAAGTGTAACATCCTAATATCTGTACCCTAGTACATCTGACATATACCTAGATAAATAGTATTAGACATGCTACTTCTAACTTAATCATCAACTAATCCATAACATTTAAAACAAATAATTATGGAAAGTCATAACTAAAGTTATACATATAAACTTTATACATATAACTTTTACATTTTCAAAGCAAATATAAATTTATACATAAGCTTTGAATTAAGAACATAAAACTAAACTCCTCTAATTCTTCTGCTTTCTTCATCTTCATACCCTCTTGTGGGGTCTTGACCTGCTAACCATGAAAATAACGGGGTGAGAATATAAAATTCTCAGTAAAAACATATATCTCATGGTATTAAAACTAAATATATAGAAAGATATATTTCTAAATTAAACTCGTATATGTAACTTAATTATACTTAGGAATTGTATTCCTTCATTTGGCATTAAGCCTACTTATCCTTAGCCTGACCTAGGATATGTTCATCCTTAGTCTAGCATAGGATATACTGATCCACAGTTTGGCATAGGATTTCTCATCCACAGCCTAACGTAGGATATACCGATCCACAACTTGGCATAGGATTTCTCATCTACAACATAACGTAGGATATAACTAATCCATAGCCTAGCTTTGGATATGACATCCTTGGTCTAGCCTTAGAAAACTAATCCTTTCATGAAACACTCCGGTGTCACTACTTTACTTAGATTGCCCGACAATGTTCACTACTTAGAAAACTAATCCTTTCATGAAACACTCCGGTATCACTACTTTACTTGGCATGCCTGACAATGTTCACTACTTGGAAAACTAATCCTTTCATGAAACACTTCGGTGTCACCACTTTACTAGGCTTGCCCGGCAATGTTCACTACTTGGAAAACTAATCACAACTCCACATTTAGCAAAGTGCATAAGGGAGCCAATTCTTGCTAGGGTTCAACCTTATTGCATAAGGGAGCCAATTCTTTCTAGGGTTCAACCTTATTGCATAAGGGAACCAATTATGCATCATAACTTTAGAAATTTTGAAATTTTATAAACATATAGATTTCTCTCATATCTTTCTAATGCCACAAACCTTTCTTCATTTGACTAGGTGTAGCCAAAGTTATGCGACATTTTGCAGAGGCCAAAACAGGACATTATCTGATTTACCAATTTTTGACCTAACTTTAAATTGAAACTTGGAACAAACTACAAATGATAAGATTCTGAAATTTTACAGACAATAAGCCTTACATCTTAGCTTCAAAATGGCACTGGTCTCATGTCCATATCGGAGCAAGAAATTATGCAATCTGGTTTACTGATTGCCAGAATGCCTTTTTCTACAGAATCTGACTTGGATTCAAATAGAAATTGGTACTATTTGACTTGCTTAATAATTCTGAAATTTTTACCACATGAAGCCTTATTGCTTAGCTTTCAAATGGCACTGGAATCAAGTGATTCTGATATCTACAACTCAAGATGCAAGAAACATCATAGGCTGTCAGGATGCCATGTTCTGTTTCTGATTCTTTGAAACAACATAACCGATTATGAGCTCTTCATAATCGGTTATTCTGATACTCAGAATCGAAAATACAACTTGAACAAGCTTAATAACCGATTATTAACTCCTGGTAATGAGTTATATGGTGGTTTTCTATATAAAAACACCATTTTTCATGTTATTATGCCATAAACAACCAAGTTCTCACCCAAAGTCAATTCCTAAATGATTTCTATCATCATTCAAGGCACCTCTTCATGTTGTAACTTATATACAATCTCTTAGCTCTCTCCAACATGGATTTAAAGAATCAATCCCACACCTAGAAATCCATTCTCAAACTCACCACTCAAGTGAAACCAATGGATTCTAAGGGATCAAAACTAATAACCATGCATTAAACAAGGTAAACTCAAGCTTACTTCAACCTTAGAAGCAAGAAACTAGCAACATGATTTACTAACTTACTCATACCCATTATCCATCATCAAGTCAAACCAAGAACAAGATGAAGATAAGAAAAGATGAGATAAGATAAACACTCATACCTCTTGTAGACACTTGATCTTAAAGCCTTGGCCTTGATCCTTAAGCTTTGATCCTTGGATTTTCTTCCTTTTCTTTCTTCCCTTTCCTTTCTTATTATCTTTCTCTCTTTTCTTTCTTTCTTTTCTATTTTTCTGCTAAGGCTCGTAGGGGATAAGAGAGAAAATGAGATAGGGACATAGATAGAATTTAGAGAAAAGTCTAACTTAAGTTTCTGTGCTGAAACTTATATATGCTAAGGACACTTGAATTATGCTAATTCAAGTTTTTCAACTTCCAACAACTTCAAAATAAACACTAGAATTCATTTAAATTGTTGTTTCACCTTTATTCTATTTTTCCATATCTGTTGGGGTCAATCGAGCATTAAAAGTACAACCAGTATGCCTAAAAATACCAAACTGACTCCGATTATTCTCAAATTTTAATTACACCTTATTTAACTCACTTGTGACTTAGAAACAAGTTATCCATACCTATTTCCATCAACTAATCAATTTATGCTACTATTTGTGTCATTTTAAGCTACTTTTCAACTTCTGTGTTGCAGTAAAATGCCTAAACTAACTCTGTTTGTCACAAAACTGAACTGACATATTAAACAAGTATAATAGTACCTCTGAGACCATATACAAGCCTAACATGTTTCTTAGGATGTTACATTTCTCTCCTCTTTTTAAAATTTTATCCTCAAAATTGCTTTTCTCTTGCCATTATTCTAGGCAATCTTACTTTATATGGGACTCCAACTCCCACAAAGGCTCCTTCCGTGCCAACTTCACCCTTTACTATGCTCTGGAAAAAGGCATCTGGACACCTATTCTGCTATGTTCTTTTTCCTTCTAGGCTACCAAACATTATCCGGAGATCTTAGTACATCTTAGTAACCTCTAGACGGATGGTATAATTTTTCTTGTGAGCTTCCCTTAGAATCCCTTCCTTTGATCCTTGACTCTCTTGGAACACAAAGTTTATTTCTAAACTTCGTTGCTCCATTCTCAGTCATAACAAAATCCTTTCGGGTTTCTTAGAGAATTTGCTCATTTATGTCCCTTAGAGTTTCATTCTCTTCTTGAGTTTAAAAAATCTGAGTCCTTAAGTCATTTACTATGCCCACTCTACTCATTATGAGACTATGTGGTACCATAAACACCGCTAGACTTAAATTCCTAAAACTCTCGAGAAGTTCACTCTATCTTGGACCATCATCAGGGACACTTGTAGGAATTTCCTACCTTGTGCATCAGCCTTTGCAGTGGCTTTACCCGAATGATACTATAACTCAAAGTTATGATTCTATCATCACAACCAAGTTTTGCTTAACATTCCATCCATCATCTCTACCTCATGTGCATCTTCTTCTGATCAAACAAGTGTTTCAAACTCATATGAACACTGAACACCTTAAACCATCTACTAGTTTAACTCGTACCATACCTATAAAGAGTTCTACTTTTCTCTTAGGTCGTGCTCACTCATCTTTTTAGGAATTTATTCTGGATGTCTTCTTATCATAGATATATTCCCTAAGACTTGCTCAACTTCCACATACTATGAGAAAAGGAAAACATATCCTTAAATCTCCTCTACTTAGAAGTTGTTTACTTGTTTAGCTCTTAAAACATAGACTCTAAACAAATAGGCATAGCAAAATAATCAGATGTAAACCTCAATGTTTTATCTGATAAATTCAAAACCACGTCTAATCTAATATCTATGTTAAGAAAAGATAAACTGATAAGATTCACAAAGAAAATCTTATCTTCTTTCTTTGCACAACAATCCAAACTTACTAAGGAAGTTGTGACTAACTTTCCTATTAGTGTAGACAAGGATAAAACATGGGAAAACTCAACATAGGTAAATCTGATCTCTTTATATACTCGCATGAAATCAAAAAGTGGAGTACTCTTGAATCATATACTAAAACTTAGAGATCATCTTTAACTATGTCCTTATCTCGTATATGATCAAGAGTCTGAGTTGCCTCCTTATTACTCAGAGTATAAACTCTTATTTTAACTTGAACTTTGAGGTTGGACACTGCTCCTTGCCTATGCATACACTTATTTAAAAGTGCTCTAGTTAGCCATAAGTATAACATACTATTTGGCGAACTCAACTAGGTCTACCCCCATATGAACTCCCTCATCTATCATACTAGGATATCGTCTGGCATTGGCACGGAAATTCAATTCTCATCTTCGGTCTGCAGCCCTTCCTAGGATTTGAACCTGTGACCAAGCCTTTTGTTTCCCTTAAAGGAAAAGCCTTTCACCAGTTGAGTTGCAGCTCAACTGGTTTTTATTTGAAGATAACTAGGTCTAGAAGCATACTTCTTATACATATTATCATTTCTCTTCCTCTTGTGGAAACGTTGCGACTATTGCTCCACTAGAGGCTAGTTATAAGGATCCTCAACTATTCTCTTTGATTGGCACTATCGGCACCATTTTGCCTTTCTCGATCAATCGAAACTAAACCTCTCTTTGTCTATTTCAACTAATCGAAACTATACTAATCAAATAACTCTTATAGTATATTCGATTAATGTTGAACTCTTACCAAACGAATAGTTCCCTTTATTTACTCGGTTAAATTAACATATCATTCTATAATGGCCTATTCGAATAGTTCTTCATCTATTCAATCACCTTTGAAAGTATATCATTCTGAATTACTGCTCGAAAGCTAGCATCATTTTTCGATTAACATCGAAATCTTACTTAATCGAATAGTACACTTAGTCTACCCGATTAAGGCTAGTCTGTCTCTCCAAATTGCGTCAATCGAATAGCTCTCTTAGCCTATTCAATTAGCCTTGAAGTCCATGTTATTCAAACTTTGCTTACTTGGTAAACTTTGGCTTATTATTGATATCTTGCAAATTTGAATAACTGGTGTAATAAAAACCTAATATCATCTATTTTCTTCAAGTTACTGCTCTAGTCTGATTCGAAAAGAATATTATAGGAGGACAAATTGAGAACTCTTAGAACAACGACTTTCTTATTCTTTCACTTACCTACCAATTCTTTATTCTACAAGTATCTAATGACACCATAACTTATGTAGAAAAGGATTGGAAACTCAACTTCATTCATTCATGATTTTACTTCAAGTATCATGAAGAACTAGATACTATCTATCCTTCTTCAACCTTCACAAACAAAGAATGGTGAATAGAGAAAAACGAACGCCACAACCCCTTAACTTAGAGTTCTATGGGTTGAGATCCGATTATGTAACTTGCTCTGAACTTATCACTTACTTTGAACTTAGCCATTTACTAGCACACTAATATGCAATCTTATTTAGGTATTGAGAACTCTATCTCATTGACATTCTGTTCACCAAAACTCTACCTCCTTTCTAACATATAGGAGATAATCAAAACTTTCAGATCATTTGAATAAACCTCAATTGTAGAGATTTCCTCCATTTTCTTAAGCCACTTCACCTACTCCAAATGGGTCTTATTTTCCTTTATAGGATGTAGGATTGGCCTTTTTAAACCTTTAGAGATTTGGAGAGTTTTGGTCTCTTACTACCACTACTATATACACTAACTTTATTAGTGGTACTAGCTGCTGAGATAAAATATCTGCTTGTGATAACAATTTGCTTCCTCCTAGCAGTTGCCATCTCTCAGAACACTTCAGCTATATTAACTAATCTTTCACTAGAAGAGTTCCCATTACTCCTATCTCGCCTTGGTGAAGTAATGGTTCCTTATACACACTACATGTGATAGTAACCATTAACATTCCAACTTAAAGCTTGTTATGCAATCCTATCAACACATCTTATATATGTGACAAGAAATGCATAACACTTAGCCTAGTCAGTCCATACCTCGGCTCACAGGATGAACTGCTCTGATACCATAATAAAACATCTTAATATCTGTACCCTAGTATATCTGACATATACCTAAATAAACAGTATTAGACATGCTACTTCTAACTTAATCATCAACTAATCCATAACATTTAAAACAAATAATTATGGAGAGTCATAACTAAAGTTATACATATAAACTTTATACATATAACTTTAACATTTTCAACGCAAATATAAATTTATACATAAGCTTTGAATTAAGAACATAAAACTAAACTCCTCTAATTCTTTTGCTTTCTTCATCTTCTTACCCTCTTGTAGGGTCTTGACCTGCTAACCATGAAAATAACGGGGTGAGAATATAAAATTCTCAGTAAAAACATATATCTCATGGTATTAAAACTAAATATATACAAAGATATATTTCTATATTAAACTCGTATATTTAACTTAATTATACTTAGGAATTGTATTCCTTCATTTGACATTAAGCCTACTTATCCTTAGCCTGACCTAGGATATGTTCATCCATAGTCTAGCATAAGATATACTGATCCACAACATGACATAGGATTTTTCATCCATAGCCTAGCATAGGATATACTGATCCACAGCTTGGCATAGGATTTCTCATCCATAGCCTAGCGTAGGATATAACTAATCTGCAGCCTAGCTTTGGATATGACATCCTTGGTCTATCCTTGGATAACTAATCCTTTCATGAAACATTTCGGTATCACCACTTTACTTAGCTTGCCCGGCAATATTCACTACTTGGAAAACTAATCCTTTCATGAAACACTCCGGTGTCACTACTTTACTTAGCTTGCCCGACAGTGTTCACTACTTGGAAAACTAATCACAACTCCACATTTAGCAAAGTGCATAAGGGAGCCAATTCTTTCTAGGGCTCCACATTTAGCAAAGTGCATAAAGGAGCCAATTCTTTCTAGGGTTCAACTTTATTGCATAAGGGAGCCAATTATGCATCATAACTTTAGAAATTTTGAAATTTTATGAGTATATATATTTCTCTTATACCTTTCCAATGCCACAGACCTTGCTTCATTTGGCTAAGTATAGCCAAAGTTATGCGACATTTTGCAGAGGCCAAAACAGGGCATTCTATGATTTATCAGTTTTTGACCTGACTTTAAATTGAAACTGGGAACAAACTACAAATGATAAAATTTTGAAATTTTACATGCAATAAGCCTTACATCTTAGCTTCAAAATAAGACTAGCTTTATGTCCATACGACATCAGAGCAAGAAATTATGCAATCTGGTTTACTGACTGCCAAAATGCCTTTTCTTGTAGAATCTGACTTGGATTCAAATAGAAAGTGGTATTGATTAGCTTACTTAATAATTCTGAAATTTTTACCACATGAAGCCTTATGTCTTAGCTTTCAAATGGAACTAGAATCAAGTGATTCCGATATCTACAGCTCAAGTTATGCAAGAAACATCACAGGCTGTCAGGATGCCATGTTCTGTTTTTGATTCTTTGAAACAACATAACCAATTATGAGCTCTTCATAATCAGTTATTCTGATACTTAAAACCGAAAATACTACTTGAACAAGCTCAATAACTGATTATTAACTCATGTTAATTGGTTATATGGTGGTTTTCTACAGAAAAACATCATTTTTCATGTTATTATGCCATAAACAACCAAGTTCTCACCCAAGGTCAATTCCTAGATGATTTCTATCATCATTCATGGCACCTCTTCATGTTGTAACTTATATACAATCTCTTACCTCTCTCCATCATGGATTTAAAGAATCAATCCCACACCTAGAAATCCATTCTCAAACTCACCACCCAAGTGAAACCAATGGATTCTAAGGGATCAAAACTAATAACCGTGTATTAAATAAGGTAAACTCAAACTTACTTCAACCTTAGAAGTAAGAAACAAACAACATGATTTACTAACTTACTTATACCCATTGTCCATCATCAAGTCAAACCAAGAACAAGATGAAGATAAGAAAAGATGATATAAGATAAATACCCCTACTTCTTGTAGACACTTGATCTTGAAGCCTTGGCCTTGATCCTTAAGCTTTGCTCCTTAGATTTTCTTTCTCTTCTTTCTTCCCCTTTCCTCTCTTATCTCCTTTCTCTCTTTTCTTTCTTTCTTTTCTGTTTTTCTGCTAAGGCTCTTAGGGGATAAGAGAGAAAATGAGATAGGGACATAGAGGAAATTTAGAGAAAAGTCTAACTTAAGTTTCTGTGCTGAAACTTATATCTACTAAGAACAATTGAATTATGCTAATTCAAGTTTTTCAGCTTCTGACAACTTTAAAATAAACAATAGGATTCATTTAAATTGTTGTTTCACCTTTATTTTATTTTTTCATATCTGTTGGGATCAATCGGACATTAAAAGCACAACCAGTATGCCTAAAAATACTAAACTGACTCCGATTGTTCTCAAATTTTAACTACACCTTATTTAACTCATTTGTGACTTAGAAACAAGTTATCCATACCTATTTCCCTTAACTTAGTAATTTATGCTACTATTTGAGTCATTTTAAGCTACTTGTTAACTTCTGTGTTGTAGCAAAATGCCTAAACTGACTCAATTTGTCACAAAACTGAATTGATATGTTAAGCAAGTATAATAGTACCTCTAAGACCATATACAAGCCTAACATGTTTCTCAGGATGTTACAGTTACCGCTTGTAAGAGGTCAATCTTAACACTCAAGGGCCCAGAATCTTGGTACACCAGCGCATGGGACCCACGAACGACAATGCATAGGATTACGTGTCCTTCTAAGAGGGCATTGTCCCGCCTGAAATGTCCATAAATCGCCACATATACTTGTTGCTACGATAAGTTGAAGAACAATGTCGCAGACCAGAAGATCTAGAATGGTCCATGCATGATAGCTAATCCACATCTCACCGTTACGACGGAAGGCGAAATATAAATGACAACCAGAGGAGACTACATGCAGATGCTATAATGTCCAGCATTGTTGACAACAACCCGGACCTTGGTGATCAAGAGCAGCCATTCTCTACCCAACTCATGGAGTATAGAGTTCTAAGAAACTTTAAGTTTCCCGCTAATGTGGAACTCTATGATGGGACCACGGACTCTCAGGAACATATAGACATCTATGTCCATTCTATGTGCTTTCATGGGGGATCTTCACAGTTGCTATGACGTGCCTTTCCTCTTTCCCTGAAGAAGGGAGCCCTCAAATGGTTCATGACCTTGCCACAAGGATCCCTTGTTAACTAGTAGGACCTCAGATAACGTTTCTTGCTTCAATACTCTACTAGCAAGGAACAACCCAGGTTTATTGAATCTTTATCCAAAATTCGCCAAGGTTGCGGTGAGCCCTTTCATGAGTACTTTAAAAGGTTCAACGCGACTTGTATTAACATGGAGAACTTCGATGACAGAATCGCCCTCCATTGTGTCAGAAGTGGTTTCCGGGTTGTTTTTGAGTTTTTTGTGTCTTTGGCATAGAAAAAATCAGAGACCATAGAAGAATTTCAACAATGGTCCTAGAAGTATATAAACCTGGAGGAGGCAACTGAGGCCTAGAGAAGTTTGGAGAAGAGTAAGTTCTTTCACCAGAAAGATAACTATAATTCATCACAGACCCTGAACTCCTTCAAGGAGAATCTACTCCGGGGTAAATACTCCAACTACACGTTTTTGAACACCCTTCATGAAACAATTTTGAGGGAGTTATTGCAGACAGAGTTCCAAGACATTAAGAGGCCACCCCCATTGAATAAACATAAGCAGAAGGATTGTTCCAAACATTGTTCTTGGCATAAAAGCTATGACCATGAAACAAAAGACTATTATCAACTTCAAGATGCTATCGAGTCCTTGATCAGGGCAAGGCGACTTGATCAATGCATCAGCGACGTCCAAAGTAATAGATGCCAAAGAGGAAGGAAGGAAATGAGACACAGTCTTCATCGAAGTCCATCTCCACACCAAAGATGAAGAACCCAGAGCCCTAGGAGAAGATCCCAGAGTCCACCTCGCCATGACACAGACAACTAGCAAGGCAGGAACCGAGACGTTCTATTTGATGATAACGACGACTGTAATGCCCAACCTAGCAAAACTATTAATACTATTGCTAGTGGATTTGTCGGAAGTGGTTTGTCCAATGGTACCCGTAAGAAAGCCATCAGGATGGCAATGCTGAGTGTCTCATACTCCGAACCTAAGTCACAGACTAGAGAACAGAAGACGTCCCTCATCACTTTTCAGATGAGGACTACGATGAAATTATCCCGAATCATGATGAACCACTAGTTATCTTGAGAATAATTTCCAATGTCGAGGTTTGACATATTTTCGTGGACTAAGGAAGTTCGGTAGACATCATGTTCATGGACTTTTTCCAAAAGCTAGAACTTTTATGTACAAAGCTAACTCTCTATGATGGGGAGCTTACAGGGTTTACTGGTGAAAAGATTACTCCGATAGGATATTTTGAGACCCACTTGACCATAGGATCCCCTAAACTTTTTAGGACAGTCAAGGTAAGGTTTCTGGTCATGGACTACCCCTCGGCTTACAACATCATCTTGAGCAGTCTTGCCTTAAATGCACTTGGCACCGTGGTATCTACTACTCACCTGGTCATAAAATTTCCCAACAAGAATGACAAGGTCGTCATAGGAAAAAGAGACCAAATTGCGGCTCGAAAATGCTATAATGAGAGCCTCAGAATTTGTAGGGTTCCTAAGAAAGCAAAAACAGGCACATCTAGCTCGGTCTTGGATCAGGTCAACATCGTTATGACTGAGTTAGATGTTTGAGAAGAAATATGAGGTACTAGACCCCCAGTCGGTGGGCGAACTACAACCCATCCAACTTGGTACCAAGCCAGACCAGGTCACCAAGATTGGAGTGAATCTGGAAGAATGGGAGAGGTGCCAACTGATTGAGCTCTTACATAAAAACAAATACCCCTTCACCTGGACGTCCTTAGATATGCCTGGGCTTGACCCCGCCTTCATCTGTCATCATCTATCTATCAAGGAAGATGCAAGGCAGGTCTCTTAGAAGAAAAAAAAAAGTTGACCCAAAAAGGCAGCATGTTATCGAAGAACATATAAAAGAGTTGCTTAGTGCAGACTTCATCAAAAAAGTACTGATAATCACGTATTTTATACATTAATAAACCCTTATTTTTAGTCATTTACACTATCTATGTACTTAATTGATTAAACTTGGTTATGTTTTGACTCAAATTGGACTTAATTGATTTTTTTAGCATTATTTTGGTCTTATATTATTTCTATATTTCGGCCATATCTTGAGTTCTAAATGTCTTATAATTATGTATCTTACCTTGTAGGAAAGATAAGAGAGAACTCTATAACTTTTATGAAGAGTTCTAGGGAAAAATCAGACATCTAGTGGAGCTAATTGGGCTTGGAAATCAAAACATGAGTTTTGTGACTAGAACCCAAACAATGTGCAGTAATCATTGCATAATTTGAGTTGAAGGAACTGAAATGGGCTAAAAATTTGGCATCTGAAATTTAAGACCCATATCTACAACTTTCATGAGAATATAAGAGCTCATTCGGACAGTTTGGAGATGATATTGGGTCTGGAAGCCAAAATAGAAGTGCTGAAACTGAGCCTGAGTAATCTGTTATAATTGGGTCATATCTTCGAATGTAGGATGAATTTTTGGATGATTTTGATGGCATTAGAAAGCTAAGACAATTTCTTAGAACTTTCATGAACACTTTGCTTAGTTCTGACGTTATCCATGAGTTCATCACTAAATGATTTCGGAGACAAGAAATTTTAATAATTTTCCAATCACAAAAGTTCTTTGGCATTTTCCACTCATCCACCCACTCATTAATCAATGCCCTTGTTATTTTGTATTCCTAATCCTCCATAAAAGGGACCATAGGCAGTTCATTTGAAAAAGCTTGGTTTTAGATTAAGATTATGATTATGTTATTTACTTGTTGTAATTTTTTTTTGTTGTAAATAGAAGTTATGATCTTCTTCTTCTTCTTCTTCTTCTTCTTCTTCTTCTTCTTCTTCTTCTTCTTCTTCTTCTTCTTCTTCTCTCTTTCTTTCTTCTTGCTCATGGGTAACTAACCTTCATCTTACTTTGGTGAAGGGGTGAAGCTTTTGGTAATAAAAATAAGGTTAGATTAATTTCTTTCTTGTGCTTAAATGATATATTATCAAGTAATCATTACATGTGTTGTATTTTGTTTTCAATCAATTTAGAAACCCTCCTTATAAAGTGGAGTTCTTGATTCATTGTAGACAAATAGTTTGGCACAATGAATGCTTGAACCCATTTATAAGTGTTGGTAGATAATTAAAGGAACCATAATATAACTACGTATATAATTTTAAATGGACTTTGAGTGTTTTATTTTCTAATTGAAACATCCATTGTGCGTGGATTTCAATTGAGTTATAAAAAGAATTAATCTTGTCCTTAATATATTACTAAAAGTGGATCTCCTAACCCGAACAAGTTCTTTAATTTAATTATGCACAGGTCTTATTATCTTTATTTTTGTGATAAAGCCTTTCTTTACCTCAGAATTTTTCTTCATCAATTCCCTGTGGATCGACCTTGAACTCCCGAGAAATTTATTACTTGAGACAACCTGTACTTGGGTTTGCATCCTTTAATCCGCATCAAGTTTTTGACGCCGTTGCCGGGGACTTGATTTGAAGTTTTAATTTATTGAGGTTTTCATTCTTTAATAAAATTTATTCTCTCTTCTCCCTCACCAGAACAAAAGATCGGCTTGCCAGTCCTTCGATTTCTTTACTAACTCTCTAGCTTTCAAATTCTCTAACTTTCTAACTTACTAACTTATTAACTTACTAACCTACTAACTTTCTAACTTATTAACTAACATTTTTATTTATGTCATTTATTTAAGCTTGTTATTTATGCTTTCTGACTTACTAACTTACTATCTTATTTATTTATGCTTTCTGTCTTATTTATTTACGCTTTCGACTCATTAACCTTCTAACTTTTATATTTATGTCATTTATTTATGCTTACTAATTTTTTAACTTTTATATTTATGTCATTTATTTACGTTATCTAACTTTTTAATTCATGCCATTTAATTTTGCTTTCCGACTTACTAACTTGTATATTATTTTTTTAAGTCATTTATTTATGCTTAATTAGTATCGTGATTTAAATTCTGGTTGTTTGGTTAAAATTAATTTTGGTATTTTATATATTGATTTATTTGAATCACCATCGCACACAATTGACACAATGGCTGAAAATGAAAGTGTATATGATGAACATGAAAATCAACCGCTGCGAACCATGCGTGAATATTTACAATCACCTCGAAATTCTAGTCCATCATGCTTTATCTTTCCACTTAATGCCAATAATTTAAGATTTAAGTCAGGTATGATTTCTTTACTTCCTAATTTTCATGGTTTAGAATCTGAAAGCCCATATTTACATCTAAAAGAATTTGAGGAAGTATGTATTACTGTCAATGACCAAAATTGCACTGAAGTCATTGTTAAGTTCAAATTGTTTCATTTTTCTTTAAAAGATAAAGTAAAAATTTAGCTTAACACTTTGAAACCAAGATCAATTGGCACATGGCAAGAAATGCAAGGTGAGCTATTAAAGAATTTTTTTTCAACACATAAAACCAATGTTATGAAAAGACAAATTCAAAATTTTTTCCAAAATTCAAATGAAGCATATTTTCAATGTTGGGAACGATTTAAAGATTTCTTAAATTCTTGCCCACTTCATGGTTTTGAAAAATGGTGCACTATAAGCTTCTTTTATGAAGGTTTAACACATAAAATCAAACAATTTATGAAAATAATGTGCAATGGTGAGTTTTTTGATAAAGAACCTGATAAAGCTTTAGACTATTTAAACCAGTTGGTTGAAAATTCTTAATCTTGGCATGATACTAATATTTCTGAAAATTCAATTAGATCTAACCTTGCAAGTGCTAATAAAGGAAAATATCACCTTAGTCAAGAGGAAGATCTAAATGCTAGGTTTGCCAGTTTGGCTAGAAAAATTGAAGCAATGGAATTAGAAAAAGCAAAAGAAATCAAATCTGTGCAAAATAAAGAAATTTGTGGCATTTGTGATGACTTAGGACACTCAACACATGAATGTCCTAAGATTCCTATTTTTAAAGAAGTTGTACATGAGCAAGTAAATGCAATGAATAATTTTAAAAAGGCATTTACTTCTTCTTTGTCAGATACATACAATTCGGAATGGAGAAATCATCCGAACTTCAGCTGGGGAATAATATCAAGCATAGTTTACGCAACCACCACATCCTCAAGCACAACAGGACTCTCAAAATTCTCAAGGATAGGCACCTTATGTCCCATCATATAGGAAAAACCTTGAAGAAACACTGCATGCATTCATAGACAAGTAAGAGGTCATTAATAAACAAAACAATCAAACCATGATTGACATAAAAGAAACTCTTGCTAAACTTTCTTCTGCACTCACCATTCATGAGAAAGGAAAATTTTCTTCTCAATCTCTACCAAATTCCAAGGGTCAGTACAGTCTAAATGAAGGTAGTTCAGAAAATCAACAAATAAATTAAGTCAAGTCAATGATAACTCTTAGGAGTATAAAGATTGTTAAAAAACAAATTCCCGAATCTTATAAGAAGATGAAGAACCAATTCCCCAAGAAAATGAAGAAGTTGACCAAAAGGAGACCAGACTCTCGCTTGCACCCCCATTTCCTTAAGCATTAAACAATTCAAGGAAATTGAACTATAACACTGAAATTTTTGAAGTTTTGAAACAAGTAAAGGTCAATATTCTCCTGCTAGATGCTATCAAACAAATTCCTTCTTATACCAAATATTTGAAGGACTTGTGCATTATTAAAAGGAATCTAAATGTGAAAAAGAAAAGCCTTTTTGGCTGAACAGGTAAGCTCCATTCTTCATAATAATAATAGGTTGAAATATAAAGACCTTGGTTGTCCTATAGTTTCATACATTATTGGAGAATTTCATATTCAGTTTATCAGCAACTCAACTTGGGTGAGTTAAACTAACTTCTGTAACTCTTCTACTTGCCGATAGATTAATTAAAATACCAAGAGGAATAGTGGAAGATGTGTTAGTATAAGTTGATAAATTCATATATCCTATGGATTTTATTATCTTGGATACTGAATCTATGGTTGATAGTTGCAAGTCAATTCATGTTATTTTAGGCCGTCCATTTTTAGCAACATCTAATGCTTTGATAAATTGCAGAAATGGAATGGTGAAGCTAACATTTGGAAACATGACATTGGAGCTCAATGTTTTTAACATGTACAAGCAACCACAGGAAGTCCTTGATGAAAAAGAGGAAGTTGAAGGAATTGAAGCCATCGTAGATGATCATCTTCAAACAAGGAGTTCTTTTGACCCATTAGAAATTTGTTTAGTCAATTCATTTGATTCAGGCATGCAATTAAATGATGATATATCTGAAATATGCTCTTTGCTTGATTGTACACAGGTAATGGAGTACAAGGGATGGAAGCCAAGATTTGAAGAGCTAAAACCCATGAATGATAATACCTATGAAGAAGTACCCACACCGGAACTAAAGCCATTACCTACTGGGTTGAAGTACACATTTTTAGGAAAAGAGAAAAACTTTCTAGTGGTAATTTCCTCGTTTCTTACTGAAGAACAAGAATGTATGTTAACAAAAGTACTTAAAAGGCATAAAAGTGCAATTGGATGGATATTAAAGGACATAAAAGATATTAATCTATTAATTTGTACACATAGAATACATTTAGAGGATAAGGTTAAAACTTCTCAACAACCTCAAAGAAGATTAAATCCACACATGAAAGAGGAAGTTAGAGCTGAAGTCCTTAAATTGCTTGATGTTGGAGAAGTTCGTTCCTTTTTAGGACATGCAGGATTTTACAAAAGATTTCAGTGTCATATCTAGACCATTATGTAATCTTCTGTTGAAAGATACACCATTTGATTGGACTCAAGAATGTCAAAAATATTTTGAAAAATTAATTAGTCTTCTAACATCTGCTCCTATCATGCAATCTCCTGACTAGTCTTTATCTTTTGAGTTGATGTGTGATACTAGTGATTTTGTTGTGGGCACTATTTTAGGCCAAAGAAAGGAAGGTAAGCCTCATGTGATTTGTTACGCAAGTAGAACTTTAAATAGTGCACAAATGAATTACACCACTATTAAAAAAGAACTACTTGTTGTAATATTTACACTGGACAAGTTTTGATCTTATTTAATTGGTTCTTTTATTGTGATTTTCACCGATCATGCTGCTGTTAGATATTTGATGTCTAAGCAGGATGCCAAACCAAGATTGATACGATGGATCTTGTTGCTTCAAGAATTCAACATCACAATAAAAGATAAGAAATGAGCCAAAAATATTGTTGCAAATCATTTATCTAGACTTACAACAAGCTTACCTTTTGATAACACACTCATCAATGATTCTTTTCCCAATGAATTTTTATTTTCTGTCAATTCCATGCCTTGGTTTGCTAACATAGTCAACTTTCTTGTAATAGGAAAGATGCCACCTCAATGGACGTACCAAGATAGAAGGAAATTTTTGACAGAGGTGAAAATTTTTTATTGGGATGACCCATACTTATTCAAATATTGTCCTAACCAAATCTTTCGGAGATGTGTGCTCGACAGTCAGGTAGGTAATGTCATTAAATTTTGTCACTCAGAAGCATGTGGAGGTCATTATTATTCAAAGAAAACAGTTGCAAAAATCTTGCAATGCAGATTTTATTGGCTCACTTTATTTAAGGACTGCTATACTTTTTGCAAAAGTTATGAAAACTGTCAGAAATTGTGCTCAATTTCAAAAAGAAACATGATGCATTTGAACTCTATCATTGTCATTGAAATTTTTTATTGTTGGGGAATTAATTTCATGGGCCCATTTCCATTCTCATTTGGATTTGTGTATATTTTGGTTACAGTTGATTATGTCTCAAAATGGATTAAGGCGATTCCATGCCGACAGAATGATCATAAAATTGTTCTCAAATTTTTAAAAGAAAATGTCTTGTGTCAATTTGGAATCCCTCGAGCTATGATCAGTGATGGGGGAACACATTTTTGCAATAAACCATTTGAATCTTTAATGAAAAAATATGGTATTACACACAAAATTACCACCCCTTATCCCCCTTAGACAAATGGACAAGTTGAATTAGCAAATAGGGAGATTAAACAAATTTCGAAAAAAACGGTTAACTTAAATTGTAAAGATTGGTCTTTAAGACTAAACGATGCATTTTGGGCTTACCGTACTGCTTTCAAAACATCTTTGGGCATGTCACCCTATCGGTTAGTCTATGGAAAACCTTGTCACTTGCCCGTAGAATTGGAACATAAAGCATTTTGGGTCATTAAAAGTTTTCAACCTAAACCTTGATGATGCTTGCAAGATACACAAATTACAAGTAAATGAACTTGAGGAATTGAGAAATGATGCATATGAAAACTCAAAGATTTATAAAGATAGAACAAAAGCTTTTCATGACAAGACAATTTTGAGAAAATCTTTTGAAATTGGTCAAAAAGTTCTGCTTTATAATTCTCGTATGCACCTATTCCCTGGCAAATTAAGATCTAGGTGAAGTGGTCCTTTTGTTGTCAAACATGTGTATCCTTATGGGGCCATAGACATTGAGAATACTAGGAATGGTAATGTGTTTAAAGTCAATGGATAAAGACTCAAACCATTTCTAGAAAACTAAGTTGATGAGGTAGAATTCATCTTTATTTCTGATCCTTGCTATGAATAGAATTTATTCTAATTTTGTTGTCTTCTTTTTGCAGTTCTTTGTGTTGCCGGTTAAGTGGCTGATAACAGTACTTTGTGGCTCTCGAGTCGGTTTGTTTTTAGTTTCTCATAATAACTAAATCCTTCTTCTTTAAAATGGATGTCATTCTCTCAAATTTAAGAAAATATTTTCCTTCCCTCCCTCAAAATACTTTGACAAAAATCTACAAAGTTAGATGTGAAAAATTGAGACTGTTAATGCACAAGGGTATGCCAGAAGATGTATACTGGATAATTGAAGCAAAGATCCGACTAGCAGGTGAGTCTTCAATTTCATTTGACTCATACATGCCAGGTCTTGGTAGAAGTTCGTATTCTAAAAAGAGAAGAGTAAAAAGGTTACAAGTCTGTCACAAATGTACACGATGGAATTGTAACAAGCGATATCGTTCTTTGAGGATAGTTTTCACAAATAGAGAAGATAAAATTTTCTTCATTAAGAATAGATTAAGGAGTCATTAGATGATATCTTATTGACTCTTGAGATGCATTCTTGTGGATTTGTACATCGTGAACTTCTTAATTTGTGGAATTCTTCAAGGATGAAGAAAATTAGATGGGAAGCTTATCCTTGACTCATAGAAGGCGTTTAAGTCATTACTGGACGTTAAACCAGAGACAGATGTGAGCCATATCCACAACAACCTGTACATATTATCTTCTTCTTCTTCTTCTTCTTCTTCATGTTTTCTAAAAAAAAGAAGAAAAAATAGAAAAAAAAATGTTTGAACAAGGGCAATCCGGAAGAAGTACCATGACTTTAATTAGTTGTGGAGCCCCAGCCTTTGGCTGACCCATCGTTGACTTAGGTGGACCTTTGCACATTGGTCCTTAAAAAAGATTCATATATCATGCTTTGTAGAGAGCCACACTCCATAACCCAATGTTTACCATTTAGGCACTGTGGAGTTGATGGATAGGCAGAAGTGTCTCACTCTAGTTATTAGTGAGAAGTAACTCACGGCTGCCAAAGCGTATGAGGCATATGAGCTTGATCCTCTCTTTTATTAGAAGGGGCTCTCAGCGCCTTGGGATGGGACGTTCTGGATCTTGGACATTACGAGTTTCAAATTTTAGCATCTTTATTGATGTTACGAGCCCAAGTGTGAGCTTTCTAGGTTCCAGACCCCGGATAGAAACCTACGATGGTTTCTTCTTTCTCCTTTTTTCAAATAAACAGATGTGAGTATCTACTGCAATGGTGATATGCAGTATAAAGATATGCCACTACTGTACTCATGACGAGCAGTATAAAGATACGCCATGAAAACTGTACATAAATGTATGACATCATTTTCTATTATATTTCTTTTATCTTTGTATGATTTTGTTGTATTTTGATTTTAGACAAACGATCCTTTGAGTAGGGTCCTTCAGGGATTTCTAGACCTCTTTTCCCTGATGGTTTTCTTCTTAAAAAAAAATAAAAAAAAACCAATAAAAAAATAAAAACAAAAAAAAATAAAAAAAAAAGATTAAGTGTTTCTTAATTTCAAATTTTTTTTACAACAGTCAACCTACCCTTATAGGTGCTATTATTACCCTTTCCATTCTTTTTCCTATTTAAACATTTCATTTTATATACTTTCGGCTAACTCAGAATCATTCAAAAGGAAGATGAGTATCGAAATAGAAGGTGTTTCTATTCGTCGACTTAAAAATATTTGTGTATTTTGTGAGTCTAAGTATGGGAAGGGTTTAGAGTTTGTAAATGCAACTACCACTCTTGGTCGATCACTTGCTGCGAGAAATATTCGTCTTATATATGGGAGAGGTTGTTGTGGGTTATATCACTTGCTACATATATAGGAGGCAGTCAGGTTTTAGGTGTCATTCTTGGAACTTTAACTCAACAGAACATCACTGGAAAGAAAATTGGGGAGGAACTTAAGGTATCATGTATGCATGAATGAATGAAGATAATGCTTGACAACTCTGATGCATTCATTGCCTTACCAGGTGATTTTGGTACTTTGGAAGAAATTTTTCAAATTATCTCTTGTGCCCAACTGAATATCCATCATAAACCCATAGCTTTGTTGAATGTAAATAATTTCTTTGATCTTTTGTTATCTTTTCTTGTACATGCTGTGGAATAGAAATTTATCACACCTTCGGCAAGACAACTTCTTATCTTTGCTTCCACTATTGATGAGTTGATTGATAAATTAGAAGCTTTTGTTTATAAATCTGACCCAGCAATAGCTCAGATAGACTAGTCAGTAGGAAGCAGCTTGAAACGCAAGTTTGATCTGACACTTCATTTATAGTTGTTCTTTACCATTGATTTTATTTACTGTATTTTGTTTCTGTTTAAATTTGTGTTAGATTTCTCTAACAGGTAATATCTTCTATCCTTTACTTATCTATATTTTAACATTGAGGACAATGTTGTGATCTGGTTGGGGGGGAAGAATAGTTGACCAAATTTTTTTTTTTGAAAAGTATGATATGATTGTCATGGACTTACTACACCAATGAATAATGGCAGAGTAAGGAGTAATTTTACTCTTGAGACGCATCTAAATTGGGAAGTATGTTTAGTGATATGACTGTCAGAAACCTATTCATAGTAGAACCAATTAAGGATGGCAGAGTAAGGAGTAAATTTTGCCTTGGAGGTAAGTTTACTCTTGAGACGCATCTTAGTTGAGGAAATAATTATTTTGTATAGAAGTAGCAAATGGATTCTTTGGTCTTAGAATAAATTGTCTTCTTTTTTAAAAATCACAAGCTTGGATATAAATGTTGATATGGTGGATTGAGAATGATAAAAATATGCCTTATGAGATTTTGAGCCTATTGATGAATGGATTGAATATATATACCATTCTCTTCTTTCTTATGTGATTTTTTTCACTCATGAATTGTTACTCTGGAACTTACTTTGATTCTTTTTGAGGTTACATTTTCACATGCATACATAAATATGATTGAGATATTTTGAAATAGCTACTTTGACTAAATAACCATCCTTGCATATTTTCCTTTGTGTAACCCCTTTGAACTTATTTGACCATTTCTTGTTTTTAGCTCATTACATGCCTTCAAAAAAAAAAAGAAAAAGAAAAAGAAAAAAATGTTTTTACCCAACCTTAGGGAATAAGAGAACATTGGCCTTGTTCTTGAACACGTGTGGGGGGTGTGTGCAAAATGATAAAAAAAAAGTTGACCACCACTGCAATCAAAGGATTATCATAGTCTCCTGATACACCATATGACATATCCATACCTAAAATAAAGGTAGATGCTTGGAAACAACTGGAAGAGAAGGAGAATGTTCAGGCCTAACAATGAATTCAATTCACCAATTTGAGATTGATCTTCAACAAAACATTAGTCAAATATTGGTCATTGTCTTTTATGATGAATGTTCTCAAACATCTTCTCCACTCTAACTGTACCATAATGCTCTTTTATTCTCTTTGGTATTTATCTTCTCATATCCATATTATCCCCTCTCCTTTACCATTGCCCCATTACAACTTTGAATAAAGTCCTCTTGATTTTTGTGTGCAAGTATTCTGAGTAGTGGAGAAGTAGAAGATAAGCAAGCTTATGGTAGTGCAATTTTTCATGGGTTGAATAGAGTGAAATACTTACCTTTTAAACACTGAGAAATTGAGAGTGAATTCTGTGAGGATCCATCATTCTTGATTCATTTTTTTCAACTGAAGTTTCCTTGCTTGTTGGTTTGAGATGTGAAGAAATGTTACTTCATTAATGCTTTGATCCCTTGAATTTCTGGTTACTCTTCTTGATTCATCGAGTCTTTTAGAGTTTTTAGCTTTTGAGTTTGTTTCATTTTTCTTTGTTTCCTAGCTTTGGTCTTATGTGTTTTGCCTAGGAGTGCAAAAAGTTAAGTGTGGGAGAATTTGATAATCACGTATTTTATACATTAAAAAACCCTTATTTTTAGTCATTTACATTCTCCATGTACTTAATTGATTAAGTTTGGTTATGTTTTGACTCAAATTGGACTTAATTGCTTTTTTTTAGCATTATTTTGGTCTTACACTGTTTCTGTATTTCGGCCACAGCTTGAGTTCTAGATGTCTTATAATTATGTATCTTACCTTGTAGAAAAGTTAAGAGAGAGCTCTACAACTTTCATGAGAGCTCCAGGAAAAAATCAGACATCTAGTGGAGCTAATTGGGCTTGGAAGTCAAAACACAAGTTTTGTGACTGAAACCCAAACAGTGTGCAGTAATTATTGTATAATTCGAGTTGAAGGAACTGAAATGCGCTAAAAATTTGGCATCTAAAAGTTAAGACCCATATCTATAACTTTCATGAAGAACACAAGAGCTCATTCAGATAGCTTGGAGGTGAGATTGGGTCTGAAAGTCAAAATAGAGGTGCTGAAACAGGGCCTGAGTAATCTGTAGCAATTGGGTCATATCTTGGGCTGTAAGATGAATTTTTGAATGATTTTGATGGAATTGGAAATCTGAGACAATTTCCTAGAACTTTCATGAAGACCACTTTGGTCAATTCTGACGTTATCCATGAGTTCATCACTGAATGATTTCGGAGACAAGAAATTTCAATAATTTTCCAGTTACAAAAGTTCTTTGGCATTTTCCACTCATCCACCTATTCTTCCACTCACTCATTAATCAATGCCTTTGTCATTTTGTATCCCTAATCCTCTATAAAAGGGACCATAGGCAAATCATTTGAAAAAGCTTGATTTTAGATTAAGATTATGATTATGTTATTTACTTGTAATTTTCTTTTGTTGTAAATAGAAGTTATGATTATCTTCTTCTTCTCTCTTTCTTTCTTCTTGCTTATGGATCTTGCTTAGGTGAAGGGGTGAAGCTTTTGGTAATAAAGATAAGGTTAGATTAATTTCTTTCTTGTGCTTAAATGATATATTATCAAGTAATCATTATATATATTGTATTTTGTTTCCAATCAATTTAGAAACTCTCTTTGTAAAGTGGAGTTCTTGATTCATTGTAGACAAGTGGTTTGACGCAATGAATGCTTGAACCCATTTACAAGTGTTGGTAAATAATTAAAGGAACCATAATATAACTACGTATATAATTCTAAATGGACTTTGAATGTTTTATTTTTCGATTGGAACCTCCATTATGCGTGAATTTCAATTGAGTTATAAAAGAATTAATCTTGTCCTTAATTTATTACCAAAAGTGGATCTCCTAACCCAAGCAAGTTCTTTAATTTAATTATGAACAAGTCTTATCATCTTTATTTTTGTGACAAAACCTTTCCTTATCTCGAAGAATTTTTCTTCATCAATTCCCTGTGGATCGACCTCGGACTGCCGAGAAATTTATTACTTGAGACAACCTGCATTTTGGTTTGCATCTTTTAATCTGCATCAAGTACCATATACCACATGACTGTCCAATGTGGTCCTGGTGAAGAAGTCAAATGGGAAATGGACAAACTATTGGATAGCTCCTTAGGTTTTCGTTTACTGTCATTCATGGATGCATACTCTGGGTATAACCAAATCCCAATGTACCTCGGAGATGAAGACAAGACCGCCTTCATCATTGACAGAGGGTTATGCCCTTTGGTTTGAAAAACATAGGATCTACCTACCAAAGAATGATGAATAGGGTCTTTGAAGACCAAGTGGGGGAAGATGCTGTAGGTTTACATTGATGACATGATAGTGAAGACCCTATAAGGCAGATATCATTTTGCAGACCTTGAAGAAGTGTTTGCACAACTCTAGAAGTATAACATGAGGCTTAACCCAGAGAAATACGCCTTCCATGGCAAGTAAGTTTTTGGGTTTCATACTAACTCACTGTGGAATTGAGGCTAATCTAGATAAATGCCAAGCGGTGCTCAACATGCATAGCCCTCAGAATATTAAAGAAGGGTAGTAGCTGACTGGCCGAATTGCCACTCTCACACATTTTCTTTCCAAAGCTACTCACAAATCCCTCCCCTTATTTGGATGCTCAAAAAGGAGAAGGATTTTGAATGGACCCAAAAGTGTGAAGATACCTTTTCCTTGTTGAAAAATCTTTTGTCCTCTCCCCCCATACTGACAAGACCAGAGCCCAATGAGGCACTGTATTTGTACCTTTTGGTTCATGGAGAGACTATAAGCTCAGTGTTAATCTAGGAGACGACGGAGGGACACAATATGGTCTACTTTATAAGCAAGGTTTTGTAAGGGCTAGAACTGTGATACCAAAGGATTGAAAATGTTGCTTTTGCACTTATCACAAAGGCTAGGAGACTCTGACAATACTTTCAATATCATCTCGTAGTGGTAAGGACGAATCAACCTTGCCAAGTGTTGCACAAGCCAGACTTAGTAGGGAGAATAATTGCTTGGTCTATTGAGCTTTCTGAGTTCAGAATTGCATATGAGCCTTGGCTTGTAATAAAGGCTTAGACACTCTCTAATTTTATGGCAGAACTTACATCGGACCCCAGCGACCCCAAAGGAATTTCTTAGACCATATATGTTGATGGTTCCTCGAACCCCAAGGGAAGTGGTGTCGGGGTGATTTTGGAAAGTTCTAAAGGAGTGACAGTGGAAAACTCCTTAAAGTTTGAGTTCCCAACATCAAACAATTAGGTGGAGTATGAAGCATGTATTGTCAGACTAGTAATGGCCAAGGGCATGGGAGCAGATAAGATTACACTTTGCAGTGACTCCTAACTTTTGACCTCCTAGACCGAGGTGACTATCAGGCCAAGAAACCTCTCCTTCAGAGATACTTAGCTAAGGTACAAGAGCTTCTTAAAAGCTTCTAGGATGTCAAAACTGGCCAGCACTAAAAGCCCAGGTAATAATCGTTCTGTGATCCAATAGACCTTCTCGCAACCCTCTATCACGGATGCAATCATTTTCTAGGTGGAAGAAGGAGAGCGTACTTGGATCACCCTGATCATGGAATATCTACAATCCGGAACTAGGCCCTCTGATCCAAAGGAAGCCTCCAAACTAGTCAAGACCGCTGTTAGGTACACCATATGCAATGGGAAGTTATATCGATATGGGTTTTCCTCACCTCTCCTCAAATGCCTCACGCTAAAAGAAGCAAAATATGTACTGGTTGAGATTCACAAGGGGAGCTGCGGACACCATTTAAGAGGAAAAACCTTAGCTCTAAAGGCACTCAAGGCCAGATACTATTGGCTGACAATAGAAGCTGACTCCCTTGCATATGTCTGGGTTTATGACAAATGTCAGTGCCACTCAGATCATTATCAAGTTCCCCTAAATGAACTATCCACGATGTCTGTACCTTGGTCATTCTACAGATAGGGTATGGATATTCTGGGTCCGTTCCCTCAAGCACCTGGTTAACTGAAATACTTGGTGGTGACAATGGATTATTTTACTAAGTAGATCGAAGTAGAGCCCTTTGTCACGATCGCCTCTTGTAACACCCCAACTTTTGAATGAAAGACCGTTGTGTCCCTGTTTTACTGTTTCTTATTTTTCTGTATGAAATACAGAAAAATAATACTGTTTGTTATTTTATTTGGTCGTTTTACATAATTTGTTTCGATACAGTAAAATAAAAATTTTATCAAATTCTTGTTTTAAATTTTTCGTGTGAAAAACAGATGTATAATATCTTGTACGGTATTTTATATAATCGTTTTACGTATTTTTCTTCAAGACAGTGAAATAAAATTTTTCTTGAATCCATTTGTTTTAAATTTTTCTGTAATATACACTATATATCTTCTTTGGATATTTTATTTGAACGTTTTGGATGATTAGCTACATTGTGGGAAAAAATGGAAAAATGACCATTACGTCCCGAATGTTTGTTTTTGACGTTTTTGTTTTTAATTGTTTTCTACTTAATACGTTGCTCAATATTCTTGTCTGTGATTTTATTTGGACTTTTTGTGTGATTTGCTCGAGGTAGGAAAATAATATTTTTCGGGACCGGGAAAATCTGTTTTTAATTATTACAGAGGCGGGGATCTTACTAAACCCAATTAACGAATGAGTCTAAAATTAATCTTTTAATTTTTAGGATTTAACTGTCAAATAAAATAATTTTATATTATTATAATATTATTTATTAGTCAGTACAAATAAGTGACAGCGGACCCGGAAATATTTTACGGGACCCACGTTTAGTCCTCAAGTCTTTGTACACGTGGACCAATGAGGAGGTGGTCAAAATTGGTGGCTATGACTCATTGCAACGGGCCAATAGGACGATGACACGTGGCGTGACACCTCAGCATCATGACTCAGCAGCTTGTAGAAGGTTCCAGAAGTGGTGACTCAGCCTGTGACTCACCATGATGACTCGCCAGTTCCAGAAACTTCTCCGATAACTTAGCATGCTGACTCGCCATGCTGACACAGCCAATGATGCAGTCAGTGACTCAGCTGATGACTCGCCATACTGACTCATCTGCTCTAGAAAATATCTACGCTGACTCGCCATGCTGACTCACCCGTTCTAGAAAATTCCACGATGACTCATCATACTGACTCATCATAGTGAGTCACATATTCTAGAAATTTCTCTTTGATGACTCGCTTTATGACTCATCAAGGGTAATCAGTAGAAAAAAATAATTAATAATAATTGCTACTCTGTTAGTCTAAAATAAAAATCTATGTATATTTTATTACCCATTAGACAATAAACACTGACTTTATAAACAATAATTATTGTATAATTATTGTTTATTGGTTAAAGTATGTTAGAAAATATACAATGTGCACCAATAGGAATTGGTCAACAAAAATAGCAACCAATAAGAATCAAGTTAGTAAATATTTAACCAATAGAACTTGGTCAAGATTAATGGCTTGAATTTTTAAGAACCAATAGAAAACAAGCTATCAAATAAATTTAGGCTTCTTGAAGTTTGGTGTTCTACGGTGGAGGAAGAGAGCAATTTGCTCTAATAGCCAAATTCACCAAAGTGAATTCATGTAAAAGGCTTTAGGAAATTCATTTAGAAAGCCAAATTGAACAAATGAAGAATAGTCAATATTGATGGCTTTTCTTGGTTGAAGTCTACGGCAAAGCAAGCTTTTGGTGAAGCAAATATTATCATGCAATTCTTACTATCTTTTATTGATTAACCAAGTAAGACAAAGTCAATTTTAGTGGCTTCTTTTCATAATGCATTTACGGCAATGCATGTGTAAAGAAAGCAATTTTAATGCTTCAATTCATTCTTGTTCTCCAAGCATCTACGGTCATGCTTTTCAAAAAGAAAATAAAGCTAATTTCAATTTCCTAAAATTAGTCATTTTTGGTGGCTCTCCTTTTTGGCTTCTACGGCAATTCACCTTTGGTGAATCCTACAATTAGCTATCCTACCTTATATTCATTCTTTCTCTCAAGGTCATTCACGGCCAACCAAATATCAAAGCCTTCCTCTTACTCCAAAATTCTCCAAATAGCAAAAGCTCTCATCCCTTTTTCCTTCCTTGGGTTTCATGGCCATAGCTTCCAAGAAGAGGGCAAACTTCACCCATTTATCTCACTTGTTCTCTTCTATATCCTTTTCTCCAAAGAACCAAGATCAAGCAACCAAATTTCTCTCTTTTTTTTCTTCCCCATGGATTCGGCCAAACACACTTCAAGACCATCCAACCACTCAAAAATTTATCCAACCAAGTTTTCTAAACCTAAACACAATTCTAAGAACATCTCTAGTTGAAAGTTCTTGCAAAATCCTTCATTTGAAGCTTGGAAACCTACTTGGGAGATTTTACCTAGAAGGTGAAATTTCTTGTTTTCTATTTCTAAATTCTTTTTCAAAGTTCTAAGCCATGATTTATCCATAGTTTAAGCTCTCTTTAATATTAGTAATTTGTAGAAATTTTGTTTAAACTTGTTAGGTAATTTTGGTGGAGAAAACCGAAGACCCTAGAAGGAGTGAAAGCATACTTGTCTTCAAGAGGTAAGAGGGAGATTACCCTCATCAACCATGTGTTGGTGGTGAGGAATGTTTATGTTTGTGGTGAAGAATCCATAAGGATTCATTCACTTGATTGTTTATAGTTTTTCCTAATTGTGATTGATTATGTGTGTAAGCATGTTTATAGCTTTAATAATTTTTGGTATGTGTTTATGATTGCTTTGATATATTACATGTGTTAATATATTGCATGTGTTTATAGAAGTATGGTAATTATTCTAGAATGTAAATAGCATGTGAAAAATTGCATGAGTGTTTCAAAGAACACAACACCAAGGCTTACGGCCTTAATATAAAAGGAGGACCAAAATGTTCTCTTAAATTTTCTAAAAGTGTGATTTAATTAACCTAGGAAAATTGACAAGTTACCAATTTGTTTAAAGTAAGAAAAATAAATTTATGGATCCAACAATGAAATTAGGTATTTCGGCCAACATGCCTAAGTTAAATGTTTTGATTTCTAAAACCATTTTCTAAAACAATGATTTAATGAATAAAATGAATTTGACATTGATTTAAAAGAGGAAAAATAATTTAAAGATCAAATGCAAGAACTTTGTTAAAATTGGCCAACATGCCACATACTTTTAATCCAAATTTATTTTCTAATTATGGACTAGATAATTTAATAAAAATAAATTAGATCAAGAATTTTATAAGAGATTAAATGTATGGAAATAATTAGGAATGAATTATAAAGCATAGAATGATTTTCGCCAAAATGCCAAATTTAAATCTTTTTATTTATAGAATTGTTTTCAACTAAGTTTAAGTAATAAATGCCAAAAGGATTTTATTACAATGAGTTTTGAAGAAATAAATTGATTAGAATTAAGTTTAAGAAGTTTAAGCTAATGATTTTTACCTTGTTAGAAGAAATACAAGTAGTTTTGTAAAATTTCTAACGTATAGCTCACCTTGTGTTTTGAAGCACGTTAGTAATTTTCAAAAGTGTAATTTATTGGTTGTAATAAAAATAAAAAGAATTTTTGACAGTAAATCTAGAAAATCATTATTATAATTTTTCTAAACATAATCTTTGTCAATTTATATTAAAAACGGACAAATAAGATAGAAAAGATGTCCAAAAAAGATTATACGGTATGAAAAATATTCTACGTAGTTTAAATGTATTAAATATTATTTCATTTTGTTTTAAACAATGTTTTTAAGGAATTCGGACAAGAAAATAATTTAAAAATCTTACGCGATTGAGAAAACGTATTAAAAACTCTACATAATTTTAAAAACAAGTAAAATAAATTTACGCGATTTAAAAACGTTTATAAAAACGACGAGATTGTGAAAACGCGATAAAATTTCTACGCGATTGACCGTTTTGTATTTATTTTTGTCTTTGTCGGGAAAATGTGAACCCGTACAGGCTTTTGAGGATTTTTTCGCTGTCGGAAAAATGTGAACCCGTACAGGCTTTCTATTTTTCTGCCATTGAGGGCATATTATTATCTTGAGGGTATCTTCGTAATTTCATATTTTTGGAATTATGTGTTGAGTTTATGCCAAATTTTTGGTGGATTGGTTGACGAGACGAATCACATCGTATTGTCGGTGCGATAAGCGTAGTGTGGTTCGATTTTGAATGGACTTGGAGGCATTAGTGTGCATAAATCCATATGTGGACGAGTTGGTTGCTCTTCTGGGCCGTGGTAAATGACAACACACTAGTGGACTCGACACACACTATGTTTAATCGAGATCTTGTAAAGTCTAATAGTACATTGCCTGTAGTGCCACAACGTGAGACCGTGAACTACACCACGCCTTGGATGGTGGATTCCATGTGACGTGGGGCTATAGACGCAACGTGTGACAAGCGCAATAGTTTGGTTAGGCAACCGTGGTACTAATAGATTTTGAGGATCATTTGCTCTCTCGATGTCTGTTTGTTTTTAGCTCCATGGAGTAGGATTGTCATCATATTGCATATGTTTATATGTCGTACTTTATTATCTTTTAACTATGATCTTTTATCTATGATCTTTTATATGTAATCTTATGATTATATGTTGTTATTATCTTTGTGCCTATGATGTTATATGTTGTTATTTATTATATTTTTTTTATTTTTATTTTTATCTATGATCTTATATATGTGGTTATTTCTTATATTTTTATCCATGATATTATATGTCGTTATTTAGTATATATTTATCTGTGATGTTATATGTTGTTATTGTTATTCATTTTATTATGATATATGCTTATTTGATTTTATTTATAAATTGATAACATGATGATATTTGTGATATCTGTGTGTATGGAATGACTTTGTCATTCGTATAATTCTTTGCTACCGTACTGGTATTGGTGAAAGGGGATCTCACCTCTTTACTGTATTGTTTTTGTGGTGTTGTATTTGTTAAATTCGTATAGTAGACGAAGGAAGTTTCTTCGACCTACTGGAGGCTATGTTCTGAAGATGATGATGGCGTCAAGGTGTTATCTTCCAAGTTTCAACAGGATGCAGTTTGGTGGAGAAAATGGAACATGTAGGTTGGGTTTTCTCGTTAGTGTTGTTACCGTACCATTAGTAGTAACCTTCTTTGGGTTTGCTACTGTTTTCTCTGAGTCTGTAAATGTTATATTTTAAATTGTCGTTGGATATTTGTAACATATGTAATATGTGTATTAATTAATTCAATCTAATTTCTGTTTTACTTATAATTTTTGGTAAGTTTATATTTCCGCAAAAAAAAAGATATTTTAAAATTTATCTTTTAAAACTCAAAGATTTTATAAAATGATTTCATTTGGTTTTATGTTTTATTTAAAATGTGACGCCCTACGGAGGGTGTTACACCTCTGCTAGGATTCAAAAATCCACTTGGCGTCACATCATCACCAGGTTCGGGGTTTCAGAGTCCATTGTTACGGACAACAGGACCTAGTTTAAAGATAAAGGTTTCGAAGAGCTGCTTGTCGAACTAAAAATCAAATATATTACAGTTTTGTTGAGAACCCTAGGATAAATGGACAAGCTGAAGCTGCCAACCGGGTTATTGTTTGAGGAATTAAAAGAAGGTTAGATGAAGCTAAGGGAAACTATACCAAGTAACTAGACCATGTCCTCTGGGCCTACCGGACTATGCCCCACTTTACAACAGGTAAAACTCCCTTTAAATTCATATACAAGTGTGAGGTTATGATCCAGGTGGAGATAGAGGAACCGAGCTAGCATCTCTAATAGTTTTCACCTAACAGTAATCCCGGACTAATTAGAAAAAACTTGGATCTTTTGGAAGAAAGAATGTGTATTGCTCATATACACGACACTGCCATCAAGCAAAGGACGATGATTCGATATAACTTGAAGGTTGTTCCAAGGAAGTTCCAGCTAGGGGACTTAGTACTCCAGAGAGCCGACATTAGGAGTAGGAAAGCCTTCTAGGGAAAGTTAGCCCCTAATTGAAAAGGCCCTTACCTCATCTTGATCAGCACTGGCAAATGAGCTTACACCTTGGAGACATTAATAGGCAGACCAATCAAGAACTATTAGAATGCAGACAAACTTAGAAAGTCTTATAGCTAAGTGCCTTATAAGGCATAATCTTAGTTTACTTCATGTTTAATCTGCCCTAATTTTGATGAGCATACACTTTATGCAGGCTTTTGTCCTCAGATCTATCAATAAAACAGAGTTATTCACATATCATTTTACATTATCTAAAGTCCCAAAGGACCCTCAAGCTAGACTCCACCTTGAGATTGTCCACTAAGATTGTCCCTCATGAGGTATGCATTTCAACAGACGTAAGACCCTCAAGCCGGAAAATGCCTTGAGAGAGAGTCCAAAGCTCGTTCCTTATGGGATCTGAGGCATTTTAGAGTCTAGGTTAAAAGGAATAAGCTACCAAACCCGTTTGAGCATTTTGGTCGAGAGCTATGGGTACATACCCAATCCTCAACACTTGGCCACGACCATTTCGTGGTTACAAAATTAAGCGACAACACGAGTTACAACATCTATGCCCCGCTATTAGTTACCTTTTGTGAATGTCTTGTGTTAGACAAGTTTTGAAGGCAAAGATTGCTAAAACGATTTTTCATGCTAGAACATAAACATTAAAGACTCCAGTTACAGGTCACCTTAAATTTTGTCTAAGTTAAGTGGAATTCTGAATTCTTTGTGATTCGGTGTCGAACCCCGAACCAAGGTCTTAATTCAACAAATTCTCCTAAGTCCTTGACGCGATTACTAAGTGCACATTTATAATGGGTGTTTGACCCAATGCGGACCATGGATAAGAAACACATAAAAGTGGAAATAAATTCAGGCACCCTGCCAAATGGGGAAATTGTCTTTACAAATGAAAAATGCCTCGGGCATGGGGCAAAAATAAGAAAGGCTAAGCTACATTTCTTGTCCCTCTGAAAGCGTCTAGATCCTAGATGGTGGCGACTAGTACCTCGATGACAGCTTGATCATCCTGAGCAAGACTTAGAAGTACAAAATGACCGTCTCGGATCACCCTTCTGGGGTTTAGCACGTCTAATGCTAGGGTCACCCTGGGATTGAAAAACTGGACTTGGTAGACTGTATTTTGGAACTGTTCCTCACTGATATTCGTGCAGATCGTAATCAGCTATTGAGTATCCTCTTTAAGCCGCACCACTTCAGTTCGGAGGCCCTAGTTCTCAGTACGGAGGTTCTTACGTTCGGCATGGAGGACGACGACTTCCCTCATAACCTCCACCGAACTGGCTTCCTCTCGCTTGAGATTGTCCTTCGAGGCTGCCAGCTCCTTCTCCAGTTCCTTGGCCTTGGCTTCAACATCGTTCTTGGCCTTCTCATCCTCCTCCTTAGCCTTGAAGGCCCGATTTTTGCCCTCATTGGCTACCGTCACCTACTCTGCCATTCGCCAATTATACTCTTCATAACATTTCTCTAGAAAACGAGCTTCAGCAGCAAGATGGAGGGTGTAAATTTGACACGTTGATAGGATCTCTGTCGTATTACGATGAGAAATATAGTCCATGACTTTGTTGTCTAGGAGATTGAAGTTGATGAAATCCTCAGGCTCCAAGTTGTCTCCATACAAACTAATCGGGCCCCTGTCATCCGCTTCAACTACCGCCCTCTTTCCCTTGTCATCCGTCCTGCCATCATAAAAAACCCTCCTCTTTGGCCTCCTCCAATTGAACTGGGACCCCCTTGATCACAGGATCCTCAACTAGCGGGGGCGAAGGGGCTGGAGCAACAACCACAAGAGCGATGGAGGGACCAGCAGCATTCCTAGCTCTTAGGGTATTGAGGAAGGCAAGAGCATTTCCGGATGCCATCATAGCCAAACTTACTGCAAAACACGGTAAGAATCAAATAACAGGAAAAATATGTAAAGAAATTACCATACACAAAAATTAAATACGGAATATGGCCTACGCTACCTAGAATGACCCAAAGAGTTGCGTCATCAGGGGAATCCAACACGTCCTTACAAGAAATAAGGCCCATTTCCTGAACCCACATGGTAAAAAGTTGACACACTCAATGTCATTCCGATTAAGATAGGACTTCTCCCGTTCATTCAACCTAAGGGGAGTACTCTATGCTGTCTAGGTCTAGTATAAGTTAAATGTCAGCTCCCCATTGGTGTTCAAAAAAGAAATCACGAGTCCCTGGGGCTGCCATCAACTTGAAGTACTTCTCCTTGAAGTCATTGTCACTTTCTTGGAAAGTCCAAAAGATCTTCCGACTAGGCCTTGACTTGATTATGAGCCAATTCTTTTTAGCAACTCCCCTATCTTGAATACTCCACCGGGCGAGGAAGTAGAACAACGCCTTCTCCGAGTGCAGCAATCTGACCACTCGACAAACTCTTTTAAAGGCAAGAATATTTCCCCAGTTATTAGGGTGAAGCTGGGATGGAGCCACAATAAGAGTATGGTGGACCGCAAGCTAGAAATCGTTAAAGGGGATTTAAAGCCCAAGCTGGGTGAAGAGATCCTCATATAGAAACATATAGTGTGCGCCTGCCTCTCAAGATAAGTACACCTTCTCATCCTCTGGGGATAAGATCTCGAAAACTCGCGATCTCTCTCACCTTCCTTCGTTAACCTCAAGTAGCTCTTAAGTTTTTCAAGCTCTTCCCCAGGTTGGAAGATGGACAGTCAATCATAGGTGTCATCCCTAACCCACATATACACTCGCCTTGCAACGCAGACAATTACTGTGGGGTCTTTTGCAGCCGGCATCTGGGGCCTAACCACTCGTCTCCTAGCCACGAAGGTTGGTTTTTGAAGTCTAAAGCATTAGGATGAAACTGTTCCACAAAATGCTTTACAATCACTCCAAGTTGCTTCAAATCATCCTAAGTTGCTTGAAGAGATTTTTTCCAAACTTGGAGCCTCTTGCATGTCCCACAACACTTAGGAAGAGAAGCTATGGAAGCACCTGGATAAGTGCCTCCATAACAACGGGGAAAGTAGGAGGACGGAGTGCGAAACGCCTCTATGCATCATAGGAACTACATAGAAGAAACAAGTTTTCCCGGTATACGCAAAAAGGTTGCGCAATCCTACGTACGTAAGGAGAGAAAGACTTCTGCTTCCCAGATGCATATTGGCCAACCCACGTAGGGTAGTTACTTGGTCCTCACTAAACCATTAAGTTGAGAAAGAAAGACCTCCACTAGATGGACTGACAGTAATGAAGAGAACACCTTTGAAGATTTTGGGAAGAACAGAAAGATGATTTTTGAAGAGGGCAAAACCCTCCACTTGCATACAAAAATTAGGAAAGAAATTCTGTAGAAAGAGATCATCCTTAAACAAGATTGAAGGAAACAAAAGGAATGTCAGTCATAATGCAAGTGTTCCCAATTTATAGAAGGAACAAAGCATTCTGATTGGCCCCTAAGAAAGCGAACTAATTGCACAATTGGAAGCCTCGTTTCAATACTCCCTTACTCTGATTGGTCACAGGAGTAGCGAGCAGTTGGAAAACAACATAAAACTATCATTCCCTTTTAAAGGACCTTTAATTCCCAATAAATTCAAAGCAATAGTTTCTTATGCAAGCTCAGACTGTTACAAGTTGCAGAATAAAAACTGCAAGACAGAACAAAGGCCCCGTGAACTACACACGGGGACAACAAATGACATGTCTCGGAGGGCAGAATGATAATGTAAGCAGAGCTATCCACCTCGGATCCCGGTCTTACACGTCTACCTTGGAGGTATACTATGATATATAAAGGACATCGGTCCTTTGGAAAACATTGCGAGATCTGATGTTGATTGACTTGGATCCTTTGTCCACTGCGCGCTGTGTGGTCCTATTAAACTTGGTACCTTAACACTTAGCTATCTTATCTAAGCACTAACCTGGGAGCAACTGTTCTGAACCGTGATCTAGGATCATATCCCGTGGGTTGACCCAGCCTGCAGTATGTCAGGGTCCGTCGCTGATACCCTCAGCTGGATTCGCTTATAACAGATGAGACCTCGACTTTATACATATCAGACCACGATATTGAGTAGCAATGACATTGGAGCGAGATCTGCGCAATGGATAAATCTTAGAATATCTGTTATTATCAATCATGATCTTGCAAAATAATAACGCTTATAACCACCCTTAGCTGCTCATGATTGCAGTATCAATATTCCGATAATTTGGGAATCCTCAGTAACTAACAAGGGAACGTATCCCACCCTGTAACTATTGTAGGAACGTATCTCTCCAACCTCTATAAATACCAGACTTATTCACTTCTACAGGTAACTTATTATTCATAACATAACCCTACTTGTGCTTTGTCAGACTTAAATGTTGGAGTCCCTTTACAAGTATGAACCCCCCGGTTCGTCACGCTCTACTATTGCACAAAGAAGAAATTACTGTGACATGCCTATCTCAAATATATCTTTGAATCCACTCCAGAACAATGCATAACGACCATAGCTTGTTTTGTGAGTGTCATTGGAATTCATTTAGAAATTGGACTTTCATCTTCTCAAGGCTAAAGTAATCGTTACCGCTTGCTTTTGTTGTTTTTATCCTAAAAAAATTAAAATGTTCTCTCTTGGCTAATTTTTTTTTCCTACGATCTTCAACATTTGACATATTGCTTACAATTAGAACAATTAAACTTCCTTATAAGCTCAGACATCGAAAGCTAGTTACACTCATTATCGTCTTCATAAAATCCATAAATATTTTCCAAGTCATCTAAGTCAACTTTGGTATATGCCTCTTTGTAGATGGCGATGTCTTTCACTTGAAAGGTTTTAGCTTTTTTTAATCATCACTAAGGACATGAGTCTAGGTGTTGCAAGGACCCTTATCTCGACTCCATCTATTATTATCTCAACCTCTTTTGCATTACACAACTCGATGGACGAGCACAAATGGTAGATCGTTGTTATAACGAGACTAATTGGGACTAAGATGAAATCATGGACTTTCTTCTCCATTTAAAATCAATAAAAAAATAGAAATATAAGAAATTGTTACAGAATCGAAAAACACCATATTGAAACTATTCCCATGAAAAACACATTATCTAGTTTTTAAGCAACATGCACAATCAATTAAGGAAATGGAGGAGGCATATACTAACTACCATATACTATTCTTAACGATGGAATTCCTAGCCAAAAGCCTTACAATAGTAGGTGTTAGTTTGACGGTCATGGAAACCCGAATTGGATATAATACCTTGTAGTAGGCCAGAGTGAGGGTGAAAGCAGAAAGAAAATGAGGAGAAGTGAATTGTATTTCATTCTACATAATGTTTAAGTAGTCTTGTTATATAGATATAATGTTGTAACAAACTTCCTAGGATAGAGGAAGTTCAAACTAAAGATAGAACTTTATCTTATCTAATGCATAACGGAAACTAAGGAGAGATCAAAAGTAACAACTCTAATCTTTATCTAAAACAACAGCGGCTAGTTATCTTATCTTTAACTCCCCTTCTCAAACGAGTGGGTATAGGAAGAACTCCGAGTTTGTCTCTAAGCTGGATGAATCTTGAATGAGAGAGAGCTTTAGTTAGGTAATCTGTGATTTGATCAGCAGAGGGGACATAGGCTACTATGATTTGATTGCTTAGCACTTGATCACGTACAAAATGAATATCAACTTCAATATGCTTGGATCATGTATGCATAACAGGATTAGAGGCTAGTGCTTTAGCGCTTAAGTTATCACACCATAGAACTGGTTGCCTTGGCAAAGAAAACTTTACTTCACGTAGTAATGATTTGATCCATGTGATTTCAGCAACTAGATCAGCCAAGGCTCGGTACTCGGATTCAGTGCTTGATCGAGAGACCACTCTCTGTTTTCTAGAGGACCATGAAATGAGAGTTTCCCCTAAGAAAACACAATGTCCCACTACCAACCTTCTGTCATCAAGCCTGGTTGCCCAATCTGCATATGAGAAGCCAGAAATGTCCAGATCAGTGGAAGGCTTTATGTGTAGACTTAGTGTCTTAGCCCCTTGGAGATACTTGAGAATTCTCTTCACACCTTGCCAATGAAGTACTGTGGGGCAGCTCATGTATTGGCTTAGTTTGTTTACAGAGTAGGCTAGATATGGTCTTGTGTTAGTTAAGTACTGGAGTGCTCCTATTGCCTTCTTGAACAAGGTTGGATTCTGCATAGGTTCTCCTTCTGCCACAAAAGCTTTGCCTGTGACAATTGGAGTAAGACATGAAGAGGAGCTTTCTATGTTAAACTTCTTTAACAAGTCAATAATGTATTTTGTTTGTTTGAGATACATTCCAGCCGAGTCTATTTGAACTTCTATTCCCAGAAAATAATGCAGTGCTCTAAGGTCCTTTAATGCAAAGGTTGCATTTAGCTGTTTGATGAAGTCCTTTAGAAAGTTGGGATTACTTCCTGTTATGATGATATCATCAAGATATATTAAGAGGAAGGTAATCTGATTTTTCCCTTTGAGAAAGATCAGGAAATTGTCATTCTTTGCATTTTGAAAACCCCATTCAAGCAAGGCATTTCTGAGTCTATCAAACCAGGCCCTTGGTGCCTGTTTTAATCCATATATTGCCTTTGTCAACTAGCAGATATGATTGGATCTCGACAGATCCTCAAAGCCTTCTGGTTGATGCATAAAAACAGTCTCTTTGAGATAGCCATTTAGGAATGCATTGTTAATATCCATTTGCCTTACCTCCCAGTTGTAGTGAACAACAAAGGTCAGTATGATTCTCACTGTGCTGGCTTTGATGACTGGTCTGAAAGTTTCATCAAAGTATGTGCCTGCTGATTATTTAAACCTTTTTGCAACAAGTCTAGCTTTCCTCCTTTCAATGGTTCCATCGGCCTTGTACTTGGTCTTAAACACCCATTTTGAGTCTATGACATTTTTCTAACCTTCATAGGGTACTAAGATCCATGTGTCATTAGAGATAAGGGCATTGAATTCTGATTTCATTGCTTCCTTCCATTTTGGCCTTTGAAGAGCCTCACTGGCACATTGTGGTTCTGTTTCTGCTAGCTGTTTCTCAGTTGTGCCAACATAGGGATGCTTTGGTTTGAATATTCCAACTTTGCTTCTTGTACACATTTGGTGAGTGTTTATTAGTGAGGCTAGATTCTGTTCTGTGTTTCCATAATTTAGGGTTGCATCTTCACCTGAAAGAGTTGAGCCTGATGAAGTTTCTATTCTTTGTTCTTCAGAGGGCTACTCATTAATTTGAGAGAGAGGAGAGTTTGGCTGCCTACTACTGGTTCTGCTTTCCTGAGAAGAAGAATTTTGATTGCTGCTACTGTCATCATTATTTTCTGAATTGACAACATGTTCCTGATTAGACATGCCCTGACCTTCATTGTTGATAGCAGGAGCAGTAGGAAAGAAGAAGTTAATGGGATGAGTTGTAATTTGAGGAGGTCTTTTTGTGTTTAAGAATCCATCATGAAAGGGATAATGATCGTCATTGAACACCACATGCCTTGATATATAAATCCTGCCAGTTGGACTGATGCATTTGTATCCTTTGTGTGAGCTGCTGTACCCGAGAAAGACACACTTTGTTGAGTGAAATTGCAATTTATGCTTGTTGTAAGGCTTTAGACAAGGATAACATGCACAACCGAAAGGCTTTAGAAGACTGTAATCTGGGCTTTTGCCAAGCAATAAGAAATAGGGATTCTATTTTTCAATCACTCGAGAGGGCAACCTATTAATTAAGAATGCTGCTGTTGAGAAAGCCTCCCACCAAAAATACAAAGGCATCTTGGCTTGAGCTAGAAGTGTCAATCCTAACTCCACCACATGTCTGAGTTTTCTCTCAGCTCTGCCATTTTGGGCAGAGGTATATGGGCAAGAGAGTCTTATCTGAATTCCTGACTTATGCGCCAGTCTTTGGAATATTTTGTACTCACCTCCTCCATCACACTGCAATGTTTTGATCCTTTTATTAAATTGATTTTCAACTTGATTTTAAAATTGAATGCAAACTTGCAATGTCTCGGATTTTTGTTTCAATGGGAAAATCCAGGTATATCTACTAAAATCATCAATGAACAAAACATAGAATTTAAAACCAGAAGATGAATTTATTGGTGCTGGTCCCCAAACATCAGAATGGATTAAATCCAGGGGTTCTTGAGCTCATGAAGTAGATAAACTAAAAGGTAATAAATGAGACTTTCCATATTGGCAAGCTTCACAAAATGAAAAAGGGTCACTAGGTGACACTTTTATTTGACAGCTCTTCAAAACTTCTTCTAGGACTTTACTACTAGGATGTCCAAGCCTCCTCTGCCAGCTTTCTTTGACTGATAGAAAAACTTTAGGCTCTTTTGCCATTTGATACAGTCCTTCCTTAAGCAACTCTTCCACTAGAAGTAAAGTCCTAGTAGATATCCTAGTAGTATTCCTGTCAGAGGACCTCCAGGAATTATTCGTGTCACCTTGTCCTTAACAAAGCAATGATTTGCGTGAAATTCAACAATGATATTATTGTCAGCAGCAAGTTTGGAAATACTTAAGAGATTTTTAGTGATATTGGGAACATAAAGAACTTCATTCAAATTTAATGGCTTCTTATTGATATTAATAGTTGTGGAGCCTGAAGCAATTATTTTCAGCTTTTCCCCATTACCAACAGTTAGAGCACTCTTACCATCATTTTCAGTCATCTCCTGAAACCGATTAGAGTCATGAGTCACATGGTTGCTGGCACCACTATCAAAATACCATTCCGGATCCTGAGTTGTGTGTGGAGAGGCAATGTACGCCCTATGATTTTGACCTCCAAAGTTGTTCTGGTGGTTGTTTTCTTTGGGAGGCTGTCCCATGTAGCTTTTGTCAAAACGATAATAGCAGTGTAATGCTATATGGCCTGAATTTCTGCAAACTTGACACACGGGTTTGTCTCTGGAGGTCCTGCCTCTACCTCTTCCTCCTCTAGAGCCTCTTTGGTTTGCTCCTCTCTAACCTCCTTTTGAGAAAGGCTTGTTGCCCTTGTAATTTGATCTAGTGGCAACATTTGCAGATGGGTTGCTAGAAGAATTGATTGTCAGGTTAGAAAAATTGTTCAGTTGTTCGAGCCTATTTTCAAAGGCCAACAACTGAGCCTGCAGATCAACCCATGTCAAATCAATCTTGTCAGATAACTGAACAACTATGGCATTATACTCACTGTCTAAACCAGTAAGGGTTTGAATGATGAGATCAGCACTCGAGATTGGACTGCCTGCAAGTTTGAGGTTGTCTGAAAGAGTTTTCATTTTGATCAGATAGTCTTCCATCTTTATTGATCCTTTTCGAGTACTGTGGAATTCTGATTTCAGCAAAGTGACCCGAGATCTTGTGTGTGCATCGGCTAGGCTTTGAGCAGCATCCCAAAGTTCCTTGGAATTTTCACAATGTAGCAGCTGAGTGGCAATGTCCTCAGTCATTGAGTTGAATAGCCATCCCAAAACTGTTGATCACTGGCAATCCATTCTTCATAGGCAGGGTTGGTCCTTTTGTTGGATCCTTCTGTGAGGTGTTGGTCTGGACACTTCTTTGTCCCGAGGATGAAACCATCTAGCCTGCTTCCTTTGATTAATGGCAACACAAGAGATTTCCACAACATGTAGTTGTTTCTGTCCAGCTTGATAGAACATAGGGAGGGAAGAGTGTTCTTCTGATTTGCAGCGGAATCCATGATTGTTGGATCGAGTTGATTGCTCTAAAAGCTCTTGATACCAAGAAAGAAAATGAGGAGAAGTGAATTGTATTTCATTCTACATAATGTTTACAGTAGTCTTGTTATATAGATACAATGTTGTAACAGACTTCCTAAGATAGAGGAAGTTTAAACTAAAGATAGAACTTTATCTTATCTAATGCACAACGAAAACTAAGGAGAGATCAAGAGTAACAACTCTGATCTTTATCTAAAACAACGGCTAGTTATCTTATCTTTACCTAAAGCCCTATACATTAAACTTGAAATATGATGCAACCTAATAGTGGGAGCAAGAATCAACTTTGGATGCAACAAATAAAACTCAAAAGCGAGGTTAGCCAAGTACGAGTTAAATAGTTTGTCCCCTTTCCATGTATCTAATCATGTTTCCTTAATAAAATAAGGAAAAAGATTTTGACATTAAGAGACAGGGGTAATTTTATTTCTTCATTGACAATATTTTATTGTGAGATAGGATTGGGGACACAAGATTTGAATCTATCCCAATACATCCCACATCGTGTTGATCACAAGTTAGTGTGTCAATCTAAGAAATATCCAACTCCCATCACAAATAAATCTAAAAGCTTAGATATTACAATTTGGTAGGTAGGAAATGCTTCTCGTAGGGTAAAGTTAAATAAGCTTGCTTCTCTTTTATTATTAATTCAATCCAACAATAGATTCCCATGGTTCTCTTCTTATTCCATTTCCACGTCTAAAGCATGACTACAAAACTAACAAGGCATAGTTATCTCATCCTTGTATTGTTACAAATATAAACCACAAACTAAAACCAATCCCATGGAAGACCAACAACCTAGTCCTTACCCAATTGGGACAATAACAAAGAAAACTAAGGACGGGATACATATTTAATATATCGAATAAACTCATTTACCAATCTTGAAGATGTTCCTCCTTGCCAAGAACCTTGCAATAGGCGGTGTCAGTGCGATGGTGATGGGAACCCGGATCGGGAACAAAGCCTTGTTGCAGAGCAAGGCGAGGGCGAAGGCCCCACCAGCGGAAGTGGCAAGTTGTGCCATTTGGTTCCTCGTATCCTTGTCTTGGACCAGCACTGAGGAAGAGGATTTGTCCTTGAAAGCAAAGGATGCATCTTCAGGGCCTGGGGAGGCATAGGGAGATGGGTTTTGGATGTCTTGGTTGGAGACAACACCCATTTGGAACTTCTCAAGAATGGATTCAACATCAACGTTGTTCCTGATGGCAACGTAAAGGCCAGTGACGGAAGCTACAGAGACACTAAAATGAACCCCAAGTGCTACTTTCCCGTATTTTCTGATGAGCTCGCGGAGTCGGCCGCCTTTGGTTGAAGCCATTGCTAGAACCAAAACGATGAAGTTGGTGTTGTTCTGCCCTGTTATGTTATTGTTTTTGTGATATGAGTTGCAAGAAATTGATAAAGGGTGTAGTTTTTAGAAATAAGAGCATGAAGTTTTGATGAAAATATTTGATGCAATTGTAGAGGCGGAGGAGGGTTTTTGGTGACTATTGTGACACTTCTGCCATAAGAATTTATCCTATTTCATACTTATTCTCTCTCTAACCAAATAGAGAAAGACTTGAATTACAAATTAATTTTTCATTAGTAGATGTCCAAAAGTGTCTAATACCTAAAATTATTTTATACCTTTCATATGTCATTTAAGAACATTTAATTGGCATTCAGATATTCATGCAGCAAGATAAAAAATAGATTTGGATCTCTTTCTCATAAGCATTCATTACGTTAGATATAAAGGGAAATCCATTATGGCCTATGAGATAAATGGAAATGCTATATTATTCATTTAAGGCAATGCCGTTTTTCGTTTGGTATAGGAAAGATTGGGAAACGAAGAGATTTTCCAAGCATACATGTACCTCCATTATAGCTTGGGGGGTTAGTGTAATTGGAATTCATACAACTACCGGACTTTCTTCTTCTCAAGGTTACATAATTATTATCACTTGCTTAATTTCGATATTTATATCCTAAAGTTCTTTTATCTTCACTCTCCACTATTAATTTTTTAGGACCTTCAACATATAATTTTCATTACAATTAGCTTTTCTTTGAATGTTGTAGAGTACAATTGATTTTCTTAACTGGATCGAACATCATAAGGTAGTTACACTTGTTCTCATCTTTGTGAAAAAAAAAAACTTCTCTAGTCATTTGAATCAACTTTAGTACATGCTTCTTTGTAGAAGGGAATATCGTTTGGTTGAAAGCTTACTTCTTCAATCGTCATCAAGGATACGAGACTAGGTGTTGTTGGATTAAGATCTCAACCAGGGACAGACCCACTTACTGAGGAGTGAGAATATATGTCCTTACTCTATCTTAAAACTTTTCTTTGATTATATATAAGTATATGTATTTCTTATTCTTTTATGTGTAATTTTTGCTTTTATATACAAACAAATTAGTAAATTCATACCAATAAAATATAAAACTCATATGATATTATTTTTTATTTTTTAACAGCACTCACGTGATTTAGTATCCGAGTATACTCATATAATATTATTTTTCAATTTTTAATAACACTCAGGTGAGTTGGTACCAATATACATAGAGCACAAATCTTCTTCTCTCACATTTCTTTATCTCTGCAGACTAGCGATGACAGATGACATTATCCGCTCAAACTCACTCGCATCTACTTCGACCACAGAGACGTTTCCCTTGCTCTCCTCTGCCTCTTCTTCCATGACTGCTTCATTGATGTGCTTCTTTTCTTTATGGGAATTTTGAGGTTTTTTGTTATGTAATTGACTATTGACTTATAAAGATTTCGTTTTGATGATAACAAACATGAATATGGTACAAGATCAAGTCTAAGACTTTTAAGAATAGCTTTAAGACTTAGATCATTATGTAAAATTATAAAGTGGTTCACACAAAGGCCCTAAAAATTACTTTTCAAAGAAACCAAATAGTACACATGTTTTCAAGGCTTCAAAATGCTTTTAGGTTTCCAAAGAAACAACCTTTAAGTGGCTAAAAGCTTATAAGATCATTTGGAATCATTTGACAATGTTTAAAAGTTATATGAGATGTTTTTCAAATGGTTTATTCGAATAAGAGTTTTCTTATTCTAATAACCAAAGTCAGAGATGTTAGATCTTTTATCTTGAAAAGCGTTATTCAAATAAAGGTTTAAATCTAGTTTGGCGCAAAAGGGTTATTATAATAACCAATGAATTATTCGAATAACACATTTTTCAGAAACCAAACTTTAAATGATTTATTCAAATAACAAGTTTGTTATTCGAATAATAAGTTTTTCTAAAAACTATTTTAAAAGGGTTATTCGAATAACATAAACGTTATTCGAATAATACATTCTAGAGGCAAAATTAACTACGTGCTATTTGAAGTTTTATTCGAATAACAAAGTTGTTATTCGAATAAGAACTCGCACCAAAAATAGAAATAATGACTAGTTTACAGTTATTAATGCTCCACCAACCTCCTCAATGGTTATCTTTAATAGGTTATAAACACAAGTTGTTGGACATTCATGAAGGTTAGAAAATTAATCTGAAAACCTTGTTTGAGCATTAATATGAGCTTTCAAAGCATTTTCATCCTATACTTTGTTTTTGGGATTTATAGTGTGAATCATTGATACTCATTGTTTTTCAATTTGAATTATCCATTCTTAAGAGAGTTTCATATTATTCAATCTTTATTTATATTGTAAAGAGGGTGAGACATTCCTCAAACATTTGTAAGGATGAGGTATTCCTTTGGATTTGAGGCTCAGACATAAGGGTGAGATATCCCAATGTATGTTAAGTGCTCTAACTTGTAAAGATTTTCAAGCACCTGTTGAAGTTTGAAGATATAATGAAAAATCTCAGGTGATTACTTGAGAACTGAACGTAAGCCACAAGTAGATTAGTGGCTGAATCAGGATAAAACTTTGTGTTTATTTTCCTAAACTCAACTCCTTTACATTTTGTGCACTACTTTATTGGCTTACTTGAATACTTTCATCATTAACTTATTTATTTGTGAGTGAAAATATTCTATCTTCTCTATCCACTCATTCGAACAAACAATAGCTTCAACAAAAATTGATAATAAAGTATTTTACGAAAGATTTACAAATTTTTTTTATAAACTCAATTCATCCTCCTCTTGAGTATTGAGGTCACTTGGTAACATGTTATCTCTATAAAGTTTTGTGCTTTTCTTTTTCATTCTGCAGAAATAAGTTTTTTCCTTGAGTGTGTTTTGCTTCCAATATCATAAATTTAGTCTTCTTCATTGACTGTTTTGTAAATTGATCTTTCATAATTTTGTATTCATATATTTTTTTATATATAAATATAATTATTGAAACTTTTTTTTATGCTTATGTATTGATAGTATTGTCTTTGTCTCTATTACCTAAAATTTTTAGATCCATCACTGATCTCAACTTCATATATTATTGTGGCAGCCTCCTTTACACATCATGACTCTATGAATGAGCCGCAAATGACAGGTCATTACTAAAAGGAGACTATTTGAGACCAAGACAAAAAATCAAAGATTTTCTTAGCCATGAAAAGTGATTGAGGAAAATAAAATAAGAAATCTAAGAAATTGTTACAAAATAGAAAAACCCCATATTGAAACTAATACCATGGAAAACGCATGATCTGGTGTGTTTACCCAAACAATCAATAAAGGAAATAAGGGAGATATAACCAACTAAACTCATATACTAGTCTTGATGGGGACTTGAATCAGTTATAGAGCCTTGTAGCTTAATAGAGGGATGTTGAAAGCCCCACTTTCAAATGCCACAAGCAGCACTATTCGATTCTTTGTCTCCTTGTCTTAGTGAAACACCAAGGATGTGGGTTTGTCCTCAAACACAAAGGAGGCATGGTGATCTCCATATGGCAGATAGAGATAGGGTCTCATTCTGTTGGTTGAAGATGGCACCCATGTGGAACTTCTCGAGGATGGAATCAAACTTGACATTCATAATGGCAATATAGAGGCAGTGAAGGAAGAAACAATGACAGTGCAGTGAATCCCAAGTGATACTTTTCCTTACTTCTTGATGAGTTAACAGAATCAACTACATTTGCAAGAACTAGAACGATGAAGTCAATGCCAAGAAATTGAGCAAGAGTGTGATTTTCATAAATGAGAAGATGATATTTAGTTAAAAATATTACCGTCGAAGGCAAAAGGGTTTTGTGCCTACAATGCTACTATCTTAGGGTTTTTCCTATTTATTGTGTGTTGAGAAATGTTTGATTAAAAATTAATTTTATTATTAATAATATATTTTGGATATCCAAAAGTGTATGTTAAGAGATACCTAAAATTCTTAAGATCTTCCATATGCCATTCAAGAGTATTAATAATCATTTAAAAAGATTGATTGTCATTAAGCTCAATATTTATGTGTGTGACTTATGATGTTTCAATTCTTCTAACTAATTGTCATCGTTATTCTTAGTGTATAAATACAACTATGGGCTACAGAAATTTGTTAAGAATGAGAAGGATGAGTACAATTACATAATTGCTTATTTGCACTATATATATGTTTGGTTGATTCAAATTATTTTATAAAATATTATGAACATGAGTTTATTCTATTTTCATTTTTAGCTTGCCAATTCGTTTGCCTTATTTAATTGATAGTTAGATTTTTTAATTACTTTATATAATTGCATATATCTTTACACATATATGAACTATCATTTTTTTACTGTTTACGTACATATTGATAGATCTTAGAAGTTTTGTCATACTACTTTGCTTTGAATATATTTTTGTTTTAAATTCTATATCAATAATTAATAATATATGAAATTTATATTACTTAATGTAACTTTCGTATTTTGTCTTCATACATCTTATCCTATCAAACCTCACTAAACTTGAATTTATGACTCTTAACATTTATGGCAAGATGCTGAAGTTTATCTAAGTATAATGCCTCTTGTAGATGCAATGAAAGAAGGAAATGAAGAAAGAATGCAAAAATGTGTTAAACCGATGATATTCCTTGTTGCTACCTTCATGAAGGGTTGAAATCTTAATATATCTTGATGTAAATAATTCACTCGTTCTTTTGAAAAACTTAAAGAAAGGTATGACTGCCAGAGAATAATAATAGTTCCAAAAGCTCGTTATCAATGGTCGTATTTATGATTTTAAGATTTTAGTGAGTTAATAATTATAATTTCACAATATTTAGAATTAGGTTTCAATTGAAATTATGAGAAGTTAAAATACCATTGATGAAGATATGTTTGAGAAACACTCTACTTTTCATGCTTCGAATATATTCTTACAATAATAATATCGAAAAAATGGCTTTGAAAAATACTCTAAATTAATTTGATGCTTTGTTGTAGTTGAACACAATAATGAGCTCTTCATAGAAACCATGAAGCATGCCTAATTGGTTCCATTTCATTCCAAGAAGTGAATGTAAATAACATATAATAATCATGGCCGTAATTGTATATGAGGATGTGATAGTGGTTGTAGTCAAAGTAAAAAAATGTCAACATCATTGTAGCTTAATATCCTTAATTCTAAGAATACATTCCAGCAGAAGTGGGGTGTGATTTAGAGAAAGGAAAAAGTAAATAAGATAAAGATTGGAAGAATTTAGAGAGCACTGGTTATCAATGTGGCATGAAAGGCATTGGTCTTTATCAAGATATTTGGCTTATCTTTATCAAACATCACTAGAAAAAAAGAGAGAGAGAGAGAAAAATGTAGAAGCATACTTTGCTTACTAAAGCAATATATATGTATATCTGTTTACCAAAATATTTAGATTGTAACTATTTAAACTGTAGTAAACTCTTTATTTGTGGACAAAGTTTGATTTTCGATCTTAATTCGAGGAAGGGAATTGCTTCCTCTTGAGATTTTGATCTGAATATCTTAAAGGAATTGAGTTAATGATTTTTATTTCAAGAAAGTTATGCAAATACAAAATCGAAAGCTTTATACGTATATTTATCTTGATGAAAACTAAGTTTGAAAATCAGAAAAAGTTTGTTTTTGAGAAAATAATAGAGAATCAGTGCAAATGAAAAATAAGTTAAATGTATATGACTGAAATGAAAATACATTCGAAGTAAATATGACAAAATATAAGAGACTTACAATAAAGATCATAAAGTAAAGCAATTTAAAATAGATACAATGAAAAGTAAATATGCAAGTATATAAATTACAAGAAAATGAAATGACATAAAAATGATGAAAGCAGTTTAAATGAAAGCGTATAAAAGAACTCAAATGATCTTTGAAAGAAACTTGTAAAGACTGGAAATGTAAAGTAAACTTGTATTTAAAGTTGCATTGAATCTAAAAATAATATAAGAATGAAAATGAAAGTGGATAGAACCATACTAGACTAAACTTGTGGGTTGTTTGCACGAGATGTCAATGAACGTGAGAACGTGAGTTTATAAGTCTTTGTGAGTATAGAATTTCCAACAACTACTCCATTGAATAAGTCTTCATTATTCAAAGTTTTCAACAAAATGTCGAAATGTATTTTTCGATACTAACACAAGCCCCCAGTATTTTTCTTTTGAATGAATAGGAAAAAGATAAATACTAAAATGATATCCTTATTTTGACAAGAATCAATCCAATATCAATATTGGATTTTAAATTCATGAAATCTGATTTTTTTTTTAACACTTCACATATTGGCGTCTGAGCATTAAATGTAAAAACTTGTCACATTGGTCACATAAATGATACAAATGCCATTTAAATTTTCTAACCAAAGTATTGTGTCAACAGGAACCATGGCTGAACGGCTTGAAAGCCAATTTTTTTTTCTTTTTTGTCAAATTGTAAATATGACAAATCATAGACTTATGTATCAAGAGTATCTCCTCACACTTCATAGTAACATTATGGCCATCAAAGTATGTACGGCTATATAGCCATAGCCATGAAAGTTGGAACAAAACTTTAAACATCTTGTCATTTTCAATTTATTTTTTTTTATTTTCACAGTACAAGAATTCAAATAATTGAATGGTCAAAATTGAAACCATAGGCTAAAATGTCGAAGGCTTCATGTCAATACATCTTGGTGCAATTTTGGTCATGAAGAAATTGCTATATAGCCATGAATATTGTTGCACAGATTTCTTTTTTTTTTTTAGAAGCACTTACTGAACGTGCCAAAACTTGGAAAAAATTTTCGAACAATTCGAACACTTGTACTTCTGCCTTCAAATCGAAGTGTTATTCTTCAACAATCCTAAGTCCATGAAATTTGACACTTTCGACCACTTTACCTTTTTTTTTTAACTCTTATTTGGAAATCAAGTATAAAGTTGACCAACAATTAAAGAATTAAAAATAAAGGCAATAGATATATGCCTTCGTAATCAGTTTTAGTACCGATTTGAAAACTGTTTCTAGTTTTATTCTTTGTTGTATGAGCAACTTATAAAAGCATGAACTCATAAAGTAATTGTGATGCACATTACCCTTACCAAGTCTCACTAGGTGTGGTAATTTATTTACCAAAATATTTCGATTATAACTATTTAAACTGTGATAAACCCTTTGCTTGTGGACAAAGTTTGATTCTCAATCTCAATTCGAGGAAGAGAATCGCTTCCTCTTGAAATTTTAATCTGAATATCTTAAAGGAATTGAGTTAATAATTTCAATTTCAAGAAAGTTATGTAAATACAAAATCGAAAGCTTTATACATATATTTATCTTGATGAAAACTAAGTTTGAAAATCAAAAAAAGTTTGTTTTCGAGAAAATAATAGAGAATCAGTGCAAATGAAAAATAAGTTAAATGTATATGACTGAAATGAAAATACATTCGAAGTAAATATGACAGAATATAAGAGACTTACAATAAAGATCATAAAGTAAAGCAATTTAAAATAGATGCAATGAAAAGTAAATGTGCAAGTATATAAATTATAAGAAAATGAAATGGCATAAAAATAATGAAAGCAGTTTAAATGAAAGCGTATAAAAGAACTTAAATGATCTTTGAAAGAAACACTTGATCAGGAGTAGAAGAGAATTTACAAATAATGTAAAGACTGAAAATATAAAATAAACTTATATTTAAAGTTGCATTGAATCTGAAAATAATACAAGAACAAAAATGAAAATAGATGAAAACATAATAGACTAAACTTGCGTGCTGTTTGCTCGAAATGTCAATAGACGTAAAAGCGCGAGTTTACAAGTATTTATAAGTATATAATTTTCAACAACTATTCCCTTGAATAAGTCCTCATTATTCAAAGTTTTTGACAAAATGTCGAAATGTATTTTTCGATACTAACAATATCATAGTACCGTTAGCTCAACCCATTTAGATGTATATGCTTTTTTCGAAAATGTTGAATGAAGGATTAAATTTTTGACTCGTGATGTGGATATTTAATAGTTAGATGTAGTTTATGTTCAAATGTTTTTTTTTTGTTTGATCTGACCTAAAGATATCATATGCATTTCCTGTTTTTTCTTAATATATTTTGTAATATCCTGAATAGAATAGAATATATATGATATAATTTCTTATAGCATTTCATTTTATTTTCTTGATTGAAGAAAATTGAATGTTTCTAAGTCTGTATATGAAACAAATATAAAAGTTGAAGATGCACGACTTGTTGATATTTAGTGCAAGTAACATGCATTATACTTAAAGATAAGAAATCTTTGTTCCATCTAATAATGGGAGAAGCATATGTTAATACAATATAGGGAACTACAAAATTGATTCAATGCTTCAAAAGAACCACTATGCCATTATCTGGAGAAACAAATAAATCATAATTACATTATTTTGTACCAAATCTTAAAGAAACTTATTGAGTTTCAAGTATATTTGTCAAAATGAATATCATAGTAAGACTACAAATAAAGGGAATATTGAGTACCTCTATGTTATAGCCAGTGTTTTGGGCCAAAAAAAAAAATTATATTGAAATATTTTACCACATTGTCCTCCAATTCATATTACACAATATTATTACAATTAAAACATATTTTATTTCAAATCACAAGCTTACTTATTCGAATAATTAATTTTGTCATTTGGTATGATTGATTGCAACATCATAGAACAAAATAATGCATAAGAGAATATTGAAAATTCATTGAAGACCTATAAAATGTTCTTAAGGCAAAGTAATCATGAGCTCAGTACGTACAAGCTTAAGTTGAACTTAAATATTAATGTGAAATATAAATTTTGGTTCAAAAGTTTATTTTGGAAATAGTTGATGATGATTGGTTTCTCTGATTATTTTTTATGGTAATGGACATGATTTGTATAAATTCTAATTTCATCAAGTATTCTATGTATACTTGATATCTTGGAGAAATTGATGACATTCCGGATTATGAATTGAAACTATAATTGATTTTTATGAGTATATATATTTCTATTATGAAATTATGTATTTCTGAACTCATAATATAGCTATACTTCTTGGAAGGAAACTTTTGTCAAAATGTTGTATATAATAATAGTAGTTGTTAGCACTAGTGCACATTGGTTCATAGCTCAACTCATAAGAGTATTGTTACATGTGGGTCATAATTGTGACCTTTTAGCGAGGTCACTGAACATGCTGTGTCCTTGATAGATACTATACTGATTGATAGAAAATGGAGCCAAGCTCCTTACAACTAGAATAGTGGTCTTGGATTTCTGGGAATGAACAGCAAGGAAAAGCAAAAAAGACACAGAAAATAGCACCCAGAGATCCCTAGCCTTAGGAATGGCCAACCCCAAAACCACTTACCACTAATTTCCTACCCCCTTCCACTCCCCCAACCCCTGCTATAATCATTCACGGTTACATTCTGTTAGAATCTCCTCCTTCTGTCTCTTCCAGCTGAGCATGACTATTCTGTCCTTTAAGATATGTGGTTGATAGAATATTTGGTTTCTTTCCTAAGGGGTCTGTTCTGTGTCATTGGTATAAATCTGACTTGAGTTAATAAAGATGCTTAAGAGGGATTTCATTTTGTTTACTATTGCTTTCTGTATTTGGGAATTTGTATACCTGTTTATTGCTGTTTGTTCATAGAAGTGAGAAAGCAAATTATTTATCAGAATTGTGAACCAAATAAGTTATCAGCCTAGCACTCTATTCAGAGCCACGGTTTAAAAAAAAAAACACACGCGCGCACAGATTCTAACCAAAAATTGACAAACGAATGCACTACAGCAGTGCTATTACTTATAACAACAACAACCTATCCTTATTCTACTAGGCAGTACTAGGTACCTATAAATATAGTAATATACAAATCAAAAAAGAAAACCAAGATGCAAAATACCATTTAAAGAAAGCATATATTGTTGATACTTGCATTACTGTTACTCATTTAGAAACCTTCTATTAGTTATTAGCTAGCAAGCGTGTGAAATGAGCATAAAAATAATACTGTCCCTCAAAACAAATCATAGAGTCTAGACTATTAAATCAATTATCCACAGTATAATTGGTGCAACATATGCATAGCGCAGACAAGAACAACATACTCAATGTAATTGAATTCACAAAGATTCTATTTCCACATGAGTCAACCATAATACACAATTTCCCTGATTCCCTCTCATGATTTTTTTTCTGATAGATCAAACTAAAACCTTTTTAAGCATCAGCATTATAAGAGAAACCCACAGACCTCAGCCACTTCTACTTCTGAGATGTAACAGTTAAACAGACACAGCATACCAAAGATCACAACATTACCTTTGATATGTGTACCCCAAGACTTCGATGTACTCCTGAACATTGCATACATATAAAGATGCCAAGATTGACACTAGCCCATCTTGGGCCTCTGCAAATCAAATTTTCATAGAAAAGTCAGTGAAAATTGTGACAAAAGTAAAACAATAAGGAAAAATTTCTGGAAATGCTTAATACAATGACAATCCATTTTTCATGGACTAATTAGTATCTTTCTTTGCTACATGCTAAGCGGTGAATTGTGAATGATTAAGGGAAAGAAATGGTTCCTAGAGGTTGAAGTGTTGAACATATGACATGATATCTTCTGTTTACAATAGAATAGAGTTTGGGCTTCACCTTTTTGTTTTTTTTTTTCTTTCCCTTGGTCAGAAGTTGGACACCACCAAACAGTGAATTATTTGTTTGGGTGCTTAAATTACAGCAAAGATTAAATGACTCAGTTTGAAGTGTTATCTTTCATCTTGGCTTCATCTTTGTGCTGGATACTTAACATATTTGGCATTATAACAATATACATGATCTATGTAATTATTTTGGAAAATTTAGTCTAAAAATGCTTTGTATTAACTCCTTGTTTTTTTATATTACTTAACCTATAGCTGTGGCAGTTCATGTTGCTTAGAGCTAGTAAAGGTAATAATAGCTCACCTTCCTTGTGGATTTAAGAGACAGTGTACTGGGGTTGCACTGAAGTAAATGTAAACATGAGTATCAAGTTAGGTAGGAGATATTTTGTATAAAAAATAGATCTTAAGATTATTTACTGAATTGAACTTAAATATAGCTATTTAGTAGTTTGTCTGTCCTGATTTTGATGGTCATTCAGAATTGTCAAATTTTTCAGTGATGTATCTATATGCTTAATTACTTAATTACTTAATTCTCTGCTCCGGGAAGAGGTTGCAGTGATTATCAACGAAAAGAGCTTCAATCTTTGAGTTGATGCTGTGAGTTTTGCCTCTTTTTCGCTATCTTTTATCTTCAATTTCTCTCTTAATTCCCTCTGAGTTATGCTTCTTAATCAATTTTTTCGTGGTTGATTCTTGCTAGAGCTGGGTGATTTCTTTCAAATTATTTAGATTTGTGAATTTACCGTGTAAAAGTGGACCTAGGTAATACGAATAATTTTGGGCGTTTATCAAACAAGACCTGCGCATCAAAATTTCTTGCTTTGGTTAGTTTGTGCTTCGGAGGGGATTTACAATGAAATAATCATCACACACAATATGTCATTTGTGAAGTGCTTTTACCATGGTGCATAACCATCTGGTTCCAACACCTCTAGTTCTAGGCTTCCTCTGTAATTCAAAGCCTCATTAAAGAATAACTGTTTTGCTTTTTGGGTAGTAGATTTAGTGTTGCTGGCTGCACCATGTTCTATTTCGGCATTACTAGTCTTGTTGGTAATGGTAGAGTGAGTGCTTGTCTCTTGTTCATTTGTATTATTAATAATGCTTTGTCTCTCTCTGTTATTGTTAGCCATGGCAATAATCACTTAATAGGGGGTGAATTGAGTGATTACAAATTTTAAAACACCTTTGAGAAATTAAATATTTTGAATAACTCAATTAATAAATACAACGGAATAAGTTTAACAAAGGTACAACTATTAGAGATTTCACAAATACTACTTGGACTGTAGGATAAATCAAGTAAATAAGCTAGATATCAAATTCAACTCAAGCATATATAATTAAGGCACAAATGTAAAGAGATAGAGTTGAGAAGATCAAACACAAGATTTATCCTGGTTCAGCCACCAATTCACTTGTAGCCTACGTCCAGTCCTCAAGCAATCACTCGAGATTTTTCACTATATCTTCAAGTTTCAACAAGTGCTTGACAACCTTTACAAAATTGAGTACTCAACTACTTGGATGCCTCATCCTTGAGCTTGAGCCTTTTCAAACAAAGGGATGCCTCACCATTTACAATTTGGAGGGATACCTCACCCTCTTTACCGACAAGGGATACGTCACTCTTTTCTCTAGAGGAATACCTCACCCTCTTACAATGATTTCAAGATGAAGAGAAAGATTAGAAACTCTCACAAGAGTAGATATACAACTTGAAGAACAAAGTATGGATGATAAGAAACTCTCTCAAGAGTGGATAATACAACTTGAAGCTCTATGGGTATCAATGATTCACACTTTAAAGCTCAAAATATGATTTTGATGATTCAAGGATCAAGTATAGTGTTCTTGTGTTTCTTAGGATGTAAATGCTTCAAATATGACTTATATATAGAGCCCAAGTGATAAAATAGCCGTTGGTAATGTTTAGAAATGATTTTTTATGAAAACTAGCCGTTTATAGCCGTTAGAAACGTTTATATGACTTATTCATGTAGTGCTTGTCACATTTTGGTACATCAACATTTAGCACATGATAGCAATGAGCTTAAGAAATTATGTCTAGCATATAATATCTTGCATACCACATGATAAATAAGTATCACTTGATATCACTTGTTAGGAGTTACAAAATATTCGTGTAAGATCATGGATTTGAGGTTTTCAGATGAAAGATCATACAACTTGTCACATATCAAGCATTTCTCAATGAAAGTATCAAAAGATATAAAGTTTAAGAATGTTTACCTTCTTTCATTGATAGAGGGAAAGACAATAAGAGATGATCTTTGTTGATATGTTGATAGTATTAACAATAAAATACTTCATGTCAAGTAAGGATGTAAGCTAAGAGATATAAGCAATAATTTAAGAACTAAGCTCCCCCTCAAAATATGCATATTATCAAAATATGAAACATAATAGTTTAACATAGTTATGCATATGTTCTTAGTTAACAAGGATATGGAAGAAGGATATGTAAGATAAGCTCCCCCTTATTGAAGCACAAGATAGATAAAGGGAAATATGCATGCCAAGACCATGTAAGCACATTACCATAAAGATTATATTCTTAATCTATCAATCAAAAACCATTTTGAAACTTCTCTCCCTTTCAAAAAGAATTTTGTAAGACTACATTATATTTTCAAAAGCATTTTAGAAGGGTAGAAGGGTTTTATATTGAAACCACATATTCTTTTCAAGACAAAAGCATGATTCTCATGGGTGTTATACTAGAAAGAAACCATAAATCAAGAGAATCATTGATATCAAACATTCACATTGAGGAAATATATTATAGGGATCAAAGTATATATAGTACTAATATCATCCACCCTATATGCAATGACAAATATTAGTAAGATAATATCCAATTAGGCACTTTGCCAATGCGAGTCATACTTCTCATGTAAGGAAAGCATCAAATCATTTAAGATTAATTTATCAACAAGTATCATACAATTCATAATATGTAGAATACCATAATAGCTTAGGGATATAGATACTTATTGAGAGAGTGATGCTTCTTTAGAATGTTCTTCATTTATTTGTCCTTTGAGTTTGAGCTTTCTTCTATTGTGTATTCCATTCCATTGTACTTGAAGAAAGTCTCATCATGTTCCTCTTCACTCAACTCTTCTCTTTATCCATTTATGCTTGACATTTCAATATTTGATGACTATATTTGAAGCACATAGAGACACTTCCAAAGCTAACTTCTTTGAGTTTTTGTAAGTGACTCCAACATCCATGCCTCAAGGCTCCTTGAGAATGTTGTGGTTCTCCATGTCATTCTTTTTATGTTTTCACCACTCTTGGAGAACTTGGACCATTTCAAAATTTTCAAATCTCAAGTAATATAGTTGTATTTTACTTCAAGTATATAGTAAAAGTGTATTTTACTTTGGTATCCACTAATTTTGGATCCATAAAGGTTAGTCATTGATTATTAATCCATTATTCTCTTATAAAGATCAATTTTTATATAGTATGTAAATTGAGCACAACAAGTGAAATAACCAATTGTCATTAAGCACATAACCAATAGCATGCTTACTTTCATGATATATAGACAATTTAAAGCATAGCAAGCATATTTAGGCATTGTAGAATTTATGTACCAAGATATATAAAAAATTAATGAGCTATGGTACATAAAGAATGAACATAATCATGTGCTAAACAAAATATTCGAATTTTACTAAGTGCACATGATTCTATCCTTTACTTAAGGCCTACAAGGAATATACCTTATATTTATTGTCTTTTTAAGTGAATGCTCATAAGAGCTAAAAACTTTTGATATCTTGGCCTTGGTAATCAAGGAAATTCTTTTCCTTACCCATTGCTTCCCTTTAGGTGTTTTGAACTTTACAAGTTCCACATTTTGTACTTGAGAAGCTTTGGTTGAAGACATCTTCCTTCTTTGACCAAAACTTCTACCAATGGGCTTTGGAAGCATTCTTCTTGATGATTCCTCTTTCTTTTGACCAATTAGTCCATCCTTTTGAGAAACTTTCTGCATAATTGAGACACTAGGAGGACATTTTAGTACTCACTTCATCTTAGGTCCTTGAATATTAGTACTAGAACCTTTAAGACTTTTCGGAACCTAAACTAAGTTATTTCTCATATAAGGATTTCTTCTATAATTGCACAAATGAGAAATATGTCCTAGATGACCACACAAATTGTAAACAATTGAATTTAATGATGACTTGGTCCTTTGAAGATCATTTTTTGAAAACATAAGCCTTTTGTTGTTTTTATGTTCTCTGTCATTTTTGCCACAAGCTTTACTTGAATTTCCATATGAAATAACATCAATTTCATTCATATTAACAATCATGGATTGTAAACAATTAGAATCATTTGCTTTGGAAAAATTGAAATATAAGTCCTCAACTTGATTTTCTAAATCAATGCACTTTTCACAAAAAGTTGAGGTTTCACATTTCAAAGGCATTTCCTCATCAAGAAAAGTATATTCATTTTTCAAAGTTTCAATTTCATTTTCAAAGGAGGAAATGTTTTCTAAACAAGATAAGTTTTATTTTCTAAATTCAATAAATCATCATATAATTCATCATCTGCACATTTTAGCTTATCATAGGAAGGACTATAATATGGTTTAGTATTATTTACTTCAAAGTCCTTTTTAAGGGAATCACCATCTTCCTCATTGTTGTCCATCAAGCATTCAAGAACATCCTCTTTCTCAATTTTGTTTTGCTTTGCCTCTTCTTCAAATTGAGCACCATCATCACCAAGAGGCATTGAGCTCATTTTCTTGCTTTGAACATGTTCTTGAGGACATTTTTCAATGTTGTCTTCCTTTAGAGGTTTTTGCTCTTCTTGCTCTCTATATACAACTTTATGCAAGAAATCATTGTTAGCAAGATAAATAGAATCAAGAGCATCCCATATATCTTTAGCACTAGAGCAACTCTTAATTTTAGCATAAGCATCATCATTTAAACTATTTCTTAAGATTTGCATTGCTCTAATATTCAAGGAAAAACATTTCTTATTATAGGCATTCCAAGAATGTTTTGATTTGCAAGTAAATCCATCAAGTACAATATCCCATAAATCAAGATCAATAGATTGCATATAAATTTCTATTCTAGCTTTCCAATAAACAAAATTCACACCGTCAAAGAATGATACTTTATCAATTTCAAAACCATTCCTTTTGAAAATCTTTTAATAGTTGCCAATAAATAAGGATCTTTAACTCCAAGCGGTTAAGCTTTCAACAGAGCACGAAGCTCTGATACCACTTGTTAGCCATGGCAACCATCACCCAAGAGGGGGGGTGAATTAGGTGATTACAAGTTTTAAAACACCTTTGAGAAATTAAGCATTTTGAATAACTCAATAATAAATACAGCGAAATAAGTTTAACAAAGGTGCAACTATTAGAGATTTCACAAATACTACTTGGGCTATATGATAAATCAAGTAAATAAGCTAGATATCAAATTCAACTCAAGCATATATAATTAAGGCACAAATGTAAAGAGATAGAGCTGAGAAGATCAAACACAAGATTTATCCTGGTTCAGCTACCAATCCATTTGTGGCCTGTGTCTAGTTCTCAAGCAATCACTCGAGATTTTCTACTATATCTTCAAGCTTCAACAGGTGCTTGAAAATATTTACAAAATTGAGCACTCAACTCCTTGAGATGTCTCACCCTTGAGCTTGAGCCTTTTCAAACAAAGGGATGCCTTACCCTTTACAATTTGGAGGGATACCTCACCTTCTTTACCAACAAGGGATACCTCACCCTTTTTCTTTAGAGGGATACCTTACCCTCTTACAATGATTTCAAAATGAAGAGAAAGATTAGAAACTCTTACAAGAGTAGATATACAACTTAAAGAATAAAGTATGGATGATAAGAAACTCTCTCAAGAGTGGATAATACAACTTGAAGCTCTATGGGTATCAATGATTCACACTTTAAAGCTAAAAATATGATTTTGATGATTCAAGGATCAAGTATAGTGTTCTTGTGTTTCTTAGGATGTAAATGCTTCAAATATGACTTACATATAGAGCCCAAGTGATAAAATAGCCGTTGGTAGTGTTTAGAAATGTTTTTTTATGAAAACTAGCGTTTATAGCCGTTAGAAACGTTTTTACGCACTTGGTAATTGATTACACACTTTTGGTAATCGATTACATGGCTTCTGTCAACGTTGTAATCGATTACAGGACTTGTGTAATCGATTACAGCATTTCTGGTTTTGAAAATTGACTTTAAAAGGTCATAACTACTTCATTTCTTATCTGATTAAAGCAAATGACCAGTCATTCGAAAGATCTTTGAGTCTATTTTCAAATGAAATAAGTTTCATAACAAAATCAAAGTATTTTGAGAGTTATGATCAAAATATTGACTAAAGGTCAGTTTTTCAAAACTTAAACTTGACTATATTTTATAGTTTAAAGCAAATGGTCATAACTTCTTCATTTCTTATCCGTTTAAAGTAAATGACACTCATTGGAAAGATATTTGAGTCTATTTTCATATGAAATAAGTTTCATAACAAAACTCAAAGTATTTTAAAAGTTATGATCAAAATAGTAACCGAATGTCAGTTTTGCAAAACACAAACTTGACTATTTGTCAAAGGTTTGAACTACCACCAAGACTAACTTTTCAAAATCAGTTTGTTGGGCATTAAAACATGTAAGAAACACTTTTTAAAGATGTTAAAACATATTTGAGCTTAGTGTGATTCCTCTTTACCTTTACACAAGATCTAAGTCCTATAAGCTATTCTTGAAGAACCTTGAGACTTGATCTTTTGCCATCATCAATTCTTGATGTAATCCAAGCTTCCAAAAATTTCTTCTCTTCAAATCTTGCAAATACTTGGAACATCTTATCATTCTCATTCTTCTTGAGTTGAGCATGATTGTGATCTTTTGCTTTCTTGTTGCAATGCTCACTCTTGATAGTTAGACTATCCTACAAAGTATTACTCACTTAACACAAGCATGGTTAGTCTAAATTCATAACTCATTATCTTTATATGCATGATACAATATATCTCATTAAGCACATCTATGAAGCATAAGCATCATTCTTTTATCTTGTATTTATCATCATCAAAACTTAACATATTAAACTATTGAGGCAAAGACAATGCTACAGTTATGAGATGACTTGGGCATCATAAGAAGTTTTGCTTTAGATGAGTTGGTATAATTTACTTTTGGTTTTAATGCATCCAAATAACTCTCTGCTTAGTTTTCAGCTTATTAGTTTGGACTTCAGAGGAAACATGCTTAGTTATTGAATATTCTTTTTGATAAATTCAAAATGTGTAGTTGTTTAAAAGTAAATTTTCTTACATATTTGGATAGTTGTGATATATATTTACTTCACATATAGTTCGTTTGCAAAATCTATTTGGTAGCATTTAATTTCAAAATATCAAATCAATTACTAATTTATGTTATTCACTTACACAAATATGTTAGTGGATGTAAATATGTAATCACAAATTTTGAAATTTCTATCAAAATTTCACTCAATTCTATAGTTTCTCTTTCTGTTTTTTCAGGCATTGGTAATGGTACTCAACTAGCTCCTAGAGTATGAACTCAAAATGATGGCTAATCTCAACTCTTTTACTTGGTTAGACATAAAATTCTTCTATTTAAGTCTTACTTGTTATCTTGCATTATTACCTGAACTGGTTTATATGATATCATTATTTAGACTAATTTAGTACTATGAATATTTGTATTAGCATTTGAACATTAATACCAAAAATAACTTTCTTATAAGTGAAAGATGAGTTCAAGGAGTGGATCGATTTACCGAGGTTTAGCAAAGAGTACATTAATAGTATCTAGTTTTTCTTAGATTTTGCATTTACTATTGGAGAACTTGATGAAGAGGAGATATTATGTCGGATTTAGTTTGATGAGGGTTTAGGTATCCTATATGTTCAAACAAAGGAATTGAGGCAGGATTTTGAATTGAAGTGTCATTTGAACAATAAAAGAAATATACATTGCTCGACCACAACACTTTAAAAGAAATATACACTACTTGACCACAACACTTTAAATGAAATATATCAATGATAAAATATAAATTTACAGGCATTCACACATCATTATGTATGCTTTTGATAGGCATGTTGTTATATGTACATTAGTGTAGCTTACATTTCATTATTTTCAATTTGTTTGGCTAATGACTGGAAAAATATTCCAACTTTGCTGTATATGCTAGAATGTGAATTTTATTGTTAAGAATAAGATATTCCATTTGAGGTATTTGTTGCACCAACTCGAAAAGACTGTAAGGAATCTATCTGCTTTCACTCACACCTCTTAGCTCTCTGCTCCTACTCTGCTTTTACTCATGTTTGATTTAGTTTCTTGGATTATTCAAGTGTCATGACAGTTTTATTGCTACGACTGGTTTTTTTGGTGTTTTCATAACTGGTCTAACTTGGTTATTTTGAAATTTACATTAAAGATATGTTATGTTCTGAATGTGCTAGTTATATCAGTTCAAAAAGTGAAGCTTATTTTTTTGTAGGAAGTCATTAGAATTGAGAATGAACTTGAACATCCTCAATCATTAGATCTCTATCAATATTTTTGAAAAAGAAAAGACATTATTCGTAAAATTATTCTATTCCATTGTATTTTCTTGGTGCATGATATTTGTTGCATGTAGAAATGTAACAAATAATAGGATGCAATGGCTAGTAATAGTGAGATGAAAAAGCTTATTATATCCTTATATACCACTGTTTGGTGTGGGAATTCAAACCCCATCACTCATTATCCAATATTGGAGCAATTTTTCATACCATGCCTTAGGAGGAATACTTATGTGTTTCAGAATATTTATTTACTTATATTTATTGTTTTCTTTTTTTTGCAGTAAGAATCTACCAGATAAAGCGAAACAAAGGCATTCTGCATGTGGATATAATTATGGAGATTTGTCAAAGATATTTAACTTTAGTTTTTTTATTCTTTCATTTGTGTTATGTGATCAAGAATAATCACACTACTTTTGTGCTCACAACAATAGTAAATGACTTTTTTTCTTAGTTTTGGTGTAAATAGTAGACACTTACATAATTTAGTATATTTTATTTGTTTTTGTCAACAATACGTGAATGCCCTTTCTTTGAGAAGAATTGGTTTTTTAATGCATTATTGGTTTTTTAATACGTGATTTTTTAATACACAGGTAAAAAGTGTAGCCTAAAAGTAGATATGCGGAGACAACATTTCAAAAAAAAGACCTATAGGTAATGCTTTATACAAAAATATTTAAAAGCAACAAAACTAAATGCATTATTGGTTTTTTAATACGTGATTTTTTAATACACAGGTAAAAAGTGTAGCCTAAAAGTAGATATGCAGAGACACCATTTCAAAAAAAAGGCCTATAGGTAATGCTTTATACAAGTTTCCTTACAGCATATTTAAAAGCAACAAAACTAAAGCATTGCCTAAAGCAGTACTTATAACTATCATATAGAAAATATTACGAAATCCTTAACCTATAGGCAACACTTTTTACAAGTTGCCTTATGGCGTACTTAAAAGCAACTACACTAAAGTCTTTCCTAAAGCAATACCTATAACTAACGTGTAGAAAACGTTGTCAAAATCTTAATCTATATGCAACGCTTTTTACAAGTTACCTTATGGCATACTTAAAAGTAACGACACTAAAGTGTTGCCTAAAACAGTACCTATAACCAACATGTCAAAAGCATTGCCAAAACTATCCATGGACAACTTCTTAAAAGCGTTGCCAGAAGAAAAGAATAGGCAACGTTTTTTTTTTTGAAATGTTGCCAAAAGTTTAACAAAGCGTTGCCTATTTTAATAGGCAAATGCAAAATAGGCAATGATGTGGCAAGGGCTGAAAAGTGTTGCCATATACTTTAGGCAATGGTTGTTGGCCAATGACAATGCTTTTCAGCCCTTGCCAAAGGGCAAAGTTGTTTTAGTGTTTTGTTTTTGAATTTGGTAATAACTTATTTTATTGGCCAACAAAAGGAATAATGGCCTATTCTCTGATAACATCTTTATTTTGCTTCTAACATAGAGAAATGAGAGACAATAAAACTATAGCAGCATACGAAGGCGATGAGAGCATTGCACCACAGCAGCACAACCTTCGACTATTTGATGCCTCCACAAGAAACAGCCTTGCATTGTTGCCTCAAACACTCAAGCTCTCAACTCAGCCTCTGATGGGATTGTAGCTTTCGTATGTGATGGGAATTGCAGTATGCAAGGTTAATAGGTCTTTTTCTTTTAAATTAGCAAAAAGTTTCTTTTTAATAATATAACACAATCATAAATAAATCGGCCAAGTCTAGAGTTTACCAATAAGTTTTATCTGGATTCGATCGTGTTTGATCAGGTCAACCAAAAAAATGATCCACAACCTTAATTGGATTGGCCGAAGACTCAATTTTTGGGTTTTTCGAATGAATTGGCCCACTACAAGAAATTCACATATTACCGATAGCTATATATGCCAGTAATACATCAAAATCTACCAGAAATCAATTTTAATTTCCTATGGATTTTGGGTGACTGATAAAATTGATTTATGATGAGTTTTGGTTGGCCAATAACACCTTTGCAGGAAAAAATTTTTGATAGAAAATCCACAGGAAATTTTCAGGAGCTAAATATTGACGGTATATCCATCGGTAATTTTTCGGTGGAATATCTGTGGAAATTTGTGGCAGGTAGCTCCTCACCAAAAAAAAAAAAATGAGCCTTGATGTTTCAAAAATTTTCATTACTTATTTTAAATAAAAAAATAGTAAACATAATAAAATATATATATATATATATATAAATTAATATTATTTAATTTATATAAACTTAATAATTAAAGATGATAATGCAAAAAACCAACAATATTATTAAATGTTGAACAAAAATGCATTATTAGATTTGAAAAAATTATTTAAATCCTAACATGAAAATATAAAAAACATAAAAATCTAAAAATCATAAAAATTGTCAACATGAATAAAAAAATGTCTAACCCTCTTGCATCTCATCATCATGATGATAATCATCTTGTAAAGTGTGAATAGGATTATGGGTGGGCTGTTGTAGGTGCTACTGAGAACTGGGATAATGTTGGTAAAGGAACGATTGATAAGGGTACTGCATAGCCGGCTAAGATGGGTGTTGAAACTATCGCTCATGAGGCGGGTGCTGGAGCGACTACTGTTGTGGAGACAAGTGCTAGATCAGTTGCTGATCATATGGAGATGGGTACAAGAACGACTGAGTAGTATGTTGGATCAGTTGCAAAGGTGATTGAGGAGATGAGTACTATTGCGACTGAGGACACAAGCACTGTTATAGTTATAGAGGTGGCTGATAAGGTGAGTACTGGTGCAACTACAGAGGCAACTTAGGAGACGGGTGCCACTGTGTTGGCTAGGACATGTGCTACAATGGCTGGGGGATATCATCATAGGAAAAAAACCCAAGAATGGATTACATGTCAATGCCTGTGCCCATGCCCATACCGATAGCCATACCTATCCCCATGGGGTTTTGCATCCCTATGCCAATCCCTCCCTATGTGCCCATCAATGCCTACTGCATAGTAATATGGCCCCAAACTTGCTACAATGTCTGCATCATATCCTGCCTCATGTCCTGCCTGATCTCTTGCCACATCTGTGTCTGAATGTTAGAAATCCTCTGCTCTATCTCCTCCTTCATTTGTGCTTTGATTGCTCCTCTATCTCGGTAGTGTTGACCCGAGATGACTGACTCTGAGTGCCACAAGATGACTCTACAGTTGCTTAGGATGCAAGGCTATAAATGCGGCCTTTCTTCTTTCCCCCAACTACATTAATTCAAGATGTCTAAGTTCCCTATCAAACAACTATGTCCCTCATAATTCTAGGTCACATGATATTCCTTTTCATTATAAGATTCCTGTAAAAATAATATATAATTATCTTAAATAAACTACACATATATGTATATATAAATATACGTATACGAAAAAAAATGTTCTTAAATTAAAAAAATAATAAATGACATTTACGTACAACAGTGAGTTGAGCCCTTGTTTCGACTCATCTATCAACCGCTAGCCTAAAGTGCAAGTGCCAAAACAACTCCACATCTTTGGGTGGTGTGCCTAGCTCTTGTGCTTGTGAAAACTCAATGTATATAAATAAAAACATAACCTCACAAAGGACTACTAAGATAAACTAAGGAAATAATTAAATATAATTAAGTAAAGTTAGGAAAAATAACCATTTTTTCTCAATGGGTCCCATAGGAATGGAACCCCCCATGTGCAGGCATCCACCAGGACTAGATGCTCTGTTCGCCTTAGCTTTCTCCTATTTGTCCTTAAATTTTTCACTCTCCCAGTACTGCTACAGAGCCTCATATGGCAGCTTTCATATCTAGGGAAGCCTTTCTCCCGATCCCCTAGCATCTTGTAGCACATCACTCAACTACTTTGTTCCTTGAGTGTTGAAAGCCTTATAATATTTTTTATAAGAAAAAGTAGGGTCCAATCAAAGACTCCTCTACAAAAAAAAAATAGTAATGATTACATAATAAAATAATAAATGAGCACAAAACAACAATATTAATAAATTTCAAATACTTGAAACACATGAAACATTCTTGCCTTAGGTCATCCGGAATATCATTCCAAGATTTCCAAGGCTAGTGGTACCTAGCCCAGATGAGTTTAGTCAAAGCTATCACAACCGGTTTCGAAGGCAAAAAACTTTACAACCATTTGACAAACAAGTCAATTATGTAAACATAATATATATATATATATATATATATATATATATATATATATATAAACTATAAGAGTACCGGCGTGGTGAGAGGTTGTAAGAGTAGAGATGGAGTAATAGGTGGGGGGACAAATGGTCGAATGCAAGTGTGTGTGCAGGGGATGACTGTTGTAATGAAGATGATGATGAGGCAGAATGAGTGAAATTAAGGTGAAGGGGGTCTACGTACAGTCTATGGAGAAATTGATAGTGATGGATATCCAGAACTAGAAGTATATCCAAGGGTTGGCATTATCACAATCCCAAGTTTTGATGCAATTGCACTAGGCCTACCTTGCCCAAGCTCTATAATAGATATCCTATAACTCATAAGTTATTGTTGAGGTGATCTTTTAGTTGCCTTCACTTTCCCCTTACCATTTTCCTAGAATGAAGTCATCTACATAAGCAAGGAACATTTTAGAATATGTCACAGGAAAATCATTATTAACTTAAAATTAAATATATATACAAATGATGATTATAACATGTGCATGAAATAAATATTAAGCACTAATTAATGAAACAAATGAATGTTCAATAAAGACACGTACATTAAATGAAATAATAAGTATTAATATTAATACAAACATAACTTAACTTAAGCCCTCTAGTTGACAATTTGGCCTTACTATCAATTTGAGTCTTCATACTCCTCTTCTTCATCCTCATGTTGGGAGTCCTCCTCTTTGTCATCCTATACTTCGTTATCCTCCTCTTCCACATCAATTTCTTCATCAAGATTTTCCGTTCCAATGCCCACCAAAGTTGCGTTAACTATTTCATACTCATCATCATTATCTATCAAAGTTTCAATCTCGCCCGTATCATTACTTGGAGAAAACCAAGACATAACATCATTCTAAAATGCAATTTTCAACGAAGCCTCAAGCTCCACGTGATTCATGGGCTTAGCCTCAACAACTACCTACCAAGCAATCTTGTCCTTAACCCTTCTTGGCCAGGGAGCATAATACACTTATCTTGCTTGTTGAGCAATGATAAAGGGATCATATCTTTGATATCTTCCTATGTGTTACACCTCCACAATTTTATAATCCTTATGCATCCTAGTTCCTTTATTTCTTGTTAGGTCAAATCATTCACATTGGAAAAGGACAACTTTGTTGGTTGATTCCCCAAGATATTCTAACTCAACAATATTTTGAATTACCCTATATTAATTATCTTCATCGCCATCATTTGATCCCTTAACAGAAACCCCACTGCTAATCCTCTTTCTTCATTGCAACCACGTAGAATTATGAAATCTATACCCATTAACAAAATACTATAAATAACATTTCACTTGTCTACTTGGGCTACAAGCAATATCACGTAGGCCACGATTAATACCACATGCTAATGTTCATCAACCTACACATCATGATTTCTTATTTGGTGCCAACATTGTCCATCAAGAAATTCATGAAATAAATATTTAAGGTCAAGTTATCTACTTACATAGTATTGAAACCATGCTGCAAAGTCAGCCTCTATTCTCTAGTGCAAATGTTCTTATGGAATATTGAAATGTTTCAAGAACACACTAACCATGGTCCACAAATGAACAAATGTTAGACATTATGCACTTAAAAATTTAGACGTAATGAAATTTAAAAAGCAAGTAAAAGGTATTAACTTTATAAATGGCTAGACTTCTTCACAATTAATTAAGACATGAAGTGTGACAAACATGAAATCAACATTATTCAACTATTTAGTAGCAAATGCTCCAGCTGACCGGCCAAGTTGATTAAATACTTATACAGATGGTTGTGAGACATCATTTTGACACCCATCATCATTGCGCCCCACTTTTGTTCTCATACAATTGATAGTAGGCTTAAAGTAGAACAAACAAAGTGTGTATTCTCGTATGTGGTGTACCACTTACATATTGCACCATCCACATATGATTTATTTATTTCATAAGGCAAATGAGTAGGCAAATGCTCAATTGAATAAAAAAAACAAGGTGGCAATATCCTATCCAATTTGCATTAAATGAAATGAATGTTACTTCCATTTCCATTAAGTCTTCTCTTCTTAAAGTATTTGAACACAAGTCTTTAAGAATATACTTATTTCCGTCAGAGGCTTCCAAACATGTTCAGGAAGAAAATGAAATGCAATTGGCAATAAAGACTCCATAAACACATGACAATCATGACTTTTCTACCCAAGAAAATCCAACTAATTCATATGTACGCATCCAGCCAAATCATAAGCATAACTGTTAGATATTTTCAAATCCTTAACCCTTTCTAAAATCAACGTCTTTTATTCCCTGTTAAACACTTAATTTGCCTTAGGTTTCAATAATTTACCATTCCATATATCAACAACTTCTAGGCCAGGACATTTGCAATACTCTTTCACATCCATTTGCGCCTTCTCATTATCTTTGCTTTGCCCTTGATATCTATTATAGTATTAAAAATGTTGTCAATTTTTTCCCTTAATATGCATAACATCGAAGTTGTACCTTATCATGTTATCTTTCCAATGCAGCAACTCCTAAAAAAATATTTTGTTTTGTCTAGTTCTGATTAACACTAAATCCAGACAATGTACTTCCACCACCTATTTTTGTTACTTTTGGAAAGATACTAACAATTTCTAACATAGCTTGTCCAGATAATCTATGTGGAAGGGAATCATGATCACCAGTTCTCCTCTTAAAGGCACCATTATTCCTTCAAAACATATGGCCAGTGTCCAAAAATTGTCGATGACAATCAAACCACAAATTCTTCCTACCATACTTTAAAGTAAACGCCTTTGACTGTTCCATGCAATAAGGACATGCTAGTTTACCAAAAGTCATCCAACAGACAATATACCATACGTAGAAAAAATCATTAATTGTCCACGTCAAAGTTGTTCTCATAATAAAATTTTGTTTCATCGACACATCATAAGTTTTAACACTACACTATAAAATTTTCAACTTGTTTATCAATGGTTACAAGTAAACATCAATCTTGTGTTTTGAATTACGAGGACTAGGAATAATGCATGTCAAAAACATATATAGTCTCATCATACACATTTCTGGGGGAAGGTTGTATGGGATGACAATGACAGGCCAATCAGAATAAGGTGTAGATGTCTAGCTAAATGGATTAAACTTATCAGAATGCAAACCAAGCCTCACATTTTGAGGGTCACATGCAAAATCTTGATATAACTCATTGAACCATTTCCATGCCTCTTCGTACCATGGGTGATATAGGACCTCATCTTGTCTCCTATTTAAATAATGTCACCTTATGTGTTCAGTAGAACTTATAGAAGCATACAATCTCTTAAGCCTAGGAATTAGAGGCAAATAATGCATTCTTCACTCAAAAACACCTTTTTTATTTCGATTTGTAACTATAAGAGGCTTATACTGTTCAGCACCATAAAATTTACACTATCTTAATTATTTATCCTCGTCGGTGTAGAATATCATACATCCATTAACATAACAATCATATTCAACTGATGTAATCCCTAATTTAGCAACTAATTCCTTTGTCATATATAGATTATCAAGAACAAGTGACCCAGTAGCATTTGTTTCTTTCATTAATCTCATTACAACATTATAAGCATTCTCAGACAAATTATAGTCATATTTAATGCTCAACATTTGAAGAGCAATAAATAAGTAGGAGTATCTTTTGCACCTAAGCCACAAAGACTATGTTATTGTATTTAATAAGTTATAAAACTGCTAGGTCTCATCATTCAAGGGTTCCTCTACTCTGTCCTCATAAGGACCACTAAAACTAGGACTTTTTGCTCTAGCAACATCGTGTACTAGTTGCTAGTAGCCATTAACTACATTTTTATTACTAGGTTCAAGGGTAGTAGAAGTATTAACACCAGTATTGTACTGAAATTGAAGTAAAGTTGGGTTAAGCTCCCTATGATCTGACCAATATCAATAATTTGGTTGGAATCCTTTCATATACAAATGTAACCTAATCAAGTTAAGGTCTATTAGGTTTCTACTACAACATTTTACACATAGACACGTAATTGTTCCCTCGATTTCATATTGTGAAGACTGACATGCAAAATTAACAAAATTTTCAACCACATCAAAAAATTCTTGTACAAAACCCTTCATACCAGGAAGAAGCCTATTATACATCCATTGACGATTTTTAGAGATATCCATACTTTGTAATTAACCCAAACAAAATTCTAATTTAATCTTAAGCCCATAAAGGTCTAAACCATAATATCTAACATTCAATTTAAACTTTTCAATAACTAATTCAACTGCAAGATAAAAATTTCATAACAATAAAAATACATCTAAATTATAACTTAATCTAAAGATTGCATTCATGATTTTAATGAAATCAAAAGCGCACACCACCACTAGCTACCGTCCAGTCATCACACAACAACTAATCAAACCCACCACCACCCTAAAGCTTGCATTCAAGATTTTCATGGAATCCATGAATGATTCAATATAAGTATATAACCTATGATGACCTTGGTTTTAAGTGAATGTTTTGTCTCTGGAGTGTTTTTTTAGTTCAACAATATGAGAGAGCAGAAGGATCAAATAGTATAACAATGAGATACATTCTAAATTTATGGATCATAATATAGCTATCAATGTCAAAAAAACATGCAATTTAAGTTTAAAACTAATAATGAAATTTTTTAAATTTTACAACATTCATATCACAACTAATATTTAATAAAAACAATAATAATAATTCATATTGACAGGCATAACAAAAAATTACTAACTTAAATCATAGATTATATAATAGACCTGTATAAAAATTTAATTGGATAACAACTTATATTCGCTACTTATGTCAATTATTAACTTAAATAATGCAATTGAAGTTTCTAAACAAAAAAAAAAAAAGAGTAAAGATCAAAGCATAAGAACTTACCTGCAAGGGAGAGTAGCTTGCGCGCCGAGGGAAAGCAACATCCGTGCAGTGATGGAGAGCAGTGGTAGTGCAGCGAGGGACGAGTAGCGGCGATAGGTGGGAGGGTTGCGGTGCAAGGGATAGCAGCAACTAGAAGAGAATGGAGAATAAGAGAGAATGAAGGAGGCTGAGAATGGAGAGGGAGACGACGGGGAAATTAGGGAGGGTAAGCAAAGTTGCGTAGATAATTGCATCAATTTCCGGTGGACATATCCAACAAAATTATTCCAATGAATTTTTTAAACTTTTCGTCCGAAATTCCACCTCAATCAAAGAACGCACGCCTTGCATATGTCAACTAAAACATTTCTGACGAAAAATCTATTGAAAATTAATATAATATTTTTTTAAAAAATTTAAATTCTTTTTTTATTATTTTAAATATTTCAAAAAATTAAATTCTAGCAAACTAATCAGCAAGCGCCAATAATATTTTTTAAAATATAAAAATTCTTTTTATTTTTTTATTTTCCAAAAACTTTTTGATGGATAAGTCGCTACAAATTAATTAAATAAAATCCGCCAAAAATTCCAAATTCATGTAGACTAATTAGCAGGTGCCATTAATATTTTTTTAAAAAAATTTTAAATTCTTTTTTTTTGTGTTTTTTTACTTTTCAAAAAAAATTTTGGTGGATACGTCGCCAAAAGTTAATTAAATAATGAACACTTCCTTTTTCCAACAGATTAGTCTACCAAAAATATTTTCCCTTGTTGAAAATGCAATAATTATCGGGAGATAAAAATCTGCTGGAAATATCCACCAGCAAATCACGGATTTCTTATAGTGGTCGGACCGGTCCAGGTTAACAACTATGGTTAGAACTCGATGGTGATATTCTATTTTGTTTTATTTTTGTTATACTCTTACCTTATTTTATCAATTTTTTATTTTATTTCTTTTTAGTTAGGTACATCTCTTTTTTCATCAATTTTTTTTAATAAATGAAACAAATGAATGTGATAAATTAGTTTAAAATGATCATTGTATTTTGTATCCTATACAAATAAATTTTTTTAATATATCAAAAATAAATATTATGACTTGAATTTATTGCCTTTATCTAAACTCTCACACAAACCTAAACTACACTCATGTGATTATAAGCCAAAACAAATTGTAAATAGTACATTTTACCCTAACACTACATTTGGATGATAGGTAAAGAGGGGAACAGAAAGGAAATAGGGGGAACAGAAATAATTTTTTGTGTTTGGAAGTTTTAAAATGCATAGGAATGGAATAGAGCACAAAGGGAATCATTCTCCCCTCTTCTCCTCAAATGTCCAATTTTTGTTCCCCCAAAAATTGAGGTGGAATGGGGTGAACACATGTTCCGTTCCGTTCCGTTAATGAATCTTCCAAACAAAGAGGGGGAACTATGTTCCATTCCTTTCATTTCCTTTCTGATCCATCCCTACCTATTTCGTTCTGTTCCATTAATGAAAAATATCCAAACACAGGGTAAAATTATTTCATAGTCTTTTTGTATTTTTTTTTGGAAACAAGTTTTGTGGGAGGAGATATTGAGATTATCTCATTTCATAGGTCAAGTCAAGTTACAAGTCTCATGGTGGGTTTATAATAGTATTTGTATATGACTTACTAATAAAAGACCATTGACAAGAATTGAACCAAAGGCTAGGGGTGTTCATATTCGATCTAAATCAAATAAATTGAATCGAAAAATTGAAAAACTAAACAAAACTTATTAATTTTGGTTTTGTTTGATTCTCTTTTCATGAAAACTAATTAGTTTAGTTTGGATTTCGATTTTCATTTATAAAATCAAACCAAAATAGGTTCATACAATTGCATTCAAATTTTTTAATAATTGATATGTTTTTAATTTATTGTTGTTTCTATAAAAATATGTACGCCGATTTGGTTCTTATATATATTTGATAAAATTTTTATTAGGATTCTTGGGATAATTTGTTATTAATTGGGCCAAGTAAGCATTTTTTTTACGAAAAAAGTGTTTTGGGTAAAAATTAATTAGATTGAACTGAAGCAAACCAAATTAATTGAAATATATTTGGTTTGGTTTAATTTTCTAACTAAAATAAAATTGATTGGTTCTTATTATACAAAAACCAATTGATTCATTTTGCACCGATGACTTATCCTCTCAAACAGAACAAAGTCAAATCGCGAACTGTAATACCCACTGTAGGGTGCCACATTTATGTTACTTAATTCCCAAATTACTCCCAAGTTATAAAATGTGATGTTGTGATAAAAATATGAGTTGTAAATTTTTTTTTCTTTCTTCTTTGATAACTATAAAATAACCTTAGCGCAAAATAAAATATTATACATCATCATATATAATTTACATCATACATTACAAATGTATCTTATCAGGATTATTTATATATAGACCATTTCTCTAAAACTAGATAACACACTTAAATATATACAGACATAGTTTATAACAGAGTTTAGACTCATCTAAGTCTAACTAAGCAGCAGAACCCTCAGACAGGTCCTGCTCAGATTCCTCAATAGGTAGGAATCTGATTTCACGCGTAGCCCTATGGACAGGTATTCAGGCTGACGACACTATACTAATTTCTGTTGGGACATAGTTTCTAGTATCCCAATGCCGCCTAATAGACAGCAAAATTCCACATGCACAAAAATAGTTACAGATAAAAACGGATCCCCATGAAATATCCTGCTAAAGTTTACTGTCAGGTGTCCCTCATAAATTAGTCCCCTCTCATTGGGACTAGTCCTCCACGCTCCAACTTCACCGTGGAACTGCAATCTCACGTAACCAAAGAAACTTGACCGGGATGCCATTCGATCAAAACTCAGCTTCCTCTGGAGCCTGCTCTTCTTCACCCTCTTGTTCAACCCTTTGCTCAGTGTCTTTACAAATATATTTACAGTACCAAATAAACATACAAAGAGGTGATATCACCTACGCCAATACCAACATGGTAGCACAAAGATAATACATACAGCATACCATACAGATATATCATACTATAATAACAATTATGACATCATCATAATGTATTAAATAACAGATACAATAAATAACATTTACCATCATGCCATTAACAGTATTATCATCATCATCATCCAAGTATTTTATCAATAGAATAATTGTCATAACCAATATTCCTCAATTAATATATCACATAGATATAAATGCTCAGTTTCATGCATGCGCACATAGACTCAATGTCCTACTCCATGGAGCTAATACTCAGTTCGGAGAAGTTGATCCGAAAGATCTGTCTGTACCAAAATGCCTCAGACCAAGTGCTACAATTCTCATTTGTATTTGCACATCTAGCATATACACGACAGTCTTTACGAGATCTCGATTAAGAATAGTGTCTCAGTCAGGATCATTGGTGCGTTGTATCGGTCTAACTTATGGGAAGAAGAGCTGCCAACTGCCCATGTAAGCAACCCGCACCCCGATGCCCCCAAGGTCAACAAGTGACTTACACTACGCATATCGCACCCACTCAAGAGGTGTACGTCTCTCCTAGGCAAATAGCCTCATACAGTCCATCGGACCTTTCCAATGCATGTTCAATGCACCAATGCCAAACATAGGCAAATTTCATATACAGTGTTCATACACCAGTTCATGCATATAAAATGCACCAATGCCAATCACAGGCAAAATTTATCATTTTCTCACACAGTATCCATTCACTAGTTCAACAGTAATCCTACTGTATATTTAATCGCGAAAATCATATTATCGCATTTTTATAGTCACGCACCATTTTTGTCACGTTTTCATAATTTTGCAACATTTCTGTTACGTTTTCAAATCACATATTGATTTTTCAATGTTTTCATCAATTACATAAAAATATTCCACCATTTTTAAATCACGTAGTGATTTTTCAACAATATTTCAATCACGTCAAAATATTTAAACCCTTTCCAAATTGCGTAGAAATATTTTAACGTTTTTCAAACAGCGTGGAAATATTTAAACATTTTTTCCAATCGCGTAGCTTAAAAATCACGTTTTTAAGTTACGTAAATCATTTTTCACTATTTTTCAACTTCGTAAAATATTTCTCAACCGTTAAAAATTCCTTTTCAACATTTTTCAAAATAATATGACTTCTCACATTATTGTACACATTTCTTACTCAAGAAAATACTTTTAGTAATTTATTCCACAAAATTATCATTTCATTGAATTAAATCAATGTTTTTAATTTTAAAATTTACTAACGCTCTCCAAAACTCAAAGAATGAGTTACATGTTAAAAAATCCCAAGTTACCAACGTATTCTTTATAATTCCAAATCAATTCTAAAAATCAATCCTCTTTAAAATAAATTGAGTTTCAAGCACCTTTAACCTCTTTTTTGTGAATGCTTATGTCATGAAGCATATCAAATAAGTTTTTGATGATAACAAAGCCAAGAGAAGAAAACCAAGATCAAAAGAAAAGACCAAGATCAAAAGAAAAGTTCAAGATCAAAAGAAAAGATCAAGACCAAGAGAAGAAGACCAAGATCAAAAGAGGTATATTAGATATAGGTCTTAGAACATCAATGTGAAATGCTCTCAAGGTATCTCAATTATATTCAAATGGTTTTTCAAAGATCTTATAAATCAACTTGTTTTCAAAGTTCATATTTTAAAGAAATGTTGATTTCAATCTTGGATTATGGTAAACTTTTATAAATCTTGTTTTGTCCAAGTACCCAAATGATAAAAATGGCCTAGAGACTTAATTGGGATTGAAAAATGTGTTCAAAGTGGCAAGTAATCGATTACACACTCTTGGTAATCGATTACCAGCAAGTCAGAGGACTTGTAATCGATTACAGAATCCATGTAATCGATTACCATGTTCCCAGAAATCCAAGAACACGATACAAAAGGCCATGTAATCGATTACATCAATAATTCAAGAAATCAGAGCGTGTAATCGATTACACAAGTCATGTAATCGATTACCACAATCCCAGAAAGCCAAGAACACGTTCTCTCAGCCATGTAATCGATTACAAGGAGCATGTAATCGATTACGAGTATTTGACAGTGCTTAACGGCTATATTTGGTACTTTTAATGATGCCCATTAAAGCCCCCAACGGCTCTTTTGTTCCAACAACTTATAAATACTCATCTTGGGGCATCATTTGTGGTTGAACAACACTTGAGAAACATCTATCAATTGCTTTAATCCGAGAATCATCATTAAAATCTTCTTTGCTCTGTTTTTGTATATATTGTTGAGATATTCTTGAAAGCATTATAGGGCTTCAATTTGTATCATCACTCTTGTGAGAGTTTTCATTTCATAAACACTTTGATTCTTTGTAAAGGGGTGAGGCATCCTCTAGAGAAAAGAGAGTGAGGTATCTCTCTAGGTTTGTAAAGGGTGAGGTATCCCTTGTTGAAGGTGAGGCATCCTTCAAAGGTTGTAAAGAGGGTGAGGTATCCTCTAGTGAAAAGGGTGAGGCATCCCTGGTTTGAGGCTCAAGCTCAAGGGTGAGGCATCCCAAGGAGTTGAGTGCTCTTTTGTGTAAAGGTTTTCAAGCACCCATTCAAGCTTGAAGTTTAGTGGAAAATCTCGAGTGGTTTGCTTGAGGACTGGACGTAGATCACAAGTGGATTGGTGATCGAACCAGGATAAATCTTGTGTTTGTTCCTCTCAACTCTATCTCTTTACTTTGTGCTTTAACTATATTTTGCTTTGCTTGAATTCTTTCTATCTTGAGTTGTTTATTTGTGAGTGAAGTATTCAATCTCGTTTATCTATCCACTTCAATCATCCAATAGCTTCAACGAAAATTGTTAATCAAACGTTTTGCGAAAGATTTACGAAAATATTTTACATACTCAATTCACCCCCCCTCTTGAGTATTGAGGTCACTTGGTAACATTTTTTTCATTCACGTATGAAAATTCCAATTCTCAAGTGTTAAAACACTCTGATTCCCTTTCCAAAATCCTTGTATTAAATCAAGTTATATTTTCACTTTGAAAATCATTTTGTTCATAAAAATCAAGACATTACAAGCCTTCAAAATCATGGACATGACCATTGAAATCATTCTTGTATTTTTCCTTCTAAATAAACTAAGTTCCATTCTTGTTTTTACATAAAATAAATTAATAAAAATACTTCTCCAAAACCGTGTACATTGTTTCTTGAAAATCAAACCTTTTGTTTATTTTCCTTGCTTCTCTAAGTATTCAATTTTATCATTCATGAAAATATAAATTTGTGAACACCTAATTTGAGGTGTCTTGGCCGAAATTCACCTTAGTTTAGTGACCAAAAATTAATTCCCTTGTTCTTGAAATATTTCAACATGAACCATAATTTTGAGAGCTCAAAACCGTAGCCTCCCCCTTGCCCTTTGGAGCCAAAATTGCTTGTTTCAACATACATCCACCATAATATATTCAACATGTTTTCATCATGCATATTATAAACATACCATATAAGCAATAAAATCATGCAAAATCATGCAAATCATATCAAACATAGACAAATAATCAAAGCACATAAACACACACAAATTATTACATGACCATGGATATAAATCCTTACATGGATTCAACATCCATCAAATATAAAACCATCTCTCACCACCATGCTTGGTTGGTGAGATGGATCTCCCTCTTACCTCTTGAAGAACCACAAAAAGCTCCTTGCTTTGTATTTTGAACAAGATCTCCACCAACAAAAGTCTCTTGAACATAAAATAAACACAAAGAAATTAGTATATCAAGCTTGAATAAGAGGAACCATGGATCAAACATGGTTTAGAACATGAAAAAGAAGAGAAGAAATGAAGTTTTCCATAACTTCATCTTAAGAACCCTAGAACTTTACTCTTAGAAAAACTCCTTGAAGATGAAAGATTTAGGACTTGGTGTAAACTACAAAGTGTCTTAGAATAACGTATAGATTCAAGAAATATGGTTGTTTGAAATTAAAGAGTGATGAAAGGGTGTTCTTGAGGTTATGGCCGTAGCTATGGTGGGAGAGAAAGGAGAGAAATTTTTTTTGCTAAGTCTTACTTTAGGAAAGATGAAGAATGATTCAATAATGACCAAAGGTGATCAATTATGGTCTTCTAAAGTTGCTTTAGCTCCTAAATGCAGCACCAAACCGTCCCCCCTCCTCCATGCACTCTTCAAAATGCAACAAATCTCCTAGCTATCATTTTAGGTCATCTTAACCATTGATTAGATCAATGGTTAGGATTTAATGTAGCTTCTAGGTTTAGGCTTAGATAGAATACTTAATTTAGGCCACTGGATCTTTTCTCTTTGAAATCCTAGCCATTAGATGTGTCTCCAAAATGAAGGGTCAAGATTACTCCTTCAAACTTTACATCCAAGGGCTATAAATGGTCCTAGCCACTTTATAAGACTAAATCTCAACCGTTGATTAAATCAAGATCAAGTCTCCACCGTTGATTACATCAATGGTAGATATCCAAGCCACTAATGTTGACTTCACAGTACAATATTTATTTTTGTATCTGCTATTGTCATTCGAATAATATTTTTACTGTATTTTTATCACCCGATAATTAAATACAGTGCAAAACACAGAAAAGAAAATTTTTAAAACTGTTTCCGGATTCATGTTTAGTCAGATCTCTCGTCTCCGTCTCAACAGTGCAAATTTTCTTGGCTACAGAAAATTTTTTACCTTTCTGGACCCATGCGGGGCCCACATACGACCTCCATAGGCCCACAAATGGCCTACGGATAACGCTAAAATAAATAGAGTAATATAAAAATTTTATAATCACACACAAAATCACAAAAATTAAAAAATACACAAATATCAAATCAGATTACGTAAAATAATTAAGATTTGACAGTAATAATTAAATTACGTAAAATTTTTCTCGACCCGAAAATTATTATTTTTCTGACACGGAGTAAATCACACAAAATGATTAAATGTACTGACGGAATATTCAAAATAATTTTACAACACACAAAAATCACTAAACAGTAGAATTCTGTTAACTGTCAAAATTACTGTCTTATATTTAAGAAATTTGGGGTGTTACACGAACTCCTTTAGCCAAGACCTTTTAGTCAATGTTGTTTGATCTTACCAACTAAACTAATCGTTATTGACAAATTATCCATAGTCTAAATTAATGGCAATTCAAGTGATGGAATTATTATTATTATTATTATTATTATTATTATTATTATTATTATTATTATTATTATTATTATTATTATTATGGTTACAAAGATGGTCTAGGACCTAATGTAGAGAAGGAAAATATAAGTCAAAGTTAAATTAAAGAGAACTTGGTGAGATTTGGAACACAACCAAGTAGTCGCAAAGGAGACTTGGTGTCTTTAATTATTTTTTTAGTCTATAAATGATTATAGAAAAATTATTTTTGGTAATGATTATAGAAGAATTATATACATTCACAATTTCACACAACATACAAAACACAATTACTGCAAAGCGTGTTAAGCCTGTTACTCAAATTTCCACTTCGATCCCTACTATTCAGCTAGAAAATCTAGCTTTAATTAGTACATTCATATAGTAGTCTCAAAATACTCATGTATATCCATATGCCCTTGCCCTTGATGGAGCTCTTTCCCTTGGTCAATCAAGGGTGGCTTGGCTATGCTAATGTTTGAATGAGTGAGAATCAGAAAGCTTGGTGGTTGTTTCAACCACCGTTATTGTCGCCAGAGCACTTTCTGATGGCCGATAAACGGTGGCAACGTTATTGAAGATTAAAAGCAAGAAATAGTGAGAGATAAATGAGATTTTTGAACGATGAAATCAAGAAATGAAACAAAAAATGATTTCCACATTTTGAAAAGTCTTTTTTCACCAATCAAACTCTATTTTCCATCGTATAAAATTTAACTTTCTACTGGTTATTATTTTTCGTCACTCCAAACATGTGAAAGTTAAGCAAGGAATTTTCCAAAGATTCATTTTCCACCAAAACAAACAGACCTTAAATTAATTGGTCTTACTGTTACTACTCTCAATTGTATATTCATACTCTTTATTAACTACTCATAATTTTTTTAAAAAAAATTAAAATTTTAATTAATAAATAGAAAATGAGAATAGGCAATTAAAAGGTCAATAGCGTCACCTAAAATTAATGCTCGCTTTTTATAATTTGCCACAAACAATTGCGACCAACAGCAATTGAGATTCTTTAATGCTTATCAAGACTTCAAGAAGCATTATATAATCATCCTCATAGCCATTTTAATTTAAGCCAACATCATCATTACAATTATATCAATTTATTTCATTGAAATTTGATACATATGTAGTCATTAGTTAATAAGAAACCTCTCTTCTCACTCCATAAAAAAAATAAGAAAAACATTTTACCCCATAATTTATAACTTCATTGTACTTTTTTTTTTGCCCCGCTATTTTGGTAACCTCTTGTATGTAATAATCAGTCACTGTGATTATGTTCTTTAATATAGCTTGCAGATCCAACAAAAGACTTGATCTGGACCGAGTTTCGGATTATTCCAACAAGGAGCAACCCGACTTATTTAAGACAGATCTCGACCTATAGTGCGCATATCAACATCCATAACAAAACTTAACAAACTATGAGAAAATATCTCCCCAAATCTCTTGTTTATAGGAATTACAGTTAATGAAGCAATCACTCTAAACTATTCCATGTTTATAGGGTTTATCATTTATTATCCATTAATGCTGATTTCAAATGTGATTTTCCTTCTATTGCACTCACTTATGAATACTAGATAAAGCCGCCAAGGTATGGATCTGAACCTTTAGACAATACTCATCTTGTGCATGATCTAACTTGAGTTTCAGAGTGGCTTTTGCAGGTACCTACCCCTCGTACCATTGTTGTTGTCATCATGCTATGGAGTAAACCACCATCATCAACCACTTTCAAGTGAACCTCTAAAGCTTGTTCAAAACATTGACGTCATCTATGAGAAATGTAACACCCTCTGTAGGGCCTTACATTTCCGACTACAAACTCATAATCTGAAAATCATTTCATAAAGGTTTGAGTTATAAAACATGGATTTTAAAATTTCTTTTCGCGGAAAGATAAACTTACTGAAAATTTATAGGTAATACTGAAAAATAAATTTAAACTAATTAATATACATTACTGATACCACATAATATTTAACAATTATTCAGGAAATATAAAACTTACAGACTCAATTTTAAACAGCAGCAAACCCCATGATGGGTCCTACTTAATAGCACGGTAAAACACTAATGAGAAAACTCAACATACTTATTTCGTCTTGTATCCATCTTGATATGTCATATACCTGTTCCTCCTCAAAATTGCACACCATCGAATCCTGAATGACCACTCCTTGAAGTTGTCACCGAACTCAGAATATTTCCCTCCAGTCAAGTCTAAGAAACTCGTTCCATCTGCTATATAATTTTTAACAATACAAGCATAACAAAACAATACAACAAAGATGTGAGATCCCTTTTCATCAATTCCAGTATGGTAGCAAAGAATGATATGAATGACAAAGTCATTCTATACTCACAAATATCACAATTATTCATGTTCTCAATTAATCACATTTCCAGTAAACATATATCTCAATTAAATCACCAGTACTAATTTTATCATAACAGATATCCTCAATATATAAAATGATGATGTCACATCATATGAACATTTATCATGCCACAACAATATGTGCACTGACCATGTGTATGCATACTAGACCAATTTTCCCACTCCATGGAGGTTTTCACAATTTCAAGATGAATGTTCTGGTTAATTGTCAGCCTTATCCCAACGACAATCTCTAGTCGTCGAAAGGAATCGTGTTCTTGTCAAGTATCGTCAATGCGTTGCAACGGACTGCGTCGCCAAGTGACACATGGTACTTGCCAACTGTCCACTGGTCGACCGCCACGCCTTGAATCCCCCAAGATCCATTATAGATCTCACTTTTCAATTCTCATTCTCTCTTCGACCATAAAGGCCATAATAGCCATCAGCTATATTCTGTTCAATGCACGAATACCTCAATGTAATTCTGTTCAATGCACGAATATCTCAATGCAATTTTGTTCAATGCACGAATATCTCAATGTATGTCTCAATTTCATCATATGTCTCATTGCACATCTCAATTTCATCATTAAAAGGATTCCTAAATGCATCATATACCTCATTGCACATCAGTTCTTTATAGTATCTTTAATGTATTTTCAAATTGCGTATCATTTTTAACGCATTTTCACAATCGGGTAATACTTTTGTTATGTTTTCAAATCTCATAACCATTTTCTGACGTTTTCTCAATCGTGTAAAAAAATTTACACGTTTTCCAAATTGCGTAGCGATTTTTCAACGTTTTCATAATCGCGTAGCTTAAAAATCATATTTTTAAGTCCCGTAAATCATTTCTCATCATTTTTCAACTATGTAAAATATTTCTCAATATTCCAAATATCATTTTGGACTTTTCGAAAATCAATACAATTTCTAACTTCATTTTCCATGTTTTCTCACTTAAGAAATCCTTTCCACCATATATTCCACAAAATTACCTTTTTATTGATTTAAATCAATGTTCTAGCTTAAAATTTCCTAACACGCTCCAAAATCCAAAGAGTGAGCTATACGTTAGTAAATTTCAAGTTACCAATATATTCTCCATGATTCTCAAATCAATTCTAAAACCTAGTTCTCTTTAAAATAAGTTGAGGTTCAAACACTTTCAACCTCTCTTTTCTTTCATCAATGAAATCTTTATCTCTCAAGTGACAAAGTATTTCTCTTCCATTTCTTAAATCTTTTTATAAATTTCTTGTACTAAATCAATTAACTTTTCATTTCTAAATCAAAATTTTACATAAAGTAAAACCTTTTCAAACCTTTAAAACCGTAGCCACATGGTCATTAGAACCATCATATCTTTTCTTTTCCTTTTCCTTCTAATCATCCAATTTTACCATTCATTAAAATCTTAATTTACCAATCCTTGGCATATTAGCCGAAAATCATAAATAGCTTCAGCATAAAATCTTTGTTCATTTTCATGTCCACTTTCTTTGCAAATCCTTAAAATCATTAACTTATTACCCTTTTTATCTAAAACTAATAATTAGTAAAATACTTAGAATCTTTTGCTCCCAAAAATTAATTTGAGGCCGTGATGCCTCTATGGTTCTTTGGAACCAACACACTTTCCTTTATCATGTAATTCACATCTTAATTATATAAACAAATCATCATGCATCATAAACACATACTAAAGCATATTTTCAAAGCAATAAACATATCAATCACCAAACAACCTTAAATATGGAAAGCTCTTAAACAAACAAGTGAAATAATCCTTATGGATTTTTCACCACACACACATCCATTCCTTACCACTAACACATGGTTGATGAGGGTAATCTCCCTCTTACCTCTTGGAAAAACCTCCAAAGCTCCTTGCTTGTCCTCTTGAAATAGATCTACTCCACCAAGTAGCACTTAAATCAAAGAAACACATGCAATATTAATATTCAAGGATATCAAAGATTACCATAAGCTAAAATATGGTCTTAGCAACTTACCAAAGAAAAGAAAGATAAAGAACACAAATCTTCACCTAAAGGCTCTTGATCTTGAACTTGAAGATCAAGGTTGAAGATGGATGATTTAGAGAAAGTCTCTAACATGAAGGTTTCTTAGAATATCATGTAGATCTAGAAAACTAGGTTAGATGAAATTAAAAGAGATTGGAGAGTGGATGTAGGGGTGTTGGCCGTGAGCTTTGTGAGAGAGAAAGGTAAGAGTTTTTGTGTTTGGCATTGAAAGAACTCCTTGAAGATGGATGATTTTGATCAAGACTCCAACTACAAAGATGCTTGGATTGATGTAAGGATTCAAGAAATAAGGTTGGTTAAAATTATTGGAGAGTGTAGGTAGGAATTAAGAAAAGGAGAGAAAATTTGTGAAGTTTTGGCTTAGGAAATGTTAAAGATGAGTAATGAAATTGAAATAAAATTTTCCTATAGCTTATTATGCATTCAAAACTGTGACCTCCCCCCCTTGTACACTAAAGAATTGTCCAAATACATTAGCCACCATTTTAGGCATCAATAGCCATTGATTAAATCAATGGTTGATCTTTGGTAGAAGCTTCCAAGTGATATGATCAAATCTAAGCCATTAGATCTTTCTTCCTTCAAATCCTAGCCATTAGATGTAACTTAAAATTTGGAGGGTCAAGATCTTCTCTACATACTTTCCATCCAATGGTCACAAAAGGTCCTAGCCATTTTGTGAGACCAATCTCCACCATAGATTAAATCAAGGGTGGATATCCTAAACTTCCTTATTAAGCTTGTCTTTACAACCATCGATTAGATCAATAGTGAACATCCAAAGCTTCCTAACTAAGTTTACTCTCACACCATTGATTAAATCGATGGTGATCATCCAAGGCTTCTTCATTAAGCTTACTTCTCAACCGTTGATTAGATCAATGGTTGATGTTCAAAACTTCTCCACTAAGTCTTGTCATCCAAGGGTGCAAATCAAAGTCAAGCCTTCTTCGTTGACTAATCTCCATTGGTTGGGTGGTTACTAACTTGTTTCCTATTAGTTGTCACTTTTGTTGACCAATTTTTATTGGTTATTATTGAAAAGTCTTTGCCACAAATGTTGACTTGATCTTATTGGTTGATCTTATTTTTATAGCTCTCTTATTGGTTCATCAAAGATGACTGCTTCTAATTGGTTTATCAAATGAAGACTAGATTCTAATTGATTTATCAAATGAAGACTAGATTCTAATTGATTTATCAAGGAAGACTAAATTCCCATTGGTTCAATATATAACCATCAAATTTGACTAATTCTTATTGGTTCATCTCCAAGATACTAGATTCCTATTAGTTTAGAAATTCAAGCCATCTATTTTGACTAAATCCTATTGGTCCACTAAAAATATTTTCTAGACAATTGCTACAAAAATTATTACTTAATAAACAGAACATTACTACTTACAAAATAGTAAATATTTGTTCGCTATAAAATAAAAATACAGTATATTTTTATTTCACAGATAATTTCTAAAAATTAAAAGATTATGACATATATCTCTTGGAATTGGGTTTAGTAAGATTCCCCAACTCCGAATAAATACGTAAAGATTTTCTCCAGTCCGAAAATTATTATTTTTCTGACTCGGAGTAAATCACACAAAATGATCAAATAAAGTCACAGAATAGTTAAAATATTTTTACAGCAGACATAAATTGTAAAACAGTACAATTTTATTATTACTGTCAAATAGCTAAATTTTGGAGTGTTATAAGAAACGATAAACACTACTAGAAATTTCAGATTTAGCGACGGAAAAATTTCATCTCTAAATCTGAAAAATTTCGTCTCTAAATATTTAGAGATGAAATTGGAGACAAAAATTAATCTATCTCTAAAACTAGCGTCTCTGATTGTTAGAGATGAAAAAATGAGTTCCGTCTCTAAATTAGAGATGAAACTTTTTTCATCTCTAAATAAAAAAAAAATTTCGTCTCTAATTAGATATGGATATTGTCAATATTTTTAAAATATAATAATGATTAAATTAGAGATGACACTGTTTCATCTCTAATTCCATCTCTAAAATTAGAGACGACATTATTTCATATCCAAATAATCCAAAATCAGGTTATCAAAATTTTTTTAAAAAAAGTAGAGACAAACCTATTCTGTCTCTATTTTCGTCTCTAAAATTAGAGACATATTTTTCTGTCTCTAAATCCGTCTCTAATTTTTTAAAAAATATTAAAAAAATAGGCATCTAGTTGGGATTTGCCACAGGTAGACACCTTCATTTTATTTAAAAAAAAATATTTTCCTATGCATATAATTATCCAAAATCAAAATTTACCAAAAATCACAATAAATCATCAATCATTATAATTATCCAAGTAACTATAAAAGATATCAAAATAGTTGGAAGTATATGAAGTAGTTACAATATCTTATGTATACCATTAATTGCTATTACATTTTACAAGAAGACTTCTCTTTAACTTATACAATTACAAGTAATGCAACTCAAAGTTAAACAAAAACAGAGGAACAAAAAGAAATAGTAATTTATGAACTACTTAGTAGCATGTTGCCTCAATATGATATCAAGCACTCTTATGGCTTCTTGAAAATTCTATGATTCCTGCCCACGTAAAGCATTGGAAATGGCATGCATTGGAATCTTTGCAGCAAAACTAATCTCAACTTTAAATGTCTTGGCATGATAGGGACGTCGCATCCTCTTCCTATCATTCTCATTTGGACTTCCATGACCATTAGGGCTGCAGTTTCCATTATTTCTATAAAAAAAATAAAAGAAAGAAGTTACAATGTTGGATGTAGACAATATTGAGATAATCAATGTTGAGAAAAATCAATGCAAAGATACTAGGTGGTACTATATTATTAAGGATTCTACAAGTTGTAGACAACTCATTGAGGACTAGTGATTCAAATTAAAATTGTAAGAGTTATTATGTTCCCAAAATTGCTGTCTAGGTTCAATTTAAACTCATTGTATGCCAATATGTCATACACTGGCTAAAGAGGAAAAGAAAAGTTAGAAGCAAGAATTTGACTTTCTCCCTATACTGTTACCCTTAAGTATAGTCAATGTGATATAGGAATCTAGCATGTAAATATTTTTAGTTTTTGGTTGGATTACTGCACATTAATACCTGTAATTGTAATTTCAAAATTAAAGTAAAAGGAGCTAATGAAGTTACATACTACTATAGAAAGTGAAGCATAAGCCATCCTATATTGATAGCAGACATCAGGATCTCCAAAAGGACTACCTTTATCTTTACATATAGACGAGAGCATGATTAAAGACAAGTTTCCTAAATTTCCTGTTCATATCAATCTAAATGATATGAGCTCAGCCAAGAGATGCATTAGGCAGGAACTGATGTTACAACTTAAGCTTATATAAAATGTGAGATATATTTTAAACATAATGTAGGCTGCATAACAGGACATGTGCAAGAAGCAAGATGTTTTGGTATTTTTCGTGTAACTTTCATGTATACAATAAATAAAAGGCCTTCACTCAAAAACTACAGAATATATGAAAATCCAATTAATCCGCCGTTGCTTTGTCTGCAAGATTAGTGAACATGTAGACTATATATGATATCTCAGTTTGCATTACAGTACAAACTATGTGCAGATATCAATTATTTACATAAATAATTAAACCAAACTAGAAATGTGCAGACTATGTATTGAGAGCCATTCTGCAAAACTCTTGAAGAACAAAAAAAAAAAAAGAATCTTGACATCTAATTATTCATAGCTCCCAGTCATTGCTTATGTAGCTTGTAGCTAATGATGACTTTGAAGATATACAGAGCAAAGAAAGCAATACTCAAAGATATATAAAAAGCTATAACAGTAACAAGGTACGATCTTGGTCTTCTAATAATATAAATAATCATATTTAAGTAAACTGGATTTGGAAGTTTAAAAACATATAACTTAGACAACAACCCACTGCAATTTATTATGCTCAGTGGTCATTGTCATAATGCTTTTCAAAGCACCCATTTTAGTGAACAGAACATGAAAATAAGAATGGCAAGTAAATTTGTAAATGCTAAAAGAACTTACTCTAAGACACCCATGGAGGCTTTTATTGTTGGAAGCTATGGCACTAATAAATGCTCCAGTCATAAGGCCCTTTTCAGTTCCTAGAGTTAGCATAATGTTGTATGGCACTCTAGTAAGTATGGTCTTCCCATGGACTACCAGGTTCCCATTGTTAACTGAGATCATAGGTGTGACTGTCATGTTTGAACACCTAACTACTATATCAAGCATTGAGGATCATAAGACTAATTCACTATAATCCAGAAAATTCACTGCAACACTATATCAAGCATTTCAAGATGGTCCATGAATATAGAATACTCAATAGTGTATTTCTTGTATGTACCAAAAAAAAGGTGCATTTACTAGTAGAAAATTTTCCACCTAATTACATTCCAAGTACTCCTTTTGCATTCATTCCTTTGTGATCACAAATTGTATGAAAAAACTCATTAACAACTATTCTAATACTGAGTGCTTTCATCATATCTCGACCACTAGAACGAATTTCAATACATGTGAAAGAAGAAAAATACATGTGAAAAAAATACAACTAGTCCTTTGTGATTCTTCAATACATGTGAAGTGAAGAAAAATAAAAAGTAAATTATAGTTTAATAATGTTGATAAAAGAATAGGAAACTGCTTCTTTAATTTGACGCCAAAAGCAGAGAGAGATGATGAAAGAAAATGAAACCAAAAATTGTTAATTTGATAATTACTATTTCTCTACCTAGTACCATGACTGCAAGAAATGAACTTGTGTGATTGAAGGTTCACAAGCTATCCAACATGTCACTAGTTTTCCAAATTGCGACCTAAAACAAAAAGGGTATGAAGGCTCTTATGTGTGCTCCTATACAGAACAACCGAGCTATACCAATAAGAGGATCTAGGATCGTAACTAACTAACATGTTGTCAGACAATCAATAAGGATGTAAAACATAATCCATAAAGCCTATTGCAATCAATATATATAAACTGGATAAGAGAGTATAGGAAATGGGAATTCTTTATGTAAACAAAGAATGATTATGTACTTAGGAAAGGCATCTAAAATCCTTGAGTGAACTGCATTACTTCATCTAGGAAATTCTAAGGTCCAGAAATAATGTTATTCCTAAAGAACAAAGAAAGACAAACCTTCAAAATGAAATCCTAAATTGTATTCTACATAATGGCTAAAAATAGGACCAGATCACATAAGAAAGGAATGTATATTGTATTATCTCGCTTCTGTTACTGGTATTAGTATGACTGATATCAAAAGCAACATAGCTGAATTATAAAGCAAAAGACAAATTAAAACTTAAAGAAAAAAGGAAATACAGATAACTCAAGGCTTTCGAAAACCCACTTGAGTCAATAACAATAACAAGAAGGCTGGCATGCTTATTCTATGACATTTTAAGACAAAGTAGATTACAAAGTAGAAGGAAATAAATTCATAAATTACCTTGAGGGGCCAAGGGTCATACATGCCTTCAACATCTACCACTGCATCTAGAGACTCCAAAACCCAAGATTTTATGGGAGGCCTTGTGATTCTGAGCCAACAAACAAAATGACAACAGATACCAGTTACAAGAAGCAACCCTGAAGGAAGCTGCTTGAGAAACACTACTCTCTTTCCCTTAAATCTACCTACAAGAAGAATCATCACTGTCCCGGGAGTAATGCTAGCCCTGAAAACAAAAACAGGCACTATATCAAATCATTTGAGCCACAGAAGCTCTATTTTAACAAGAAACACACAATTTTATTAAGAAAAAAAAGTTATTACTGAAATAAAAGAGCCTAATTAGATGGATAAGAGTTTATTCATTCATTATTTACCATCTACCACTGATATCACATGCCTCAATGCCTCATCCCAACCTAGACCTTATACCAAATCCTAAGTTAACACAAAAACACACATTCAAAACCACCACCTATTTTTCACATTTCCTAACCATAAAATCAAATCAAATAAAAAAAGCATGGAAGCTCCTGCAAATAGGGATTGATAATAATGAAAAGCAGTGACCTGAGCTTAGTGGTTTTGGGCTTGTGCTTGTTGAAAAACGACTTCTTCACATCATCAGCAGGGTGGAACTTGGGGGGTTTCTCAACCAGAGTTTGGGGCTTAGGTTAGGGATCGTGGCAAGGGAAAGCGCCACCGTTCTTAGCCTTGATGGCCCACAGATCCCTCTTATGGTACGTCTTCGACCTTAAGTATTTTTCGATTCCTTTGATCAATTCACAGTTTCTGCTAACCCTAGGGACTCTCTGCTTCAGCACCATTGCACGTTGTTGCTGTTGAGAGATGGAGATGAGAGATGGAGATGGAGGGGTCTGTGGGCTGAGAGATGTAGATGGAGGGGTCTGTAGGGTGACGAGCGCCGAACTCACCAAAATTGTAACCGAGTTATGCCTATGGCTTGTAGCATAGGAAATAACACCAGATCGTCTCTCAAGGATCTTAGTTGCAATTTAATCAAATCAAACCGAGATTGGGGGGTTGGCAAGATTAAAAACGTAGCAAACAGAAACAAAAACATAATTAAGACATAAATAAGAATTAAGAAAGCAACCAATCCAAGAAAATTGTCCAAACTTGATTTTAATTCATCCTCGATTACTAAAGATCCATTCAATTATCAATCAAATCCTTGGTCTTAGACCACATCAAGATGCCTCTCAATGATCACAGATCTTTAACTAGAAATGCTTCCAGAATTTAATGAATTGAGGTTAGACAAATTAAGCATCCATCTTAAACCCAAATTAACTTGAAAACCAAGATCCATTCAAGTTAAACATTTCATCAAACACATTCAATGCCTTATTTAATCTTTGAGTTCATCTCTTTGCACATGATAATTAAGCAATTAACATATGAAAATTCTAATCCAATTAAGCATTCAACCAGAATTAACAAAGAGAAGAAAAAAAAGAGAAATTTGATTAATGGGTGAATGTTAACAATAAAAATGAAATCTCAAGATTAATAATCAAGAATGTTCAATCCCTTAGATTGATTTAAAGGCCCTACCCCTCCATGAGAAGGGAAGAACTCAGAAAAATTAAAAAGGAAGAAGAAAACGAAAATTAGAGAGAAGAAGGAGGAAAAGAGTTCTAGAGAGAAGGAAGAAAAATGTCAAATGAGAGGTGCCTCAGTTTCTGACTTCTAACCCCTTAAACTACTCCTTATTTTGGCTTCACATAATTAAAAACTCATTAATTATAAAGCTGGGTCAGTTATGAGCAACTGGGCCCAAACCCCATGCAATTTGGAGTTCTACAACTCAAGTTATGATCAAAATAATATCAAAGGGTCTCTTGACTTGTATTCTAACTTCCAGGCCCAATTGGATCTACTAGACATCTGATTGAGACTTCGAGCTCTTCATCAAAGTTGTAGAGCTTTCTTTTAGCTTTCCTACAAGGTAAAATTCATAATTATCAGATATTTAGAACTCAAGTTATGATCGAAATACAAAAACAATGTCAAAGCTCATTAATGCTAAAAAAAATCAATTAGGCCCAATTTGAGCCCAAACTCACAAAACATGACCAAACTAAATCAATTAAGTGCATGAAAGGGGAAGTATCAAGACTATACCAGAAACCAAATATACCCCCCTTAACACACCTCGATCCCAAATATGTCAAGAGGTGATGAACAAGGAGTTCAAAGATATCTAGAAACCTCTTCCATTGAGGAAGCATGCAAGAAAGACAAATCAAAGCATTGTATATTCCATGAAGGGTACGAGCATACCACTGAGGATTGTGTCTTCCTTCAAGATTTCGTTGAATCTTTAATCCAAAATGGCTGTTTAGGCCGATATGTTCGCCAATCTCGGAATAAGGACCAGAGGGGAAACAAAAATTATAAAAAATGGAGTTACAGCCCGTGGAGAAGTCCATCCCCATATCAAAGAAGGCGGTCGCTGGCAAGGAATGAAAATGCCAAAGAGGGTCTATCTTGGGATATTGCCCAAAACCAAGATAGGGCACAACCATGAGACCCTTCCACTCAAAATGATGATCACCATTACACAGAAGTAACCCTAGTAATCAATACTATCTTGGGGAACTTCACAGGTGGTAGCGAATCCAGCAATGCAAGGAAGAATGCCCTCTAGGCTGTGTTGAGCATGGGTTCCTATCCAATCTCTAAACCAGGGAGCAGATCATGAAAGACCCCACCAATTTCTTTTCTATAAAGGATTATGGAAGCATCATTTTGGATCACGAATACCCTATGGTGATATCGGGGATATTCACCAACGCCAAGGTTCAGCATATATTTGTTGATTAAAGGAACTCGGGTGATATTTTGTTCCTTAATCTATTCGAAAGCTAGAGTTCTCGAAGAAGGATCTGATCACGTATACCAAAGAGTTAATTGGTTTCATAAGAGATAAGATTACCCTAGTTGGATATATTGAGACTCACTTGACCTTAGGTAAGGACACCCTATTTAAAACACTCAAGGTCAAGTTCCTCGTGGTAGATTGCCCTTCTGCTTATAACGTGATCCTAGGTTGCTCGTCCCTCGAGCTTTTGGGGCCATTATATTAACCCCCCATTTAGCCATGAAATTCCTTGACCAACATGACAAGATTTTCATGATCAAGGGAGACGAAGCAATGACTCAAAGGTGCTATAATGAGAGCTTGAAAATCGCAAAAAGACCATAGAGAATGGACCAACGCAACAAATCTGTTTTAGTCACTATGGACTTCGTCAACTTCCTCTTGACTGAATTGGATATGCATGAAGAAATCAGAGATACCAATCCACAATAACAAGGAGAACTTGTATCCCTCTAACTTGGTATCAAGTTGAATCAAGTTACCAAGATTAAAGGACATTTGAACCAGGTAGAGAAATCCCAGTTAGTAGCATTCCTTAAGAAAAACAATGACTTCTTTGCTTGTACGTTGTCTGATATGTCGAGACTAGACCCTGAGTTCATTTCCCATTGACTTTCCATTAAAAAAGATGCCAAGTCGATAGCACAATGGAAAAGGAAAGTCAGACCAAAGAGCTATGAGGTAATACAAAAGTAGGTGAAAGAGCTCTTGGACACCAGGATTATTAGGGAAGTTTCATACACAACTTAGCTATCCAATGTGGTCTTAGTCAAGAAGGCCAACAAAACGTGGCATATATGTGTCGACTACACCGATCTGAATAATACATGTCCAAAAGACCGCTACTTACTTCCTAATATTGATAATCTGGTTGATAACTCATCTGAATTCCAGTTTTTTTCCTTCATGAATGTTTATTTCGGATATAATCAGATTCCTATGCACCCAGAAGATGAAGAGAAAATTGTGTTCATAAACAAGATAGGAAGTTGCTACTGAGTTATGTCATTCAAGTTAAAAAATGTAGGTGTAACTTGCCAACAGATGATGAATAAAGTCTTCAAAGAACAAATTGGTAAGATGTTTGAAGTCCACATTGATGACAAGATTGTCCAAACACCAGATTCCAGAAACCATGTTGAATACTTGGAAGAAGTGTTTGCCCAAATTTTAAAGCATAATATGAAGCTGAATCTAGAGAAATGTGCCATTGGTGTGCAAGTTGGTAAATTCCTGGGATTCTTGTTGATGAACCGCGACATTGAAGCCAACCCGGAGAAATGCAAGGCGATTCTCGAAACACGTAGTCTGCAATCCATTAAGGAGGTACAACAATTGATAGGACGAATAGCGACTCTCACTTATTTCCTATCTAAGGTCGCTCACAAATCCATCCCCTTATTTAATCTCCTCAAAAAAGGGAAGGATTTTGAGTGGTCTCTAGAGTGCGAGGCCGCGTTCTAGGAACTAAAGACCATATTCGCATCACCTTCTATCCTAATGAGGCCAAAGTTCAGTGACACCTTGTATACCTACCTCTCTATCAATAGTGAAGCAATCGGTTTGGTCTTGATAAGGGAAACCCTTAAGGGCTAGAGACCGATTTATTTTGTGAGTAAGGTATTGCAGGGCCCTAAGCTCTGATATCAAAAGATTGAGAAATTGGCACTTGCATTATTGACTACGGCTAGACGTCTCTGCTAGTATTTCTTATGCCATCATGTAGTAGTAAGGACAGATTAACCAATCCATTCAGCATTACAAAAGCCATGCTTAGAGAATGATCATATGGTTTGTAGCGCTTTCTGAATTTGAAATAACTTACGAGTCGAGACAAGCCATAAAGGATCAAGTGTTATCTGACTTAATTTCTAGCAGAGCTTACATCAAATACCGATCATCCTAAAGGGAATTCTTGGACCATTTACATTGATGGTTCCTCATACCCCAAAGGGAGCAGCGCTGAGGTCTTACCAGAAAATAAGGTCAGACTCACCCTTGAACATTCCTTGAGGTTCGACTTCCCAACTTCAAATAACCAAGCTGAATATGAGGCTTACATTTCTAGAATCACCATGGCAAAGGAAATGGGAGCCACTAATATAATACTTTGCAACGACTAAGGTAAAGAACATTCTCAAGGAACAAAACTCAAGAGTAGACATTTTATCAAAGTTGGCCAGCAGAAAGAGTCCTTATAATAATAGGTCTGTGATCTAGGAAACGTTGCTAGGACCCAATATTACAGACTATGTGGTCCTCCTACTAGAAGAAAATGAAACATGGATCATGTTAGTTATCGTCTATCTCCAAGATGGGACCTTGCCCGAAGATTAGAAAGAGGCCCAAAAATTAGTAAGGACAGTGGCATGGTATCCCTTTTATGACAATCAGTTGTACCATTGTGATTTTTATTCCCTCTCTTATCAAATGTCTTGTGCTGAGAAAAGCTGAATATGTTTTGGTCGAGATCCATGAGGGAAGTTGTGGACACCATTCAGAGGAAAGTTTTTAGCCCGGAAGGTGCTGCGATCTAGGTACTACTGGCCTAGCATAGAGGCTGATAGTATAGAACATGTCCAGAAATATGACAAGTGTCAACAGTTCTCAGACATCTACTTAGCACCAATAGAAGAACTTTCTACAATGTTCATTCCTTGGCCTTTTTACTAGTGGGGGATGGATATCCTAGGTCTGTTCCCTCAAGCTCTGGGACAAGTTAAATACTTAGTAGTAACAGTAGACTACTTTACTAAATGGATATAAGTAGAACTGCTATCATCATCACCTTGGCCTGTATACAAAAATTAACCTACAAAAACATCATCAGTAGATTTAGGATCCCAAAGTCCATCGTAACGGATAACGTCACCCACTATACTGACTAGAGATTCAAATATCTCCTTGACAGGCTAAAGATTAAGCAGCACTTCTCCTCAGTTGAACACCCAAAGACAAATGGCCAAGTTGAATCCGAAAACTGGGTTATCCTTCGAGGCATCAAGAAGAGGCTAGATAAAGTGAAAAAGGGAATTAGGTTGAACAGCTTGATCACATCTTATAGGCATATCGAACCACGCCACATTCTACAACCGGGGAGACTTCTTTCAAGTCAACATATGGTTGTGAAGCAATGATCCCAGTTGAGATAGAAGAACCTAGCTGGCGAAGGCAGAACTTTTCCGAAGATATCAACTTAGACCCCATCGGCCAAAATCTAGACTTACTAGAAGAGCAGCGCCGAATTGCCCATATTCGCGAAGCCAATGTCAAGCAAAGGACAACAACCTGGTGCAATACCAAAGTGGTACCACAGAGGTTGTTCTCGGCGATCTTGTTTTATGCAGAGCTGATATTAGAGGAAAGAACACTAAAGAAAGAAAGCTAGCTTTGAATTGGGAATGCCAATACCAGATCATGTCCAAAACAAACACAGGGGCCTACACTTTGGAAACCCTTATTGGAAAAAGCATCAAGAACTACTAGAATGTAAATAAATTTAGAAAATATTATAGTGGACAATTTTAACTTTATAAGTATTTTTATTTTTTCATGTAAGTGACATACTCTGACATGAATAAAACAATCAAGGGATTTTCAGCACCTACTTATTTTACTTACTTATATTTATCACAACACACAAGGTCAATGTGCCTTGGAGAGGTCCGAGGAATATATGTTCCAATAGGATCAACTATTCTGATGCAACAAAGGTCAAATAGGATAGCCCACTTAACCACCCTCTGCAGTCTTGAAGCGAGCTTCTGGGTTCATACCCATACTGTAACGAGTCTAACCTTAACCTGTAAATTCAAAATAAATTTAAAGAGGTTAAGAGTATTTAAGCTAAGCTCGAAGTACAATAACAATAATTTTCAGTATCTGCAATAGTGACAGCCCTTTAGAGGCCACAAGGTTATCTAAAACACTTATAAAAATTTCATAAGTGTCTTAAGACTTTATATTAAAGCGCCAACCTTTAATATCTGTATCCCGAGATTGCTATAAGTGATAAATCTCAAAGGTTCAGTGATTATTATTTTCAAAACAAGCGCGCATGTATAAATTTTTCTATGTCCCCTTATGAAGTCTATATCTAGAATACAAAGTCTAAAGAAAGTATAAGAACAAGAAGTTAGAAAAAAATTTCTAAGTCTTCATTAAGAATTGAGCACTAAAGTTTTGGCATTGGACCTAAAGAAAAATAACAGTCACTACGCAATAGAAAGATATGCAAGAAAGTAGTGATAAAGAAAGTAATAAGTTACTTAAATTAAAATGATGTCCGAGATCTGGGACTTGTCATAAAATGAGTGCCCAAAAAATAGGACTTGTCCATACAAAAATTAAAAATCCCACACAAGGGGTAGAAAGTAATGATAAAGAAGGTAAGAAGTGATTATGGCTCCAAATTAGGCTGCTCCACCTCAGCGTCCTCCTCATCCTCCTGGCTGGACTCCTCGTCTTCTTCCCCTTCCTCGACATACAAATCGACATATACCACCGGAACCTAAGTCATGGGGGTAGCTTCTGTAACAGTGTTAATAATAACGCCATCCCTAATCACCTTCTGCGATCTAATTCCTTCAATGATGAGGTGTGGGTTCAAATGTCGAAGTTGGGCTACGGCGTTCGTAAAAGAATCATCCACAGAGGCCGCCCACTGATTCTCCAGCTCTATGACCTCGTCCATTAGCTTAGCCTCGAACTACCTCAAGAGCTCATTCTTGACCTAAAGAGTGGTCTTGTTAGTTTCACATTGAAGGACCTGGTCCTTAAGCACTGCCTCCTAAGTTTTGGCCTCAGTCAATTTCTTTTGGAGCCTAGTGATCTTAACCTTCCAAAGTCCAAGCTCCTTAGTAACCTCTTTAACTGCCCATCCTTTTAGGCCACGTCCAACTCTAGTCGGGCCTTCTCATCAAGAAGAGAACTTAACTCCTTCTTGATCTCGCGGGCCAGGCAAACTAACTCAAAAGCCACTTTTACGAAGTGGAGAGTAGCAACATTATAGAGAGCCCAGGCCTCAGCATCCCAGACATCTCAATCAAGTCTTGTTGGATCAAGACGTCATAATCAACTAGGGTAAGAAGGAAGTTGCCAATAACACGGCCTGGCTTCACCCCTAGAGCCCAAAATGATGAAGCAACAAATCATATGGGACACCTTTTAGAATCTCAGCATTTTAGTTTACAGTGAGGTTGATGTAAGCCTCCTCAGACACTAGCCTCTTCCCTTTACGCCTCTTTTGGTCGTTGCCCTTCCTCTTGCATAGCCAGAGTTATTGGACAAAAGACTCGAGGTCCATCCCCTGGATAGCTAGTTGGGGTAGGGGAGTGTGGACTATGGCCTAAGGTGTGGAGCCTGATGCCCTAATTTTCATCGCCACCAAGCGGTGTGCAAATGCCTCAACTCCATCAGAAGGCGCCATACTCTGTGCAAAATGAAAGAAAATGTTACAAAATTTAGAAAAAATAATGAGCAATGAAATATTAAACAAACAGGGAAGAAATGATCATGGTATACCTAATGAAGGCTGCAATGAATCCTCAAACTTGTCTAATACATCTTTATAATAAATGCTTCCCATCTTGTCAGTCCATTCGATAGGGAAAGCAAGGATCTTAGCCTTATCTTCAGTCAGCGCAAAGATCATAGACTCGATTTCTTCTTGACTCTGTTCCTAGGCCGCTTGAGACTAGTAGAGGTACAACTGAGGAGTTCCCTCGGGGGTAACAAAAAATACATTGTCCCTAGAGCTCTCTCCAAACGAAAAAAATCATTCTTACAATTTTTGAAGGACTATTGGTATAATATGAAGACTTTGTAACCCGCTTGGGCTTGCAAAGTCACCCACCTCCTTTTGGTAGTTGTTCCTAGAGAGTATAAACTAAGTGAAAGAAAAGAAAATCACTTCGACGGAGCACGACCACTCAAAAACCTTGTATATCATCTCAAATATCCGCTTGAACCCCCAAGCATTAGGCAGGATTTGCATTAGAGCTACCGGTAAATGATTGAGTACTCCAATTTAGAAGTTGGTGAATGGAAGACGTATGCCGATGCGTGTAAGCATGGCTTTATATAAATAAATGATGTGGTCACCCTCCGTCCTAGTTAAGTAGGCCCTTTCTTGATCAGTAGGAGCCCATATCATGAACTCATGGTCACAGGCACCATCCTCAGTCAACTGGAAGTATTCTTGCTTTTTTGTTGCCTGCTCTGCAGTCTTAAGATTTGAAGGTGTCCCCAACACCTCCCGATCAACTCATTGGTATACGTTAATATCTCATGGAAAAGTGTAGTCTCTTGGCTTGGATTGTGTCGATCTCTGTCTACCCATTTCTGAGGCCCTAAAATCACCTATAGAGGTCGTACTCATGGTAGAATCAGAAGAAGTTTCATCTCGACTTACTAACTCTCTCATGAGTATAGAGAGTGGACCGAGATGACCTTATTCTTGCTAACTCCCTAGCGCTGTCCACTCTCCATATCATTTCTAAGACTGTAATCCCAGATAACGACCTCTAACCCAAATAATGTTCTCACCTTAAAGGGACCATCTCCGCTGCGCCTGGAATGATGGAGATGGCAATTCACTCAAAATTTCTAAAGAAGAACTACCCTCCTTGTCGCCATGGCTCACCTCGATCAATCTTACCATAATAGTAATCAAAATAGGAAGAAAAGGAAGAAAAAAAGTTGCTGGAAGTGGTACCTGGTTCTTAAAAGGAGGAAAAGGGTTGAAATAAGTTGAAAATGTTGAAAAAATCGTCACAAGTAGTTGTAATAACTCGCTGGAAATCCCCTAAGGTCGCAAGAGAAGAAGAGGAAGATGATGGAGGAAATGGTGAAAGTGGGGAGTGGTAATCCCCTGCTTCTATTTATAGGCATAGGGTAACTCCCTAACTGCCACCACTACATGAGGGTATTTTCATCCTATCACCATTTATTCAAATCATGGCAACTAAGGTAGTGCAAAACCTAACGGCGGCTGCCATCAAATGATTGCCACATGTCCTTGCACAATTAACAAAGTAGATGGAAAGATGTCGACCAAATATGAAAGGTCGCATGAAGCATTAATACATAAACTTCTTGAACCTCAAACTAACACAATCTGGGATCACCACTACTCATACTATGGATAACGAATTTTGGAAGGCAAAATTAAATTTAAACTTTATAGTTAAATTTGACATGGAAGCAGCATAGTGCGAACCATAAATCGCAGAGGAATAATATTGAACTTGAATAATTCATAGCGGACCACGGTGATATGCCTCAATACAGGGGCAATCATGTTGTGAACATTCACTTTACAACACGGACCTCAGCACATACTATACAACATTGTGTGATTCGGTTCCCATACCATAAAAAGGATCCCTCTGTCCAACATATGTCATTGCTCTTATTGATCTAGAATATCTTAGCACTTGGCTGTCACATCTACGCACTAAGCTAGAGGCAACTGTTCTAAACTGGGTTCTGGACTATTCTGACAAAGAGCAACCCAACTTATCCAAGACATGTCTTGGCCCATGGTGCACGTATTAGCAGCCATAACAACGCTTAACAAATTATGAGGAAATCTCTCCTAAATCCCTTGTTTATAGGAATATAGTTAAGGAGGCAATCACTCTAACAAATTTCATGTTTATAGGGTTTATCATGTATTATCCATTAATGCTGATTTCAAATGTGATTTCCCTTCTATCACACTTACCTATAAATACTAGACAAAGCCACCAAGGTAAGGATCTAAACCTTTAGACATTATCCACCTTGTGCACGATCTAACTTGAGCATCGAAGTGCATTTTGCAAGTACCCACCCCTCGCACCACCATCGTTGCCACCGTGCTACGAAGGAAATCACCATCATGAACCACTTTCAGGTGAACCTCTGAAACCCATTCAAAACAAGACCCAATTTCTAAAAGGATGAAAGAGGCTGGTAATTGATAAGGTGCATTTATGGGACTAATTGTTAGTTAGGCACGATTTACCATAAGCACTTAAATCATTATTTAACATATGCAAGGTAGTGGAGACTGTAACATCTCAAATTTAATAATCATAGTATAATACCACGATCATTAGATTCGAACTGCTACTTCACAGCTATGCGATTTTTAATATAATAAAACTATATAAATATAAAAAATATGAGCCTCGAATGAATATATACATATTACACTATAACTGTATTTCTCATAAATACAACATGTACATCACTTCAAAAGAAACTACTTAGCTATACTAAGCTAAGCACTCCAAGCCCCTGCTTCTCTTTTTGAAGAACTCGCACCTAGGTTTATAGGGCAACACAATCGGGGTGAAAAATCACATCTCAGTAGAAGTATTCCAAAACTAGTAATTTATACAGTCATACAAATTTACATAACTAATAAGTTAACACTTCAATCCCAGAAGCACACAACACTCCCGCCTCAGAAGTACGCAACCGCCCAGACAATTGCATGTCATGAATTTAAATGAATGACGGCAACTGCCCATACAATTGTCATGTTATGCCAAATTATGACTAGTGTGTATGCCTATGCAAGTCCTAAGAATGGATGTAAACTATGTCATGAGTCATCAGACGTATTAAGGATATTACCCACCTCAACTACTCTGGGATATGCTATGATATGTCATGAGTCTTCAACCATAGTGAGAATATTACTCACCTTGACTACCAACAATGAGGCATCTCACCTTATCAAGATCATCTTCAAAAGAGAGGCATCTTACCTCAACTAGTCAAACCACGCAACACAATCACTAATTACCTACAATAATTAGCATTACCATTGACTTACTTGCATTTCACAATTCACTTCATTAAATACCCTTACTAAGGTCTCATCACACTTATAAAGGCATACATGAAGGGTTCCAGCACTTAGGAAAACTCGTTTCCCCTAAAACAACATTCTGGCCTTTTGCTCAATATTAACCTTTGACCTTTGCTCAGTAAAATGAGCATAACTTGAGATACGGATATCGAAATCAGGTGATCTCAGTGGCATTGGAAAGCTAAGAGAAATAGGTGATCAAGGTGACCACAAAAGCTAGTTCTCACTCTATCTTGGGACATGGCCTGTGTTTTTGGGACAGAAACACAGCAGCACATTTTTCAGAATGAAACACGGTCCACCCTGTGTTTTCGGACACGACCCGTGTTTCTATGATAGAAACACTACAAACGCTTTTGCAGGTCCGTGGCACTATTCCATTAGCCAAATTCTTGGATTTTGGCCACTCCAATCTAGTTTCTAGATGATTATAGGTCCCTAACAAGTTCACTAATACATAGGAATCATAAAACACCAATTGATATCATAAAAAATGGATCAAAACACTAAAAATCTCATACTTGGTTATTCAAAAACCTAAAACCCCAAATTCTACCTCAAATAGAAAACAAAGATGTTTAAGTGATAAAAACTCATCATCAAGCATCAAACAGCTTGAAAGCATGTTATTCTCAAGTTCACAACAGGATCCAAGCATAAAACATCAAAGAACAACACTAAAAATTCATTCCCCTCATGATGCCTCTCCATGGACAAGATGAAGGAGATGAAAAGAAAGTGTCACAAACAAGGTTCCCCCTATCTTTTGGTACAAAGATGATGAAGATGAAGCCAATGATGGCCATAGAAGCTCCAAGCTCCACTTGATTCTTCTTCCTTGATGGTTGATCCTCCACTTGGTCTTCTTTCTTTCCTCTTTCTCTTCTTCCTTTTTCCTTTCTCTCTTCATGTTTTCCTCTTCTTTCTTTTCTGTTTCTGTTTTCCCCTCCTCTCAGTCGTAAGCCACTTATAAAATGGAAGTCAAATTTGGCTTCTCTTAGATAAGCACTAAAACCTCGATCTGTTAAGAACACTCAGATTTCACATGTAACACCCTAATTTTTGATAAATTACAGTAACGATTAAACTGTACTGTTTTGTATTTTTTTGTGTTGTAAATTTATTTTAACTGTTATGTGAATGTTTTGGATCTTTGTGTATGAATTACTCCGAGTCAGGAAAATAATAATTTTCCCAGTAGGATGAATTTTGAACTATTCAATGGGGGGGGATCTTACTAAACCCGAAACCAGAAACAGTATTCGAAAATCTTCGTTGTTTGACAATTTATCTAGATACGCGTTATTATTGAACCACAGTAAAAAAAATTTTGTCGTAGTAAATTTTAGACAGTAAAAATTAGTTTTACCGCAGTAATTTTTGTCAATTTGAAATTAACTACAAGTTAAAATCTACGTAGAGAAATAGACGTAGGTAAAATTATAAATCTATTTACCTTAGGCAAAATCATAAATCTATCCACCTTAGGTTAAAGTTATAAACCTATTTACATTAGGTTAAAGTTATAAATTTATTTACCGTCGGTTAAAGTTATAAAAATTTATTTACCCTAGGTTAAAGTCATAAATCTATTTACCTTAGGTTAAGGTTATAAATCTACTTACCATAAGTGAAATCATAAATCTAATTACCTAGCCCTAGTAATTAAGTTTTCTATTTACCTAGATTCTATAATCATGTTAGTGGACCTAGTATGTTTAATGTAGAAACCAAAGAGGTGAAACACTTTGACCCACGTACAACTCATGCATTTCATTATAATATGGAATGTGATTCTTTTGTTGGTGAATTCCACCAAGGCCACATGGCCTTGTCCATCAAGAAGGTGAATGATTCTTCAAATAATGCATAATAATGCATTCTATCATTTATGATCACTTGGAGTTTAGTCATCCTTCAACTACCTTGTCTCCCACTCAAATATTCAATGAATTTCCATCCATTCACTCCATGTAACTCCAAGACAATGCACATGATTTTTAGGCTATCATTTTGATTCCATCACACTTAATCATACACTTTAGTGAGCTAGCATGCACCACCTTGTCTCCTTGAGTGCTCCACCAAGCAATTATCACAAATCATTCCACCCACTCCTCCAATGCACCACATGGCTATATATAGTGTAGGAGACCTCTCCACTTAATTTTCCATCACTCCTATCTATTCTCTCTATTCTCTTTCTTCAAGAACACAAGAACATAAAGAAGAACTTCATCTTTTCTCCATTTCTTGAGCCATTCGGCCGCTACTCCCAAATCACACTTTCACTCTTCAATAATTTTATCCAACCTCATTTCCTAAAGCTAAACACCATTCCAAACATCTTTCATGTTGTGAGTTTCTTCGAAATCAACCATCTTGAGCTTGGAAATCAAGGTTGAAATTTCTATCCTAATAGGTAAAATCCTCGTTTCCTATTTCTAAATTTGCTTTTAAATTTCTAAGCCATATTTGATCCATGGTTATTCTTTCTCAAGCTTAGTTTTGTATTTTGTAAATTGTTTAAGCTTGATAGGTATTTTCTTGAAGCCACACAAAATTCTCCAAGGAAGCTTTCAAGAAGGATAGTCTTCAAGAGGTAAGAGGGAGATTTAATCTCATCAACTATTTTGGTAGTATGAAAATGGATTGTGTGTGGTGAAGAATCCATGAGGATTCATTTACTTGAATGTTTATGGTTTTACTTTATTGTATGATTGATTTTGATGTATGTATTTTCAAATGCTTGATTTGTTGAAGACATAGTAAATTTCGATCACATGCCATTCAATATACTTTTAATCTAAAATTATTTTTCAAGTATAGATTTTAGAGGATTAAGTAACAAATAATTGGATTAAATATTTTACAAAGGAAAAAGGAGATAAGAAATGGAAAATAAATTAATTTTGGGCTAACAAGTAAAAAAAAAAATTGGTGTTTAAAAAAAAAAATTATATGTTTAGATTAAAATATATATATATATATATATATATATATATATATATATATATATATATATTCTTAAAGGTAGTTTTAAAAGATTTATTTAATGAGAACTCAATTTAGTAATTTTATTATGATAATTGAGAATACGTTTTAAAATTTATTTAGCGCTCTAAGTACTTTATTAAAAAGGATTTTAATTTCAGAAAATTTTCAAAAATTAATTCAGAACGTCAAGAAATATTTTAGACGGTGAACAATGATTTAAAAATATTACGTGCTTGAGAAAATGATTTAAAAATATTACACGAATGAGAAAATGATTTTTAAAACGTAGGAAAATAACTATGAGATTTGGAAACGTTGAAAAATATCTACGTAAAAAAAATATGGAAAAATACCTACGCAATTTGAAAACGTTGGAAAATAATCATGAGATTGTGAAAATGCGGTAAAATATTTACGCGATTGAAAATAACAGCGGTATGCTGTCGGGTTGGACCCGGTTATATTGAAGGATGGTACTGCCGAGTTATGGCACTTGACCATGTGATTTGATGATATTATGATATATGTGAATTTTGGAGTCTTGCACCATGTATTGAGGAATATATTGTTTTTGGTGTCATTGACGAGTTATACCTAAGAGGATGAATTACACCCCTGTTTGGGTGCGATAGGCGTAGTGTTGTTCATTTATTGAACTTGGAGGCATTGGTGTGCGGAAATTTCACATGTGGACAGTTGGTAGCTCCTCTGGGCCGTGGTACCGAGCATGACACACTAGTGATCTTGACAAAGCACTATTCTTAATCACGATCTTATTGGGGACGGTCTTGTAGAATGCTTGTAGTACACAATGAATTTGACTATGTACTGTGCGAGCCACAATGAATTTAACTGTGTAGCACGTGGCCCGCGGCAGCCGAGTTGATAGACAGGTTCTTCCGGGATCATTCCCTCTGATTAGTTGTGTTTAGCTCCATGAAGTAGGTTTGTGTCGTGTACATGTGCATTATGAATCTGCATATTATATTATTCTGATATATTCTATGAAATGTTATATATGTCGTAATAACATGTTTTGATGACATATCTGGTTGTATTTATCGTTTTCTATACTGCCTGATGGCAATGATGACAGATTGTCTCACCTCTTTGTATGTATTTTTATGTTATTATTATGTATGGTAAAGACGGTGAAGAGGATCAACCTCTTAATTTTCTGTGAGAGAAGCAGCAACCCGAGGACCAACACGAAGGAGGCGAGCCGTTGGATTATCCTTACTGGTTAGCTTAATTGTTCTGTGGTGGTTATGTCTGTACTATATTTTTGGGTTTTCTTAGTCTGTTGGACTTGGGCAAGTCTGTTATCTACTCTTTTGTGTCAAATGGTTTATGAGTTAATTTTTAATATTTTTTTTTAAAACAAAACCATATGGATATTATGGTATGTATGTAATAATGTATTTTATTTCATGTTCTGTTTTTATTTTATTTAGTAATGTTTTCTGCAAGAAGAAATAGCCATAGGACGAAGGTTGAAACAATAATGGAAGATGATTGAATTTGTATAGGATGATTATTGATCTTCTTAGAATACATAACTAAAATTTTACAACTCGTATTGTTCTTATTATCAAACGATTTATAACTTGGGAAGGTTTTTATTTTAATTTGTCGTAAATGTGACGCCCTACATCGGGGTGTTACATCACCAAATCTAGTTCTCTAACCTCCAACAGACTCAAAATAAATCCTATGATTCATTAAAAATTTGTTTTCACCATTTTCATATTTTTCCATATCTACTGGCTATCAATTTGGTATTAAAACACACAACCAGTATGCTTAAAAATACAAACTAGCCCTAATAAATCTCAAACTTTAACTGTAGCACAGTTCACACATTTGTGACCTAGAAATAAACTCTCCACATTTATTTCCACTAACTAAGCAGTTTAAGTCACTTCTGAAGCTAAAAACAACTATTTTCACACCTAGCATTACAGCAAAGTGTCTAAACATGCTCAGCCAGTTACAAAACTTAACAGATATGTTAAGCAAGTATTAGGCTACCTCTGTATCCATATACAAGCTTAACATGTTTTTCCAGGGTATTACAGGGACCATCATAAAATAACATCAATATTTAACAATACTTTTACATATATCAAATAATAATCTGAGTGTCCAAGAAATGACGTAATAGATCGTGCCTACCTATGAATTTTTCACACTTATAGAGTGGTAAACAAAACTACAAGGGGCAACGTAGGATTAGGAAAGGAGGACGCAGATAGAAAATGACATTTTTTTAATAATTTATGCTAATTACTTTTAAATAAAATATAATTTTACTAGAAAATGGAAGATTGTAAAAGATAAGTTGACAAAAATAGTTCAGCTGATAAGGATTGAATACGTTTTTGCATGTAAGGCTCAAGTTTTATTATAGAGTAGTTTCTCCTACTTTAAACTTTCTAAGTAGTAATAACGTAAAGATAGTGTTAAATCCCCTAAACTTTCTAAATAAGAAAGATTAAATCAGGGTATATTTAATACGTTCAATTATATATATTATACATAACTTTGAGTTGTGGCTTAACTAGTAATATGAGCTTCTTTTGGACAAACTTTACCTAAAATGCAAAAATTTAAATAATTCTGATAGTACTTTGTGGTATTGGTCATGCCATCAAATGCTTAGGTAGGAATTAGTCCCACACTGAAAAGGTAAAGAACACCTCATGAGATACCAATTTTTTTCATTTAAATCAAAATTATCAATGCATACACACACACACACACACACACACACACACACACACACACACACACACACACACACAAGAGAAAGAGAGAGAGAGAGAGAGAGAGAGAGTAATGGTAGGAGTTAGGAACATGCAAAGAGAATATTGAGATTCGATCTTCACAAATGTTCTTAATCCTAATTTCCCTTCTCCTATCCTTTATCTACTGAACAAAACTTGACTCCAACCTTTGGCTCCAACCCTTACCTCCAACCTCATTTAATCTCCCTCTATTTGTTACTTTCAACCCCATTTAATTGAGTTAATGGACACATGGAGGGAGATTAAATGAGGTTGGAGCCAAAGATTAGAGCCAAGTTTTGTTCCTATCTATGTCTCCCTTAACCCCATTAGGCAGCCATCCAGGAGCCATACTAAGGAGTAGGACCTAGGCCTTACCAATAGAAAAAAAAGTTAAACTCTTTTATATTGTAACCTAATCATGTCTTATAACATTGTCATTTGTCAGAATAACTAATAATTTTTCAATTGCAACAAAGAATTTTATTTTTTTTAAATATACAGTTATAATATTAGTGGATAAAAAAAAATCAAATTCTTAATTTATTCTTTGTGTGATTACACATATCTAAGGCTAGCTTAGGCTCAACTCATTAAAAAATCGAGTTCATTTTATTGGATCAAGTTCAATGAGCCAATATTGAATCTTGTATTAATTGAGTTTTTTAAACTCATTGAGTTAGACTTGAATTTGTAACTCAATAAAGTATTTTTTTTACATATATTTAGTTAGAAAATAATGTAGTTAGATAAAAAAAATGATAACATATATTAAATACAACATTATCATTAGTATTATTATTCTTAAAAATTGATTATATATATGTATGGAATTTATTAGCCAAATATGTGAAAGTTTAAGCTTAACTCCTTTAATAAATGAGTTAAAATTTTCAATTTATTGAATTAACAAAGTAAGCTAGGAGTATGCTCACAAACTGCTATTTGTCCCTTTATTAGGCCGCAAGTGCACGAGTCATTCAAGTAATACAATGAAGAGTAAAGTTTATTCTCTCGAGGATGATTGGCTTCTAATACTAAGTATCAACCAATAGCTTATCTAAATTCTATTCAAGAACATATAAAATAGGGAAAAAATGCAATAAAGCTAATCTACAGATAGAAAAGTGATAAATGAAAGTAAACATAATGGTTTAGAGATTTAGGGAATCCTTCTTCACCTCATACTTCAATTAATGATATATAATCCTTATAAGCAACATTAACGAATAGTTAAGTTAACTTGAGAATCTGATTTAGTTAAAAGCCTATGTCTAGGTTAGTTAACCATGACTTCCTTCACCTAGCTCATTATGCTTCCATGAGAACCATAGTGAAATCCACTAATGAACGATCTATTCTCAAACACACGCTATGCATGGCTAAGAGGTATATTTCTATCACATTAGCGAATCAACTTATCCAAGCCGATTGAACTCATCGAACATGCATCAACCATACATATGATCTCAAATCCAAATTCCTATGTCTAGGTTCATCAGATTTCAACAAATCACTTAACAGCTGATCAAACTATTAAAAGCATTAAGATCTATATGATTGAACATAACCAAACATCAATATGTACTCAAAGTAATACAAAATCATTAATATTCATTCAAAGATCCAAAGTAATTCCTAAATACACCTTAACTACTTCATGAAACATGAAAATCTATCACAAAAGTCATGTTCATGGAAGATGGAAGAGAGAAAAGAGAAGGAAGAAGGAAGGAAGCTCATGGATATGATCTTTGATGCTTAAATCTCCTTCCATGAAGAAGATGACCTCCAACCTTGGCTCCCTTAGCCTCCTCTCAGCCCAGAAATGAAGTCCCAGTCGCAGCTTTTCTAAAACCTAAAAAGCTCTCCTTGTAAAATCTGTTAAAAACGTATTTATAGGCCCAAAAAATAGAGTCATGTCGCAGCATTAACATGTCTACGCCGTGGCACGTTTCAATTTAGGTCACCACACCGTGGCATGCAAATTTCACAGCTTTCTATCTGGATGCAGGGGATTCACCACCACGTCGCAACATTGATATGTCTGCGCCATGACATCAACTACCAGAATGCTTCTTTAGTTTTTCTTTTCCAATTTTGGCTCAAATGCTCCATATATCCGCTTGTTTGGAGCCCTTCCTGTAATGGAGAAATCACCAACTCATTAACAATTGCAAATCCACTTAATTAATAACAAAGTAATCACAATTTGCTTAATATCATATAGGAAAGGTATCAGAATTGAATATAACAAATATAAGCACAAAATTTTCGATATATGCATACAATGAGGACTTAAACAATTAATGAAAGCATAGATACGGGGCTCAAATAACTGCATTTCATAGAGTTATCATACCCTCAAACTTAGACTTTTGCTTGTCCTCGAGCAAAACAAAGTATGACTAAAAAAACTTACTTTACAATTTATATTTCATATGCATTCAGTAGCTTTCAATTTCAATTTTCTCTTTAATATATAACCAGTGTAGAATGATTGTATTAGTTCTCAATGAATGCTAAAATCTCACAATCAACTCCATACATATACAACCATAAACATGCTAACAACTCAGCATCTTTTCATGCAAATCATATTTTTCCACAAACATGCAAAATAAACTTCTCCTATTCAAATCATACAAATTCGGATAAGTTTATAAGCATACATGCATATGAATCATAAAATCCACAAAATTAATCCTAAACTCTCTATCCATTAATGTAAATCATACACAACTGAAGATCAAAAGTGTCTTTAACAGCTTGTAATGTCAGGCCATAGTAATGGGCGTATGAAAAGACGAGAAATAATATACAACAAACATTGAGAAATATAAACATGTTATTTCAAGACTTGAGCTATCAAGTGATACTATTAGGGTATTCAACAATGAAGGATCACAACTTGCTAGAACCATGCAATATTTTTCATTTTTTAACTTTTCTTCTTTCTTTATTTGCTTTGCTTTTCTCTCTTCCCATTTTTTCCTTTTTACTTCTACAAAGCAATTTCTTTTTCTTTTGATTGCATTTGGTTCCTTCAGGCTCATTTTTTCTTAAACATATATACCCCTACTCACTAGATTCACTTCAAGAAATAACACATCATGTACTCAACAACATTGATGGTAGAAGGAAAATGTCATGCTTTCACATGCATTAGAATGGTTAACAAGTTAACGAACACAATGGGTGAATGAAAAACATATAAGGCCAAACAATTATTTCAAGCTTCAAAGGGGACCTAAGGATATGATCGTGTCAAGGTAAGCTTTTTAAGGCTCAATCGGTCCAAACAATGCCCTAATCATTTCCTCAGTCATGCACAATCTAGGATTTCGCCTCAAAAGAGTTTAAAAACAACTTCTAGGATAATCGAAACTCTACATGTACATCCATAAGCCTTCTCTAAACATGCACTCTTATCATTTTCAAAGTTAAATTTGCATCTAAGTGAGATGTAAATCATACATAAAAAGTGACTAAATTGTTTTACATGCTTCTGATCACATATGGTTTCACTGAAAGTAATCAAATCGCAACCATTTATGTCATTGGACAACCAATTCCACACTAGTATCAATTTAATCATGCATTAAAAATTAAAAAATTTTCCTCAGAAATCCATCAGTAATAGTCAAACTCAGCATATGATCATGTTAACATGGTGACTATCATCACTACATAATGTAAATATCAATACATGTTACATAAATTTAACATTATAATAATAAAACATGTAATGATACTCCCCCAAACTGAAGTGAAACGGTGTCCTCATTGTCCACGATTTCTAGGGTACCTGAGCCTATTACAATACTGAAAATGTGAGAGCTGAGTATACTACAATATTTAAAAGCACTTACAATAAACTAACTATGTACAATATATACATTACAAGACAACACACTGCAGCACACAACATCTATACCGCAGTACATTTGGTCAGAATGGGTACTTTCAGCAGCACCCAGGTCAAGTCTCTCTCTTTTTTTTTAACAAGTTTAAAGGTAACGCTGTGGCATTGAACTTTCCACGCCGCGACGTTAAGCTCTATGGATTCTGGCTTAATGCGCATAAAATAACTGTCATGTCGTGGCGTGCAATAGATTTACGCCTCACGTGAGAGGTCAACCTGCAGAATTCTACAGCAAACTCAGTTTTGCTGTAGGATTTGTTCCAAAGAGGTCCTCAACACCTCTAAAACTTATCTAAAATATAAAATTGCATAATATACAACAAAAATATACTAAAACACAAAATCAAGGTATTAAGTATATATATGACATAAAACATAACTAAAACATAAAACTAACTAAAGTTACAAAATCAAACATACTAACTACAAAACTATTAAAATCAAACATACTAACTAATATAAGACTCAAAACAAGAGAAAAACCTAAAAATTAACAAAACTACAAAATTAAACATACTAACATATATAAGAATTAATACTAAAGAAAAGCATATAAACTAACAAATTTACAAAAACCTAGTTTCCCTCCCAAGAAGGGCCTGAGTTATAGTACCGACAGGACTTTTACAAAGCAAACCGCTACACTGCACTCCAGTGTATATTTCCTTGGAATATAGCCGGTTTGATCCTAGAATGGATGGATCAGAAGGTAGGCCTTCTTTCACCTAATTGGAAGTCTCCATTTGGGGGTTGTGAACTCTTTCAAAGGCCTCAAATGATTAAGCTCATCCTCCATTTATTGTTCCTAAAATTTTAAAGAATAAAGACTTAAGTTAAATTGTACAAAATAAAACTTGAACTATATAACTTAAATTAGAACTAAATAAACTCGTTATTGATATTAGCAATATAGAAATAAACTGTCATACCAACCAAATGCCAAGAAATAAGTCTAAACTATACGAAAATAAACCAACATCCCTAGCAATGGCGCCAAAAACTTGTTTGTCCCTTTATTAGGTTGCAAGTGCACGGGTCATTCAAGTAATACAATGAAGAGTAAAGTTCGTTCTCTCGAGGATGATTGGCTTCCAATACTAAGTATTAACTAATAGCTTATCTAAATTGTATTCAAGAACATATAAAATAGGAAAAAAATGCAATAAAGCTAATCTATAGACAGAAAAGCGATAAATGAAAGTAAACATAATGGTTTAGAGATTTAGGGAATCCTTCTTCACCTCATACTTCAATTAATGATATGTAATCCTTAGAAGCAACATTAATAAATAGTTAAGTTAACTTAAGAATCTGATTTAGTTAAAAGCCTATGTGTAGGTCAGTTAACCCTGGCTTCCTTCACCTAGCTCACTATGCTTCCATGAGAACCAGAGTGAAATTTACTAATGAACGATCTATTCTCAAACACACACTATGCATGTTAAGAGGTATATTTCTAACTCATTAGCGATCAACTTATCCAAGCCAATTGAACTCATCGAACATGCATCAATCATACATATGATCTCAAATCCAAATTTCTATGTCTAGGTTCATCAAATTTCAACAAATCACTTAACAGTTGATCAAACTATTAAGAGCATTAAGATCTATATGATTGAACATAACCAAACATCAATATGTACTCAAAATAATAAAAATCATTAATATTCATACAAAGATCTAAAGTAATCCCTAAATACAGCTCAACTACTTCATGAAAGACGAAATCTATAAAAAAAGTCATGTTCATGGAAGATGGAAAAGAGAAAAGAAAAGGAAGAAGGAAGGAAGCTCATGGATATGATCTTTGATACTTGAATCTCTTTCCATGAAGAAGATGGCCTCCAACCTTGGCTCCCTTGGCCTTCTCTTAGCCCAGAAATGAAGTCCCAGCCGCAGCTTCTCTAAAACCTAAAAAGCTCTCCTTTTAAAATCTGTTAAAAACGTATTTATAGGCTTAGAAAATAGAGTCACGTCGCAGCATTAACATGCCTATGCCGCGGCGCGTTTCAATTTAGGTCACCACGCCGCGGCATGCAAATTTCGCAGCTCTCTGTCTGGATGCAGGGGATTCACCACCACGTCGTGACATTGATATGTCTGCGCTATGGCGTCAGCTGCCAGAATGCTTCTTTGGCTTTCTCTTCCAATTTTGGCTCAAATGCTCCATATATCTGCTTGTTTGGAGCCCTTCCTACAATAGAGAAATCACCAACTCATTAACAATTGTAAATTCACTTAATCAATAACAAAGTAATCACAATTTACTTAATATCATATAGGAAAGGTATCAGAATTGAATATAATAAATATAAGCACAAAACCTTCCATATATGCATACAATGAGGACTTAAACAATTAATGAAAGCATAGATACGGGGCTCAAATAACTACATTTCATAGAGTTATCAACTACCTCGGCTCATTGCTAGCTATACACATATCACAATATTTTAAAATGATTCTTATCTATATTACTAATTGAACATTATTCTATTCAATGTAAACAATATAAATTATGTGAAGGCGTTCAAAATGCTCTAATTGAAGTTTTGAGCATTAATGCTCCAAATAAAATGACATGTTATAATAGGTAAAAACCTTTTACTTTTCTTCTTTGTTTTTTTTTTCTTTCTCCATCTCTTCCTCTTTTTTTTTCTCTCCAACCTCCTTACTCTCACTATTCTCCTCTTTCTCCACCACACCCTTGGCTAACGATAACTGTTTCCGGCAACCATTGGCACCCACCTCAACTATTTTCAAAAGGTATAAAGCCTTGAATACTAGACATATGGTCTAGTATTTCTCATGATCTGGGTCACACAGTGATGCAAGCAGTACATGTCGTGTCTTGAGCAAGTTGTTTGATAGTGGTTTGTGGCGAATCGATTTGGTGCTTCTGGGCTAAGGCGCGTGTGCGATGTTGTGGTGGCAGTTGAACGCATTTCCTGGTGACATGTGACAGCTTAGGAGACTGAGGGGTTTGGTTGGGTGTTCGGTGGCGGAGTAGGTGAGGGAAATGGCGGTATGGCAGTAATGGTGACAGATCTGGGTTTGGTTCAACCATGGGCACATCATGGTAGGAGAGTTGATGGTGGATTTAGGCGACGCCATGGCGACCTCAACCACTGGCTGTAACCCTCGTCGGAGTCTCGGAAGCTCAGGCAACTAAAGGGTTTGGTTGGGTGTTTGGCAGCGGAGTAGGTGAGGGAAGTACCTGTATGGCAGCGACAGTGACAGATCTAGGTTTGGTTCAACCATTGGTGCATTACGATAGGGGAGTTAATGGCGAATTTAGGCGGCACAACAACGACCTCGACCGCCAGCCATAACCCTCGCTAGAGTCTCGGTGGCCACGCTAATGTGTTGGGGTGGGAGGTGACTTTGAAAAAGAAACAAAAAAGAAATTTGAGAGAGAAAAAATGAAAAGATTGATTATTGTTTATATGTTAATAAGGTTGCATGTCAAATACAAGAGCCATTGATTAATTTTTCCACAAAATCAACTATTTTTTTCACAAAATCAACAGTGAAAGGATGTGAAGCATCCATGCTCCAAACTTTTTTAGGAGCATTGAAAATGTTTCCAAATTATATAAGTGTTTACCAAAATATTTCGAATATCACTAATTAGACTATGGTAAACCATTTGTCTATGGACAAAGTTTGATTCTCGATCTCAATTCGGGGAAAGGAATCGCTTCCTCTTGGGATTCTAGTCTAAGTTTAATATCTTAGAGGAATTCAAATGATGATTTTGATTTCAAGATGGTTATGCAACTTCAAAATTGAATGTTTATGCATGCTTTTAACTTGATGAAAAATAAGTTTGAAAATAAGAAAGGCTTCACTTTCGAGAAATAAGAGAAAGAATTAGTGCAAATGAAAATAAGTTAAATATAAATGACTGAAATAAAAGTGCATTCAAAATAAATATGACAAATATTGTTAAAATACTTAAAATAAAGAGCATAAAGTAAAGCAATTTAAAGTAAATGCAATGAAAAGTAAACGTGCAAGTATATAAATTGCAAGAAAGTAAAGTTGTAAAAAAGTAATGAAAGCAATAAAAAGAACTCAAATGATCTTTGAAAGAATCACTTGATCAGGAGTAGAAGAGAATTTGCAAAAAAAAATGTAAAGACTGGAAATGTAAAATGAACTTGTATTTAAAGTTGTATTTACAAGTGTTTGTGAGTATGGAATTTCCAGTCCCTAAATGTTTCCATCCACTTGGTATTTATAGACTTCCTAAGTAACTACTTGTTTTACAAGATCTTGACAAGTGTCTTAAACAAAAATAACTGTGTAATGATTAGTAATCTTTGTCAAATAACCACCAAATATTTGTCAGCAATCATCGTGCCACCAATAACTGCTCGATCTTTCTAAGCAATCTTTGTGTTTGTCTTGATCTTATATCCTCAACTGCTGCTAACTTCCATTTCAAATTCAAATCCTTTCTTTTAAATTCAAACTTGAATCTTCGAACATTTGCTGGCTTCCACTCAAGGTCTTTTTTTATCTTCAAAAATTTTGCTAAGTGTAGCTACTCTTCGTATCTAATGTTTCAATAGTCAATTGAAATCACTACTCCCCATATGAGATCAAAATGACCCCAATTGATTTTGAATTGAAATCAATATTGTAATCACAACCTCAATTCCAATCTAAGAACTCATAAGTCCACAATGAATTGTATTCATGCCAAATCTTATACTAAACTATCAAAATTGCACTATATCGAAAAGTGTTTATTTTTGTACCAACAGATGCCCCCCAATATTTATTCTCGAAGTATGAGAGATAAATATTTTAGCTTTTTGAGCATTACTTTTCAATCATAATTGGACTTGAAGATTGTGCTTGATCCATATTAGTTCAACGTAATACAAGCAATTAAAAGGTCAAGTGGCAAAATATGTAATTTGGGATTCAAATCTCCAATCACCTGTTCTGCTACTATGTGGCCATTCCCCATACCTCCACTTTTTAGGGAATTACAAAGCCGATGATGGCTTTTAATGGATAAAAATTGCTTTAGTCATACGTTCTTCACGTTAGCATTTAATAGTGTTATTGTGCACATTCTCCCCCCTCTATCTCTCTCTCTTCTGATTTTAAAAATCTCTATTTATAAGGTGAAAAAGGGTTTTTCCCTTTTACTTCTTTTTCTTCTACTCTCTAAATCTTCTCTATGCAATCCTCTACCATTGTTGATTCCTAAAGCTCCCTCGTAAGTTTCCTATGTTCTCCTTTCTCCTAAAGACTCCATATTCCTTGAAGTCAACAATGGCCTCTTCTTCTTCTAAAACAACATCTGCTCAAGTTTCTACCTCAAACTCTGCTACAGAAGAAATCATGGAGTTACCAACATTGCCACAGTGACCACTTCATTGAAAAAGTAATGAATCTCCTACATTCTAGACCCTTCAACTGATAATTTTGAACTCTGGAAGACTTAGTTAATGATTCCTTTCAGTATGGGTCAAAAAAGACTAGCATTTCTAGGACCTACCCTTCCTCTAGAGTAATATCAGTCCATCCAATCTTTCTTCCCTTGTATTGGAGAAGAGTCAATCCTAACTTTTCAACCTTCCTTAAAAACTAACTTCTTCAACTATTTCTCAAAAGTCTTTCGAAGCTCACCACCTACTAGCTTCCACACTAGATCTTTGTATCTCAGATGGTTAAATCGAGTCGAAAGTGCTAAACAAACTTCCTGGAAAGCAGCTACCATTTTCGATTTTATCAAGTTGAGTAGGGAGCGTTCGAAATATAATACTCCTATGTTGATAAGTTCCTTATTTTTCTGGAACAGGTCTACTTGTTGGGAATTACGGATACATTATGCAATGAAAAAAACAAAAATTCCCACTAAGGATCTATGCAAAAGAGACCATAATTCATGTTTTAAAAGAGTTTAACTCTTGAAGCATGATAAAATCAAGCATCATGAGTCACCAACACTGTAACAGCAACAATGTCTCTGCGGTATCCACATGAATAGACTCACGAAAGTCCAACGTCCGAAAAGAGGAGTCCCACGTCTTTGGCACAGTGTTAGCTGCGAAGAGAAGAGAAATATGTCACTCTCTCACTCATTATTTCTGTCAAGTACGGCTAGGGTTTGTAATGCATGACTTGACAACCCCCTTAGCAATGCTATTTATAATAGTTCTTACCTTATGCTAGTGAAAGCAATTGCAAGGTAAGCTGTGCAACCCTAGACTCATCTGTTATAAGTCCGGCCAACGATTGAATCTCGATCCAACTTGGATTCTAATTGCTCCAATTTAGTCTGCTCTATGTGTGCGACCCTATAGGTCCTCATGACGTTAGTATTAATATTAAAATCCCATTTTAATATTATAAGCAGTAAGCGGTATCTAGTAATACATCGTTGTTACCTAAGTAATGAGAATGTCAGTGATTTGACGTAACCTTTCTGTGATCAATGTTACCGTGCAGTTTAGTCCCTTTGTCCAGATATCTAGATTGAACACAAGGCATGGAACGTGTCACCCTTGTATAGTTCAATCTTCTGTTTCCTGATACTCGAGTAGACATAGTAATAACAAATGAGATCAATATCTCATATTGACTCATTTGAGCATGACCATGCATTTCGTAGTCTCACTCAATCAGGGGGCCTGAAAATATCACTCATGTTATGTAGGAGGGACAAATCTCATCTAGGTCACTCACATCCCTCCACATGATTCGCATTATGTCTAATAACTAACTTTATAATCACCTTGTTACATATGACGTTTAATGGTATTAAAATATACAACTCTTAATGTAGGAAGAGTAATGATTTTAAGTCAAAGGACCACATACACCATTTTCACTATGAGAATCGCTTATGACACTCATGTAACGATCCACGTAGTGTTCTCATAGCGGGTTAGTCCAATACATTATTACTCTATTATGTATCTATGTAAAGACTCGATATCTCATATCCATGACCCGTGAGATGTGGTCATCAGTCTACGTAAATACGAGTCTCAATACATTATTGTCGTCCTGATTAACAATAATGTTTGACTAAGGACATTTAAAAATAGTGTTTTGTTTCTATCCAATAGCATCTCACAATCAAGTCATCCACTTGATGTCCTATGGCATAAAACTTACTATTCTAAGGACTTTATTATGTTTTATCATAAATAACACACAATAAATGAAATGCCTCATATATTAAATAAATAACATAATACAATGTAAGCTAGTAAGGTTAAAATAAATTGGTCTCTAAGGTATACAACAACAGTACTAACACATTCCATGTTCCTTATAGGATGATCCCTACTCTCTTTGACATCACTGCCATCACAGGTCGTAAACCTCTGAACAGGGTAATCACTAGCACCATGAGCCCTACAACAACGATTGAACCCAACTTCTCGAAGTTGACCTATACTGCCTTCATCGAGAACAACTTTGTCGAGACTGATGAAGTTTCTAATGAAGAGCATATGGCCTTCCTAATATTTTGGCTTAGTGCCATTGTTTTCTGCACCAAGTCTCTCCAAATTCCAAAATCTCTTCTTCTTTTAACCAATCTTCTCCATAAAGGTTCTCCACATTGTTTGGGCAAATTGATTCTTGCTCAACTATATGCTTCAATGACAGAAGCAATTAATCTTCTTCGATCAGACAACAAATCTCTCACCAATCTTGGTGGTCCTTACTGGTTATTGCAGCTTTAGCTCAATGCCATCCTCGAACCCTATCTGCAAAATCATCACCTTTAACCAACACTAAAATAATCAAAGGTCCTCGCTTATCCCAACTTTACTTCGCCACGAAACCAAGCAACAAAGTTGAGGATTTCAAATTCTTCTTTTTATTATTTCTAAACATGAAAAGTCAGTCAGACAAATTCAATTTTTCTTTGCTACTCAACAATGTCGCCCTAAATGGTTTCGACAACCATTTCTATGCTTAACCTCCACAGCAGAGGTTGAAAACCATAATATTTGGAGCAACACCTTCACCACTTCGATTCTTTCTCCTGTTATCCTAAGTCAAAAGATTACAATCTCCAAATCTACCTACCTTCTTGTGTCTTTAGACAATTTAGTTTTTCATAATGTATCCCTGCTCCCATCTCACTCAAAGATAAGCATCAAATTTGTGAGTCAAAAGCCAAAGACTTCAAGCAATACAAACATTTCATGCAGAAGAATACCAAAATAAGAGAATGATTTAACATTTTTGAGTGCGAACCATCATTCTTTTCAACTCTAGGAATTGAAAACTGATGGAAAAAGTATTACTTCCCACATAAGTGTTCATTTGCAGAGTGCCTTTGAAGATTTACTAATGCAGGCTCCTCTATGCAGATTGTAGTTGCTTCCGAGAAAACAAAAGGTATGCACCTTAAAGAAATTTCTAAATTTGAGAAATTCTTCAATGTCAAATACGATCCTCGAAACTTAAGACTAGTGGTTCGAGAGGCTGAGCAAGTCTTGAAACAAAAGAAAACAGAGCATCACCAATTATGTTACGCTCGTTTTATTGGTGTGTTGGTTTCAAATTTGTTGGCCTCGTTTGAACGATTCGGAACCTCACTAAAGATTCCTCTACTTCCCAATGCTTCTTTTAGTATGGCAAATCAATAGACCCCAAAAGTGGAGCGTTGGGTGTTGGTAAGGAATCAAAGAAATGAGAAGTAACTTTTGCCAACTGTGATCTGGAAAACTGCCAGATTCCAATTTTTTGATATACTCGAGTAATAAAATACCCACCATATAGTAAAGTCAAGCCTTTGTAATTTTAGTTTTTTGTCTTTTCAATTTGATAACTAATTAGACATTTTCCATTGTAGTTTTGAAAAGAACCAAAGTAATGGAAGATCCTCATGAAGACTAGGAGGATGAACCATCGAGGCCCAGTAAAGTACAAAAAACTAAAACGAAAGCCTCGGTGAAGACAACTTCTTCATCTCAACTTCTAAAAAAGCCTGCCCCAGCTCCTTCGAAAACAAAGATTACTGAGAAATAGAAAAGGTAATCGAAGAAACCTCACCTGCTGCCTCTCCACTATCCAAGGTAAAAGATGTTTGAAATTTAATTTCTGAATTAACTCTTCTTACACCTGAATTCGATTCCTTTTCATTTTTTAGGAAAAGACAATTGCAGAAAGCCAAATGAAAACTGGGCGTATAAAACATGGAGTGCTGGAACAGGCACAAATCATTTTTTCTAAAAGCTCTGATGAATCCTCGAAAGAGGATGAAGAACCAATTTCCTCAAAGAGTGCAAAATTAGCATCAACCACTCAAAGTGAACCCTCATTAGTGAGTCTTATATATATATATATATATATATATATATATATATATATATATATATATATATTATGTGTCTGCTTTTCTCATCTTAATCACTTTATCTACTACAATTTATTTATTATTGCTTACCTGCTTATTTTCTGTGATTAAGGCTTTTTACCCTTTCTTTGTATTCACATCTTTTAAGAAATAGCTTCAACGAAATTTGTTTTATAAACGTTTGTGAAAAGTTTTTAAATACTCAATTCATCTCTCCTCTTGAGTACTGGAGCCACTTGGTAACAGATGAAGATGACGTTATGAAACGTCTTGAAGATATTCTATCCAAACGTTCTCTATCTTCAAAGTCTCACCATTCCCTGACCCATTCGGAGGTTGAGATCCAAAGTATATATGCTCCTCAATTACTAAAAAAACTGGTTGATCTTTCAAACTTTGGGGTAGATCAAGTTATGGCAGTCGAAGACAAAAAAAACAAAAACTACTAGGCCTACTTGACCAACTGAATCGAAACAAACACCTTCTAGACACGAATACCCAATCAATGGTTCAAGAATTGATAAGCCTGACAAAGGACTTGCCTACCAAGCTTTCCAATATCAATCAATTTATCAACAACAACCAACAATTATTTGAGAAAAAAAACTAATTAATGGTAAACGTTACTAGGACAAAAAAAAATGCTCGAAATACCACTACTCTTTTGACGACTCAACAAAATATCAAACAGAATGCAGAAAGAATTGTTGAGCTCAAACAAAAACTGCAAATTCTTGAAGGGCAATAAGTAGAACTTCGTGTCCTTGCTGAGGATTGTGCTCGTCAAGAACAAACCCTTAATGAATATCGCCAATGGTGGACAGTCAAAGGTATCCAGGTGAAGCAGGCCATCCAAGATCTAGCTCCATCTTTTGAAGCAGCCTCCAACGAAAAGAAGAAGATCATAGATACTTGGGTATCATTGTTTTCAAAACTTCATTAAAATACTTTTGAATGTTTATTTTATAATGATAAATTTGATTACTTTTGAATTGAGATCCTAACATTTATAATGAGATTTTAATTTATGAATTATTGGTTTATATAACTTCAAGTATTTACCATTTATCGAAGCAATTCTATCATTAGAATTAATGTTTATGATCAAATACGCATTACTAGAAAACACGCTTTTGACTTGATATGGTCCTTCCCAATTTGGGGACCATTTTCCAAACAACTTCGATTTTTTCTCCATAGGCAATATAACTTTCCAAACTAAATCACCTAAGTTAAACTCTTTTCTTCTGACTAGAACATTATAAAATTTTGCAATCTTTTCTTTTTGTCAAATAAAATTTTCAAGAGTAATTAATCGGTCTTCATCCATTTGATTTAGTTCATCAAACATCAAGTCCCAATAATCTTGAGTAGGAATTTCATCTTGACGTTATAATCTAATTGATTGAAGATTAATTTCGATTAGTAGCACAATTTCATGTCCATAAACCAACTGATAGGGCGTAGTGGCAATAGCTTCTTTAGGAGAATTTTGATAAGCCCACAGAACTTAGCTTAATGTTTCATGCCAATTTCTTGATTTTCGACCAATATGCTTCTTAATTAAACCAATTAAAATCTTATTAGCTACCTCGACCTACCCATTAGCTTGGGAATAATATGGAGTCGAAGTAAAAAATCTAATATTCCTGGATTTAACAAACTCAATTATATGATGACCAATAAACATAGTTCCTTGATCAATAGTTAGAATTTGAGGAATATCAAACCTATGTATAATGTTTTCTTCGACAAAATTTATAACATCTTGTTGGGTAACATCCTTCAAAGGAATTACCTCGACCTATTTTGTAAAATAATCAATGGCAACTAATATATACTTATGCCCTTTAGAAGATGGTGGATGAATCTGACTTATCAGATCGAGAACTCATCCTTGAAATGGCCAAAGTTTTATAATCGAATGTAAATCACTTGCAGGAACATGTTAAATTTTTCCATGCTTTTGAAACTCTTCACAGGACTTAGCATATGAATGACAATCTTTAGCCATTGTAGGCCAATAGACCCTCTGTCTATGCAGTACCCATTTCATCTTCTCACCAGCTTGATGAGCATCACAAATGCCTTCATGCACTTCTGTTAAGGTTGTGAATGATTCCTTTTCACTTAAACATGTCGATAAATTCTCATCTACTAACTTTTTGTAAAGTGATTCACCCATTATAACATAATGTAAGGCTTTATATTTTAGCTTCCTTTTGACTGCTATATTTGGGATTTGTAAATAATTAACAATCGATTTTCTCCAATCAGAATCATTCATATCCTCGATTAGACATACTTCTAAATTCTCAAATAGATACAACTTTCTTTTGATTTTGATTAATTTAAACAAAGTTAAACTCGAAATCTTGTAACCTAAAACTATTTGAGCAAACTCGTAGGCTTCATAGTTTCTTCCCTCTGAATATCTTACAATATAATCTCATCGAATTCACATGACAATCTTGTCGCAAAAGCAAAGTATCTGAATAGGTTTTGATTAATGCATTTATATTCTCGAGTTAGTTATTTAATGACTAGTTGGGAGTCACCCAAAACATTAACATTTCTGGCCTTAACCGAAATTAACGTCAGTAAGCCAGTAGTCAAAGCTTCATACTCAACTTCGTTATTTGAACACTCATGTTTTAATTCGAACATCAATTTAGTTTGAGTCTCGATAGGTAAAATAATTAAAACACCAAGACCAACTCCCCCATTGTGTTTCGATCCTTCGAAATATAACTTCCGTCGTTTTAAACCCATGTAGTTGATGTCTTTTTCTTTAATGTCAACACAATGATGGTCAGTCAAAAAGTCTGCCAATACTTTGCCTTTCGCAGTCTTTTATGGTACATATTTTAAAGAAAATTCGATTAAAGTAAGAGCTCATTTTCCTACTCTACCATGCAAGATAGGTTTGGATAACATGTACTTTATTATATCTATTTTTGAAACAACAAGCACATCATGTGACTTTACATAATACTTTAACTTAGTATAGGAGAAATACAAAGCTAAACATAACTTCTCTACTGTACTATATCTAGTTTCAGCATCTATTAAAACTCTACTAAGATAATAAATGGCTCTTTCGACTCTATTTTCATCTTCTTGGGCTAACATGCACCCAATAGTTTCATTTGATGCTAAAATATATAGTTTCAAGGGGCGACTAGGTATTGGAGGCGTCATTACTAGAGGATTAGCTAAACAATGCTTGATTTGATCAAAAGCCTCTAGATGTTCTATTTCCCATCAAAACTTTTCCTCAACTTTGAGCTTCAAAAGTGAAGAGAAAACTTCGGTCTTTCCATATAGATTTGAAATAAATCTTCTCATGAAGTTAATCTTTCCTAGCAGAGACTGAAGTTGCTTCTTATTCGAAGGAGGTGATGCTTCAAGTATAGCCTTAGCCATGTTTTGATCAACCTCTACTCCTTTCTTCTAAACCAAGAACCCAAGGAAATTTCCTGTAGAAACACCAAAAGCACACTTAAGAGGATTCATTTTCAATCCATGTTTTCTCATTCTTTTAAATGATTGTCTCAAATTCGAGAGGTGCTCCTATTCTGATCTCGACTTGACCACCATATCATTAATTTAAACCTCCATGAATTTACCAATAACATCATGAAAAATGGTATTTATGGCTCTTTGATATATGGCTCCAACATTCTTCAAACCAAATGACATGACTACCTATTCGAAAGTGCCAATTGCTCTGGGACATCGAAAAGCTATTTTTGACACATCCTCTTCTGCAATGTAAATTTGATTATACCCAGAATAACCATCCATGAAACTTAAATTTCATGACTTAAGGCTAAGTCAATCAACATGTTAGCAATAGGCATAGGATATTCATCTTTAGAAGTAACAGAATTTAAATCTCGAAAATCAATGCATACTCTTAACTTACCATTCTTTTTCATAACAGGAACAACATTAGAGATCCAGTTAACATACCTAGCAGTTCGAATGAATTTAGCTTTTAGTAACCTTTCAATTTCTTCCTTAATCTTCAAGACCACTTCAGGGGAAAATGTTTTTAGAGCTTGCTTAATTAGTCTTTGTCCTGCACAAATTAGCAGTCTGTGTTCTACCAGATCTCGATTGAGTCCAGGCATTTCTTCATAATCCCAAGCAAAACAATCTTTATATTCTTCGAGCAAATGAATCAACTCATACTTGAAATTGGAATTTATTAAGCTACTTACAAAAGTAGGTTTCCTTATTACATCATTTCCTAAATTAACCTCTTCTAAAGGATATCTTTTTAATATAAGAAGATAGAGGGGCTTGTTGAATCCCAAAGAAGAATAACCATAAATACAATCCAAGTTGGTATATTTAGTAACACCAAGTTTTTCAACTATATAGGCTTAATTTCGAGTCATTTGACTCGAAATTGCACTATTTGCATAATTCTCAACAATATAGGTTGTTTTTCGAGCCATGTGGCTCTTAATCTCCATTATTACAACTTAAGGCCAAATATACTTGGCCTAGAATGTTAAATAGGAGTCTGTATGCCCTAGAATTATTACAATTTGAAGTTGAAATGAATCAGCTTTTGGTATGTGGTGTGGTGTGAATTGTGAATTAAAATTGAGATTAAAAACAGTTGTCAAGTCCCACCAAAATTATAAAAACCTTGCAACCAGATGTAGTTAGCAAGGATCGATCCACAGAGAACTAATTCAATTAACACTATTGATTGAATCTTAATTTAAACTCCAAAAATAATAAACAGTAAAAATAGGGTTTGTTTGTTAAAACTATGAAAAAAAATTAAATTGAAAGCAATAATAATGAGTATGATTTGAATTACCAATTAAAAGGTATTGGTTAAGAGATGGAATTCACCACTAGATTTATATGATCATGCTAACTTACATTCTCTTTATACCAATATCACCAATTATGCTTTTATGTGATTGTGAGATAAATCCCCTGTTTTCCTTAAGTTTTGCTTAATTCAGCAACCGCTCAAATTAAATCCTAATCACTAGTTAGTTATAAATCAACCGCTCTTTTCCCCACCTAATGATTACATTAAGATTTAGAAAACCAATCACACTAAGGTCTAATCACACACCGGGGTTAAATTACTTAGATCATATACTTCACTAATCATACCACCGCAACTGCGCATAGCAATCCTAATTTTACTACTTTCGAAAATAATGAAAAGTATAAAAACCTTTATACCGAATTAAGAATAGAAACATATGAATAAGAACATAACTGTATTGAATATAAAGGAATATGTAAGATTCCCATAATCAAAACTAGAGTTTCATCTTCCCTTAACCAAATAAGAACTTAGCCGCCCATGGCAAATTCAGAATCAAAAGAAAAACTAAAGGAAATCGTCATCAAGAATAAAAGTGTGAAAGAAAACTAAAGATCAGGCTAGTTTCTAATGATTGAGGTTGATGGATCTTTGATGACTCGAACCCGAATCCTAATCCTTGATCGAATCTCCCACTCTCTTGTTCTTTGTATTCTCCTCAGTTCCTTCGCAGCTTCTAGTCCAAAGATCCCCTTTTAGGACCTTAGGTAACCCTATTTATAACTTTGGATACCTAGTGCATCATTAGAATTCATATATGCTTTCATGATGCGATGACACGGGCCGTGTCATATGACATGGCCTACCCCGTGTCAGGGTCTGTCAGCATAATTTTAGCAAAATTAGAAGTCATAGAGGAACACGGCCTACCCCGTGTCAGAGGACATGGGTCGTGTTGTTGGTCAACGCTGAGAATTAGCTCGAATTACAATGCCAGAGAAGGACACTGCCTACCCCGTGTCTTGGGACATGGGATGTATTGTTAGTCAAGCCCAGTGCAACATCCTGTTAAAGTACCAGAGAAGGATATGGCCAACCCCGTGTCGCTTAATTTCTTCATACTCAGCCATAATTCTTCACATATTCTCTTTTCTCTTTGCTTCTAGTGATGATATTGATCTCCTGAAAAACACAATGCGATTATGAGTACTTATAAAACACATTTAAGCAAAGTTTCACAATAAGGATCCGATTAAACTTCATATCTAGAAACTTAGCTAAAAGTTAACAATTAATCACACATGAAGTCCAATTAGATCAAACATAAGACACTTAAGATATATAAATAATTAACAGATCAAATACCCCCACACTTAACCTTTTGCACTCGTCGGCAAAACATAAGACCAAACTAGGGAACAAGGAAAAACAAAACAAATTGAAAGCTAAAAATTTTAAAGGACTCAATTTCCAATGATATTCAAGAAAGGTAAAAGTTTGTAAGCAATAAGAGCAAAAAAAGATTCAAGGGATCAAAACAATCAAGAGATAACAATTCTTCACACCTCAAACCAACAAACAAGGTTTCTTCAATTTGAAAAACATGAATTAAGAATGATAGATCCTCATAAGATACACTCTCAATTTCTCAAGTATTTACAAGGTAAGTATTTCACTCAATTTAACCCATGAAAAATGTACTACGATAAGCTTGCTTATCTTCTACTTCTCCACTACTCAAACACATGCACACACAAATCAAGAGGACTTTATTCAAGGATGTAATAGGGCAAAGGTAATGGAAGGAAATAATATGGATATGGCAATATAAGTACCTAAGAGAATAAAAGAACATTAGGGAGGAACTCAAATGACTAACATGAAATTTTATCCCCCCAAATCTATATAATGCATATCCTCTTTACATATTTCTTTCCTTTTTCTTTCTTTTCTTTTACAACCTTTCTTGCATTCATTCTTTTTCTTTGCATATTGCACATCAATTTGCACAACCCTCACACATGTCATATTAAATATTTGCAAGTAAAAGAGCTCCTCCAATGAAAATGAACCAATATTCTCTCATTTCCTAAGGTAAGGTAAAAACATAATTTTTCACATAGGACATGTAATGAGCAAAAACAAAGGATAGGTAAACAGGCTCAAGGAGGTTAATCAAAGGGAAATAATGCAAGGTAGGCTATTTGGCCAAAGTAGTTAATCAAGAATGAAGACCTCAATTATGTTCATACATGCAAATGAAAATATAGCCTCAAAAAGAATCAAAGCAAGTTCTAGAGTGATCAAATGACATGAGTGAAAATCACACAAGAAAGAAAAGAATGACATAAATGTTAAATCCATCCATCAATAGGTTCAAAATCTCACAAGGTATGCTTCTATCAATCTCAATCCACCAATCAAACATCTAAAACCAAGTATGTCAAATTCAAGACGGAAGAAGAAATTTATAAATCATAGCCTTAAATTTCAATTGCTTCAAACTCATAGACTTCACGAAATCAAATAAAAACACACAAATATTTTTTTAAAAAAATAGCAAAAACAAAATTTTAAAATTAGAAAACATAATGTAAAGTCCTCCCTCACACTTAAATTCCACATTGTCCTCAATGTAAATCTCAAAAGAAAAACAACATCCATCAAAATCATCAATTAATGAAGGACAAGTAAAATAAAATAGAGGGAAAAAAAAGAAATATCTTTATCAAATGAGGAGGCTTCCACCAGGGTCCCACTAGCCTTTCTTAATATCCTTGGCTTCACCACTGAATTGTAGCATGTTTACTTTATCAACGTCATTGTCATTGTTTATGTTGGATCATGGTCCAAAAACAAAATCTACCACAGTAGTGACCGCCATTCGGTGCTCTTTTCCCTTCTTTGAAAGTACTTCAATGGGCTTCAACTTCATCTCCCTTTGTGTCTTAGATTCTGCAACTGAGTCATGATCATTGTTGATAGATCCTTCAATACCATTAGTTGCTATATAAACAGAATCATCAGCTCTCAAGTATGCAGAAATCTCAGTACAAATAACACATATCATATCACCATCATAATCAATATATAAGCGGCAATGGATAGAATCACTGAAGCTAATTAAATCAGGAAATTCATCACATAATTCATCATAAGTGTCCTCAACTAAATCAGCAAGTAAATTAATATGAAAAATAGCATGCTTCTCCATGGGATACTTCAAAGCATCAAAAATGTTAAACTGAACAATTGAGTCTCCAAACTCCATGGATAGAGTTCCTGCATGCACATCTATTTTGGTCCTCGCTATTTTGAGGAATGGCTTCCCTAAAATGAGTGGAGTCTTGCTAGATGGTGACTCCCCTTCCATTTTCAGAACATAAAAATCTATAGGAAATATTAGTTCATCAACCTTTACCAACACATCTTCAATCAACCCGGCTGGATACACATTGCTTCAATTAGCCAACTAAATCACAACACATGTAGAATGCAAAGGGCCAAGTCCAAGAGAGTGAAAAATAGACATAGGCATTACATTAATAGAAGCACCTAAATCTAGCATAGCATGCTCAAATTTGTAATTGCCTATAACACATAGAATTGTAAAAGTCCCTAGATCATTGCATTTCTGAGGCATAGGTTGAATGAGGGCTAAAACATTTTGGTTTATATTAATTTTCTCATTACCCTTCAGCCTCCTCCTTTGGGTGCATATTTCTTTAAGAAACTTGGCATATTTTGGGATTTGCTTGATTGCATTCAGCAATGGAATATTAACTTCCACTTTCCTGAAAGTCTCAAGAAAATCTTTATCTTTCTCAGTCTCATCTTTCTTGGTCTTAACCAGCCTACCAGGGAATGGAGCCTTAGTGACATATTTAGGAAGGGGTGCAGGAATACTTACCTTAGGGGCCTTAGAGTTTTGCCCCTCCTCATTTACCTCATTTAGCTTTTGATCCTTCTCTTTAGTGACTGATGAGGGAGGTGGAGGTGATGGAGGTTCATCTAACGTCTTCCTACTTTGCAATGTGATAGCACTGACATTTTCCCTCAGATTCATGTCCGGTTGTGAGGGAAGTCTCCCAGAGAGTTGGCTCTGAACCTTGTTGATTTCTGTGGCTAACTGCCCTACTTGGTTCTATAAGGTATCAATTATAGCCCTTGTTTCTTGTTGAAACTGAATGTTGTTAATGGCTATTTGCCTCATTAGCTCCTCTAGTGACGGCTTAGGTTGCCCAAGAGCTTGAGCTTGTTATTGTCTCGGTGGGAAAGGTGCTTACCTCTGTTGAAATCCTGGAGGCTCATAAGCTGGAGGTTGATTCTGGGGCTACTTTCCATAACTAAAGTAAAGATGATCCTTCCACCCTGGATTATACCTATTAGAGTAGGGATGTCTATAATATCCCCCTACTATCTTTACCTCCTCATTTGTATCCTCTTGTAAGATAGGACACATATCAGTGGGATATCTATCAGAGCAACAAATCTCACAAGCATTCACCGGTGTTTTCCCATTATCCATAAGCTTCTAAATCATGTTGGTCAACTGAGTCATCTCCTACTGCAAGCTAACTGTTTCCCCCTCTTTTACTGCTCGCACTCTTGTGTCATTCATAGTGAAGAATTATTTAGTGTTCGCAGTCATTCTTGCATTTAAGTTTCTAGCTTCTTGAGGAGTCTTATCAACCAACGCTCCTCCACTAGTAGCATCAATCATGTTGCAGTCCATCACTAGCAAACCCTCATAAAAGTACTGAATTAGTAGTTGTTCACTAATTTGATGTTGGGGACAGCTAGCACACAACCTCTTGAACCTCTCCCAGTAATCATGAAGTGATTCCCCATGCCTTTGTTAGATGCTGCAAATTTCTTTTCGAATGGTGGCGGCCTTAGAGGCAGGGAAGTATCTATCTAGGAAAGCTTGAGCCATGTCTTGCCGTGAATTAATGGATCCAGGTGGTAGATAGTATAGTCACTCATTGGCAGAATCTTTCAAAGAGAAGGGAAAAGCAATGAGCTTGACTTGATCCACTAGAATTCCCGTAGGCTTCATGCTAGAGCACACCATATGGATCTCCTTCAGATGTTTGTTGGGGTCCTCCCTGGCTAATCCATTGAAAGATGGCAAAAGATGGATTAAACCAGACTTCAACTCAAATGCCTCTTCATTTTCTGAAATTTCTATGCACAGAGGTTGTTGGTCTACATTTGGAGGACCCAGTATCCTTAAAGTATTTTTTTTCATCATCACTTCTTCAGATGTTTTAGAAGATATCTCAGAACTGGATAAATTTACATGGCGGGCAACTTCGACGTCAGCAGGTATGAATTGAAGAGGAAACTATGAGCTGACTTATTCAAAGTAATGTCTTAAATTCTTTAATTGCTCGTTCACTGCACCACTGGACATGAACAACTGCAAAACAGTCAGAAAGAAGGAATTAAAGTATTAAAAACTGAAACAAAAACAGAGTGAAAAAATAGGAAACAAATTAATAGCGCAATTGAACAATTAGTTCTCCGGCAATGGCACCAAAATTTAGTATAGTGTGGATTGTGAATTAAAATTGAGATTAAAAATAGTTGCCAAGTCCCACCAAAATTATAAAAACCTTGCAACCAGTTGTAGTTAGCAAGGGTCGATATACAAAAAACTAATTCAATTAACACTATTGATTGAATCCTAATTTAAACTCCAAAAATAATAAATAGTAAAAAGGGAGTTTGTTTGTTAAAACTATGAAAAGGAATTAAATTGAAAGCAACAATAATGAGTATGATTTGAATTACCAATTAAAAGGTATTAATTAAGAGATGGAATCCACTACTGGATTTATATGATCATGCTAACTTACATTCTCTTTATACCAATATCACCAATTATGCTTTTATGTGATTGTGAGATAAATCTCCTATTTTCCTTAAGTTTTGCTTAATTCAGCAACCGCTTAAATTAAATCCTAATCACTAGTTAGTTATAAAGCAACCGCTCTTATCCCCACCTAATGATTGCATTAAGATTTAGAAAACCAATCACACTAAGATCTAATCACACACCGGAATTAAATTACTTAGATCATATGTTTTATTAATCATACCACCGCAACCACGCATAGCAATCCTAGTTTTACTACTTTTAAAAATAATGAAGAGTATAAAAACCTTTATACTGAATTAAGAACAAAAACATATAAATAAGAACATAATTGTATTGAATATAAAGGAATACGTAAGATTCACATAATCAAAATTAGAGTTTCATCTTCCTTTAACCAAATAAGAACTTAGCCGCCCATGTCAAATTCAGAATCAAAAGAAAAACTAAAGGAAGACATCATCAAGAATAAAAGTGTGAAAGAAAACTGAAGATCAAACTAGTTTCCAATTATTGAGGTTGATGGATCTCTGATGGCTCGAACCTGAATCCCAAACTTTGATTGAATCTCCTACTCTCTTGTTCTTCGTATTCTCCTCAGATCCTTAGCAGCTTCTAGTCCAGATGTCCCCTTCTAAGACCTTAGGTAACCCTATTTATAACTTTGGATACCTAGTGCATCATTAGAATTCGTATTTGTTTTCCTAATACGACGACATGGGCCGTGTCATATGACACGGCCTACCTCGTGTCAGGGTTTGTTAGCACAATTTCAACAAAATTAGAAGTCATAGAGGAACACGGCCTACCCCGTGTCAGAGGACACTGGCCGAGTTGTTAGTCAAAGCTCAAAATTGGCTTGAATTGCGATGCCAGAGAAGGACGCGACAGACATGGGGCGTGTTGTTGGTCAAGCCTAGTGCAACATCCCATTGAAGTACCTGAGAAGGACATGGCCAACCCCGTGTCTTGGGACACAGGCCGTGTCACTTAATTTCTTCATATTCAGCCATAATTCTTCATATATTCTCTTTTCCTTTTGCTTCTAAGGATGATATTAATCTCCTGAAAAACACAATGCAATTATGAGTGCTTATAAAACACACTTAAGCAAAGTTTCACAATAAGGATCTGATTAAACTTCATATCTAGAAACTTAGTTAAAAGTTAACAATTAACCACACATGAAGTCCAATTAGATCAAATATAAGACACTCAAGATATAAAAATAATCAACAGATCAGTATGATAGAGAAACCTGTTAGGGTGAAGGCTACCATCTCGACCCCCTTCCTACCGAGAGCTGTTGAATCCCAAATGCAGAATGGTCCGACACTAGGCACATATATTTGTAGATCTGCATAGTTCTGGTTGACATGGCACAAAGTGTCATCAGCCTCTACCATCTCAAGCTTGTAACACCCCAAACTTTCTATTTATTAAACAGTAATTTTGACAGTTAACAAAATTCTACTGTTTAGTGATTTCTGTGTACTGTAAAGTTATTTTGAATATTCTGTCTGTATATTTGATCGTTTTGAGTAATTTGCTTCGTGTCAAGAAAATAATAATTTTCGGGCCGGAAAAATATACGTAAATTAATTTTTACTGTTTAGTCTTAATTAATTTACGTAATTTGATTTGATATTTGTGTGTTTTCTAATTTTTGTAATTTTATGTGTAATTTTGGAATTTTTACTGTGTTGTGGGCCCCACGAGGTGTATGTAGGCCTAGGTGGCCATACGTGGGCCCAGGTGGGTCCTGTAAAATGAAAATTTTTTCTACGAATAGAAAAATTTGTACTGTTTAGACGGAGACAAGGGATCTTACTAAACCCGAATCCGAAAACAGATTTTAGAAAATTTCCTTTATCTTATATTTTATCTGTATTTAATTAAAAATTTAATATAAAAATATATATATATATATATATATATATTTGTGAGGTTAGAACAGAAGATAAAAATAAAATTCTATACTGTTAAGATAACATTAGTGGTTTGAATATCCACTATCAATTTAATTATCGTTGGAGAATTAATCTTGATTTAATTAACGGTGGAGATTTGATCTTAAAAGTAAATAGGATCAATTATAACCGTTGGATGGAAATTAAATCAAGGGTAGGGATTTAATTTTATAAATGACTATGACCATTATCAACCCTTGGATGTAAAATTAATCAATGGTGGAGATGGATCATTAATGACCATTGGATTTGGATTTAGATCAATGGTGGAGAATTGGTCATCAAAAATGATTACAACCATTTTGGACCCTTGGATGTAAAGTTTGAAGGTGTAATCTTGACCCTTCATTTTTGGAGACACATCTAAGGGATAGGGTTTAAAGAGAAAAGATCCAATGGCCCATAATAAGTCTTCTACCTATAATGCTTTTAATTAATACCTAAAATGACTAAAAACAAAAATAGCTATCAAATTGTCACATTTTGGAGTGCATGATGAGGGGGGACGGTTGAAGGAGCAAGGAAGAAGGGAGACCATTTTAGAATAGGTTTTTAGGCCAAAGAAAAAGGATGGAAAAGGATAAAGAAAATAGCCAAGTGTTAAGACAAATTACTATTGATCATTAATGCTTATGTTTTTCAAATTTCACTTTGTATTTTTCTCCAAGGCATGCTACGGCAATGCCATCTTGGAAGACCATTCTACACTTCATTTATCACTTCTTCACTTTATCACTTAAACTTCAAAGAAACCAAACCAAGAAAACTCCATTTCTCTCCCAAAATATGACCATTCGGCCAAGCACTCTAATCTTCTCCTCCATTACTCTTTAATTTCATACAACCTAGTTTCTTGAATCTTTACCTCATTTTAAATAACTTTCATGTTGAAGACTTTCTCTAAATCTTCCATCTTGAAGGACTTTCACTAAGATCAAGTTCTAGAGTTTTTGTTGGTGAAGTGCAAGAAAACTTCATTTATTCTTTTCTTTTTCATGTTCTAAACCATGTTTGATCCATGGTTCTTCTTATTCAAGCTTAATATACTAATTTTCTTGTATTTGTTTCATGTTTAAGAACTTGTGTTGGTGGAGATATTGTTCAAAACACAAATTAACAAGCTTTTTGGTGGTTCTTCAAGAGGTAAGAGGAGATTCATCTCACCAACCAAGCACATGGTGGTGAGAGATGGTTTTATATTTGATGAATGGTGAATCCATGTGAGGATTCCTATCCATGGTCATGTAATAATTTATGTGTGTTATGTGCTTTGATTATTTTTGCCTATGCTTGATATGTTTTGCATGATTTACTTGTGTATGCATGCTTAGTATGATTTTTATATTTTTATTTGTTTATATGGTATGCTTAAAATATGCATGATGATATATGTTGAATATATTATGATGGATGTATATTGAAATAAGCAAAATTTTGGCTCCAAAGGCCATAGAAGAGGTCACGGTTTTGAACTTCCAAGACTAAGGTTTAATTTGAAATTTTTCAAGAATTATAGAATGAATTTTTAGTCCTTGAACTAAAATAAATTTCAGCCAAGACATCAACCAAATTAGTGTTCACAAAATTATATTTTCATGAATGACAATATTGAATGATTTGAGAAGTAAGGAAATTAAATAAAAGGGTTTGTTTCACAAAAATAAGGCACACTTTTTTTTGAGTTATATTTTTATTAATTTATATTGTGTAGAAAATAAGAATGGATCTTAGATGATTTACAAGAAAAATATTTGGTAGTTTCAAAGGCCATATATAAGGTTTTGACAATTTAGAAAAATATTTGATGTTATAAAATACAAGAATTTTCACATAAGGATTTTTGGAAAAAGGAATTAAAGTGTAATATATTTAGTGAAGTGGAATTTTTATAAATAAAAGGAAAAACAAATTGAAAGTGTTGAATTTCAAATTATTTTAAAGAGAATTAATTTTAGAAGTGATTTAGAAATATAAAAAAAACGTTCATAACTTAAATTTACTAACGTAGTATTCATTTATTGGGTTTTGGAAAACGTTAGGAAATTTAAAGTTAGAAACAACAATTAAATCAACTAAATGTGATTTTGTAAGATTAAATCAATAAAAAGTGATTTTTGAGAAAATATATTACGGAAAAGATTTTTGACTAAGAATAAGAAGGGAATAAAGTAAGAAATTATATTATTGTAAGAAAAGTCCAAAATAATATTTTTAAAGTTAAGAAATATTTTACGAAGGGTAAAAACGGTGAAAAATGATTTACGTAACTCAAAAATATAATTTTTAAGTTACGCGATTTGAAAAAGGTTAAAATATTTCTACGCGATTTTTAAAGCGTTTAAATATTTTATACGATCGAAATGTTATAGAAAAATATCGCTAGACGATTTAAAAATGAAAGAATATTTTACGCGTTTTAATACAGTAGAAAATTGTTACGCGAATTTTTAAACATAACAGAAATATTACAAATCATTGATTACGTAATAAAATATTACGTGATCGTGAAAATGTGACAAAAATATTTTACGAATGAGAAAAACATGGTAATGTATTTTTGCTGTTAATTATACAGTAAACTTTACAATTAAAATCAGTATATGAATACTGTACAAGAAATTTAGAAGTTTGCCGAAATTGGCATTAATACATGAACGTAAAACAGTATTTGAACCTCGTATGAGAAATTATGTGATTTACCTTTGGTTGGTAATTGGTGCATTACACATGCATTGAAAATGGTCCGATGGACTGTATATGACTAATTGCCTAGGAGAAACGTACACCTCTTGAGTGGGTGCGATACGCGTAGTGTAGGTCACTTGTTGACCTTGGGGGCATCGGGGTGCGGGTTGCTCGCAATGGGCAGTTGGTAGCTCTTCTGCACCGTGGGTTAGACCGATGCAACACACCGATGATCCGGACCGAGACACTATTCTTAATCGAGATCTGATAAAGACTGTCGTGTATGTGCTAGATGTGCAAGATATAATTATAGCACTTGGTCTGAGGCACGTGGTACCGACAGATCTTTTCGATCAATTTCTCCGACTTGAGTATTAGCTCCATGGAGTAGGTCATTGAGTCTACGTGCGCATGCATGAAACTGAGCATCTATATCTATGTGATGGTGTTTGTGTAATTATTTTGTGATTTAAACAGTGATAGTGGCATGATGGTAATTATTATTCTTACACTATGATGATGGCATAATTGTGATCATGATATGATATTTTTGGTATAACATATTGTTTGTATTATTTCTGTGCTATTATGCTGGTATTGGCGTAGGTGATCTCACCTCTTTGTATGTATATCTGTATATTGTATTTATATTGGGTGAAGACGTTGAGAAAGATATGGTACTAGAAGGAGAAGAGGAATTACTTCTCACATCAGGAACCGCAGAGTTCTGACAGTATGACGTCAAGAGCCAGTTTCTTCGGATATGTACGTTTACAATTTCATGGAGGAGCTGGAGAATGGAGGACAAGTCCATATGAGCGAGGACTTATTTACGAGGGGTACCTGACTGTTAGTATTAGTAGGCTGTATCGTGGGGATCCATTTTTCTGTGTAACTATCTTTGTTCATGTTGAATTTTCGTTGCATATCAGGCGACATTGGGACACTAGAAATTATGTCCCAACGGAAATCATCATAGTGTCGTCAGCCCGGACACCTGTTCGTAGAGCTACTCGTCATAACGGATTCCTACCTGCTGAGGAACCCGAGGAGGATCCGTCTGAGGGGTCTTCTACTTAGTTAAACTTGGACATGTTTGAACTCTGATATAAATAATGTCTGTAATTATTTAAGTGTGTTTGTTGTTTCAAGAAATGGTCTGTAATAAATAAATCTGACAGCACTTGTGTAATATGTATAATGATGTAAATTATGTGTGATGATTGTTATGTATAATGATGTATAATAGTTTTATTTTCCGCTAAGTTTATTTTATTGTCATCAAAAAAAAATTTACAATTCGTATTTTATTATAACATCATATTTTATAACTTGGGGTAATTTGGTAACAAAGTAACATAAATGTGGCACCCTACGGTGGGTGTTACAAAGCTCCCCCAACTGGTTCCACAAGAACATCTTCTGATGAACGGTCAAAGGGACAACACTCACAACATGAATCCATTCCTTACCCAATAATAGATTGTAACTGGCCTTTGAGGGAACAACTATGAACAAAGTTGACCTTGTGATTGAAGCCACTTTGACATCGAGAACAATAGCCCCTTCTGATGCGTAGGACTTGCCATCAAAATATGTCACCACTATATTAAGTGGTAACATGTCAGCCTCTATTTTTCTAAATTTTATCAGCAAATTCTTAGGCAAAAGATTGATGGTAGCTCCCCCATCTACTAGCACTTTGCCCACTAATTTACCATTTATTGTTGCCTTGATAAACAGTGAGCGCAGATGACTCTTCATTTCGAGAGAGGGAGTATTGAAGACTGTAGAATTCTCCATTACTTCAACTGTGTCCTCCTCGACCATGTATCAACTGGTCTATTCCGAATCATCTTCAAAATCCTTCTGTTGGTCCACTTCCTAGTCACCTGCAATGGAAAAGTTATAAGGGAGAAAAGATACCACATTGACATAAAAAAATAGTGTCTAAATCATCCTTAAACCCAGATTCGAATGAATCTGTGATAACATCTTCATCCATTGGACTTGGAGATTTTTGTTTTTCTATTTTTAAGGGTGGTCCTTGGACCACCTGGGCATAAGACCATTGTTGCTATTGCAGCTTGGCCAATGCTTATTGTTGTAGTTGTTGTTATCGAAGTCTCTGGGCCTTGCACCACTGAGACTTAGATAAATATGGGCTTAAGCCTTGGTTTGAGTTCGAACCTTCCCCTCGAAACCAAGTATTTGGCCTCCCACGAAGGGGATTCATCCCATATTCCATCCTGGGACAGAATGACCTGTTTTGGACTTTGTGGCTTTATGGACTATTTCTCACTCATTGCCACATTCGAAGGGGGAACCCTCATCTTCCCCTTCCTAACACTCTCAGGGTCCTACATTACCACAACATTGTGGTTAGTTGGCTGATTATTGATGTTAATCGAGCCTTCTATATGGATCTTTGCCTTCTGCTTCAAGGCTACCTGATAAGATTTAGCAGTCAACCTGTCAAAGACAGCACTGCATCTCGGGCAAAGAGAAACTTCCCTGTCACCCTCTTTCTTCCTTAAGAGGAATTCTACTAGCATTTCCCTAGCTTTGGGAAAAACTTCTTGCTCTTCAGCCTCAAATACCTCGAGGCTAGTTTCAAAAGTGTGGATAGGGTCAGATTCCCCCATTTCCACAATATTAACCTCAGCAAAGCCAACTGACTCGATATAGCTGGCATTCACTTCAAATGGATCAACATCCACCTTCATGCTTCTCTTGTTCTCAAATTTCAGTCTTCCTCCCATGATGCTTTTCTGAATTAAATCCCTGAAACGTATACAATTGTTAGTCGAATGATCATATCTATTATGATACTTGCAATATTTTCGACCATTTATTTCTTCTACTAAAGGAATCTTATGTCCATCAAAAAGTTTGATTTACTTATCTTTTAATAAGACATCAAAGATTAAATCAGCTTTAGAAATATCGAAAACATAAGTTGGCCTATTAGAGGACTTCATATTATCCTTAGTTTGATTAAGCATTAAATATGAACAAGTATGAGGAGGACCAGACTTTAATTCTACTATGTTAACCTTATTTTCCTCATCATCCTCACCTTCATTGATTTCGACATAGACTACTTTATTATCTTTCGATTGCTTAAAGTACTTATCCTAAATATCAAGAGATTTGACATAAGCAATCTTTTCTTTTCTCAGATTTTTTTCCAAATCTTTCATTTTCAAGTTTCAATTGCTCGATTTCTCTTACTTTATTAGCAAGTTGAGACATGTCGAGGAGTTGCTTGTTTATTAGTTTATTTCGAATTGAATAATTTAAACCACCAGTAGCCATTTTGACTACCTCAGATTCAGGAATAACAGTGAAGCATCTAGCATTCATTTGCCTGAACCTAGCTAAGTAATCATTAATTGACTCCTCATGACCTCTTCTAATGTTAAACAAATCTACGAGACTTACCTTTGTCTTTCCCCTAAAGAACTTATCATGAAAATTTCTTTCCAACTGGGGAAGTATTTCATTTTCAAATACTCATTTGTGGCTACATCCCCTACTTTGATTGTATATCGAGCAATGTGCTCTATTGTAGATTCTCAACTTTCCCCAGCAAATTTGCTAGAAATCTTAGGTGTTTTCTATCCTCTAGGCAATTCTGCATGTTGGATAAATTCAGGGAAAGCTGACACAAAATAGGGTCTATTTGCATATGCCACATTAAACCCATATCTATTAAGCACTTGTTCAACTGCTTGATTAATATTCCATTCCCTCCCAAGATTATTAAGCCTAATCCTTTCTAGGAGATTATTAGCATCTTAATTTCGATTAACTATTCAAAATCCTGCATTTGGGCCATGTGGAATTTCGCTTGGCTAGTTATCCTCAAATGTGTTATTAACATTAGGATCATTCACCAACAGGGCATTCTCTTGATAAGCAAGCTGATTGTTTGCCCTTGGATTGCCTACAGAGTCCTATGGGATACCAAAAACATCTGCAATCCTACTCATTTGCCTAGCCAATGTGGTGTAGGTATTATTGGTTGACTTTATGAGTGGAGTTATTACAGTAGTCATTTGTTGGGTCAGCATATGGACCATCTCATAATTACTCTCATCAATTTGTTGCCTAATATTATTCAAGGTTGTATTTGTATTCCCTGAAGGAATCGAAGACATATACCTAGCTAAATTATAGAATACTAGTATTCCTATATTTTGTCTATCAGTTCAATTGGTACTTGTTCTTGCAACTTGGCCACCACCATTTACCATTTGGTTTCTTTGTGAAACATTGGGTATTGGACTTATATATGTGACTTGGGCAGTACCTATGTTTTGTGTGATATTTTGGGGAGTGAACCCAGGAGGCAACCCATACAAGGGTGCAATTCTATTTACCCCCAAGATTCTAGTTTCTAAATTCGAAACAGGAGCTCCTGTGATTTCACTAACCATAGGCTCCAAAGCTTATGGTAAATTTGCAGAGACTATCGTGTCTCTACTGACATTGGCTTCATTATTCCCTGTTAGAAGGTTCTAAGAACTCAAAGATGAGTTTTCAGACATACTTAGCAGTATTCTACCACTTCTTAGGCACATAAACTTAACAAAATCCCTTAAGATCTTACTCAATTGACCTGCCCCACCGGGCGTGCCAACTTGTTTACCAAAATATTTCGAATATCACTAATTAGACTATTCTATGGACAAAGTTTGATTCTCGATCTCAATTCGGGGAAGAGAATCACTTTCTCTTGGGATTCTAGTCTAAGTTTAATATCTTAGAGGAATTCAAATGATGATTTTGATTATAAGATGGTTATGCAAATTCAAAATCGAATGTTAATGCGTGCTTTTAACTTGATGAAAACTAGGTTTGAAAATAAGAAAGGCTTCACTTTCGAGAAATAAGAGAAAGAATTAGTACAAATGAAAACAAGTTAAATGTAAATGACTGAAATGAAAGTACATTCAAAATAAATATGACAAGCAATGTAAATAATCCTTAAAATAAAGATCATAAAGTAAAGCAATTTAAAGTGAATGCAATGAAAAGTAAATGTGCAAGTATATAAATTGCAAGAAAGTAAAGTTGCAAACAAGTAATGAAAGCAAATATATGAAACAATAAAAAGAACTCAAATGATCCTTGAAAGAATCACTTGATCAGGAGTAGAAAATAATTTCTAAAAAAAAAGTAAAGGCTGGAAATGTAAAATGAACTTGTATATAAAGTTGCATTGAATCTGAAAATGGTACAGGAATGAAAGTAGATGGAAACATACTGAACTAAACTTATGTGTTGTTTGTTCGAGATGTCAATGGATGTGAGAGCGTGAGTTTACAAGTGTTTGTGAGTATGGAATTTTCAACCTCTAAATGTTTTCATTCTCTTGGTATTTATAGACTTCCTAAGTAACTACCATTTTTACAAGATCTTGACAAGTGTCTTAAATAAAAATAAATGTGTAATGATTAGTAATCTTTGTCAAATAATCACCAGATCTGTGTCAGCAATTATCGTGTCACCAATAACTGCTCAATCTTTGTCAGCAATCCTTGTGTTTGTCTTGATCTTATATCCTCAACTAGTGCTAACTTTCATTTCAAATTCAAATCATTTCTTTTAAATTCAAACTTGAATCTTCGAACATTTGCTGGCTTCCACTCGAGGTATCTTTTTATCTTTAGAAATTTTACTAAGTGTAACTACTCTTCATATCTAATGTTTCGATAATCAATTGAAATCACTACTCTCCATATGAAATCGAAATGGCCCCAATTGATTTTGAATCGAAATCAGTATTTCAATCACAACTTCAATTTCAATCTAAGAACTCATAAGTTCACAATGAATTATATTCATGTCAAATTTTATATCGAACTATTGAAATGGCACTAGATAAAAAGTATTTATTTTTGTACCAATAGTAAGTTAACAGTTTCTCTCAGAAACACGTCGACAGTATCTTTAATGTTGCAGGGTACATATTTGCTAGGTTAATTTAAGAGAAAAACGCATTAGAATTTCTCCAGAGGGTAGATCATATCCAAGGATGATCTACACAAAGCAAATGACCCAAAAGGAGCCGACCAAATAGTAAAGTTTTCTGCTTCGTGGTGGGATTACTACAGTTGCATGCTTTAGTCTCTTTCTCTGTATCCTACTAATTCTGGTTGTCCATTATTGCACATGTTCCTTCTTCACGTCTGAAGAATCAGCACAACTGTCAATTGGCACTACATCAAATCGTACCTTACTTACCTCTATTGTATTGCGTACATCATTCTTTTGTCTCCTTATTGCCAAACTGGCTCTGTGCTTACCACACAATTTTTGTCCAAAATTAAGCACATTAATCATTTTCTCTTTATCTAAGTGACAATGCAATTGCGTCTCGTCGAGAGAATAAAGAAGCATTGTATGACTCGAATCGGTCCGATCGAATTAAGAAACTTATGACTCGATTTTTGGATCGATTTATTTCTTATTTATTATGAATTTTTTTGTAATAAATCGGTGAAATTTGGATGATTTATTGACTTGCCTCGATGAGATTTTTAGATATATAAATTTTAAAATAATTATTTGTAAAATTTAAACTTGTATATGGAAGAATTTTATGATCAAATACATTATGTCATTAAATTATGTATTTTTATTGAGTAATGTTCTTACGTATTTTTAGAGTTATGTTCTTAATTTTTTAATTTATATTATTATTCAATCAATATAATTTTAGAATATATTGTTAAACTATTATTATTGTTAGTTTAATTACTAATATAATATTTTTTAGATAAAATATTTTTTATTCAGTATTCTTTTATTATTATTCTTTTTATTTGAATTTTTTATTTAACTACTTAATCATGATCAAATCACTAACTTAATAACTTGACATTCTGACCAAGTCATTCTCCCAACTAAATTATATAACTTTGTCCATAATTGGATAAGAAGAAATAGTCTCGACCATATAAAGAAACAATAAATTATTATTATTATTATTAAAGATTAAAAAAAATATTATATTCGTAGAACTAAATTACCAGACTTTTCTAGCCAGACTGTAAAGAAGAGACATTTATCTGTACATTACCAGATAATTTAACCAGAATTCAGAAATCGAAAAGAGTAAAATATAAAATTAGGCAAAAGAAAAATAAGAAAAAAATATAGAGACAGAAAGAAGTAAACGGACTCCACAAGTAAAAGTAGTTCAATTTGCCAGTCTGTAATAAGGTTCACTACATTCTACAACTAGACTACATGCATTGAGAAAATGCAGGAAATCACGCAGCTAATTGTTGTTGATTTTGATGGGAAGAGTCATCCTCATTGAAGCATAGATGGGCCTTTAGTGAAGAATCTGCAAAATTTAGAGGTTGCATCAGCAGCATTTCTCTTTGGAGATGGGCACAGTAGGCTTGGAAGGTTCCAGGGGTAACATTTAAATGGAAACCCAAACCAAATAGGAAATCCACCTCAAGAAAGTTCATCTCTGTAGTGGTGATTCCTCCAACTTTTGCATAGTAAGCATTGTTGTAGTACCTGAGGATTACAGAGGACAGACAGAAAAGTGAACACTTGTTAAATAGCATGTAAATTTTTTAAGAGAAATTAAGTAATTCAATCTTCAATAGAATTTGGCATTTTCCTTTATAAGTCTCATTGCTAAATTCAATCCCAAAATTATATATGTATATAATTTTCAGGAACTTCATGATTGTACATTAAAGTCTGCTGTGTGTACATGCAATAAACTGGTGGGGTCACATGGGTGGGTTGTCTCTGTCTAATGGAAAGCCAGCCTGGGCATAGTATTATTCACAAGCAAGACTATAATCATTTTAAAGAAGTAGGTCATTATCAATTTACAAGTTTATGTCAGATAATTATGGTAGAAAATAAAAACCAAGGAATTTGGCAGGGACACAAAAATGCAAAATCTGGGTTTTTTGAGATTTTTCTTCCTAGTAGTGAAATGCTTCAAAATTAACAGGGAGAAACAAGGATCTCCAAACAGGGAAATGGCAGACCAATTGAACCGTCCTTTCGCTTTTCTCTGATTAGGTGTATGTAACTACAGCAATTTCTTAAAAAGAAATTCAAGAAACCCCAGAATTGTCTTAAATATGCTCTTCCAAGTCAATCAACTACAGCAACGAAAGATTTCACATAAATCCCAAAGAGAATACTAAACTATACAATTCATTATTGATTGTCATGAAGTTTCAAGCTGTTGGAAGAAAACGAAAAAAGTTGGCAGTTTCTTAAATCTTAACAACATTAAGAATTTAATATACTCACATGTCATCCATGAATTTTGCAGCTACCATAACGCTAGTAATCAGTAACCGATGCACATTGAAGGAGTTGATAGGCAAGGAGGGTTGCCTTTGAGTGAAACGGTCCAGATAGACATATGCAACAATAAAGCAGGATGGACTACAATTGGCATACTTGAAAATTCTCTCAAGGTAGCTCTGAATTGATATGGTGGGGCGAGTCAAGCCATGGAACACAGAGATCTTCTGGTGTAGGAGTTGTTGTTGGTTAAGATCATTTGATTCAGCTACCCTATTGAGCAGAGAGGAGACAAAAGCAATAAGCTTTGGCATCACACTAGGATTCTCTAGCTCTGCCATGGAAAATAAGCAAATTTAGGTACAAGAATGCTTGGAATTCTGATGTCAGATGGTGTGGGTAAATATAAGGTTTATGTAGAGAAAAAAAGCTAGTAACAGTATCACACATATTTCTTTTATATTTGTTTATGTGCTATAATTATAATGTATTTGTGCAGAAAATAAAGAATTTAGTTATAATTAAATAATAAAAATTAAAAAAAAATATGAAGTCAATTGTGTCTAATATTGTTTATGTAAAACTAGCGAAAGATGATGTTTAAGGGTCTGTACTTTTCCTGGCCAAAATGCCCCTATGCATTTTAAATTACGACTTGCAAGTTGGCATTAGTGGTGGCTTGAGTGTTGTGTGCTTTTCGGCTTGAAAAGTTTTGGGTTTTTGAGTTGGGTAATGATTTTCTCTTTCCTCTTTTTAATTTCAAAACTTGACTTGCAAAAGAGGGAAGGAGGGTGTGTTTATTGTGGATTCATGTCTCTTTCTTGCAAAAAAATTGTGGTTTTCCGGTGATTTATTTGTGACAGTGGAGATGGCATTCCATACCCATCATGTGATTACATGTGGGAAATTTGCGACTGTAATATTAAGGTCCCACGTTTTAGGGGGCCTTTGCATGTGTTTTGATTCTGTACAAGTAGGTGACATAACATGGATTTGCTATGTTGGTCCATAGCATAAGTGTATACTGCTTTTGTTCCTACTTCCTTGCATACCCCATAAAACAAATGCAGAGAAAGGTGGGGCTTTGGGTTCAAGATCGGTTCATGTGACGCCAAATCAATTTCATGTTTCAATAATAGAATAGGGTATAGTCTCTATTTTGTAAGGTTCTTGAAGGGATCCAACTTTGATTAGATTAGGAGATTTGGCATCTAAAATGTAAAGCATTATGAGTCCATTAATTTGTCTACGGATAGGTGAAAAATTGGGTACTTGTTAAGTACATTCTTACAATCACTGAGATCTTGGCATCTTGCATCTTGCAATATTGAAAGATTTTTGTTCTATGACATGAACTTAATTGTTGAAAGAACGTAATCCAGGAATACCAAATAATTTCACCTAATATTCAATACAAATTGTTAATTTGAATGTCTTTGATACTTAAGAAAAAAACAATATTACATTCCCAGCGGTCAACGTTCAATTACTTGGAAGCAACTGGGCATCATAAAAAAGTACAGCTAGAATGAGATGGATTTCGCTTACTGTGATACGTAACCCAGTTGGAACTATTGGCTGTAATTGCAAATAGAAAATGGGGACACGAACTTTATGCATGACCTTTATGTGTATCTAACGTGCTATAAAAAGCAAAATAGTATATGATTTTGATGCAACAAATTTAAAATGCACTAAATCATTCGAGTAATAAAGTAATAATTACAATAAATACCAAAAAAAAGTGATAAGTATAATATCGATCCCACAAAAAATGTTAAATTTATTAAGTATTGAAATTAACTTTGTAAAATTAAATGGCAAAGACAATAGAACATTTGATCTCATATAATTAACCCAGTACAATTTTTAGTTCTTGCTATCATAATTTAATTCTCCTTATTGAATTCTCAAGTTATGTTGAACCCACTTTTACTCACTAACATGCCTAATTTTTTAGTGTAGCTTAACAAACAAAGGATCATTATTAGACTTGGCAAAATGGGTTAGGCCATTTTCAGGTCAGGCTAAGTTAGCTCAAGTATATTTTAAATTAGCATTTTGTTAACTTAATTCAACAATTCTTTTAATGAGCAGGCCGACCTATTAACTCAACAATTCTTTTATTTAAAAAAAATAATAAATTTAATCTTTAAAAAAATTAAATTAATGAAAAGTAAGAAATTTTAGTTACTTAATATTGGGTAATGATAAATGAATTATATAATTAGTTTAATTGTCAATTGGGATTTAATTTTTAAAGCATAAAATGGTAGTTTCCTTTTAGATGCATATTATTAGATTAAAAAATAATATAAATTTGGACCAATGAGTCAGACTGGCTAGGAGCGGGTCAACTAGATTTTGGGTCAGGTTAAATCGGGTCAGGTCACATCTAGCCAAATTAAGTTCGACTTTGAATTTTTCTAACCTAACCTGCACTTTTTGTGGGGCTATTCAGGCCAAGCCCAATATCGACCCATCGATCTCGACCTATTTTGACAGCTCTATTCATTATATTCTTTGGATTCCTACCCAAGATCACACAAATCATGTTTACCTATCTCTAGCTTTCACTCAATTCATAGAGTTTATCACTACAATTGAATAGAGATCAAACATTCAAAAGCATTAAAAGTAATAATAAACACTCAATCATGAAAAAAAAATTGAATATCAAGAATCAAGAAAATTGTATTTTTGTAATGTTATGTCAATTTCACAAGTACATGGATTGTACAAATCATCAGCCATCAACATAATATATAAAAAGAGAGTTCTGATTTGTAAAATTTTATCAAGTGATAGCTCTAGGTTTTGCCACTAATATTATTTGAATCTGAACTTTAGTATTATCTTAATAAAGAAAAAATAAAGGAAAATGTAAAATTTTTATCAATTGTCATATCTAGGTTTTGCCACCAATGTAACTTGAATTTGAATTTTAATATTATATTTTTAAAGAAAAATTGAAGGAAGATATAAATTATTTCAAGATTCTTTCTTACAAGTGTCATTTTGAGTTTGTATCATCAATTCCTCATTACAAATTTGAATTTTATTTTTATTATCTTACTAATGTAATAATAATGTTTATATATATATATATATATATATATATATATATATATTTATATATATATATATGAAAACTTGTTTGAGATATTTTTTATAGAATAAAAATATTTTTGTTATGGCGTCAAACCATACTATAATATATAGAGATGAAGTCAGGGAATTGATAGTAGTTGCAATCCCTAAAGCTCAAAACACTTTTTCAATAGTTTTTGAAATTTTTAAAATATTATCAAAATTTTATACATAAACTTGATATTTGACACCCTAAAAAATAAAATAAATATTTAAACCTCAATGAGAAATTTCTGCATCACCTATGATCACTTATGAAAATTATAAATGTATTTTCTTATAGTAATAGCATAATTATCATATATTATTTTTAAATATTGTTTTTATAATCTCTTGTATTGCATGTGTGTTATTCTAGTAATAGTAATAAGATCCTTTCACAACGATTGTGTGCCTACCAAACAATAGAAATTTTAATTATTTAGGCTAACGAAAGCAATGACAAAATTTAAATAAAGCAATTTCAAAATTGTTTTGAACTGAGTTCCAGATTAGCGATTTAAGAGTAACTCAACCCACTAGAGTTAGATCCTTGATATTTATGAGCGTTATTGGATAAGTAAACATGTCCATTTATGAAGAGTAAATCTCTAACAGAATCCCTCATAAATAGAAAAATCAATTATATCCTTTAGAAATAGAGGAATCAGTTATAAAAGATAATAATCTTATTGAATTTTTATCATAATTAACAGGATTTAATGTAGATTTAATTATGATTCTTATCAACCAAGACGCTCCTATAAATACCACACAAGGATGCAAATGTATGCATTTAATTCTGAATATTATCCATCTTGTGCACGGTCTAACTTGAGCATTAAAGTGTTTTTTGCAAGTACTTACACTTGCACCACCGTTGCAACCATCATGCATTGGAGGAAACTACCTTCTTCAACCTTATTTAGGTGATTCTCTAAAACTCATTCAGAACATTAGCGTCATCTGTGAGAAAAGATAAACTTTAAATCCCACTATCACTACTATAGTAAATAGTAAACGAAATCAAAATTATGCCCCTGGACAGAACCCATCATCTGCTAGCTGCAGTCATGGCTCTGCCCCAGTGCACAACCCTTATGGGTCACACCTCAAAAAAGTAATACCCGAGAGGGTAAACCCGGGGACTACCGTACTCCAGCAGGTAAATCTAATAGGGTAAACCTAAAAAAGGACTACCATACTCAAGGAAGGTAAACCCAGAAAGGACTACCATACACTAAGAAGGTAAATTCAAAAAAGGAATACCTAAGAAGGTAAACTCAAATGGGGACTCCAGGTAAACCCAAAAAGAGATTACCATACGTCAAAAAAGTAAACCCAAAAAAGGAATTGTATACTCCAAGTGGACGAATCTAAAAAAAAAAAGCTAGCTACCATACTCCACGAGGTTAACAAACACTCCAATGACAAAGGTTCCTGTCCAAACTTGGACCCCACCTTGGTCAATACCTCGGTGTGACTTCGCATCCACGAGTACCTCAACTTGTTCTTATTTTGGCCAGTACCTCTACAAGACCTCCTGTCCATGAATACCTCGACATAACTTCATCTCGGGGCTACCCATAAGGCTAAAGTGCCTTGGCGAGGTCCGAGGAATACAAGTTTCGAAGAGAAATAACTATTCTGATTACAAATAAGGTTAAAAGAGCAACTCACAAGGCCAAAGTGCCTTGGTGAGGTCTAAGGAATACAATTTCTGAAAAGGAACAACTATACAACTATTGCAACCCACAAGGTTATCGCACCTTGGAAAGATCTGAGGAATACACTGTCCAACTCAGATCAAATATTCTGATGCACAGATGAAGGTCAAAAAGGGCAACCCACTTGACCGTACTTCATGTTCAAGAAGCGAGTTCAAGGGTTTTAACTCATGTCCTAATGAGTCTGACCTTAACCCATAAACTTAAAGCAAGTTTAAAAAGGTTAATAGTATCTGACCAATGCCTGAGATAACGCAACAATATTTGGGGGCATCCGAATTTTTATTTTTCATCACGGATTTCGGTCATTCGTTAGAGAAATCGTGAGATCCAACATCTATATCATGACTTGGATCCCTTTGTCCCATGTGTGTTATTTGCTCCTAATAATCTCGGATATTTTAACACTCAGTTGTCACATTTAAGCACCAAGTTGGGAGAAACTGTTCTGGACTAGGTTCAGGGTTAGCAGTTTAGGAGCAAAACAGTCCACTAGAATTAGATCTCAGATATTTATAAGTGTTATTGGATAAATAAATATGTTCATTTATGAAGAGTAAATCTCTAACAGAATTCTTCATAAATAGGAAAATCAATTATATCCCTCATAAAAAGCGGAATAAACTATAGGAGATAACAATATTATTGGATTCTTATTCTAATTAATAGCATTTAATGTAGATTTAATTATGATTCTTATCAACTAAGACACTCCTATAAATACCACACAAGGTCGCAAAGGTTTGTATCTAATTCTAAGCACTACCCACCTTTTGCACAATCTAACTTGGGCGTTAGAGTGCCCTTTGCAGGTACTCACTCGTTGCACGACCGTCGTAACTACCGTGCATCAAAGAAAACCACATTCTTAACCTTATTTAGGTGATTCTTTGAAACTTATTTAGAACAAAAATAAAGTAAGCAATTGATAAAAGTGGATGATCAACCAATGAATGAGACTCTAGGACTAAGGTTTCACTACAACTATCTAATATGATGGAAATCAAATCTTTTTACTAATGGTTCACTATGTTCCTGAAGGTGGATTATCCTAATTTATTTAACATCCTCTCATGAGGCTCAAGAAACGTGTTGAAATTGAAATAGTACCATTATTCAGGTAAGTTAATTAAAACTCTTTAAGATCTATAATATTTATTGCTTCTCGAAGGATTAAGCCTATTTCTAGGCCATAATTCCTATGTTTAAATCTTAGATTTTCCTGTATTAGACTTCATCACTCGATACTTCATCTAATACCTAAGATCATACAAATTTGGGGGCCAACATATTGCAACCATTAAGTGTAACGCCCCTTTTTGGGAGGGAACGTCACATTGTCAAATAAAGTAAAATGCGGAAATTAAATAAACAGCGATTAAGACCCGGTTCATTTTAATTAATTAATGTTTAACCATGTGAGCAAACTTGGCAATATTTTTTTTATAATAATAATAATAATGATACTATGGAGTGCGGATAAAAATGACGAATAAAACAATACATAGAGATTTGCACCTGAATAGCATGCATATATATCTGGAGTTTAATACAACTGCTTTCATAAATACAAGCACGGCCATCATCAAAAAGCAAAACTATACCCACCCGAGGAACATGCATATACAAAATATGCGCAGTCCAACCAAAAAGAAAAGTACATCGCCCCCAAAAATAAAACACACAGCGGCCATCGGTAGCCACCAATGATCATCGACCCCTCAGATAAAGGGACCATTCGGGATCATCGGGAGGACCCTCATCAGGATCTTCCTCATCCGAGGACTCATCCATAGGAACCACGGAGGCGCGGGACGGAGCCCGTGCGGTGGAATCAAACGAATCCTCCTGCGGAGTGTAATAACGGGAACCCCACATCTCCCTGATAGGCAGGTAAAACTCCAGGCGTAAGCTGAGGTAGCAAGTAAGGACAGGAGCCTCATGACATCTCCAGGCAAGTGCTATCGACACGTCTCCCACATACACGCAGCGGTCGGAGTTCAGGTTGATGTGCCAGCACTCTGGCCCCCCAAGGAAGGTCAGACGCACATCTCCCAAGAATATACGTGCGAGACATCGTCGCAAGAGAAGTCAATCTGTGCGAGCCGAAGCGGGAAGGCAGGACGTCTCTTCACCGTCGTCTTCGATCGGTACGGGGTGCACATTAAAGCAAATAATAGAAGCACGGGGAAAGAGGTAAGATATCCTACCATCAATACCAATACAAAGCAACCAAGAACCGAACGGCGCATAACGCCCACGTAGCATGTAAAGGCAATAAATAAGCTTTTAAACAGATAACCTAGTCTAGCAATCATTAATAGAGGTAATGAATAATTCATAATATCCAGTGATTAAATTCATCAGGTCAAACATTGTGTAAACAATAATTTTCGGATAATGATTATTCCATGATGCATGGACACAATATTCAATTTCCTACTCCATTGAGCTAGACTCAAAAATCGGAGAGAAAGATCGGGAGACATGTCTCGTGACTTATATCTATCAATAAATTTTCTCGTGCACAATCATGGCATTGCACAGACATTCTACACTAGATCACGATATTTATGTCAAGTCCGGATCGTCGGTGCGTTTGCATCGGTTTGCCCCACGGGCAAAGGAGCTACCAACTACCCATTGTGGAGGACCCGCACCCCGACGCCCCCAAGGTCATAACAAGACCCACACTTGTCTACTCGCACCCGCACTAAGGTGTGTTCAATCTCCTAGACAACTTGGCCTTACAACAGTCCACACGGACATCACAATGCATAAGACACTATGCATGCCAATGTATGATCCACAATTTCATACAATAGCATAATATACCACATTTGATCAAGAGAGTGCAATAAGCAAATTTGCATCCAAAAAGAACCCAATATCAACATAATATCAATTTATAATTCAAGGAACATATTTAGGTCCATTATGGATTTCTAAAATCTCTAAGTCTTATGAAAATTATCTCATTGGTTCATTAAGGTTTATGAAATTCTTAATCTCTTGTATTCTTTGATTACTTGTAATCCGAGTAATGGGTTATGGAATCTTAACCCGAATTTTCACCTAGAGGCCGTGGCCTTCCCAAGGTTTCAAATAATTCATGTTCACATCATTAAGTCCATTTGCTTGTTATTTTAATCCAAGTTGTTTGATTCTTATGATTACCTTCCAAATTTAGCTTATCTCCTAAGTCTTAACCACAATCCATCATAAAAATTATTGTTGCAAGTTTCCTACTACTTTAATCTACGTTTGGTTACTTGATTAATTCAAGTCTTGACATCTCAAATTTGTTATCTTTTCCCCTCATTCAAGCCCTCAAAACCGTGGCACTCCATAGGGTCCTAGGTTACAAATTTTCTTCTCACTAGTTTAGTCTTCCTTTACTTAGTTTGCCTAGCATTATTCTTGACACAATGTTAACCAAATTCTGCTCTTAAGAACAGCCCAAAACCGTGGCACTCACCAAGGTCCAACAACCAGAATTTTGTCCACTTAAATCAACCTTAACTACTTGATTTAATTTGCCTTGCATTGGTCAAAATTTAAGCATCATTTCCATTCATTTTCCAGCTCAAAAACAGCCCCAAACCGTGACACATTCAGGGGTTCCAAAGCAAACTGTAATTTCCAGCAAGCAAACATGGATTTCAATCACAAAATTACATGAATAATTAACCACTCAATCAACTACTCAAAGCTAAATTAAGACAACATTCAAGAAATCAATTCCAAGCAATTTTCAAGAACAACCACCATGTGGTTTTTCTTCCAAAAATCAAATACAAGATTCCTAGTTGCTAAAGAGGTTGAGGAGGATTAATCTTCCTCTTACCAAGATGAAGAACCAAGAAAAATTCCAAGAGCACTCTTGATTTTCGGATTTGAAGCTCAAAAACCCTAGAAAATGTGGTCCAAGTTAGAACAATGTAATGATGTGAAAAAGAAGAAGAAAATGACCATTAAATCAAGAGGAAAACCAGAAACGAAAATGGAGTGGAAGTCTGAAATTTTTCAGCCATGGGAGCTCACCTTCAAAGCTTGAGAAATGGTTGAAGATGGAAGCTTTCTTGAAAACTCCAAGCACAAAAGATGATGAGAAGGAGTAGGAGATTAAGAAAATATGGTTGATGTGAATTTTTATGAATGTTGGAGTCTTTGGAGGGTGGCTGGATGTGTGGTGGCTGGAAGAGGAAGAAAGAAAAGGTTGAAGAGAGAAAGAAGAAGAAGAAACGTAAAAAGGAGAAGAAAATGGTGCTTTTGGTGATAATGCCTTTAGATGTAATATTAGGATATTAGAATCAATTATTTCTCTTGAGTGGGCTGCAGATACGTAAATGAGAGAGAGAAATGGGTTAAAATTGGCTTCCTTTGGAAGCTACACATGTGGTCAAAGCTTGGGGTCAAAGCTTCTTAAGGAAGCTTGAATATTTAACTATTAAATTTGAATTAAAGTGATTTGATTAGACATAAGGTAGATTACACTAGGATAATGTGATAGTATTTTTATTACACACTATTATCCAATGGATAAAGTTTGAAATAGTACCATGATGATTTTTTTGTGTATTGATTTAAATGTAAGTTAAGATTTTCGAAAATTGTGAAACCTCTAAACGTGTCAAGCCTCGGGTTTAGTAAGATATCGACTTATCCATAGTCCAAGGTTCTCATAGAAAACATCGCGTTTCTCTCGATTCTATTACAAGACGCATAAAGAGGAATATATTAAAATATTCGACGATTAGGAAAATTCTTAGAAAATTCTCAAAAATTGAAAATATTATAAAACGACTATCCGTCATATAATTTTCCAATTTTTGAGGCACTACGATCGTTTTCACGACTTGCTCGAAGTTTCACGTAAACGAGAAATATATTAAAATATGTTTAAAAATTCCAGAAAATTCTCATAAATCACAAATATTAGAAAATGACTATTAGAAATAATCAATTTCGGAGTGTTACACTGGTCTCAGCAATTCTCAGCCCAGTGTACACGTAAAACGAGAAATATATTAAAATATTCGTCGTTTCCAAAAAATTCCAGAAAAATTCCTAAAAATCAAGAATATTATAAAACTATGATTTATGATCAAATATGTATTTTTCGAAATGTTACATTAAGAACACAAGGATTGACTCAAGAACATGTAATTTTCCATTAACAAGAAAGAAATCAATAATCCATCACAATAGAACAGAAAAGCAACATTCTAACACTAGAAGGAAGAAATCTAGCCGCTCGTGTTCATTATACCAAACATAGAATTCAAAGATATACAATAAGTCATGAATCTATCCTAGCAAGAAACAAAGAATAATGAAAGAGACGGAGCAGGATGCCAGATTTCTTCGATGATAGCTTTTTCTCTTCAATTTTGATCTTAACCTTTATTCTTAATTGTTGGTGATCTAGACTGGAGTTTGCACCTAATAAGGCCAAGCCTAGTAGCCTTCTTGGATGGGACAGTCAATCATTAGTAAATGTCACCATTCTTATCTGATAAAGGGAATATTCTCCTTTAAATGTCAATCATTGGCCAGCAGACCATGTGAGGAAAGTCCTAGGAAACTTCATCCAAGATATTTACAAGGCACCTGGAGGGATCAATTGGTCCCTAAGCCCTACTTGGACTCCAAGACACTTTCCTTTATAAATAGTTATAGTAATGTCAAGGGTAAAGGTCTTTTTTTTCACTCTCTACTTCCTTGCATCCTTACTTACTTGAGTGTTGGAGTGTCTTACAAGTACCTAATCACAAACTCTCCAATGCACCAGGAGGCTGCACAAGTGATTTGGATCCATTCGAGAAGGCTTTTATCACCCTCTTGACCTCGGTACATATAATTGGTGTCGTTTGTAGGAATCGTATAAATTGTTATTCCTACTTTCTTTATGGCTAATATGTGCACAAAGACAACCACTAACATGGAGCACCCGTGGGATGGGGTGGAGGCATCCATGATAGCAAGCCAAGCTCGCAACAAACCGTCCCCACCCCTCGCATGCACTTTCTAGTCCAAAGAGTGGAAATTGTTTCCCAAGAACTTCCACCAGTCCTCTCTCTAGTTCCTCTGCATCAAGGAGTAAGGACCTCAACAAGTCAGAATCTGACTAACCAAGAACTTTTGAAAATGTTCACAAAGCAACACCGATAAATTATTGACCTCCTCTGTGTGGTGACTCGAGAACGCGTGGTTGAAAATAATAAAGGAGCTTGCATAGAACTCGGACCTCGGGTTAACTAACAACCCAAGGACAATTGAGATCTACAAAGAGGGTTAGAATCCTCTGCGGCTTCAGGCCCCTCATAATATCAAGACGCCCTTACCATTTCAATAATTCGTTCTCCAACTACAACATCAGACTAACTTTTCCAAAAGGTCTTAAAGCCCTTACCACTAAAGCACATGATGGGACTATAGACCCTCATGAGCATTTGGATGCGTTCATATCATCCATAATGCTCGTGTGGGGCACCGACCCCATAATGTGTAGCATTTTCCCAGACACCCTTAAGAAGGTTGCCTTCAAGTGGTTCTCATCATTGCCCACCAGGTCCATCAATGATTTTTCTGAGTTGGCCTCAAGTTTCTTGACTCACTTCATCATGAGTAAAGCCCAACCTAAGACCTTAGCCAGTCTTATAAATTTCAAATAGGGTAAGGAGGAATCACTTCGAGATTATATGACCAGATTCAATAAGGAATCATTGGAAATTAGAGATCTCATCTAGGTCGTGGCCATGCATGCGATTATGGGTGGACTTCGATCTGGAGAATTCACCAAGTCACTAGTAAAAAGGCCACTTGCAGGCCTCAATTAGCTAAAGAACTTATTCAAGAAGTACAATAATATGGAAGAGGTCCTAAAGGCAAAGAGTGAAGTTTACAAGGAAGTTAAGGAATCTTAGAAGAAAGACAAGGAGCCAGAGTCAAAAGGTCCTAAAAATGGCCCAAGTGAACCACTATAGGGAAAGCTTGATGAGTACACCTCCCTCAAGATACCTCGAAGTAAAATCTTGAAGAAGTGTACCATATGGAGATCTCCGAACTCCCCAAGCCAAGGACCATGTGACCACAAGGATGGGTGGACAAGTCTAAGCACTGAGGACTACATTGACCTTTGAGACATCATTGAAACTCTAATACAGTGAAAGCAACTTCAAACTACAATCCTCAATGATGGACATCCTCCCTTAGAGATCGCTCCACCTCAGGAGTGTACCTAAAGTCAAAGGGAAGACAAACATGATAATGTGGTCACGAGGACCATTAACACCATTTTAGGTAGATCTGCTGGCGATGAGAAAACAAAGTCCATTAAGAGGAGACTTTTGAAAGTGGTGCTCTACGTAGAATCTCACCCCATCAACAAGAAAGGAAGCCAATCTTGGTGCACGCCAGTGATCAGTTTCATAGATGAAGATGCAGAAGGAGTAATCCCGGTTCACGATGATCCTATGGTTATTTCAGGAATTATGGCCAATGTGAGGGTGAAAAGGATTTTCATGGACCAAAGGAGCTTAGTAGATATCTTGTTTTTGGATGCATTCTAGAACCTCAGGCTCCCCATGTCCAACCTCAAACCTTTTGACACCATCCTCATAAGGTTTGTGGGAGGCAAGGTGGAACCCAAATGATATATAGAGTTGTACCTTACCCTAGGGGTAAGCCCCCTAGAGAAAAGGGTGAAGGTTAAGTTATTGGTGGTCAACTACCCATCTGCTTACAACATCATCCTAGGAAGGTCGTCCTTGAACACATTTAAAGTAATAGTATCCACCCACCACCTCGGTATGAAGTTCCTTACAAACAATGGCAAAATGGCAATGGTGAAAGCAGATCAAGCCGCAACATGAAGATGTTATAATTCCAACCTAGACCTACCGGAGTCTACATCTCACTTTGGATAATGTACCCCACCACCTCAGGGGAAAAACTTCCAACACGTGATGATGGTTGAGCTTGATGTCTAGAGTAATATGAAGAAGAAAAACCTACAGCCTATTGGCAAGCCGGTTGAAGTTCAACTCAGACCAAGACCCAGTCAAGTCACTAAGATTGAAGTGGGCCTCTTCGAGGTAGAATGGAAAAGATTGACAGAATTCCTGCAATAGAAAAAGGATCTCTTTGCATAGATAGTTGACAATATGCCCGGCCTTGATCTTGACTTCATCTACCACTAATTATCGGTCTCTCCCAACACCAAATCAACATCATAGAGAAAGAGAAAAGTGGGATTGGAGTACCAAAAGGCCATTGAAGAACAAGTGAAAAAGCTCCTCGATGCGAGATTTATTAGGGACATGTCCTACACCACTTGGCTTTCAAACATGGTTCTAGTGAAGAAGTCCTCAACAAAGTGTCAAATGTGTATGGACTACACAAATCTTAATAAAGTCTGCCCTAAGGACCATTACTCACTATCTAATATTGACAAGTTAGTGGATGGATCTTATGGATACCAGTATCTATCCTTTATTGATGCTTATTTGGGATACAACCAAATCCCAATGTATCCAAAGGACGAGGACATGACAATGTTTTTCATAGAGAAGGCTAGTTATTGCTATAAGGTGGTGCCCTTTAGGTTGAAAAATGCAAGGGTCACCTACTATAGGATGATGAACAAATACTTTGAGAAGTAGATTGGGAAAGTGATGGAGATGTACATCGATGATATGATTGTGAAGACCTCAAACATAAGAGATCATGTTAGTGACCTCAGGGAAGTTTTTGGGCAACTGAGGAAACACGATATGAGGATGAACCTAGAGAAATGTGTGTTTGAGGTCCATGCTAGAAGTTTTTGGGGTTCTTGCTGACACACTTGGGAATCAAAGCTAACTCGGATAAATGTTAAACAATAATTAATATGCAGAGGCCCAGCACTGTAAAAGAGATTCAACAGCTCACAAGATAGATAACAACATTGACAAGATTTATTTCCAAGTCAGCTTAAAAGGGCCCTACTCTATTTCAAGCTCCTAAAGAAGGGAAAGGACTTTGAGTGGACATCAAAATGCAAAGAAGCCTTCTAAAGCTTAAAGCTTACACTCTCCATACTTTCTATCTTGACCATACCAGAGGATGGGGAAACCCTCTACCTTTACCTTTTAGTCGATGAAGAAGAGGTCAACTCGGTCCTTATTAGAAAGACAAAGGAAGGACAAAAGCTCGTTTACTTTGTCAGTAAAGTTCTAAAAGGACCAGAGCTATGCTACCAGAGAATTGAGAAGTTGCCCTTCGTATTGCTCGATTTAGCAAAGAGATTGAAATAATACTTCTAATGCTATGTCATGATTGTGAGAATAGACCAGTCAATCAAGCAAATGTTACATCGGCCTGAACTCGCAAGAAGAATAATAACATGGACCATAGAGCTTTCTGAGTTCAAAATTAGGTATAAGCCCCGCTAAGCCATCAAGACGCAAGCCTTATCTGATTTGGAAGCAGAATTCACCCATTGTCTGACCTTCGATCATAGGAATGAAAGGACAATCTTTGTGGATGGAGCGTCTAATTAAAAGGGTAGCGAGGCTTGCATCATTTTGGAAAATGAGAACAACATAATGGTAAAGCAATCTTTGAAGTTTGAGTTCCCTACCTCAAACAACCAAGTAGAATATGAAGCAATAATTATTGGACTCCTCATGAAAAAGGACCTTAGAGCCACCAAAACAAGATTTTGCAGTGACTATCAACTAGTAACCTTCCAAGTCTTAGGGGAATACTAGGCCAAAGACCCCTAACTATAGAAATACTTGATGAAAGTGAAGCATTTTATGGAGGGGTTCTCTGAGGTGAAGATTGATCATATTCCCTAAGAGTATAACTCTAGGAATAATAAGTCCACGATTCAAGAGACATTAACCACTCCCAACATAGCTAATGTTGAGATAGTGATGATGATAGATGAGGAGGATAGTTGGATCAAGCCCATAGCGGCGTACCTGCAAGGTGAAGAGCTCCCTTCGGACCAAACAAAAGCCAATAAGATTGTCAAAATTGAGGCATGGTACATCGTTGTGGATGACAAACTCTATGGTAGAGGTTTCTCTCACCCACTGCTGAAATGTCTCACCTTGGATGAAGCCTAGTACATCCTTGTAGAAATTCATGAGGGATATTGTGGCCAACATCTAGAGGGAAGATCCTTAGTGAGGAAAACCCTAAGAGCTGGATATTTTTGGCCCACCATGTCAACCGATGCCATGACTTATGTCCAAAATTACGACAAGTGACAGAGGTTCTCCGATATCCAAACAACATCACCTGAAGATCTTTTTACTATTTCAATCTCATGGCCCTTTTGCAGATGGGGATTGGATTTGTTGGGACCATTTCTCCATGCATCTGGCCAACTGAAGTACTTAGTGGTAGTTGTAGATTATTTTACAAAGTGGATCAAAGCGGCACCCTTAGCAACCATCACAGCAGAAAAAGTCAAAAAGTTTCTAAAAAATAACACTATTTGTAGGTTTGAGATCTCTGAATCCATTATCACAGACAATGGGACCCAATTTATAAACAAGAAGTTCATAAAGTTGTATTTTGACCACTAAATTAAGCAGCACTTCACCTCGATTGAACATTCATAAGCTAACAAGCAGGTTGAAGCCGTCAACAGGGTGATCCTCCAAGGATTAAGGAGAAGGCTCAAAGACACTAAAGGTGAATAGGTTAAACAATTAAGCCATCTACTCTGGGCATATCAAATAACCCATAACTCAGTCATTGGAGAAACTCCTTTCAATCTTACACATGACTATGAAGCCATGATCCTAGTGGAGATCGAAGAGTTGAGCTAGAAAATGGAACATTTTCTTGAGAACCATAACAACGGACTCCTACGAGAAGAGCTTAACTTGACTGAAGAACGGCGTGAGATAGCCCACATCAAAGAAGTTGCGTTCAAACTCTAGACTACTTAGAGTTATAATAAGCGAGTCTTTCCATGAAAATTCAAAGTGAGAGATCTAGTTCTTAAGGAAGTGAGGAACAGAGGACATACTGTGTGAAAGAGAAAGTTGGCTCCAAATTGAGAAGTCCTTATCGAGTAATAGAAGTGCTGGACAAAAGGGATATACAAGATCAACGACCTCGCCAGATAGAAGCTACCTAGATCTTGGCATTCCTCCAACTTAAAGAAGTACTACAATTATACGTTTATCTTTTGTTTATATAGAAATTGTAATGAAGCAATATTAAAAAAATCAATGAATGAGAAGTTTATACAAATATATAACTTGTGTTCTTAATTCAAAGCTATACCCAATACTTTCAAAATGAGAAGAAACGGTAAAGGGATGTTGGATCCCTAAATCATGAAAGCATAAAAGCCAAGTATGGGATCTCGGATCCCAACTTAGGCTAAAAGCATTAAATCCAAATTCAAGTATGGGATCTCAAACCCTAACTTAAGCTCAAAGAAAAGTATAGGATCTCGAGTCTTAACTTTGGTTAGAAATGGGTGTTGGACCCCCGAAGTGCAAAACAAAAGACAATGCAATTATAAAGGCAAGTAAGGCAGAGATAAGCACAAATATAAGCGATGGTTGCAAGCATAAGTACTAATAAAAAGGCCCCAACAAAAGGGTACAAATTGTCTTTACAAGTTTAAAAGGGCCCTTTAAGAGCCACAAAGGCAAAAATGCAAAAGAAATAAAAGAAAGATGAAGCACGACTATACAGCAAGGGCATCCGGGTTGGCATTGACATCAATGTTGGCATAGGCCTCGACATCAACATTGGCACCAACCTCACCATCTTGGATGGGGCATCCACAATCTTACCTTCAACCATTATCTTCATGTGGCTACCCCCCTCAAAATTGGTTATGTCTGGGTAAAAGACCTACTTGGGCTTGAGCATTCTAGAAAGACTCACGAGTGGTGCCTTCCCAACCCTCAACGCACTTAGTTCTCTCTATCTCCTAAGTCATTCTCTCAGCCTCGATGCTCTTCCTAAGGTCCAAGCTCTTCCTCTCAACCGCCAATACCCTCGTCTTCCAATCGTATGACTCTTTGGCCTTAGCTTTAAATGTTTTAGCCTTGGGCTCGAGATCTTTTGCCTTAGTCTTCTAGCTCTCCACCCTCACTCCTTTGTCTACCACATTTTGTTTAGCTAACTTTAGCTCGTTACGAGCCATGGTCAAATTCTTCTCCAACTCTTGCTTTTCCTCCCACACGAAGCTCCTTTCTTGAAGCAACTTGAGATTAGACTCCAGCATAGCAACCCTCTTGGTATACAAGGCAGATGTCTCTAAATATTAGAGGATGTTGGCCACCTACATGTTAACTGTCTTGACTTTCAGAAAAAGCTCAATAGGGGAGTACTGGTTAAAAGTTGTGATGTCATCCAGGGTCTTGAAAAATATGTCCATATGGCCCCAAACGTCGAATGCCCTACTCCATATTGTGGTTGAAGAGAATGGGGAACCCGTCGTCAGGTCGATATGAATACCCCCAGATGAGGTCTCCACCACGACCTCCACAACACCAACTAAAGGACTTTCATCTGCAGTCACTACCTTCTTCAAGCCTCCTGTTTGGTTGCCTAATGCTTTTGGGTGAGAGGCTAAGGAGGAAAGCTAGAGTGCCCCAAGATTGTCTTCTTAGACCTTGTTTCTTGCTAGCTAGCCACAAGATCATGAACACCAGCATTCGTATACGTCGTCTCAAATTCAGAGGCTGCAACAATATTTTGTTTTAGCTTCTTCTTCAATTTCTATAAATTGCTTGCCAACGCCATGCTCTCTGCAAAAGAAATAAGTTATGATCAATTACAATGATATCAAAACAGATTAAATGAATGCAATAAAGAAATGCTGAAAAATACAAAGAAAAAAATCTCAGGACAAGTGACTATGGACCACCAAATTTACCTAAGATGCCTTTCACCTTAGCATCATCAAAGTTTATTAGTTGAGAACCACTTATAGTTATCCACCTTGGTTATGTCCATAAGGAAGTGAATCGTTTCTTGCTTGACCTTCGATAAGTTCTACCATTTCACATCCAACTACTTGATAACTTCACATATTGTAATTATTTGGGCCCCATATCTGAGCTTTATTGCCTGCCTAGTCCTTGTTTTCTATGCATGAATGGATGAGTTTAACTGTATATTCGTATAATTTGGTTTCAATGTCTTCCATCATGATTTTTGGATATATTGAGTACATATGCACTGATTAGTGAATTGAAAATTTCTCCATGGCAGGTAAGGTTCCAACCAAGTGAATCAACTCAAATTTGGACCAGCTTTGCAAGAGGAATCATTGTGCAAAGATCAACTCCTCACGTCGCGGCGTGGAATTTGGAATGCCGCGGCGTGTGCATCACCTGATACAAATTCCAGAGAGCACGTATTTTGAACGCCGCGGCGTAGGCATGAGAATGCCGCGGCGTTCATTGACCTAAATTGTACGCGCCGCGACGTGAGATTAGAATGTCGCGGCGTGACTCTGTTTTCTGAGCCCTATAAATACTTTTTCATCGATTTTTAATAGGAGTTAGGTTTTATTTTTGAGAGCTGCGGCCAGGTTTTCTCATTTTACACCAGCAGGAAGCAGAAGTGACCACGTTTGGAGTCTCTCTTCATCTTGGTGGAGGATTGGAGCTTGGAGGATCACTCCCCTTAGCTTTGTTCCTCTCTTCTCTTCTCCTTTCTCTTTTCCATATCCATGACTCTGAGTTTTAGTGTTTTATTTTCGTTTGTCATGGCTGGCTAAGCTGTTTATAGGGTTTACTTTGGATCCTCCTATGGATATTGATTAAACTTGTAATCCTTTGAGTTATATACATGATTTGGTATTTGTTCAATCATATGGTGTTTAATGCTTTGATTGTTTGATCAGCTTTCAACTGATTTGTTCAAATCTAACGAACCTAGACATAGGAATTTGGATTTGAGATCGTATGTATGATTGATGCATGTTCTATTTCATTCAATTGGTTTGGATGCAATGATTCGTTAATAGGATAGAAATATACCTATTGACCATGCATAGTAATTAATTGGGAATAAATCGTTCATTAGTAGAGCTTACATTAGTCCTCACAGAAATATAATGGATTAGGTAAGTAATACCAGGGTTGATTGACCTAGACATAGGCTTTCAGCTAAAACAGATTCCCAAGCTAACATAACCATTGCATGTTTATTGCTCGTAAGGATTGCTTATTAACAATTGATATAGGAGGTGAAAAAGGATACCCTATGTTCTAAATCAATTTTCTAAACTCAATCTGATAGTTTTAAAGTTCTTCTTAGCAGTTTAATACGAACCTTTACAATTTATAATTCCTTGAATAGAAATACTTAAGTTATTGGTTTATAATTAGTACTGAATTTGACGTTTATCCTCGTGGGAACGATATCCGACTCCTAGCTATACTACAGGTGCGATCCGTGCACTTGCGGTAAGCAAAAGAGTGAACACTACTTCTTTTTCTTAAAGTTCTTATTCCAATAGAGCTCAAAGCATATGCATCCAATATGGTTTCTGATTGAAATCCACCCCAAATTTCTATTACCACCAATTGACTCCAATATGAAGAAGAAAACATTCACGAAAGGCAGAATTCAAAAGGGTTTGAAAACTATCTCGAATGAATGAATAAAAGCCTAACTATTTGGATACTTCTATGATGAAATAACCTTTATTCTATCCAAAATAGCAGTCTAGAACTCAATAAACGGGATATAGATCCTGAGCCATGTGAAGAAAGCCTTGTATATAAACATGAAGTGGTTCCCCTTTTGTCTTTGGCTGTAGATCCTCTCGTCAGCTATGCAACAGGCACAAATGTAGTGGTCCTCCTCTCAACCTTCCTCTATTATTCGAATGTATTTTCAAAGATCATTAACGTCCCCCCAAGATCGGACAATGGAAAGGATCCCTAGCGATTCGTAATCCACCTATTCATAGAGATCTTTATCCAGTGGAGGTGGGTACTTTGCTAACCTTTCCAATGGTTGTAATTTTTTTATCCTCATTACATTAGACAACAGAACAAGAGCAGAACGTATAAAGGCCAAAGAGCTATCAAAACCACTACTTATGGGCCCAAGATATTCCTCCAGTTTTCTTTGATTTTGAAGAACGGATGATACCCAAGGACGATATCTTTGAGCCTATTAGTATTGAATTGCCTACTACCTCTAGTATGGAACTCAACAGTTTTAGGCAACCTCTGCACCCCCAAGCAGAAAAAAGCCTTGGGGCTCTTCTCCACTGCAAACAACACAACAAAGGTGGAGGTTGTTCTGTAATTTTCATAAAAGACCCTTCTTCTCCATTACCCCTTATTTCCTCAATTCTAACTATAACAAACGTAAAATGGAGAAGAAAAAGGAAAATAGAGGTACCTATAAGGAGAAATAGAATGAAGAAAAATTGTTGGAAAAGAAACACCTTCAACGCTAAGCTCGCTGTAGAAAAACTTTAATGCTGCAAGCTCTACAACACAGAATTGCTAGAAATCGCGAGAAGTTCTCTAAAAGAAAGGAATTTGTTAGCTCCAAAATCTTAAGAACCCCTTGGTATGTTTAAGTTTTTACTTGAGATTAAGTTTTGATGACTAGCAAATCAATAATTTTCTAAGTATAACTTGAGTAACTATCAAAAAACTCATTGCACTCTTAGATTTCTAATCACTCGTAGTCAATAAACTTGTCTATATTATGAACTTTACTAATATGTGTGTTGAAGTTTGTTTGAACTTGGAACTCAATTCAGATATGAGAAATACTAGCTTCAAACACGTGGCTTTTCAAAAAGTTTATGAGAAAACTGCTCTGAAAGACATGAGAAAACCTAATTAAAAAATCCATTAGAAAGTAGATAAGAAAACTACGATCATAAAAGCACTTTAAGGACAAATGTCAAAGACATCATTTCTGTCTTACACTTAGTCCTGTCACAAAAAAACCTTCCTAGTCACAATGTGAATGTTGGAAAGCTGCCAAAAAGCTCATCAGAAGAAGACAAAACAACAACTAGTTTCCTGATACACCAAAAAATCTACCAGATGCACTAAATGAGTTCTCAACAGGTAGAATTCATCCAAGGCTATAAATTGAAGCTCATTTGAAGCATTTAAGGTCGGAATACTTAGTTGTTAAAGATAATTTATTGCTAAGAAAAGTGTTGTTGTTGTTTCTGAACATTTTCTCAACTCTGAAATATATTTCTGATCTATAGAAAGTTCTTCTACTCATATTCTTTGTATACCCTTAGTGGAAAAAAAAGTTGTTTGCTCTAATTACATTGTAATATCCACTCTTGAAGTGTTAATGAGCCCAAAAATTTTGTTTTTGCTCTGATTACAAGTTGTAATACCTACTCTTGGAGTGTTAGTAAGCTTAAACACAAACTTAAACACTATCTCTTTGTAACTTGGCCCATTAAAAGTTTGAATGTTGAGCCTAGAGAGGCTAAGGGAGAAAAAAATACTCGTTTGAGCCTGGAGAGGTTAAGTGTGAAAAAAAATACTCGGTTGTATTTAGCCTAGAAAGGTTGTGTTTAAAAGAATACTATGATAGTGAAAATCTCGGTGTTCTGTTGTGGACTAGAAGTAGGCAAGTGGTTGGCCAAACTACTATAAATCTTGTGTGTACTACTTCTCTACCCTTTCTCTTTGCTTTCTGAGTTTACTTCTAAACTAGTTTTCTGAACTCAGTTCTTAACAAGTTTTTTGAACTTCTTCAAGTTCTTTCTATTAAGAGAAAAGTTTGTTAAAATTATTTTCTAATTAAAGGTTATATCAGTAAAAGTTTTTCAAACTTCTAAGTCTTCTTAAGCATTCTCAAAATGTTTTCTGAAATTTACTACCTTTTTATTTACTGCTTACTAACTATCTGCTCTAATTATCCAAGTTATATACTTGAGAAAGTTGTTTTAAGTTTAAGAAAGTGTTCAGAAAAATTTTCTAACAAGGCACAATTCAACCCCCCCTTCTTGTGTACTATGTCACCTTCATTTAGCAAAGCTTAGCCTCTAGGTTGAGCACCTAGCTAGTGAACAGGAAAGGTCCTTGGTGAAACATGGTAGATCGGAATGCTACTCCCTTCTTAACTAATGGATCCTCAGTCAATAGATCACCTACTTTCAATTGTGAGGATTACCACTATTGGAAAGACAGGATGAGACTCTTTATTGAGTCTGCCCATATTGATATGTGGGACATTATCGAGATTGGTCCCTATGTTCCTATGATTACTATTGCTAATGGTATTGAGATTGATGAACCAAGACAAAGATGGACTGATGCTGAGAAAACAAAATATCAGTTAAACTATAAACCTACTTTTTCTTACTTGTGCTTTAAGCAGAAGTAAATATAACAAGGTCCATGGTTGTGAAACTGCTAAAGAGATATAGGATACCTTAGCCATTGCTCATGAAGCCATTGACCAAGTAAAAGAATCCAAAATCAGTATGTTGGTTCATCAATATGAATTCTTTAAAATGCATGAACATGAGACTATTGATCAAATGTTTGAAAAATTCCAAACTATTGTCAGTGGTTTGAAATCTCTTGGAAGAACCTATAATAACCAAGATCATGTTAGAAAAATTCTGAAAAGTCTTCCAAAAATATAGAGACCTAAAGTGATTGCAATCCAAAAAGTTAAAAACCTGAGCTCTCTTAAATTTGATGATTTACTTAGATCTCTCAAAACTCATGAATTGGAGCTTGTTGAAGCTGATGAGGACATACCAAAGAGAAGGAAGTCTATAGCGCTCAAGGTTAATCAGAAAAGTGGAAAAAATTCAGCTCAATCCACTACATTCAATGTTGTTAAAGATTTAGAAGACTCTGATGAATCAGAAGATGAAAATTTTGGTGATGATGAACTCTCCTTCATCTCAAGGAAGGTAAAAAAGATGTGGAGAAAATAAGGCAAATTCAGAAAAGGATTCTTAGCAAAGAAAGGCAACCAAAAAGGAGAATCTAGTGGCCAAGAGAATAATCAAGTAATCTACTATGAATGCAAGAAACCTGGTCACATCATAACAGAATGTCCTATGCTCAAGAAGTTTGCTAAGAAGTTTAAGAAGAAAAAAGCATGATGGCAACCTGGGAAGATATGGATGAGAACACTGAATCAGCTCATCTATGTCTAGTTGCAAATACTAATAGTGAAGAAGAAGATGAGGTATTTGATTATGACTTATCTTTTTTAGAACTTCAAGAAGCTTTTGATGATCTTCTATGCAATTCTAAGCTTCTTTCTTCAAAGTATTCTTCTCTAAAAAAAAAAAACTTTTTGAAGCTTACTAAAGATTTTTGAAAAATAGAAACTTGAGAAAGAAACCTTAGAAATTAAGAATGCTAAGTTAAAAGAATAGAATAGTCAATTGAAATTACTTTATGAAGGTAACTCAGTAGACCCTTCTCAAGATGACTCTGAGAAACATTATGATGAGGTTGAGAAACTTCAATAGAAAGTCTCTAAGCTTACCTCAGATCTAGCCAAGTTTGTCACTGTCTTAAAAAATCTGGAAATGATGTTGGGGAAATAACAATGCATATTTAACAAAGCTGAACTAGGATACAAAAAGCATCACAAACAAAAGTATCTCAAGAATTTCTTTATAAAAGCATCACCTAAGCATGAGAAAGCCTATGCTCACTGTCATAAACATGGTCATATTGTTTTTATATGCTTTAAAAGAAAGAATGATCAGAAAGCTTTTAGTCATCAGAAAACTAATAAGAAAGGACCCAAGCTAGTATAGGTACCTAAACAATCAGTGACTTCCTCTACAGGTCTGCTTGAGAAGCAAGAAACTCAAAGAGAAATGGTATTTAGACAGTGGATGTTCACAGTACATGACAGGAGATCGATCCATGTTCCTTAACTTGCAACCAAAAAATGGAGGAACTATCACCTTTAGAGATGACTTCAATGGAAAAATCATTGGTATTGGTAAGATTGGTAACAATTCTTCCCCTTCTATCAATAATGTGTTGTTAGTTGATGGTTTGAAACATAATCTACTTAGCATAAGTCAATTATATGACAGTGGATACAATATTTCTTTTGATAAAGCTTTCTGTGATATGAAGGATTCTAAGAATAACTCTACCCTCTTCATTACCAAAAGGTATAGTGGATACAACCTTTATAAGGTTGATCTAGAGGAGTTAAATAGTTAAAATGTAACATGCCTAGTTTCTATGAATGATGAAAAATGGGTTTAGCATAAGAAACTTGAACATGCTAACCTAGTTTCCCTAAGATCAAATTTGAAAAATTCTTGTTTTGTGAAGCATGTCAAAGAGGAAGCAAGCCAAAGCATCTTTTCAATCTAAAAATATGGTTACTACCACAAGACCCCTTGAGTTGTTACATATTGATCTATTTGGTCCTACTAGGACTACAAGTCATGGTGGTAAGAAATATGGTATAGTTATTGTAGATGGCTTCCCTATATTCACATGGGTACTCTATCTAGCCCACAAAGATGATTCTTTTGAGGCCTTTAAAGTATTATTTAAGAAGGTCCAAAATGAGAAAAGGTTCTGCATTTCTGCTATGAGGAATGAACATGGAGGAAAATTCAAGAATCAACCCTTCAAGCTTTTATGTGATGAGAATGGCATCACTCACAACTTCTCATCTCCTAGCACACCTCAACAGAATGGTGTGATGGAAAGAAAGAACATGACACTACTATGTGAAAGCTTCCTACCTAAGTACTTCTGGGTTGAAGCTGCCAATATATCCTACTACATCCAAAATAGAATATTGATAAGGCCAATACTAAAGAAAACTTGATATGAATTATGGAAGGGTAGGAAACCTAACATCTCTTACTTTCATCCTTTTGGTTGTGAATGTTTTATTCTTAATGCAAAGGATCAAATTGGCAAGTTTGATTCAAAAGTTGATAAAGGTATCTTTCTTAGTTACTCTTCAACATCTAAAGCTTATAGAGTTTATAATACAAGAACTTTTGTTGTTAAGGAAACTATTCATGTTACTTTTAATGAGACTAAACCCAGTGATAAGAAAAGAAAGATTACAGAGTTAGAAGAAGAACTTGGAGATCTGAACTTGAATCAAAATACAATCAGAGAAGGATCAAAAAACTCAACTAAGAAAACACCAGAAAGCATTCAAAAAACTACTGAGAAAGATGAAAACCTTTCTGATGGAACTCCAAAGAAAGATTCTCAACTCCTTAAAGAATGGAGACACTCAGCTCATCATCCCAAAGACTTGATCATTGGAGAAACCTCTCAAGGAATGAGAACAAGATCTTTTTTCAAAGAATACAACAACATAACTCTTATCTCTAAGTTTGAACCAAAATCAATTGAAGAAGCTCTGGAAGATGAGGCCTGGATCATGGCAATGCAAGAAGAGCTAAATCAGTTCACAAGAAATCAAGTTTGGACCCTTTTACCACCTTTTGATGATCACACTGTGCTTGAACATTGGTTAAGTGATATAGATTTGTTGTCGATCTCATTATAATTGGCATCTTATCGATTTTCAATTGTATGTATGTGTGATTATTATAGGTGGTAATATATTATATTTGCTTTAGAAGATGATTTTTATTAAGTTTTTGAAAATTAATAATGGAAATATCTTTCATTAGGCAGTGTCGGTGTGTGAAAATTGTTGCTGGTTTTCATGCTTTGATTTGAGATCAGTTAGACTATAAGAAGCTTCTTTTAATTTATTTTGCTTTTTTTAAAAAAAAAACTTAGTACACAAGTATAATACTAAATTTATAATAAATATTTTAAAATAATCAATAGTCAATAAAAAACTTGATAACTCATAATCCTCCACATTCTAATGTCACCACATGTCTCAAGTTTGGAAATTTCTATGGTACTCATATTTTTTTAAGGATTTAGTACACAAGATGAGTTGTCAAATATTTCATTAATTATTGATTATTTTTAAATATTTATTATGATTTCAACATTTAATGAATACTTGATAATTTATTTTGGATACAAAACTCATCAAGGCTATCATAAAATTTGCTTAAAATGAGCCAACTTTTTATTCTTTTTCATTTAATAAAAAAAAGCTCCTAAAAATCAAGTATGATAATTTGTTTTTGCTGATATTCTTAATTTAATTTTAATATTAAAACTTTTTTAGAAAGTCAAAAATCATAATATTATTTCAATAATGTAGCCATTTTTAGTCTTATCTTTGTTAATTGTTATATTTAAGTGTGAAACATTTTCTTTTCAATTAATTTTTTTAACACTAGTATTGGACCAGAGATCATGTGCTTCTCACATGAAAAATCTCTATTTGGTCTAGCTAGTTGTTAGTGTGAGTCATCTCCGCTGCATTAACCCTTTCCTCCTAAATTCATCGTCGCTAAAACCCCTCTTAACTCTCATAACTCTCGATCTCTCAAGTCTCAACCCCGTTCACTAACCACTTCACTGTACCAAAACCCAAACCATGTATCTTCATATTCACTAGAGTCTTCTTCCACCACCGCCACTTCTCACACTCCGTCGCTGCCGTCCTCCACTACCACGAACCCCCCGAGCTGTCACTGCTGACGTACCTTCCAAGCTTTCCACAACCGGACCCCAAGTACGACGAGACGATCCTGGCGATCCCCTGCGCCATCGAGGAAGAACATCTGTGTGAAAGAGCAGAAGGCTGAGCGCATCCCGAGCATCATGTTCGAGCAAGAGGATGGCCAGCATGACGGCAACAAGTGCCTCATCTCCGTCAAATCCAACCAAATCAAGAAGTTCGTCAATCACCACGGCTGCTCCTTCTTCCTCTCTCGACTCTTTGAACTCGAGGTCCGGTCAGAGTTAGAGTCTGAAGGGATCGTCGAGAAGGTTCGGGTTTAGCCCTGGAAGGTAATAGACTTTCAATTAAGTTTTTGAAAATCAATATTGGAAATATCTTTCATTAGGAAGTGTACGTGTGTGAAAATTGTTGCTGGTTTTCATGGTTTGATTTTGGCTTAGTTAGACTATAAGAAGCTTCTTTTAATTTGTTGTGATTTTTTTAAAAAAAACTTAGTTGTGTCCTTTTGATATGATATATAAGCTTATGTTTATGAATTTAGTAGCTATGTGTTCACTTATGTTGTCTTATAAATGAAAGTATGCATGCACTTGTTAAAATTAATGGTATCTATTGAACTTTGGCCTCTCAAAAATTTCTCAGATTCATTTGAAAGCAGGCACAGATGCACCATTAAACGTCACCTTTATAAGGGCTCCCTCACATGCTTTGTTGAAAGTTGATGTTCCTCTTGTATTCAGAGGAGAAGATGTATCCCCTGGACTGAAGAAAGGTTAGCACACATAGAATGCCTATTGCAGATATGCTTTAATTTTCAATGTATAGTATGCCTATTGTAGTTATGCTTTAATTTTCTATGTAGAGTAAATTTATAATATTAATTTATTGCATGACACCACCTTGTCTATATTTCTTTGAAATTTTTGGTGTAAGAATGTTCTTGTAAATATTTTGTTTGGCTCATATCTCATCTATATTTAACCTTTCGAGGCAAGAAAGAGATAAGATTGAGCTTGAAAGTGTAATATATTTATGAACTCAATGTCATTACCTAATTCTTTCAACTTAGCTTCAAAACTTAACAGGGCTAGTCTATAGGTCTGTATAGATTGAATTTAATACTCATGGGGTCTAGGTGGTAAATGCAATGGGTTTTATATGAAAATTTCAAGTTCTGGTTTCTGTTTTATATGGCTGAAGCATTGTTTTGTCTATAGAATTTCTCACCAGCATATCTAGCATTGTCATGAGAACTGTGGCAAAGTACTATGCATAATCTTTGATAATGGTAATTGGTATTAGGTAGATAAGTAGGTGATTTGTTATGGAAGTGTTCTGTGATTTTGTTATTTTATGACTTTATGGAAGTGTTTTGTGATTATGTTATTTTCTGACTTGTACTTTATAATTTTTTAATTTCTACTATTTAGTAGTGTAGTTTGAAGTTTATGCATAGCGATCTAATGCTAAGCGAATTTCAATCCAAAATAGCGAACCAAACAAGTATCCGTCCTCGGGCAGTTCCATGTAACTAGAGAAGTCTTGTACCATATACTGCATACCAAATCATACCGCGAACCATGTAACACTGACTAGGTCTAAGACTTTGGATTTTGTTGATAAAATAAAAAGCTTGACTGTACTCTGAAAAGGGGTGGTTCCATGCATGATGGTCCCACTATTGCGGGGTCTGGTTAGAGTTAGGTTTATAAACAAAACCTTCCTCCAGTGAGCAGAGAGGCTTTTTCTGTGACTGACACCTGTGACCACCAGGTCGTAAGGCATCAAGTAACCTGACCATTTTGCCAATGGATACTATTTAAAATGAATGATCCCTACTACTAATGGATCAGTTATAAAAGTTTATCCCGTAATATCTATGTAAATACTTATACTACTAATATAAGTCCAAGCCCATTAATGATAAGACTAATAACCTAATTAAAAAAGAAAACAAATCATGAAAAATACTCGTAGATAATATAAAGATATTCTTAATATTCTCTAACACTCCCCCTCAAGCTAAGCTTTAGCTTGTTACAAATGGCAAACCCATAAACATAAAACAAATATCACAATCCATCTTTAACTAGAAGCTATCACCAAGGAGAGGATAGAAACTCGGCACAATAACAAATACTAAACCATCCAATCACGACATAGAGAAGAAGAGAAACAAAGTTGGATCACTTGATGTCCAAGAAGAAGAAGAAAGATTTTGCTCACATCTAAGGAAGCTCCTTCTAATGGACATCCCTTTCCTTTAATATATATGGGGGCAGCTCCACCTCATTGGCAGCCCATTGCATCTCCTGTAGGTGGCTACACCAAATGGGAAGCCCTTTCCTCCTATCTCAAACATACCATTGCAACCACATCTAGAAGAACGAAAAATAATAACAGAATAAGAAATGAAGGTAATGGAAATCCTAAAAATCACAAAATAATCATCATCATCAGCTTATCAGAATCACCTTTAGCCAACTAACATCTCTCAGTCATACTGGACCATGCTAGAACAACCTCTAGCCAGCTTATATCTCGCTACCGGTCCCAAAATCAGAATTGTCATCACCTATCCCATACTTACAAATCAAAAGAAGAGACTATTAAATCAAAATCAAAATCCATGAAAACCAGAACCGACAGCGTCTTCCTACTCGAAGGAGATACCAAAACGTTCTGAAGAGGGAGGAAATCAAACTAAAACTAGCCAAAATAGACCTTAAACCTGCTCGCCTGAGTTGTCATTGGAGCTCCTGTCACCAGAAACCTGATTTGTGCCATAAAAGAGAATACCCAGCCATGAGCAAATGCCCAACAGAGGATGTATAGCCTCCAAAGACGTGGCAACAAAGAAAAATGCTCAATCCAGGCCGGAAACCACACTTCCCAATAGTGTTGATGGATCTACAGTCGCCAACAATATTCCCTAACAACCATGCACACCTGTTTGGGTTGGAATCTTCAGCCACCTGCTGCCCACACCACCAGGATGTTGTTCGTGGTGTGAGCGTCCATAACAAAACTCACGAAACTTGCCCGAAACCCACAAATGACCCAGTTCCTCTGCCTACAGTTGACGGATCTGATGCCAGACTAATCTATCACAGGCGACCACTCACCGGCTGCCTGAGAACTGAGATGGCAGCCATAGTGACGACTGCCCAACCTTGAGTTGTGAGCTAAGTCAAGATATTTTTCTGTCTTTTTTTTTTAACACAGAAATTACTTCCTATGTTACCAAAACAAATTAAGGATTAAGGAAAGACAATGTTTAAGGGAAAATAGAAAGAAAAATGAAAGGGGGATATACACTGAGTTCCATGGAACTCATTTTAGTGGAAGCAAGACACAGGTCATGGTGGATGGTACCTCTCTAATACCATATTAAAGAATTATAGGTTTAGGGTTAGGGAAAGGAAAAGAGAGAAAAATGACTAAACAATAGCAGACTAAGAATATTATTGATAAGAATTATATAAAACAAAACCATAATCTACTATCCTATGTATACTAATAACTAGGGCAAATACATACACTATTAATACAAGTACATTAACCATGAGACCAATAGCCTAATTAAATAAGAAAAGAAATCATGAAAGATACTCTAAGATAATATAAAGATATTCTTAATATTCTCAAACAATTTCCGTTAGTCCAATTGATAAATACTTGTGTAAATGTTTACTCACTCGGGTTAAGAACAATTTCGATCCCCTAGGCAATTATGCCCATTTGATTTAGGAATATTACTTTGGTGTAAATTTTAGAAAGCCTTTCTGCATTGGAATGACTATGGTTGAGAATATGATCTGATTTGTGCAACAAACAAGATACATGTGTAACTTGTAGATATTAAAAAAAAAGTGTGTTGTTTCATTAAGGTGCCTGATGTCTAGTTATTATTATAAGAATAAAAGATCATTTCTGTGGAAAATAATTGGAGTTTATGATACATTAGAGCTTGTGTGCAATTTCATTGAGTTACTCTTTTGTAGGATATATATTAGGTTTGATGGTGCAAAGTGAATGATCATTATTGAACATTTCTGACTTTTCTGTGTGGCACCTACTTCTCTAATTGATAACACTTATGCTACCTGGGTGTATGGATACTAATGTCTTAAAATTATTAAAATAACTTTATGACAATTAACAAATGCATTTTGTTTTACTCATTGTTTTAGGTTTATAATGTTTAACTTGGTTGAGCATTATTCGTTGCTTTACAAATTTGGTAAGTGCTTATTTGAATACCATAAAAAGGGTTGTTAAGTATCTATGCCCTGCAGACATTTTCCCCCCATATATTGATGTGGACTTAAGTGAGTTAGATGTGGGCCAGAAGCTGGTTTTGGGATATCTCAATGTTCATCCTGCATTAAAACTTCTTCAGCCAAATGATGTAGCTATTTGTAAAATTATGGGCCAAAAGGTTTATGAACAATAAAAGAAATCTAAGTAATTGCAGCAGTAATGGACACGGTTATAGAATTTCAATGTTAGGTTTTTATTTTCCTCCTTTTCTGTGCCTACTCAGTTCCTTCCCACCTTTCAATTCTCTTGTTTATGCTATTTCTTTTGGCAAAAATGAAGATATGGGGGATGAGAATAGGAAGTTGATGCGTTGAGTTTTTGTAAGCAATATAAATGTTTCTGTTTTGGGTTATTGGATACAAGCAGAGGGTTACCATTGATGTCCCTTAATAAATAGTTCAGGCCGCCTGTCTAAGACTCCAGTTCGAATCTAAGATATCTGGCAGGTAATACATAAATTTATTTACATTTAGTCAAATGATTGCTTTAATATCAGATTTAATTTTTCCATATAAAAAATATCAGTTTTATTTTTCGTACTTGTTCTTAACACGCGCTTGCATATAAATACTTAAATAGTTCGTAATGATGCAAAAGTGAAAACTCAGTCACTGCAATTTGTCGTTTAGTTTACAATATCAATTGTTTTGCATTCAAAGCTTGACATTCATGTGGAAGTACTTTAATGCGGTAAGCTCAAGTTAGCACAAAACACTGCAGAAGTTAAGTTCTAATCTCAATCAGCCTTTTAAGCTTTCAAGATAAAGTTCTTTGTAGTACTCCAGCAAAGAAACTGAGCAAAAGTAAATGTGTCCTTACTTAACTATTGTCCTGGCGAACATTCAAACATGTATATTTGATTGGAGTGACATGCTTGACCTCATGTGTTATGTTATGCATGTGTTCAACCATTTATTAGATATGGCAGAACTCTCTACTCAAGCAGGAGAAATCTATAAAATACTCACTTTGAAGTAGTGAGCATCGATGCTCATTAACCAGAAATTATTGATTTAATATTTATAAAATGAAGGGATGGGATTTCTTACTTGTAATCGGTAGAGATGGTACCTCTGCTTTGCACTTTTCCATCTATCTAGCAGCACGTCATTTCCTATGCCATGGGCACTGTATTCCTAGTTCAAGACACCTCTACCGGACACTCTCTCGTGGCACTCAATCAGAGAATTTGGTTTTGGAGAAAATGACTATTTGTATTGATTGTATGTACATAAGGGTTTATATACAGGAGGTTAAGAGCTTAACGATCGTATTAGTGAAGCTATGACTCCTTAATCATAAATACATAGAGCTAAACTAAATGACTAATCGATATAGTTACTAACAGAAATATCTACGTGGTAGCATCCATAATTGAATCTGTTATGATGGTTCTAACTGAGAAGGTTCCAGTAGCTTCTTGTCTGGATATTTATCTAGTAGCTTCTCATCATAATTTGCTAGCTCCTCATCTAAGCTTGCAGTCAGGCATGTGTCCTATGGTAAGACTCAAGGTCATCGAGAAATCTTCCATTCACGCAAAATTGGACTCTGACGACGTGCTACTTTCTTGTCCATCATTTATCCTTTCTCTTCTAGGAACCTTCGAGTCCAAATAATTCTTAGGCTTAGTCGTCCCTTGTTGCCTCGACAATGACCTTAACGTTCCACTACTGCCAAACAGATCACGTCTTCTCTCCCGTCGTCATCCGCCACTACCTCCCGACATCCTTTGCGCTTTGCACTTTTCACTCAAAATGACTGAAGATACAGCATGGAATTTTCTTAACTATTTATTTTGTGGAGGACTATATTATAATTTTTTAAAACTCAGAATATAATATATTAGAAGAGGTGACCGGTTGTTAAAGGCAGTTTTTGTGAGCATCAATGTTCACTGCTTTAAAGTGAGCATGGAAGAATTCTCCACTCATTGCCACAAGATGTTCCAAAAAAAAAAAATTAACATCGCTACAACTCAAGCAAGCTTGGGTAGGACATGGCCAGTATACAAGATGTTATAAGGGGGAAAAGGAATGGATATTGCCACAACCATGGTTTTAAACTGTGATCTGCAATTGTAATTACAGTCGCAATATTATAATTTTTATGGTCTTTACAACTGTATCGCGACTGCAATTACTGTTATATCAATCACATTTTTTTATAATTACCTGCAATTGTGATAAATGTAATGTAATAACAATTACGATCGCAATTACAATTTAAAACCATGTTCACGACCAATTATTAGCATGGGTTTATTTATTATGTACATGTCACTAGCGATTAGCCCATGCATTGCTTGACGACATTAATGTTTAATATACGAATGAATAGGGTGAGTGGGGTTTGGAAAAATGTTAATAGCTTCTATCCTTGTAAATAAAAGAAAAATATTAATAGTTAATTTAGTATCTCCTTAACATTGAGACTGACATTTTTTTGGTACAGTAGAAAACTATAAAGAAGCAACCGACGAATAAAAGTAACACCAAGAGAGTCAGCTAGCAAAAGAGGACCAAGAGCAGGGGGTGGAGAATCCCAAATTGTCATATTGTCTGGACCCAAAGCTCTCATCTTAACCAAAGCATCCGCACAAGACTTTCCCTTACGAATCACGAAAATATGAGAAATCTTAACACTCCACGGTCCACTAAGTAGTGCCTGAATATCTGCAATGACAGTAATATAAGCATGGAAAGTGAGAGGCGTAGGAAGATTAGCAAGCCTAATAGCTTCCAAAGAGTTAGATTCACACCAAACCTTCCTCTCACCAAGCTGCCAAGCAACTTTGAGACCATGTTTGATAGCAATTAACTCAGCAAGCAAAATATCTGCACCTAGAAGAGCTCAAGAATAGCCTAAAATCCAATTTCCATTGCAACCCCGAAGGACACCACCAAAACTAGTTCGAGAAGGAGACCCGAGACAACTGCCATCAGTGTTAAGCTTGGTAACCTCCTATTCTGGTTTCTGCCACTGAGCCTGACGAGGAATATGACCAACAGGATTATGAATGGTGAACGTTCTGCATATATCCCCTCGCAAGTTCATTATACTGCGAATAACCCTCTCCATGGGCCAAATATCATCAAAACCAAATATCTGGTGTTCTGGATTTGGTTATGGGTTAGTAGTTAATGAGCAACCAGACTTATCAGAATAATATTCAAATATTTATATGCATTATTAGATAAATACATTTACTTATTTATGAGAATAAATCTATCATAGAATCCCTCATAAATATAAATATTAATTACATCTCACATAAGAAATTAATTATAAGATATAAGAATCATAGATTCTAATCCTAAGTAATAGCAGTCAACTCAGATTGAATTATAATTCTTAATACTCAAGATACTCTTATAAATATTTTGCAAGGTTTTAAAGGTATGCATCTAATCCAATTCTACACACTATTATTTTTGTGCATGGTCTAACTTGAACATCAAAGTACTTTTTGTAAGTACCCACCACTTCGTACTACCAATGTTGTTGTCGTGTCACAAAAGTTTCTACATTCAACTATCTATTCAAGTAACTTTGTAAATCTTGTTTAGAACATTTTCAGATCCACCACAGAGTGGCAATGAAAAAAGAGCAATGAGATTTCTTGCTATATATATAGTGAAAGAGCCAAGAGGTAACATCATGAATGAAGAAGGAGAAGTCACTACCAAACCCCACTAAAACCCAAACATTCCTGCAATAAACACGATCTCCTAGGCAATGGGAGACATCTTCAACCCCATCAGAGCAGCGGGTACAAAGAGAAGAAGTAGTCAGGCCTCTCGTGATGGAACTGGTGTTAATTCTATAAAGAACATTAATATGCAGCCTAGAGATTTGACCAAGCCAGGGAGTGTTTGTCTAAATCTATCTCATCACAGGTCCTTCCCTTCTTTATCTGCTCATCTTGTTATTCCTCTTAAACCTTTGTGTCCGCAGTACTCTACTATTTTTTTAGGTGACTTAATTGGGGATTTACCTCAAGGAGATGGTCTTCTACCCATTCCTTTGCAAAAACCTTCCACTTTCCAAAATGGCATCAAAGAAGACAAGGTGGAGGAAATCACCAAAGTCTCTAGCTGCCTTGACAATGCTAAGGATAACCTGGGTTCCCATCCTCTAGTTCAAGAGTTAGGGGTTAAGGTGCTCAATCCAAAAAGGGTGTCTAGTTCCTTAGTTGAGTCACCTAATACTTATGTTCGTAAGAAAAAGAAATTGTTGAGGGAACTTGATCATTTAGTTTCAACAATTAATTATGGAGCAAAGGCTGGCAAGTGACGAGCGCCGAACTCAATCAAAATTATAACCAAAGTTATTACCTAAACTTGTAGTATAGTGAACAACACCGGATCGTCTCCTCAAGGATCGTAAATGCAATTTAATCAAATCAAGTGAAAGTTAGCAAAAAGGGGGGTTTGACAGTTTAAGATCGCACTTAACAAAATTAAAGGAAGAAATAACAATTAAAGAACAGTCAATTTAGAAACCTATCCAAGATTGGGTGGATTCAATCATAGACTCTTCATAGAACACTTGAAGCGCAATTGAATTGTTAATTTGGATCTAATCGAGATCTCTGCATCAAATCCAGAATTCATACTAGACGATCGTCTAGAATTCAATTAACAAGTGATAAACACAAATCCGCAATCGCACCATTCATGAAGATCAATGTTAATTTCAAGTACCGAATTCAATTAACTTAGGCACAAATCAATAACCTAACCTCTTCAATTCTGTGATTAATTTAGATCAATCAGTTCTAAGTTTCATCACAAATCTCAATCTTCATTTATGTGATTAGTTTAGATCAATCAGTTCTAAGTTTCATCACAAATCTCAATCTTAAACCAAGATCAATCAGATCAACATAAATAGAATCACCATTCATGCATTCAAGATCAAGAAAAAGAAAAAGAAGAAGAAAGGAGGAATTCAATTACAAATCAAATACAATACATAACCAAGGTCTCAAGAATCCAAACCACAATCTCTTCAAGAGTTCTAAATTGACCCAAAGTAGCTTAGCCCTCCATTACCAGAAAGGGAGCATCAAAATATACAAAACTATGAGAAACTATGAAGAAGCAAGAAGAAACTTAGAGAGAAATGAAGGAGAATACATCTTGTTCATGATAAATGGTGCCTTTTATAGAAGTCTAAGGTAACAAAATGACAAAGGGAAGTGGGTGGATGAGTGGATGAGTGAGTGGAGTGTTTGAGTGGATGGATTAGTGGGTTGGTTTAGTGGATTGGTTTAGTGGATGAGTGAGTGGAATGGTTGAGTGGTTGAATTAGTGAAAAATGCCAAAGGACTTTTGGTGAGTGGGAAATTATGGACATGAATGGGTGAGTGGATGGATTAGTGGATGGATTAGTGGATGAGTGGGTGGAGTGGTTAAGTGGTTGGATTAGTGTATGAGTGGATGAGTGGGTGAGTTAGTGGATGAGTGGATTAGTGGATGGATGAGTGGGTGGTTGAGGACGAAAATTTCGTGTCTGACTTGGAAGCCAAAAACGACCCACTATACTTCAGAACCACGAAAAGTGTTCTTCATGAAAGTTGTAGATCCTTGTCTTGGATATAAAATGGATAGCTGGTTCGTCCAATTTGGCTTCCTTAAGCCCAAGATATGTCCCAAATACCGTAGGTTGCTCAAACCCAACTTCAGCACCTCTGTTCCGACTTGCAAGCTCAAAATGACCTACTAGACTTCTTTTTCTCAAAATGTGTTCTTCATGAAAGTTGTTTATTTGGATCTTGACTATCCACTGTCAAAATTTCAGCCCATCTCCATTATTACATCTTGAGATATGATTTTTGAGTGCACACTGTTCGGATTCTACTGACAGAACCCGTATTCTGACTTCCATGTCAACTTAGGTCCCTTAGACATCTGAATCAGACTTCGAGCTCTTCATCAAAGTTGTAGAGCTTCCTCTTAGCTTTCCTACAAGGTAAAATTCATGTTCATCAGATATTAGGAACTCAAGTTATGGCCAAAATACAGAAACAGTGTCAAATCTCAATAATGCTGGAAATATTCAATTAGGACCAATTTGAGCTCAAACTCACAAAATCATATCAAACTCAATCAATTAAGAATATGGAGAGTGTAAATGACTAAACATAAGGGTTTCTTAATGAATAAAATATGTGATTATCAAATTCCCCCACACTTAGCTTTTTGCACTCCTGGGCAAAACTCAAGACCAAAATTTTACAATCAAGAAGAACAACCAAAGGTTCAAGGGATCAAAACATTCATGAATTAATAATTCTCCACATCTCAAACCAACAAGCAAGGTATCTTCAACATGAATCGAGAATGATAGATCTTCACAAGATTCCCTCTCAATCTCTCAAGTGTTTAAAGGGTAGGTATTTCACTCAATTCAACCCAAGAAAATTGCACTACCATAAGCTTGCTTATCTTCTACTTCTCCACTACTCAAAACATATGCACACACAAATCATGAGGACTTTATTCAAGGTTGTAGTGAGGTCAAGGTAACAGGAGAGGATAAAATGGATATGAGAAGATAAATACTAAAGAGAATAAAAGCAAATGAGAGCTGAGTTCAAATAACAAGCATAAAAGTTCATCCCAACTCTAGTGTATATCCCTTTACATATTCATTTCCCAATCCTTTTTTTTTTTTTTTTTAAACACTTGGTTTTTTTTTTCTTTTTTTTTTTTTTTTTTTCTTTTTCTTTTATATATATGAACATAACTATATACATACATTTTTTTTTTCTTTTTGGGCACTCTTTTCTTTTTCAACAACCATTTTGTACACACACCCCCACACTTGTTCAAAAACTCATCCATTAACCAAGCTAATGTTCTTTTATTCCCTAAGGTAAAGTAAGAACACGATTTCTCATTTAAGGCACATAATGAGCTAGAAACAAGGAATGGTCAAATAAGCTCAAAGGGGTTAAGCAAAGGAAAATATACAAGGTTGGCAAGAATCGAGAGAATTTTCAAGAAGTCAAAAGAGTGCTTGATATCATATTGAAAACAAGGTTGGCTATTTGGTTAAACTAGCTAATTAAGAAAGAGGGCCTCAATCATGTTCATGCATGCAAGTGAAATGTAGCCTCAAAAAGAATCAAAGCAAGTTCTAGAGTGGTCATTAACATGAGTGAAAATCACACAAGAAAGAAGAGAATGGCATAAATGTTAAATCCATCCATTAGGCTCAAAATCTCACAAGGTATGCATCCATCAAACTCAATTCATCAATTCAATCATCCATCTCCAAGCATATCAGTTCAAGAAGGGAGAAAAGTTATTCAATCATGCAATGAACCCTTTCTTTTTTTTTCTTTTTTCTTTTTTAACAAAAAAGAAACTTGCTAAAATCTCTCCCCCACATTTAATATAGACATTGTCCTCAATGTGAAAGTGATAAATAAAATGGAAAGAAAAGAGCAACACAACCTGATGAGGAGTGAATCAACGCCAAGCAGAAAAGAAGCACACTGTCAGTTACGCATCATCGGACCCTCGAAAAGAAATCAAACAAGAAAACGTTAGTACTTCCACAATTTAATACTAATTAATTACTACCTAAAAAAACTCCTTACTCTGCCACCAATTAAGATGCGTCTCAAGAGTAAAATTACTCCTTACTCTGCCATCACTAATTGGTTTAATAAGTCCATGACAATCATATCATACTTTCCAAACAAAACAACAAAATTTTTTTTTTAATAAAATCAAACCCATTAAAGAGAAAGTGTCAGATCGGGCTTTTGTTTCTTATTACTTCCTTCGCTGCTTCCTGTTGACCAATCTATCTGAGCTAATACCTTATCAGGTACATACTCAAAAGTTTCTAATTTATCAATGAGCTCATCAATAGTGGAGGCAGAGATAAGAAGTTGTCTTGCCGAAGGAGTGATAAATTTCTGTTCCACAGCTTTGTCAAGAAAAAATAACAAAAGATCAAAGAAATTATTAACATTCAACAAACCAATGGGTTTATGGTGGATGTTCAGTTCAGCCCAAGAGACAATTTGAAAAATCTCTTCCAAAGTACCAAAACCACCTGGTAAGGCAATGAATGCATCAGAGTTTTCAAGCATTATCTTCATGCGTTCATGCATTGATGATACTTTAAGTTCCTCTCCAATTGTCTTTCCATTGATGTTCTGTTGAGCTAAAGGTTCAGGAATGACACCTAAAACTCGATTGTCTCTTACATATGCAAAGCAAGTGATATAGCCCCCATTAACCCACGGCAACCTCCCCCATATACAAGATGAATATTCCTCGCAGCAAGTGATCGACCAAGAGTGCTAGCTGCATTTACAAACTCTAATCCCTTCCTATAACTCGACCCACAAAAAACACAGACATTTTTGAGGTTACGAATAGAAGCCCCCATTCTATACTCTTCCTCCCTTTGAGTGTCTCTGAGTTGAAGGAAAATGGAGTGTTTAAATAAGAAAAAGAATGGAAAGGAGAATAATTACACCTATAAGGGTAAGTTGGATGTTGTCAGAAAAGGTTGAAATTAAGAAATACAGAATCTTTTTTTTTTCTTTTTCTTTTTCTTTTTTTTTTTTTGACTTCAAGAAAACCATCAAGGTAAAGAAGTCTAGAAACCCTTGAAGGACCCTGCTCAAAGGATCGTCTGTACAAAAATCAAAATACAACAAAATGATACAAAGATAAAAGAAATAGAAAATGATGACATACCTGTATGTACAGTTTCCATGGCGTATCTTTTATCTTTGCCGCGTCATGAGGCAAAGAGACATCACGTTTTTTTTTTTTCTTTTTTGAAATTGTTAGAAAAACTTGATGAAAGATGAGTGTATACTTACTTAAGATTGGGATGGAGGTAGTCTCTCGCTTTTCGGCTTTGTGCCAAAGTATTGTTGACCAAGATTCGATCCATTCAAGACCCGGCAGTAACATAGGGCTCCTAAAAGGGACAAGTGGCCATAATACGATTGGTGCCTCACATGTGGAATACAATCTACCTTCTTTGTTTTTCAATTAAGAAGGCTGGACCAGGATGCATGCATTTTCCCATTCACGTGTGTGTTACCAAAGCCAACCCTAAGAAGTATACATTTTTTTTTTTTTTTTTTTTTTTTTTTTTTTTTTTTTTTTTTTTTTTTTTTTTTTGAGAGATGACATGAAGAAGAAGAAGAAGAAGATATGTACAGATTGTTTGTGGATATGACTCACATCCGCCTCTCGGTTAAACGTCCAAGAACGGCTTAAACATCTTCTATGAGTCGAGGATAAGCTTCCCATCCAATTTTCTTATAAATTGGCAAAAATGTGGTCTTTTAGAGTCGATTCCCAAGATCGTAGCGTTGTTCTTCATCCTTGAAGAGATTCCACAATTTAAGAATTTCACGATGCACCAATCCACAAGAATGCGTCTCAAGAGTCAATAAGATATCATCTAATGACTCCTTACTCGATCCATTCTTAATGAAGAAAATTTTATCTTCTCTATTTGCGGAAACCATCCCCTTAGTACGACATCGCTTGTTACGCTTTCATCGTCCACATTTGTGACAGACTTGTAACCTTTTTGCTCTTCTCCTTTTAGAATATGAACTTCTTCCAAGACCTAGGGCATATATGAGTCAAATGAAATTGAGGACTCACCGCTAATCGGACCTTCGCTTCAATTATCCATCGTACATCTTCGGCATACCTTTGTGCATTAACAGTCTCAATCTTTCACATCGAACTTTGTAGATTTTTCTCAGAGCATTTTGAGGAAGAGAAGGAAAATGTTTTCTCAGGTTTGAAAGAATGACATCCATTTTGAAGGAGAAGAAGGATTCAGTTATTTTGGGAAACTGAAAAATAAACCGACTTGAGAGTCACGGAGTACCGTATCCGCCACTTAACCGGCAACACAAAGAACTCAAGAACTTGGTTTTCCAGGAATGGTTGAGTCTTTGTCCATTAACTTTAAGCGCATTACCATTCCTAGGATCCTCAATATCTTCGGCCCCAGAGGATACACGTGTTTGACAGCAAAAGAACCGCGCCACCTAGATCTCAAATTTTCAAGGAGTAGGTGCAGATGATAATCTCAAAGCAGAACCTTTTTGACCAATTTTCGCAACTTTTGCAAAAGGTGTAACAGACCTTGAATAAAGTGGGTCAATAAAATCCATACTGCAAGATTTTTGCTGTTGTTGTCGTTGAAGAAAAAGTGACCTCCACTTGCTTCCGAGTGACAAAATTGAATGGCACTACCTTCCTCATTGTCGGGCATACAGCTTTTTTTTTTTTTTTTTTTTTTTATTCATAATGCGGATGGAGAAGGTTCATCACCTCCACTTCTGCATTCTTTGGAAGTTCATGATACTGTTTGAGGCGGTGTCCATTTACGATGAAAGCTTTGGCAGTGACCTCACTTTTAATCTAAACAGCACCAGAAGGAAAAACCTTAGTAACAATAAATGGTCTATCCCATCTAGACCTTAATTTGCTATGCATGAATCGGAGGCGGGAGTTATAGAGGAGAACTTTTTGACCAATCTCAAATGTTTTCCTCAGAATCAACTTATCATGGAAGGCTTTGGTCTTCTCCTTATAAAGTTTGGAACTTTCATAAGCCTCCAAGCGGATCTCCTCCAATCTGTGCAGCCTGCAGCTTCCTCTCCATACCGCTTGATCTAGGTCCAAGTTGCACCTTTTCACCGCCCAAAATGCATGATGCTCAATTTCCACCGGTAGGTGGCAGTGGCTTTTCCAAAAACAATCCGATACGGAGACATCCCGATTGGTGTCTTATAAGCAAAGTCCGGTAAGCCCATAAAGCATCCCCAAGCCTCTTGCTCCAAATCCTTTCGTTAGGTTGAACTGCCTTTCGGAGTATCTGCTTGATCTCCCGTTGGAAATCTCGGCTTGCCCATTAGTTTGGGGATGGTAAGGTGTAGAAACTCTGTGCAAGATCCCATACTTTTTCATCAAAGCTTCCATGCTTCGATTACAAAAATGTGAACCCTGATCACTGATGATGGCCTTTGGAACTCCAAACCTGCAGAAAATCTGTGATCTAACAAAATCCACAACAACTTTGGAATCATCAGTTCGAGTAGCTTTCGCCTTTACCCACTTGGATACATAATCAACAACCAGCAAAATGTAAACAAAACCAAAAGAAACAGGAAAGGGTCCCATAAAATCAATACCCCATACAACAAAAATCTCACAAAACAATAAAGATTTCTGGGGCATCTCATTCCTTCGAGAAGTGTTTCCTGTTTTTTGGCATTGATCACAAGATTTACAAAACACATATGCATCATGAAATAGAGTGGGCCAATATAATCCAGATTCCAAAACTTTCCTAGCAGTCCTTTAGGGACCAAAATGACCGCCACATGCAAGTGTATGACAAAAGCAAAAGCTAAGAATAGAATGAAATTCATTATCAGGCACACATCTCCTAATGACTTGGTCACTACAAAATTTCCACAGATAAGGGTCATCCCACACATAATATTTTGACTCACTTTTCAATTTATCAATCTGAGCCCTAATAAAATGTGCAGGGAAAACACCAGCAACTAAGAAATTTATCGAATCAGCAAACCAAGGAGTGTTACCTTGCAGCTTGAAAAGTTGCTCATCAGGGAAGACATCATGGATAGGTAAAGTATCTGCCTCCTTTTCAATACGACTTAGGTGATCAGCCACTAAATTCTATGCTCCACTTTTATCACGGATTTCAATATCGAATTCTTGGAGGAGCAAAATCCACCTAATCAATCTAGGCTTTGCATCAAGCTTCTTCAGGAGAAACTTGAGTCTGTATGATCGAAAACACAACCACTCTAGAACCAAGCAAATATGATCGAAATTTGTCTAAAGCAAAAACAATTGCTAAAAGTTCCTTTTCAGTGATGGTGTAGTTGACTTGTGCAGGATCCAAAGTTCTTGAAGTATAAGAGATGACATGAGATATTTTACCGACCCTTTGTGCAAGAACAGCTCCCAAAGCATAATTAGAGGCATCACACATGAGCTCAAATGGAAGTGTCCAATCGGTGGCTGGATGATAGGTGTACTTGGTCAATGCTTGCTTCAAGTGATTGAAGGCATCCTTGCATTTCGGTCAAAATGGAACTCCACTTCTTTTTGTAGCAAGTTGGATAGTGGAAGAGCAATTTTGCTGAAATCTTTTATGAACCGCCTATAGAAACCTCGCATGACCAAGGAAAGAACGAACCTCTCGCACGCACATGGGGTAAGATAAGCATGAAATAACATTTATTTTTGCGGGATCTACCTCGATACCCTTGCTAGATATTACATGTCCTAAAACTATACCTTGTTCTACCATGAAATGACATTTCTCAAAATTGAGAACAAGGTTAGTTTCAATGCATCTATGTAAAACCCGAGCAGACTATCCAAGCATGCATCAAAGGAAGAACCATAGACAAGTAAAATCATCCATAAACACGTCCATACAATTCTCTAAAAAGTAAAAAAAGATACTTACCATACACCTTTGAAAGGTGCCTAGAGCATTGCACAGACCAAATGGCATCCTCCTGTATACAAATGTGCCAAATGGACAAGTGAAAGTAGTCTTCTCTTGGTCTTCTGGGGCTATATGAATCTGAAAATAGCCCGAATATCCATCCAGAAAACAATAATGTGACTTGCCAGCTAGCCTCTCCAACATCTTATCAATGAAAGGTAACGGAAAATGATCTTTTCTGGTAGCCTGGTTAAGCCGCCTATAATCAATGCAAACCCGCCAACTGTTTTGAACTCTTGTGGGTAGAAGTTCGTTATTCTCATTCTCAACTACTGTGACCCCAAATTTCTTGGGAACAACCTGCACGGGGCTCACCCATTTCTTGTCGATATGGGATAAATAATGCCACTTGAAGTAGCTTGGTCACTTCCTTCTTCACCACATCTAGAATCAAGGGGTTCGGTCTCCTTTGGGGTTGCCTTATCGGTTTCGTATCCTCTTCCAATAAAATCCTATGCATGCATGTGGAGGGACTAATACTAAGAATATCCGCAAGTGTCCATCCGATGGCTTGCTTATTCTCGCCTCAAAACCCGGTAATTTTTCTTCTTGTTCGGGTTGCATTCTTAGCAACAATCACTAATGACTTCTCACCATCTCCTAAATATGCATATTTAAGATGGTCCGGCAAAGTCTTCAACTCTAAGGATGGAGGTCGTACAATGGAAGGCAAAGACAAGCTATTTGAAACAACTAACTCAAAGAACACTAAATTCGTCATACTTCGACTCTCATTTTCACATGTTGTACCATTCAAGTCAAGAAGACTACATCACCACTTATAATCGCATTAATCTCAAAGACATGCAAAGACATGGCTCAACATCACAAGCAACACATGGATCACAAGAAATAGAATCCAGAAAGTCAACAATATCAGGGAATTCAGCATATAAATCAAAGATAAACATCATCAACCAAAGATCTCAATCACATCAATATGAAAACAGAATGCTCCTCCAGGGGATGTCTCATGGCATCAAAAATGTTAAATCAGACCAAATCATCGCCAAACTCCATAGAAAGGGTGCCAAGATGCACATCTATCTTGGTCTTGGCGGTCTTGAGGAATGGTCTCCGCCTAGAATTAATGGAGCATGGGTTGTCAAGACTCATCTTCCATGTCCAAGACGTAGAAGTCCATTTGGAAAAATTAAATCATTCACCCGAACTAACACATCTTCTAGTACTCTGCAGGATAAGCAAAGTGGTCCTATTTGCCAATTGAATCACTATACCGGTGGGTTGTAAAGTGCCAATGTTCAAGGACCGATAAATTGACATAGGCATGACATTAATCGAAGCACCCAAATCTAGCATTGCATGTTCAAATTTGGAGTTACCTATCGTGCAAGGAATTGTGAAAGTTCCAGGATCTCATTTGCATTTTTGTGGCATGCTTGGTAGAATCATTGCAGAAACATTTCTCGCCCATGCTTATTTTCTCGCACCGTAAGTCTTCTCTTGTGAGTACACAACTCTTTGAGGAATTTGGCATACTTGGGAATCTCGCTTGATTGCATCAAGGAGGGGAATATTGATTTCCACCTTCCGAATGTGTCCATGACTTCTCTTTCTATTTCGTTTGCGCAGTATGCTTGGACCGTGTGACTCGTGTGGAAAAGGTAGTGGAATAGCCGATTTGAATTCTCTCGCACATTTTCTTCGTATCATGATTTTTGGTGAGCTATCCACTTTCTTCTCGTTCCTGGTCACCTTCTTGGTTGCTGCACTTGTAGTTCGGGTTGTGGTGGAGTAGGACTGTCAACTTCTCTGCCACTTCTCAAGCTAATGGCACTTACATTGCCTCTTGGGTTGTTGACTGTTTGTGAAGGCAATTGGTTCGACCCTTGACTTTTCACCACTCGCAGTGGTTGCCATCTGCCCAATTTGAGTTTGTAAATTCTGGATGGTGGCATTGACATTCTGCTGAAACTGTTTCATCAAGTCTTCGAAAGGTGGCTCAGCTGGAGTGGCTGCTGGAACAGGTAGCTGGAGGGGCTGCTGTATGGGTGGCGGCGCAGGTTGTGCTTGCCTAAATACAGGTGGTTGGTACTTGTTGCTAGGGCCTGTAGCTTGGTATCTAAACTGTGGTTGCTGCTGTTGGTAGGGCTGTTGTTGTTGACCAGAATTTCCATATCTCAGGTTGGGATGGTCCCTCCAAAGGTTATAGGTATTAGAAAATGGATCATATCCGGGTCTTTGTTGTGATTGCCGATATTGGGCTCTACCAGGAAAAATATACCACGCTTTGCAATGATTGTTCTCGAATAATAGAACCACCATCCCGAAGTGTAGGGCATGCATCGTAGGATGAGATGAACAAGAGCAAATGCCACACACAGTTGCAAGCAACCGCATTGGTGCTTGTTGTGCCACTGCTAACTGCCTCACCAAAGAAGTTAATTCATCAAGTCTGTGTTCCATTCTTTGTTGGTCTACATGAGACGATTGAATTTCATTGACTCCTCTGGTTGAGGTAATAATTCGTGTGCCAAATTGTTGGGTGTTGGCTGCCATGTTTGCTATCAAATCTCTCGCCGTCGCAGGGTCTTGTCTACTAAGGCTCCTCCAGAGGCAGATCCACCATGCTTCTGTCATTTGGTAGCAAGCCTTCATAGAAATATTGAATTAAGAGCTGATCGGTGATTTGGTGGTGGGGACAACTCAAGCACACCTTCTTGAATCTTTCCCAATATTCATGCAAAGTCTCCCCGTCATTTGTCTTATGCCACATATATCTTTTCTAATGGCAAAGAACTCTAGAGGCAGGGAAAAATTTCTCTAAGAACAACCGCTTCATGTCACCCAACTTGTTACCGAACTGGTGAAAGATAAAATAACCAATCCTTGGTCAGACGAAGTGAGAAAGGAAATGCCCTCACTTGATGTGTTTTTTCTCGAGATCCCATGTGGCTTCATGGTTGAACAAACCACATGGAACTCCTTTAGATGCTTATGGGGATCCTCACCGCAAAACCGTGAAACTTTGGCAACAAATGTATCAATCCAGATTTTAACTCAAAATCAAGCATCAAGATCCGGGTATTGAATACACAAAGACCGGTTAGTTATATCAGAGCAAGAAGTTCCTTAAGAGTTCTATTTTGCATGTTATCAGCCATAGTTTGAGAATTATTCAAGATCTCAAGTTCACTCTCAATATTAAGATCAAATTCAGAAGCAATTCTTGCACTTAGCCTACGAGCTCTAATCAACCTATGCAAAGTTCTATCAATCTCAGGATCAAAGTCAACCAAGTTATCGTGCTCGGACCTAGTCATGCATCACACAAAAACAAATAAATAAGCAAAATACACTAGACAATGGTTAAAAATGTTAGAAAAATTAATAAAAAGCAAAAGTTAGTAAAAACACTTCAAATGAAAAGATTACACTTACTAATCCCCCATCAAGCGCCAAAATTTTGACGAACGCCGAACTGGTCAAAATTATAACCAAAGTTATTACCTAAACTTGTAGTATAGTGAACAACACCGGATCGTCTCCTCAAGGATCGTAAATGCAATTTAATCAAATCAAGTGAAAGTTAGCAAAAAGGGGGGTTTGACAATTTAAGATCGCACTTAACAAAATTAAAGGAAGAAATAACAATTAAAGAACAGTCAATTTAGAAACCTATCCAAGATTGGGTGGATTCAATCATAGACCCTTCATAGAACACTTGAAGCGCAATTGAATTGTTAATTTGGATCTAACCGAGATCTCTGCATCAAATCCAGAATTCATACTAGACGATCGTCTAGAATTCAATTAACAAGTGATAAACACAAATCCGCAATCGCACCATTCATGAAGATCAATGTTAATTTCAAGTACCGAATTCAATTAACTTAGGCACAAATCAATAACCTAACCTCTTCAATTTCCCTGATTGATCTAAATTAATCAGTTCTAAGTTTCATCACAAATCTCAATCTTCATTTATGTGATTAGTTTAGATCAATCAGTTCTAAGTTTCATCACAAATCTCAATCTTAAACCAAGATCAATCAGATCAACATAAATAGAATCACCATTCATGCATTCAAGATCAAGAAGAAGAAAAAAGAAGAAGAAAGGAGGAATTCAATTACAAATCAAATACAATACATAACCAAGGTCTCAAGAATCCAAACCACAATCTCTTCAAGAGTTCTAAATTGACCCAAAGTAGCTTAGCCCTCCATTACCATGAAGGGAGCATCAAAATATACAAAACTATGAGAAACTATGAAGAAGCAAGAAGAAACTTAGAGAGAAATGAAGGAGAATACATCTTGTTCATGATAAATGGTGCCTTTTATAGAAGTCTAAGGTAACAAAATGACAAAGGGAAGTGGGTGGATGAGTGGATGAGTGAGTGGAGTGTTTGAGTGGATGGATTAGTGGGTTGGTTTAGTGGATTGGTTTAGTGGATGAGTGAGTGGAATGGTTGAGTGGTTGAATTAGTGAAAAATGCCAAAGGACTTTTGGTGAGTGGGAAATTATGGACATGAATGGGTGAGTGGATGGATTAGTGGATGGATTAGTGGATGAGTGGGTGGAGTGGTTAAGTGGTTGGATTAGTGTATGAGTGGATGAGTGGGTGAGTTAGTGGATGAGTGGATGAGTGGATGAGTGGATTAGTGGATGGATGAGTGGGTGGTTGAGGACGAAAATTTCGTGTCTGACTTGGAAGCCAAAAACGACCCACTATACTTCAGAACCACAAAAAGTGTTCTTCATGAAAGTTGTAGATCCTTGTCTTGGCTATAAAATGGATAGCTGGTTCGTCCAATTTGGCTTCCTTAAGCCCAAGATATGTCCCAAATACCGTAGGTTGCTCAAACCCAACTTCAGCACCTCTGTTCCGACTTGCAAGCTCAAAATGACCTACTATACTTCTTTTTCTCAAAATGTGTTCTTCATGAAAGTTGTTTATTTGGATCTTGAATATCTACTGTCAAAATTTCAGCCCATCTCCATTATTACATCTTGAGATATGATTTTTTGAGTGCACACTGTTCGGATTCTACTGACAGAACCCGTATTCTGACTTCCATGTCAACTTAGGTCCCTTAGACATCTGAATCAGACTTCGAGCTCTTCATCAAAGTTGTAGAGCTTCCTCTTAGCTTTTCTACAAGGTAAAATTCATGTTCATCAGATATTAGGAACTCAAGTTATGGCCAAAATACAGAAACAGTGTCAAATCTCAATAATGCTGGAAATATTCAATTAGGACCAATTTGAGCTCAAACTCACAAAATCATACCAAACTCAATCAATTAAGAATATGGAGAGTGTAAATGACTAAACATAAGGGTTTCTTAATGAATAAAATATGTGATTATCAGCAAGCGGGAGGGTAAGTTACCTAATGAAGATCCTTAGTTGGAATGTGAGTAGGTTAGGTAGTTTCTTGAAGCATAAGAGAGTTAAGGAGGTGATCAACAAGGCAACGCCTAATATTGTTATGCTTTCAAGAAACTAAAGCAGAAGTTTTGGATGCTTTGGTAATAAAGGATGTCTGGGATTCTAGGTTTAAGGATTGAGAGTGTCTTCCTTCTCTTGGGGCTTTGGGTGGTATAGTTGTGGTTTGGGACACTAGGTTTGCTTCTAAGTCAGACTCTATTCATGGTGTTTTTTCAGTGTCGGTCTTGTTGGACATCGAAAGGAGAGGTCATTGGTGGCTGACATTTGTTTATGGTCCTAACAATTCTAGGCATCGTTCGCTTTTCAAGGAGGAATTAGGTTTCGTGTTAGGTGTTTGTGGTCTGAATTGGTGTCTGGGTAGGGATTTCAATGTTGTGAGGTCTCTAGTTGAAAAATTGGGGGGTGATCAACTCACTTCCTCTATGAAAAGTTTTTCATGCTTTGATTTGGGCTCAGTTAGACTATAAGAAGTTTCTTTTAATTTGTTATGATTTTTTTAAAAAAACTTAATACATAAGTATAATACTAAATTTATAATAAATATTTTAAAATAATTAATAATCCATAAAATACTTGATAACTCATAATCCTCCATATTTTAATGTCACCATATGTCTCAAGTTTGAAAATTTCTATGATACTCATATTTTTTTAAGGATTTGGCGTCGTGGAAAGCTAAGTTACTGAACAAAGAAGGTTGTGTCTATCTTGGTAAGTCAGTTTTCGCTTCCATTCTCATCCATAACATGCAGATTATGTGGTTGCCGCAAGGTGTTTGTAACCAAATTGACAAAGTTACCAAAAATTTTATTTAGAGCTCAAAAGGTGTTTCTAAAGGTTTCAACCTTGTTATACTTCTCTCTTGAGTTAGTTGGTGTGGAAAATCCTCAATGACAAAAATAGGTTTTGGGTTCAGGTGTTGTCTCACAAGTACTTGCGAGATAAATTTATTTTGGATGTCATTGCCATCGTCCAAGCCTATTTCATTTGGTGTAGCATTATCAAGGCTACTATTGTTACCAAGTGGCTTCAATACTCAAGAGGGAGGTAAATTGACAACCTTTACAAGATTGAGCATTCAACACAACTTGGGATGCTTTACCCTTGTGCTTGAGTCTCTATTTCCAAGAGATACCTCACCCTTACAACTTTGAGGGATGCCTCACCCTCTCTTTACAGATTGAACAAGAATATAGATGAATAGAAGCTCTCTCTCAAGAGTGAATAATATAACTTGAAGTTCTATGGGATGCCTTAATAATTTTGAACTGTTATTCGAATAACACAAGGCATTATTCGAATAACCCTTACGCAGGTGAGATTATTTGGCTTCTCTGATATTGGTTATTCGAATAACAAAAGTTGTTATTCGAATAAGCCTTTAGAAAAATCATTTCTTATAGCTTTTGAGTATAGCCAATTAATCTCAGATGGTCTAGTAAGCTTTTGGGCACTTGTGTTTGTTTCTTTGGAAACCAAAAACCAATTTGAAGTCTCAAGAATATTTGAGCTATTTGAGTTCATTGAAAAGGTTATTTATTGAGTTTTAGGTGAATTATTTATACCTTTACATAATGATCTAAGGCCTATAACTAGTCTTGAAGGTCTTGGATAAGGTCTTGACATATCTTCATATTTGTTATCATCAAAACTAAGTTCTTCATTAGTCAATGGCCAATCACATTCTCCTCCTTTTTGATGATGATAAACCAAGCATTTGAGAAAAGGGGTTAGTTCAACCAAATAGATATCACAAAAATTAAAAGAGAGACTTACACCTCCTCTACTTTGTAAGAGGAGAATTAGGTTTCAGAGTTATGTGTAGCTACCCCTTTCTTTTGGAGTTCTTGATCCTTTTTAGGAAGGATTTTCTAACCTGTCTTTTCTCAACACAATCTCCAAAAATTGTTAATATAATAACACTATAACATATTCTCCCCATTTTGTCATTATTAAAAAGATGGGGCAACAGAAGCACAGACAGATATGCAATCACACAGATATTTGAACTATTAAATCAATAAGGAGAAGATCAGACCAATCATGAATATGCAAACAAGGATCATTTGTCATTAAAGAAAAATAAGCCAATTACATTAAGGATTTCGTAGACAAGATTTGCTTGAATTCAAAAGCATCAATAAGCAAAAAAAAAAAAATCCTAAGAGGTATGGATCCTAGAAGAAAGTATCCAGTGGAAGAGGAGGAGTAGTGGGAGCTTGTCCAGATAACAAGGTTCTTAGGGCAGCCTGCTTTCGCTTGATCGCCTCAAGCCTATCAAAGATGATGGTGTTGGTGTTTTCAATGTAGGCTTTGAGGTTGAGCATGGTTGACATAAGCTGATCATTCGTCACATGACCAGTAGCAAGAACATCATCAGCAGCAGCAGCAACAACATCTTCAAGAGCTTTTTCAGGAGCCTCTCAAGGCATAGCAGGAGCACCAGCCACAGCTTATTCTAGTTCATCAGGGTATACCCATCCTCCGACATCATCTGGGACCATCTTCATTTTCTTCAGAGTATATTCTCCGAAGATATTAAAATGAGTGAGCTTAACTGGTCGCCAAGTTTCCTAGAGTACGTTGTATTTTTTAAGGAAAGCTGAGATGAGCAGAGCATAAGGCAAATTGGAGTTTTCTTGATGCTTTGCCTTCAGTATGTGTTTGCCAATGAAGTTTGGCCAGTTGATTCTCTAATTTTTCCTCAAAACCCAGGCTATAAAAATATCATCCTCAGTTAAATAGGCATAGTTGCCACCACGAGGTGCAAGGATATGAGCATAGGCGTAATGAAGCAGCTTGTCCTGACTATTCAGTGTCCCACTTTTTAACCCAACCTTAGGCCATTGCGTGCCAGGCTTTACAATGAGAGGCATGGCTTCTTCCTTGACGTACTCTTGTACGTATGGCCTGCTATCTTCTTCAATGGCAGTTCCTGTAGCATTCAGGTTGAAGTACTCCATCCAGTCTACCGGTGTGATCACAATTTGTTGGTCCTTGACCTCAGAGATAATATTTGGACCATCTAACCTCAAATTGCAATAGAACATCTTCACCAGGTCAGGGAAGATGGTGTCACAGTAGCTGCAGAGCTTGAGAACGCCTTGGTGATTGAGAAAGTCTAGGAACTCAAACCCACCTTTGTCTTCAAAGAATTTTTGGTCAATGTACTTTGGTTGCACAAGATTTTGGTTCCAAAATTGCTCTCTAAATCTTATCAGGTCAGCTTCGTTGGATGAGAGCCTTCTGAGATTGAGAGGATTATTGGTAGGAGCAGTTTTTAACTGTGGGTATTTGGATGAGGATGCCATTGGAGAGTTTGAAGGATGGATAGGTGATTGTGGTGGAAAGGGAAAGGGATTCTAGAAGGAGGGATGATGGAGGATCGTGGAGAAGAAAACAGAGAAAGGAGAAATACTTCAGAAATGAAGTTCAGAAACGTGGGGAACTTATTTATATCCCACGTGTTATTCGAATAACAATGGTGTTATTTGAATAATAAGGTGGTAGATTAAACGTTTTGGCCATTCTGCCAAACGTTATTCGAATAACAAGTTATATTATTCAAATAACAGAGTTGAAGCACAAGGGACATGACATTCTACCATATGATATTCGAATAACAAGATATGTTATTCGAATAGTGAATCATTTGTTGCTTCCTGACATATTTTATTTGAATAACTATTTAGCTATTCGAATAACATGTTAAAGAGCAGAACAGTTGGGGAGATGTTGTAAGACATTATTCGAATAAGGGAGGCCTTATTCGAATAAGGCAAGTGTTTGAGATAGAAATAAAGGATGTTGGAGCATGTTATTCGAATAAGATTCTTCTTATTCGAATAAGGTAATTATTTAGGCATCAGTTAAGCACATTTTTAGCATTAAATTGAGAAGGAATTCTTACTGGATTTTGTGAAGTTCCTGCAAAACAAATTTAGGGAAAACTCCGACGCCCAAGTTAGTGATGATTTAATGGAAGTAGATCAAGGATAAACCAATGTAAACATTTATGCATATGCATATTGATCAATTATGCCCAATTCTCTTCTAATAAAATAGAATGCTTCTTTTGCTAGAGGTTTGGTGAAGATATAAGCTAATTGCTTAGTTGTTTCCATAAATTCAAGCATGTAATCACCCTTTTGAACATGGTCTCTTATGAAATGATGTCTTATTTCTATGTGCTTTGTTCTTGAGTACAAGATGGGATTTTTTGACAAGTTAATGGCACTAGTGTTATCACATCTAATGAGGATGTGATCCAGCTCAAGACCATAGTCTAGGAGTTATTGAATCATCCAAAGGACTTGAGCACAACAACTTCTAGCTGTAACATATTCAGCTTCAGCTGTTGACAACGCCACATTATTTTGCTTTTTGTTATGCCAAGAAACTAATAAGTTTCCAAGCAAGTGGCATGTCCCACTAGTACTCTTCCTATCCATTTTGCAACCAGCAAAGTCAGAATCGGAATAACCAACCAAGCTACATGAGGCACCCTTAGGGTACCACAATCCAATTTGTGAAGTGCCTATTAGATATTTCATAATTTGTTTTACAGCACTTAGGTGTGATTCTTTAGGATTTGCTTGAAATCTAGCATACATGCATATACTAAACATGATATCCGGCCTACTTGTTGTAAGATAAAGGAGTGAGGCAATCATACCTCTATATTTAGTAATTTCTATGGATTTACCTCCTTCATCCTTGTCCAAGTAACAATAAGTTCCCATTGGTGTAGCCATTTGCTTGGCTCCTTCCATTCCAAACTTCTTGAGTAATTCCTTGCAATATTTGGATTGACTTATGAAAGTCCCATCCCTTGTTTGCTTGATTTGAAAACCAAGGAAGAAGTTGAGCTCACCCATCATGAACATCTCAAACTCACTTTGCATAATATTGGCAAATTCTTTACAAAGAGAGTTATTAGTAGCACCAAATATAATGTCATCAACATATATTTGAACAAGTAGAATGTCATGCTTTTTATGCTTGATGAAGAGAATGGTGTCAACCTTTCCTCTAGAGAAGCCATTTTCCAAAAGGAACTTGTTTAACCTTTCATACCAAGCTCTAGGAGCTTGTTTCAAGCCATACAATGCCTTTTTAAGTTTAAAAACATGGTTGGGTAGTTCAAAGTTTTCAAAACTGGGAGGTTGATCCATATACACTTCCTCTTGGATAAAACCATTTAAAAAGACACTTTTGACATCCATTTGAAAAAGTTTAAAATCCATGATGCAAGCATATGTAAGTAACATTCTAATGGCTTCTAGTCTAGTTATGGGAGCATACGTTTCTTCATAATCTATACCTTCTTCTTGATTATAACCCTTAGCTACAAGCCTAGCTTTGTTTCTTATTATTAAGCTCGTTTCATCAAGTTTGTTCCTAAAAACCCATTTGGTGCTAATTATGGGATGATCATTGGGCCTTGGGACTAATTCCCAAACTTGATTCCTCTCAAATTGGTTTAGTTCATCTTGCATGGCCAAGATCCAGTGTTCATCATTAATGGCCTCATTTATGTTTTTAGGTTCAACTTAAGAAACAAAAGTCATATGGTTATATGCATCTCTAAGAGAGTTACGAGTGATTATCTCTTTTGATACATCACTTATCACTTTGTCAAGAGGATGATATCTTAATGTTCTCCATTCCTTAGGAAGATCCATGATTTTAGAGTCTTCTTGTCTTGAGGAACCATATGAGCTTTCTTCTTGCTTCATGACTTCTTTTTCTTAATTTTCTAGGTGAGTTCTTGCAAGGAATTCTGCAACATCATCAATAAGCTCCTTTCTCGGCTCATTTGGGTTAGTTTCATTAAATGCAACATGTATGGACTCTTCTATGGTCATAGTTCGTTTGTTATAAACTCTAAAGTCCTTACTATGTATAGAATAACTAAGAAATATTCCTTCATCAGATTTTGCATCAAACTTTCCCAAGTTATCCTTTCCATTATTTAAAACAAAGCATTTATATCCAAAAACATGAAAATGTGAGACATTTGGTTTCCTTCCTTTGTATAATTCATAGGGAGTTTTCTTTAAAATTGGCCTTATTAGAGCCCTATTCATAACATAACAAGTGGTGTTAACCGCATCCGCCCAAAAATACTTAGGAAGGTTAGCCTCATTGAGCATAGTTCTTGCCATTTCTTCTAAAGATCGATTTTTCTTTTCTACAACACCATTTTGTTGTGGTGTTCTAGGGGCTGAAAAATTATGCTCAATGTCATATTCATTACAAAAGGTTTCAAATTCATGGTTTTCAAATTCACCACCATGATCACTTTTTATGGATGTAATACAAAAACCTTTTTCGTTTTGGATAACTTTGGTAAGCTTTTTAAATGATTGAAAAGCATCATTTTTGTGAGACAAAAACAATGTCCATGTAAACCTAGAAAATTATCCACAATCACTAAAGCATAGTAATTCCCACCAAAGCTTATAGTTCTAGAGGGACTAAAAAGATCTATGTGTAAAAGTTATAGAGGTCTAGAAGTTGAAACCACATTTTTAGCTTTAAAATAGACCTTTACTTGTTTTCCCTTTTGACATGCATCACAAAGTTTATCTTTTTCAAATTTAAGCTTTGGAAGACCAATTACTAGTTCTTTAGAAACTAATTTGTTTAAGTGAACCATGTGAATGTGAGTAACTCTTCTATGTCATAACTATGAATCATTTTCTTTAGTCATAAAGCATTTAGCATCATTTGAGGAAATATCATCAAGGCTAATCATATATATATTATTGACCCTATGACCAACAAACTTAACATACTTATCATCCTTTCCTTCAATTATGCAACAATTAGAATCAAATATTACTCTATTCCCCTTATCACACAATTGACTAATGCTAAGCAAGTTATGTTTGAGTCCTTCAACAAGTAAAACATTATCAATGGATGAGGAAGGGATCTTACCAACTTTGCCAACTCCAAGAATCTTTCCTTTGTTGTTGTCACCATAAGTCACATGACCACTCTTCTTGGGTACAATGAAGGAAAACTTGGAGTCATCACCGGTCATGTGCTTGGAACATCCACTATCAAGATACCAACTTGAGCTTTTGGACTTCAAGCACACCTACAACACACACTCAATTTTTAACATTTGGTCCCCAAATTGTCTTGGGTCCTTGTGTGTTAGGAATAGGTACGGTGCCCTTAGGAACCAAAACTATTTTAGTTCCTACTTTGGTGTTTCTTTTCTTTCTAGCATTACATATAGCTGCACTATGTCCTTTCTTGCCACAATAAAAGCATTTGATAAATGGGGTACTTGATGTTCTAGATGGAACAAAGAAATTATTGTAGGATTTTTTATGATTATTTGGATTATATCCCAAATCGACTTTTTGAAAAACACACTTTTGTTTTCCTAGTAACATATTTAAATTATCCCTTCCCAAAGTAAATTTTGCAAGAGTATTTTTCAAGTCCTCAATTTCATTTTCAAGTGCTTTACATGAAGAACAAGTTAAGGGTGTAGGTGCATTATCATGTGAAGAACAAATCATGCATGATGAGTTAGCATCAATAAGTCCAAGAGTCTCATTTTTAACTTTAAGTTCTTCAATCTCCTTAGTTAAAATAGAAATTTTGTTAGTCATTAAGGAGATTGTTTTGTTGGAAGTTAAAACCATTTTAGTGAGTCTCATAGATTCATCATACAATTCTTGAAAAGCATCTTCCAATTCACTATATGAAGGAGATAGTTCAAGATTAGTTGAGGTTACCTCGGTTTCACTTTCTTACTTCTTCTCCATTTGCCATAAGGCAAAGATGGGCTTCCTCCTCTTCGGAATCATCGGTGGAGTCCATATCGTTGTCTTCCCATGCAATGTATGCTCTTCTTCCTTTTCTTTCCTTAAAAGACTTCTTTTCAAATTTCTCCATCTTCTTTTGATAAATCGGACATTCCATCTTCATGTGTCCCAGTTTTCCATATTCATAGCAAGTTGGAGTAGATGAAATTCCTTCTCTCTTTTGATATGACTTCTTAGGAGGAAAAGGAGGTCTTCTTTGATTTCCTTTCTTCTTGAGAAACCTTCCAAACTTCTTCACAAGGAGACTGAAATTTCCTTCATTCATCTCAATATTCTCATCATTTCCATCATCTTCATCTTCATATTCAATTAAGGAAGAAGTAGCTTTGAGAGTAATCCCTTTTTTCTTCTTATCTTGCTCCTTATTTTGATTTAGTCGATTTAGCTCCAACTTATGTTCTTGAAGCTTTCCAAAGAGGGTGGCCAAGGTCATTGTGGCTAGATTTCTTGACTCCGATATAGCCGTCACTTTGGGTTGCCAACTCATGCTCAAACATCTCAAAACTTTGTTAATAAAATCTTCATTGGCAAAAGTTTTTTCTAATGAAGTAAGATGATTAACTATATGAGTAAATCGTTTTTGCATATCTTGAATACTTTTCCCTTAATTCATTCTAAACAATTCATATTCATGGGTGAGTTTATTTATTCTAGATCTTTTTACCTCACTTGTACCTTCATGGGTTACTTGCAATGTATCCCACATTTCTTGAGCAGTCTTACAATTTGACACCCTAAAGAATTCATCATATCCTAAAGAAGTAGTAATGATATTCTTGGCTCTCAAGTTGTATTGGACCTTTTTCTTGTCATCATCAGTCCATTCATTTATTAGTGTATTTGTTCTAACACCGTCAACAAGACGTGTGGGGACAAAATGACCATTTTCAACGGCATCCCACACATCAATATCAATAGCTTCAATAAAAATCTTCATTCTTTCTTTCCAATAAACATAATCATCCCCATTGAAAAAAGGAGGCCTATTTATAGAAGAATCTTCATTAGAAAAACCATTTGAAACCATATTTTCTCTTGAAGCGGCTAAGCTCTTTATACAAGAGTCTAGCTCTGATATCACTTGTTACCAAGTGGCTTCAATACTTAAGAGGGGGGATGAATTGAGTTTATAAAAACTTTTTACAAATCTCTTGTAAAAAGCTTGATTACCAATTTTTGTTGAAGCTATTGTTTGATAGAAATGAATGAATAGAGAGATTAGAGGGTTTAATCATACAAGTAAAGCAATCAAACAAGATAGAATACAAGATAACTAATAAAACAGTATACAAAGTTAATAAGATGAGTTTAGGAAGACAAACAAAAGCTTTATCTTGGTTCAACCACTAATCCACTTGTGGTCTACGTCCAGTCCTCAAGTAAACACCCGAGATTTCCACTATATCTTCAAGCTTCAAACATGTGCTTGACAACCTTTACAAGATTGAGCACTCAACACAACTTGGGATGCCTCACCCTTGTGTTTGAGTCTCTATTTCCAAGGGATACCTCACCCTTACAACTTTGAGGGATGCCCCACCCTCTCTTTATAGATTGAACAAGAATATAGATGAATAGAAGCTCTCTCTCAAGAGTGAATAATACAACTTGAAGTTCTATGGGTATTAATGATTCACTTGATGATGATCAAAATAGAGAGTATATGAAAACTGATAGTGCAACTCGTATTAATGCTCAACTAGGTTTTTCAGCTTGATTGATCAACTCCCATAAATGCCCAACAACTTGTATTTAAAGCCCATTCAAGAATAGAGCCATTGGAGGATGGTTGGGAGCATTAATGGCAGCTTACTATCCGTTATTTCTTCTTCTGGTTCGTGTTCTTATTCGAATAAAAATTTTGTTATTCGAATAAGGCTTCAAATAGCTCAGGGCAATTTTGCCTCTGGAATGTGTTATTCGAATAACACTTATTTTTATTCGAATAATAGCTTATAGATTGGTTTTTGGAAAATCTTGCTATTCGAATAACATTATGGTTATTCGAATAAGCCATTTTAGAAATGCTTCTGAGAAAGTGTGTAATTCGAATAACACTTATGTTATTCGAATAATACATTAAGTGCCTTAATAATTTTGAACTATTATTCGAATAACACAGGGCATTATTCGAATAACCCTTACGCAGGTGAGATTATTTGGCTTCTCTGATATTGGTTATTCGAATAACAAAAGTTGTTATTCGAATAAGCCTTTAGAAAAATCATTTCTTATAGCTTTTGAGTATTGCCAATTAATCTCAAATGGTCTAGTAAGCTTTTGGGCACTTGTGTTTGTTTCTTTGGAAACCAAAAACCAATTTGAAGCCTCAAGAATATGTGAGCTATTTAAGTTCTTTGAAAAGATTATTTTTTGAGCTTTAGGTGAATCATTTATAGCTTTACATAATGATCTAAGGCCTATAACTAGTCTTGAAGGTCTTGGATAAGGTCTTGACATATCTTCATGTTTGTTATCATCAAAACTAAGTTCTTCATTAGTCAATGGCCAATCACAACTATTGCTCTCAAGACCGGGTTTGACTTTCGTTTGGGGGCAGGTAACTTATCTGAACAACCCTTCATCATGTTTTACCCACAAATTTGTTCTATCACGAGAGGCATGGCTACTTCTTCTCTTTGTACCCGCTACTCTGATGGGGTTGAAGATGTCTCCCATTACCTATGGGATCGTGTTTATTCCAAGAATGTTTGGGTTTCAGCGGGGTTCGGTTATGACTCCTTCTTCGTTTATGATGTTATCTCTTGGCTCTTTCACTATATATATAGCAAGAAATCTCATAGCTCTCTTTTCATTGCCACTCTGTGGTGAATCTGGAGACGGCATAATAACCAAATGTTCTGAACAAGATTAAGAGAGTTACTTGAATAGATGGTTGAATGTGAAAATTTTCGTGGCACGGCAGCAACATCGGTAGTACGAGGGAGTGGGTATCTACAAAAAGTACTTTGACGCTCAAGTTAAATCGCGCAAAAAAATAATAGTGTGTAAAATTGAATTAGATGCATATCTTTGAAATCTTATAAGGTATTTATAAGAGTGTCTTAGGTATTAAGAATTGTAATATCTGAGTTGACTGTTGTTATTTAGGATTAGAATATATGATTATTATATCTTATAATTAATTTCTTTATTTATATGAGATGTAATTAATATTCATATCGATAAGAAATTTTGTGATAAATTTATTTCTCATAAATAAGTAAAGAGGGAGGATCAACTTACACCAGTATAAGTCTTTATTGACTTACACTCATTTTCAACCGTTAGATCCACTTTCATCTAATGGTTACTTTTAATGAAATCATTTCAACCATTAGATGAAAGTGAATCTAACGGTTAAAAATGAGTGTAAGTCAAAAAAGACTTACACTGGTGTAAGCTGATCCTCCCTCATAAGTAAATGTATTTATCTAACAATGCACATAAATATTTGAATATTATTCTAATAAGTCTGGTTCCTCGTGAACTGCTAATCCATAACCAAATCCACAACACCAAATATTTGGATTTGATGATATTTGACCCGTAGAGAGGATTATTCGCAGCAAAATGAACTTGCAAGGGGATATATGTAGAATGTTCACCATTCATAATCTTGTTGGTCGTATTCCGAGTCAGGTTCAGTGGCAAAAACCAGAATGGGAGGTTACCAAGCTTAACACTGATGGCAGTTGTCTCGGGTCTCCTTCTCAAACTGGTTTTGGTGGTGTCCTTCAGGGTTGTGATGGGAATCGAATTTTGGGCTATTCTGGAGCTCTTCCAGGTGCAGGTATTTTGCTTGCTAAGTTAATTGCTATCAAACATGGTCTCAAAGTTGCTTAGCAGCTTAGTGAGAAGAAGGTTTTGGTGTGAATCTGACTTTTTGGAAGCTGTTAGGCTTGCTAATCTTCCTACGCCTCCTACTTTCCATGCTTATATAGCTATCATTGGAGATATTCAGACGCTGCTTAGTAGACCGTGGAGTGTCAGGATTTCTCATATTCTTCGTGAGGCAAACTCTTCTGCAAATGCTTTGGCTAAGATGGGAGCTTTGGGTTCAGACAATATGACAATTTGGGATTCTCCATCCCCTACTCTTAGTCCTATTTTGCTACTTGACTCTCTTAGTGTTACTTTTATTTGTCAGTTGCTTCTATATAGTTTTCCATTGTAATAAAAAATATCAGTCTTAATGTTAAAGAGATACTAAATTAACTATTAATATTATTCTTTTCTGTACAACGATAAAAGCTATTAACATTTTTCCAAACCTCACTCACTCTATTCATTCGTATATTAAACATTAACATCATCAAGCAATGCATGGAGAAAAGACATGATCAGTTTGGTGATAGTGGAACGTTAAGGTCATTGTCGAGGCAGCAAGGGACGACCAAGCCCAAGAATTATTTGGACTCGCAAGTTCCCAGAAGAGAATGGAGAAAAGGATGGGACAAGAAGGTAGCATGTCATCAGAGTCCAGTTTTGTGTGGATGAAAGATTTCTCGATGACCTTGAGTCTTACCATAGGACACATGCCTGACTGCAAGCTTAGATAAGGAACAAGCAAATATGATGAGAAGCTACTAGATGAATATCCAGACAAGATGCTACTGGAACCTACTCAGTTAGAACCATCATAACATATCCAGTTATGGATGTTGCCACATAGATATTTTCGTTAATAGCTATATTGATTAGTCACTTAGTTTAGCTCTATGTATTTATGATTAAGGAGTGATAGCTTCACTAATACTATCATTAAGCTCCTTAACCTCCCTGTATATAAACCTTTATGTACATACAATCAATACAAATAGTCATTTTCTCCAAAACTAAATTCTGTGACTGAGCGCCATAGGAGAGCTTCCGGTGGAGGTATCTTGAACTAGAAATACAGTGCCCATGGCATAGGAAATGATGTGCTGCTAGATAGATGGAAAAGTGCAAAACAGATGCACCATCTCTACCAGTTACAAGTAAGAAATCTCATCCCTTCATTTTATAAATATTAAATCAACAGTTTCTAGTGAAGTGAGCATCAATGCTCACTACTTCAAAGTGAGCATTATAGAATTCTCCTGCTTGAGTGGAGAATTCTTCTATATCTAATAAATGGTGGAACACATGCATAACATAACACGTGAGGTGAAGCATGTAACCCCGATCAATATATATGTTTGAATCCTTGCTAGGACAATAGTTAAGTTAGGACACATTTACTTCTGCTTAGTTTCTTTGCTGGAGTACTACAAAAAGAACTTTATCTTGAAAGCTTAAAAGGATGTTTGAGATTACAACTTAATTTCTGCAAAGTTTTGCGCTAACTCGAGCTTACCGCACTTCCACATGAATGTCATGCTTTGAATGCAAAACAACTGATATTGTAAACTAAACGACATATTGCAGTGACTGAGTTTTCACTTTTGCATCATTACGAACTATTTAAGTATTTATTTGCAAGCAAGTGTTAAGAACAAGTACAAAAAATAAAACTGATATTTTTTTAATGGAAAAATGAAATCTGATATCAAAGCAAACATTTGACTAAATGTAAATAAATTTATGTATTACTTGCCAGATGTCTTAGATTCGAACTGGAGTCTTAGATAGGCGGCCTGAACTATTTATTAAGGGACATCAATGGTAACCCTCTGCTTGTATCCAATAACCCAAAACAGAAACATTTATATTACTTACAAAAACTCAACGCATCAACTTCCTATTCGCATCCCCCATATCTTCATTTTTGCCAAAAGAAACGATAGAAATAAGAGAATTGAAAGGTGGGAAGGAACTGAATAGGCACAGAAAAAGAGGCAAATAAAAACCTAACATTGGAATTCTATAACCGTGTCCATTATTGCTGCCAAAAATTGACTAATAAGAAGATCACAAATGATACATCTTAGCTACAAAATGCTTCAGTGCAGTAGTAATAACCACCAAAGATACAAAAAGTAGTTATTTAGATTTTTTTTTGTTCTGATGTAGAACTAGAGGGTGTCTAAGAAGAACGTGCACAGTAGTTTCCTCCTCCTTGTGCGGTTGTTACCTCCAAGAGTCTTGAACAGGGGAGTTGGGTACCTACAAAAGGACTCCAACGCTCAAGTCAGACAGGACACAATAAGGGTGTACACCATAGGAATTAAGGTTACCTTATTAGAGTGGTGTTTTCTGATACTTATAGTGTATATATATAGTCCTTGAGCATTCGTCGCAGAGTGCAAGTATGCAGAGATCATGGCCTGTGAGGGGAGGGTATGCCTCCTCTCCATGATCGTTCGGGCAGAGGCCTAACGAAGGGTGCCTCCCTCCCACGATTATCCAGGCAGATCTATGAAATCTCAGACCTGTCGCATTAGTGGCTAACTACTATAGCAGGTAGTCATGGTCCCCACACTGTAAAGGTCATCATAGGTAGTGATCAGGCTATGCGCAGACCTATGAAGTGTTTAGTTAGGGAGTACGACTAGTACCTACGTACAGGGCTCTTGCTGAAGGGCGTACTCTGGATCCCGGGGACGTATATGTCGGGTTTGACCCGTAAGGGCGGTATCTCGGATCACGGTTCAGAACAGTTACCCCCAGCTTGACGTTTAAGTGGAACAATTAAGTGTTAAGGTATTTAGACCAAGGACAGGGATCTGTTGCATTGTGAGAATCCCAAGAGGCTAAAGTCCGTCGCCAGGGGGTACCCCTGGGGTTGGCATATACCGTCATCTCGTCATTCAAGGTTCGTCCTGCCCTCGGGCCTGGTTACGCAGGGTCTTTTTTCGTGCTTTACAAAGATGTTGAGTTTCCTTGGGAAGTAGCTTGTTCCGACTTTATTGGGCATTTAAAAGACTTATTAATTTTTTGATGTTTCCTAATTGCATACTTCCCCTTTGCCCAATCAGAATCGAGGAGCATTTAAGGGTAGCTAACCTTATGCAATCGATACGTTGCTCTTGGGCCCAATAGGAGTGTCTCGCTTCTCCTATAAAAAGGGGAGAGTTTTCATTTAGAATTTGGCCATTTCTTTGTTGCATTCCTCTACAACCTCACTTTGAGCGACTTCTTCCTTCATGACTCTCTTTTCCTTTCATTCATGTCCTGAGAGAGTTTTGCCAATTGTGAGAGCCATATTTTTGTTTTTTCCAAAATGTTTGAAGTTGTTTTGGCCCCTCTCTGGATGTCCCCTTTTAAAGGTGGCTTACTTTCCATTCATACCTTGATTGCTTGTTTGATATTTACCATTGCTGGGAAAGCTTGAGTCGCCGTCTGTGTTAGACGGGGTGCTCTGGTGTTGGGGTATTCACTCTCCTTACCAGGGTAAGCAGGAGGAACTACTGAAGTTGCCCCGTGCTTTGAAATGCCTTTGGGAGGGTCGCAAAACCGGCTAAGGCTTCAGTGGAACGATCTCCTTCATGAAAGGTTGTGCCCTGTCCAACGAAAGAAGATGCATCCCGGTCTTTACTGGTGGAGGCAAGGCAGAAGATTTGGCGTCTTGGTTCCCAATACCGGCGTTGCTGAGGTTCTTCAAAGTCAATCTACTTTTTCAAGAGGCCACTTCGGGGGGAGGAGACCGGTGCTAGTTCTAAAGGAAATGTGGATGCGACATGGCCTAGGACACCATTGACGATGATGTCGGTTCCAGCCTCTAGGGTCTTTTTTCGGGCTACTTTTTCTTTATATGTTCATGTCTCAAATGTTTCCATTTCCTTCTTTTTTCTATTATAAGATGATGTATGGAATGAGAATGAAATATAAAAACTCTTATCTTTGTACCTTCTCTTTTAATTTTTCTTCTCTTCTTTTCGTTATCTGAAGTTTGTAGGATCGACCGGGGTGAGCCCAACACTTACTCCGGGGTGGTGCTATCTCTTCTTGTCTATCTGTGCTCTTTTATTCTTGGCCAGGATGAGTCCAACACTTACTCCGGCATGACGTCCTCATGCCCCCAGCTTAGTGCTTTGGCTTGAAAAAGCAAAGTGACAAGTTCGAAATGCTTAGCCCAGGGTCTCCTCAAGATCTTCAGTCGAGGAAGAAGAAAGCTACGAAGGACTCTTCTGACCGGGGTAAGAGGGTTGCAACGGATGGAGGTGAGGAGGAGGCTGTCGCTCTCCTGCTTATTATTGCTGGGAGTTCTGACCCCAGACCATTCATTAATGAACACTTTATGAAAAGTGAAGTGATGGGGCATATATCCCAGCAGGGAATGGTTCAAACTTTAATCAAACTCCAAACTTTGGCCCTTCATGCTACTGCCGATGTCTGATATATCGATATTACTATCAAGGAACTCGACAAGAAAACATCGACTAATTTGAAGAGGAAGGACTAAAAGATTGAAGAGTCCACTCGGAGGCTTAGCACCACCCTTAAACTTAATAAAGATGTGTAAGTGCGAATCACTAGTTTAGAGAGGGCATTGGTTGAGGCCGAAACAGATAAGAAAAGGCTTGAATCGGGCAAAACTGAGGCCGAGGAGGCCAATGCTTCCCTCAGAGATGAAGCGGCTCAACTGAAGAAGGACGCGGATGAGCTGTATGCTATTTCTGAGAAGATCGAAGTTGATCAATTCCAGAATGCTATAGCCCAGATTCAACACTTTAATCCAAGTACCACCCTCGCCTTGGAAAATCTCAGTGTTGAAAAAGTTTTCCATAACGGGGAGCTCATCTTGGTGCAGGACCTTCCTCAAGAAGATTCCGGGGATGCTTCAGGGGCTACTCAGACTCCGGAAACTAGCAGGGTTGAACCCTGATTCTTTTTTCTTTTTACCTTTTGTTATGTTGTAAAGACAATTGCCCTATTTGCTTGGGGCTTTTAAATTTATGCACCTTTGCTTCATATTTGTCTGGCTATGTATTTTACTTTCCGTGGTCCATTTTAGGTCCAACGCCCATTATGGTGTCTATTGCAGCTATGTTATGGACTTAGGAAATTTTCTTTTGCAACTAATGTAAGAACCATGGTTCGAGTTCCATAACTGTGATATTGGATAGGTAACAACCTTCTAGACTTTAGGTATTAAGAAACACCTTAGTTTATTATCCAGTTGCTCATGTTGACGAGCATTTTGGAAATATGGACTTAGGCAAGAATAAATACCTTTAGTATCTTCTCCCTCGTTTATAGTTTTAAACTTATGGAATTTTTTGAACTTAGGTGTAAGAAATAACGCCTTAACTTAGGATACATCGTCCAAAGGGATTGGTGCTTTTGAATCCTTTGGCCTTAGGCATGTGTTGTTATGTAAACCTTGCCCGGGGTCCTCTTGTTAACCGTACTGGTTAAGCAGGATCCCACTTGGCTTAGGTATGAGGGTGGACCACGGGTCATCAGATCTATTGTACCACTAACTTTAAAGTAGACAATGCCGGGTATCGAGGTTAGGTGTTGACCCTGTAGCTTGTTACCGTAACTGGGTATGCTACGCCTCCTGACCTGGGCTTTTGATTTCTTATCGAAAAAGTGGTATCTGACAACTCTTTTTCATTGATAAGTGCTGGGGGACGAAGGCCCATACAAGGCCAAATAATGACAAATTAAACATTAGTTTTTACTACCAGACTAGGCCATTATAGGCATCTAGCTATAGTATTTCCTGAGTTTATCTGCATTCCAATAGTTCTTGATTATGCTGCCTGTTAGGGTTTCCAGCGTGTAGGATCCTTTGCCGGTGCTGACGACGATACAGTAGGGGCCTTCCCAGTTAGGGGCTAGTTTCCCTTGGGAGGCATTTTTCCCTCCTATGTCCGCTCTTTTGAGAACCAGATCCCCCGGTTGGAAACGCCTTAGAACCACCTTCTTATTATATTTGGCCACCGTTCTTTGTTTGAGGGCGGTATCACGTATGTGGGCCACGCGTCTTCTTTCTTCCAACAGGTCCAGGTCCTCTCTGATCAAACCGGGGTTATTGTTGGGCAAACACTGTTGATGACGCCAACTTTGTTCTCCAATCTCCACCAGCATCATTGCTTCGCTTCCATAAGTGAGTTTGAAAGAGGTTTCACCCGTGGTAAAGTGGGGAGTAGTCCTGTAGGCCTAAAGGACGTGGTCGAGCTGTTTAGCCCAATTTCCCTTGGCTTCATCCAATTTCCTTTTTATTCCTCGGACAATAACTCGGTTAGCAGCCTCTGCTTGTCTGTTTGTCCTGGGATTTTCAACAGCACTACAGTGATGTTTTATCTTTAATCCAGCCAGTAGCTCTTCGAATCCCTTATCTTTAAACTAAGTTCCGTTGTCTGTTACTATGGATTCCGGAATTCCAAACCTGGTGATAATGTGGCGCCATGTGAATTTTTGGATCCGAGCTGCAGTGATTGTGGCTAAGGGTTTTGCCTCAATCCACTTCGTGAAATAATCTACCGCTACCACCAGGTATTTTAACTGGCCTGGGGCTTGAGGAAAAGGACCTAAAATGTCTATTTCCCATCTGTAAAACGGCCAAGGAACTGACATTGTGGATAGCTCCTCTGAGGGGGCTTTATACTAGTCTGAATGGCGCTGGCACTTGTCACAAACTCGGACATGTGCATGGGAATCAGCTTCTATTGTTGGCCAGTAGTATCCCTTCCTTAGTACTTTCAAGGCCAGTGCTTTTCCTCCTAAGTGGTGTCCGCAACTTCCTTCATGAACTTCGGCCAAAACGTATTCTGCTTCTTTTGGGGTGAGGCATTTGAGAAGGGGAGAAGAGAAACCATGTCGGTACAATTGACCGTCATATATAGTGTACCTTACTGCTGTTTTGATTAGCTTTGAGGCTTCTTTGGGGTCTGGAGGGATGACCCCGGTCTATAAGTATTCCATGATGGGGGTGATCCAAGATGTCCCTTCCTTTTCTACCTAATAAATGGCTTTATCCGTGATGGAAGGTTGAGGAAAGGTTTGCTGGATCACTGATCGATTGTTGCCTGGGCTTTTGGTGCTGGCGAGTTTAGACAAGAGGTCGGCCCTGGAGTTTTGCTCCCTTGGGATGTGCACAATCTTTGTTTCTTCGAAGCTCCTGAGGAGTTCTTGGACTTTAACCACGTATCTTTGCAAAAGGGGTTCTTTGGCTTGGTATTCACCTCGGATTTGGGAGGTTGCTAACTGTGAATCGCTACAAAGTATGATCCTAGTTGCTCCCATGTCTTTTACCATAGATATTCCAGCAATGCATGCTTCGTACTCAGCTTGGTTGTTCGAGGTAGGGAACTCGAACTTCAAGGAATGCTCTAGCATCAATCCTTCTGAATTCTCCAGGATTACTCTGGCTCCACTTCCCTTGGAGTTGGAGGATCTATCAATGAAGATGGTCCAAGAGATTCTCTCTGGGTTCCTTGGGTCGGACGTAAGTTCTACTAAGAAATCAGACAACGCCTGGCCTTTTATTGCAAGTCGTGGTTCATAGGTGATTCCGAACTCAAAGAGTTCGATTGACCAGGCAATCATTCTTCCTGCCAAATCTGATTTGTGCAACACTTGGCGGATAGGTTAGTCCATCCTTACTACCAAGGGGTGACACTGGAAGTATTATCGCAGTCTTCTTGCCATGGTGATCAGGGCGAAAGCAGCCTTCTTAACTTTTTGATATCGGAGTTCTGTCCCTTGAAGGACTTTACTCACAAAGTAAACTGGTTTTTGACCTTCGTCCGTCTCCCTAATTAGTACCAAGCTTATAGCCTCTTTGTAGACTGAGAGATACAGGAAAAGCGTTTGTTCGTTGTTTGGTCTTGACAAGATAAGGGGAAGACAAAAGTTTTTTCAAGGACGAAAAGGCGTCCTCGCATTCCGGGGTCCATTCAAAACTTCTTCCCTTTTTAAGTAATTTAAAGAGGGGAAGAGACTTATGGGCTACTTTAGAGAGGAAACACGTGAGGGCTGCTATCCTCCCTGTCAACTGTTGCACTTCCTTGACACACCGGGGACTCCTCATGTCGAGGACGGCCTGGCACTTGTCAGAGTTGGCTTTAATTTCACGGTGGGTTAGCATGAATCCTAAGAATTTACCGGCGTGGACTCCAAAGGCATACTTTTCTGGATTTAGTCTCATGTTGTGCTTCCGAACTTGTGCAAACACTTCTTCAAGGTCTGTTGTGTGGGATCCGCCTTGTGGGGTTTTCACTATCATGTTATCAACGTAGACTTCTATCATCTTCCCTACTTGGTTCCTGAAAACCTTGTTCATCATTCTTTAGGAGGTGGCTCCTGCATTTTTCATTCCGAAGGGCATGACCCTATAGTAGTAACTCGCCCTTCCAGTGATGAAGGTGATTTTTTCTTCATCTCTGGGATACATCGAAATCTGATTTTACTCAGAGTAAGCATCCATGAATGATAGCCACCTGAAGCCTGAAGAGCTGTTAACCAGTTGGTCCACATTGGGAAGTGGATATGGATCCTTTGGGCAGGCTTTGTCCAAATCTGTGTAATCCATGCACATTCTCCACTTTCTGTTGGGTTTTTTCACCAGGACCACATTGGACAACCACGTGGTATAAGCAATCTCCCTAATGAATCTGTAACTTAGCAATTCTTTTACCGGCTCCTAGATGACTTGTTGCCTTTTAGGGCTGACCTTCCTCTTTTTCTAAGCAACTGGCTTCATATCCTTGCTAATGGACAGACGATGGCAAATGAAGGAAGGGTCGAGTCTGGGCATGTCGGAAGACGTCCAAGCGAATAGATCCTTGTTTTGCAACAACAGCTTAATCTACTGTTGTTTTTCGTCATCTCCTAACTGGACTCTGATCTTGGTAATTTGGTCTGGCTTGTCTTTAAGTTAGAGAGGCTGTAGTTCACCCTCTGCCTGGGGTCTGATGCCGCGAAGCTCTTCTCTAGCATCTAACTCGGTCATCAATATATTGACCTGATCCAGGACTAGGCCAGATTTGACAAACCTTCCTTTCTCCGGGGTCCTACAGATTTTTAAACTTTCGTTGTAGCATTTCCTGGGGACAATTTGGTCACCCTTGACAGTGACCACCTTATTGTGCTTATTGGGGAATTTCATGACGAGGTGGGTGGTGGATACCACGGCGCCAAGGGCATTTAGGGAGGGATGGCAGAGGATGATATTGTAAGTTGAAGGGCAGTCTACGACCAAGAACTTTACCTTGACTATTCTGAAAAGCTTAGAAGAACTTAGTGTCAAATGGGTTTCGTAGTACCCCACCAGGGTGATCTTCTCACTCATGAACCCTGTGAGCTCCCCTTCATGAAGGGTCAAATCTGACCACGGGAGTTCTAGCTTCTGGTAGAGGTCCAGGAACATAATGTCTGCCGAGCTCCTTTGATCCACGAAAATTCGGTGGACTTCGGCATTAGAAATAACCCAGGAAATGACGAGGGGGTCATCATGATCCGGGATGATTCCACCGTAGTATTCGTCCGAAAAGGTGATGCATGGCGTCTTTCTTTCCGCTGTGTTGGGTTTGGAGTTAGAGTGGGAGACACTGAACATCACCATTCTTAATGCTTTCTTTCGTGCTCCGTTTGATGGTCTTCCTCCAACGAATCCTCCCGCAATAGTGTTGATTATCCTGTTTGGTTCGAGGTGATGATCGTTGTTGTCGTTAGGTGAAGTGTCCCTGTTTCTTCCCTGACGATCGTTGTCATTTCGGCGGAGTGGTGTCCGGGATCTTCTCCTAGGACTTCGGTTTGTCCTTCTGCGGGGGGGGAGATGGACTCCATCCCTTGACCTCTCTGTGCCTACTGCGACGCTCATCATCTTGAGCACGGAGGACATATTGCTACAATCGTCTGGCCTTGATTAGAAACTCAATCGCATCGCATAGTTGGTAGCAGTCTTTTGTGTCGTGGTCGTAACCTTTATGCCACGCACAATGTTTGGAGTGGTCTTTTTGCTTGTGCTTTTTAATGGGAGGTGGTCTCCTGATATTCTGCAACTCGGTCTGCATCACCTCCCTTAAGATAGTTTCTCGTGGGACGTTTAGGGTGGTATACTCAGCAAACCTTCACCGAGGTGGGCTACTTTTAGGACATCGGGACCGTGAGGAGTCGTGATTGGGTTTTTGATGAATGTGCTCATCTTTATCCCATCTCCTCTGGTTTTCCGTTGCTTCCACCAGGTTGACGTACTTTTAGGACCGTCTCTGGAATTCACACAAGTTCTCAGGCTTCTTCTTTATGAGGGACGCAAAGAATTCAAACCCCACACAAAGACCGCTCCTGGCATAGTGAAGGGCGATCTTATCGTCAAAGCTTTCCACATTGGTACATGCCGCCATGAACCGTCTTACGTAATCACAGAGGAGCTCATCTCGCCCCTGCCGAATCTTGGCCAGGGATTCAATGGGCTTGGGCTACTCCTTACTAGTGGTGTATTGGAGTAGGAACCATTGTTTTAAGTCTGACCAATCTATGACGGATTTACGTAGAAGTCCAGAGAACCATTTAAGGGCTCCCTTTTTTAGGGAAAAAGGGATGGCACGGCATAGTAACTCCATGGATCCGTCGTGGAAGCACATAGATTACTCAAAGGCATTTAAGTGTTTTTAGGGGTCCGTGGTTCCATCATAGATCTCCAAGTTAGCGGGGAACTTGAAGTTCTTTGGGACCCGGTACTCCATCGGTTGATCAAAGAAAGGGTGTTCTTGGATGCCGCAGTTTGAGTTGTTGTTCCCCACATTGGATACTGTAGCTTCAGCATGACCTTTTTTTTGGTTGTTCTCTTCTTTACATCCTCCATCAGTATGGTTCAACCTGGGCTGGTTTTCATGCATGGCTCTTTGCATGTCTTCCAGTCTCTGGTATTGCTCGTTTAGCATGGCCATGTGTTGTTATAACATGTCCCGAAATTACTTATAGGGACTGATGTGCTCGAGTGAGACACTTGAGCATTCGTTCGACATCCCTAAGCGCCCGACATGCGGGATTCGTGTTTTTAGGAGTTTCCCCTTTGTGGATTCCAAGTCTATCCCTTACGGATGGGGTTGGGGGAAGGGGAATGTGCGCTGGTGCTCCGCGTTGGGTGCCCGGTTTCTGAGGTTCGTTAGTTGAATAAGGGGGGATGTTGCGTAGCAAAAGCCTGCCTATGATTAGCAGAAGTTTGCATAACGTCCCTCCTTGAGTTTTGTCTCGTGTTCACCATGATTGGGTGGGATTAGAAGTTTATGGTTTCCCACAGATGGCGCCAACGTTCTGATGTAGAACTAGAGGGTGCCTGAGAAGACACGTGCACGGTGGTTTCCTCCTCCTTGTGCGGTTGTTACCTCCAAGAGTCTTGAACAGGAGGGTTGGGTACCTGCAAAAAGACTCCAACGCTCAAGTTAGATAGGGCACAATAAGGGTGTACACCGTAGAAATTAAGGTTACCTTGTTAGAGTGGTGTTTTCTGATACTTATAGTGCATGTGTATAGTCTTTGAGCATTCGTCGCAGAGTACAGGTATACAGAGATCGTGGCCTATGGGGGGAGGGTGTGCCTCCTCTCCATGATCGTTCAGGCAGAGGCTTGACGGAGGGTGCCTCCCTCCCACGATCGTCCAAGCAGATCCCTGAAATCTCGGACCTGTCACATTAGTGGCTAACCACTGTAGTAAGTAGTCATGGTCCCCACACTGTAAAGGTCATCATAGACAGTGATCAGGCCATGCGCAGACCTATAGAGTGTTTAGTTGGGGAGTACGACTAGTACCTACGTACAGGCCTCTTGCCGAAGAGCGTACTCCGGATCTCGGGGGCATATATGCCGGGTTTGACCCTTAAGGGCGATATCCCGGATCACGGTCCAAAACACTTTTGTTGTTTATAAAGCTTTTGGCCCATAATTTTACAAACAACTACATCTTTTGGCTGAAGAAGTTTTAATGCAGGATGAACATTGAGATCTCCTAAATCCAACTTCTAGCCCACATCCAACTTACTTAAGTCCACATCAATATATGGAGGGATAATGCTCAACGGTCCTTTTCATGGTATTCAAATAAGCACCTGCCAAATTTGTAAAGCGATGAATAATGCTCAACCATATAAAACATTATAAACATAAAACAATGAGTAAAACAAAATGCATTTGTGTCATAAAGTTATTTTAATAATTTTAAGACATTAGTATCCATACATCCAGGCAGCATAAGTGTTATCAATTAGAGAAGTAGGTGCTACACAGAAAAGTCAAAAATGTTCAATAATGATCATTCATTTTACACCATCAAACCTAATATATATCCTACAAAAGAGTAACTCCATAATAAGATGAAATTGCACACAAGCTCTAATGTATCATAAACTCCAATTATTTTCCACATAAATGATCTTTTATTCTTATAATAATAATTAGACATCAGGCACCTAAATGAGACAACACACTATTTTTTTTTTTAATATCTACAAGTTACACATGTATCTTGTTTGTTGCATAAACCAAATCATATTCTTAACCACAGTCATTCCAATGCAGAAAGGCCTTCTAAAATTTACACCAACGTAATATTCCTAAATCAAATAGGTATAATTGCCCAGGGAATCGAAATTGTTCTTAACCTGAGTGAGTAAACATTTATACAAGTATTTATCAGTTGGACTAATGGAAATTGTTAGAGAATATTAATAATATCTTTATATTATCTTAGAATGTCTTTAATGATTTGTTTTCTTATTTAATTAGGCTATTAGTCTTATGGTTAATGGGATTGGGCTTGGGCTTGTATTAATAGTATAAGTATTTGCCCTGGTTATTAATATACATAGGATAGTACGTTATGGTTTTGTTTCATATAATTCTTATTAACAATATTCTTAGTCTACTATTGTTTAGCCGTCTTTCTCTCTTTTCATTTCCCTAACCTAAACCCATAATTCTTTAATATAGTATCAGAGAGGTACCATCCACTATGACCTGTGTCTTGCTTCCTCTAAAATGAGTTCCATGGAACTCAGTGTATATCCCTCTTTCAGTTTTCTTTATGTTTTCCCTTAAACATTGTCTTTCCTTAATCCTTATTTTGTTTTGGTAACATAGGAAGTAATTTCTGTGTTTAAAAAAAAAAGACAGAAGAATATTGTGACTTAGGTCACAACTTAAGGTTGGGCAGCCATCACTGTGGCTACCATCTCAGTTCTCAGGCAGTTGGTGAGTGGTCACCTGTGGTAGATCAGTCTGGCATCAGATCCATCGATTGCAGGCAGAGGAACTGGGTCGTTTGTGGGTTTCGGACAGGTTTTGTGAGTTTTGTTGGGGACGCTCACACCACGAACGACATCCTGGTGCTGTGGGAGGCCGACAGTTAAAGATTCCAGCCCAAACAGATGTGCATGGTTGTCAGGGAATATTACCAGCTACTGCAGATCCATTAACATTGTTGGGGAGTGTGGTTTCTGGCCTAGATTGGGCATTTTTTTCTGTTCCCATGTCTTTGGAGGCTATGCTCCTTTGTTATACATTTGCTCATGGCTGGGTATTCCTTTTTACGGCACAAATCAATTTTCCAATAACAGCACTGGCGAGCAGGTTTAAGGTCTGTTTTGGCTGGTTTTGGTTTGATTTCCTCCCCCTTCAGAATGTTTTGGTGTCTCCTTCGAGTAGGAGGGCGCTATTGGTTCTAGTTTTCATGGATTTTGATTTTGATTTAATAGTCTCTACTTTTGATTTGTAAGTATGGGATGGATGATGACAATTTTGATTTTGGGACCGATAGCGAGATATAAGTTAGCTAGAGGTTGTTCTAACATGGTCCAATATGACTGAGAGATGTTAGTTGGCCAAAGGTGATTCTGGTAAGTTGATGATGGTGATTATCTTGTGATTTTGAGGATTTCTGTTGCCTTTCTTTCTTCTTTTATTATTGTTATTCATTCTTCTAGATGTGGTTACACTGGTATGTTTGAGCTAGGAGGAAAGGGCTGCCCATTTGGTGTAGCTACCTATGGGAGAGGCAATGGGTTGCCAATGAGGTGGAGCTGTCCCCAGATATATTAAAGGAAAGGGTTGCTCGAGTCACCTCAAGGTAGTTGGTCTATCATAGGAGGAAAAGGCTATCAACATGGTGGAGCCGCCTTAGATGTGAGCAAAATCTCTCTTCTTCTTCTTGGATATTAGGTGATCTAGTTTTATTTCTCTTTTTCTCTATATTGTGATTGGATGGTTTAGATTTGCTATTGTGTCGAGTTTCTATTCTCTTCTTGGTGATAGCTTCCGGTTAAAGATAGATTGTGATATTTGTTTTAGGTTTATGAGTTTACTACTTGTAACAAGCTAAAGCTTAGCTTTGGGGGGAGTATTAGAGAATATTAAGAATATCTTTATATTATCTTACAGTTTCTTTCATGATTTGTTTTCTTATTTGCTTAGGTTATTAGTCTTATAGTTAATAGGCTTGGGCTTGTATTAATAGTATAAGTATTTGCCCTAGTTATTAGTATATATAGGAGGATAGTAGGTTATAGTTTTGTATCATATAATTCATATCAATTGTTACGAAAACTGAACTGAGCAGAGCTTGTTAGCCAAGCTAGGAAGAGTGCAAAACTATAAAACTGATAAGGAAAGAAACAGTATGATAAAAGATGAACACAAAACAATTAACGTGGGTGGTTCACTAAAGAACGTAGCTACATCCACCCACAGGCAGCAACAAAGAATCCACTATGAACAAGTAGTTACAAAATGTGTACAAAAAGGGATCACTCTTGAGAATTACAAAGTATATCTCTAACACTCTTTTCTGAATGATCTCACAAAATTGATTTTTCACACTCTCACAGCTAGCATAGGCTTCCTCTATTTATATGAAAGCTTCAACCTTATGGAGCCAAAAATAACAGAATAACAGAATTGGTTTCTCTAACTAATTCTGTTACAATATATAACATAACTACTTGACTTCATCTCAAACCTAAGATTCAAGCTATCTTTACAATTCTCCACCTTGGATTGCAATCTTGCTTCTGTCATCAAAGAGCTTGAGAACTGATCAAAGCTTTGTTGCTGCCTGCCACAGAGGACTACTTCCAACAATCAACATTTAGCAAGTTTAAGTAATGCATAAACTTGCTTTTAGGAAGTGGCTTTGTGAACATGTCAGCTGGGTTATCCTTTGTACCAATTTTCTGAATTTTTATTCTTTTCTCAGTACGAATGAAATGATATCTCACATCTATATGTTTGGTTCTTTCATAGTGCACCTGATCTTTGGCCAAACAAATGGCACTTAAGCTGTCACAGAAAATGATTGCATGCTCTTAGGTGAAACCAAGATCACTGATCAGTCCTTTCAACCAAATTCCTTCTTTAGCTACCTCTGTTAGGGCCATGTATTCAGATTCTGTTGTGGATAAAGCTATTGTGGGCTGGAGTGTAGCTTTCCAACTAACCAAAGAGTCTCCAACAGTAAATGCATAGCCTGTAACAGACCTCCTTGAATCCAAATCTGCTGCATCATCTGCATCAGAGTATCCAATAAGCACACAACTTGTATCTCTTCCATATATAAGACCTACATCAGTTGTCCCTTCAAATACCTGAAGATCCTCTTCACGGCTTGCCAATATTCTTTTCCTGGTTGACATAGGAACCTGCAAACCACACTGATAGCATGTGCAAGGTTAGGTCTAATGCATACCATGGCATACATTAGACTACCTACAGCACTTACATATGAACTTGAGACATATATTCTATTTCTGATTGAGTTTGAGGTGATAGAGTTGAGGAGAGATGAGAGTTTGCAGATAGGGGAGTACTAAGAGATTTAGCAGAAGACATACCAAATCTAGTGAGAACCTTCTTTATGTATTCCTTTTATGAAAGGAATAGCTTTTTCTCAGCAAGATCTCTGTAAATCTCCATCCCCAGAATTTTCTCAGCTGTTCCCATATCTTTCATGTCAAACTCAGCACTGAGAAGAGATTTCAATTGCCGAATTGTTTCAATGTGACATGCTGCAATAAGCATATCATCCACATACGGAAGTAAGTATATAAAAGAACCATCTTCCACCCTTTTGTAATACACATATGAATCATATAGACTTCTTTTATATCCATGAGATGTCATGAATTTGTCAAATCTCTTATACTATTGCCTGGGAGATTGTTTTAAACCATACAAGGACCTTTGAAGTTGACATACATGATCTTTCATTCCCTAGATAGCAAATCCCTCTGGTTGTGCCATTAGTATATTTTCATCTAGCTCTCCATGTAAAAAGATTATTTTTACATCTAGTTGTTCAAGTTCCAAATCCTGATAAGCCACTAATGCTAGTAGTACTCGAATGGATGTGTGTCTTACAACTGGAGAGAATATCTCATTATAATCCAGACCTTCCTTTTGACTGTAACCCTTAGCAACCAGTCGAGCTTTATACCTTATAGCTTCAGCACTTGGAATTCCTATCTTTTTCTTAAAAACCACTTCCAGCCTACCACTCTTCTGCCTTCAGGTAACTTAACCAACTTCCATGTATGATTCTTGTGAAGAGAATCTATCTCTTCACTCATTGCTGCAATCCATTGAGCAGATTCATTGCTTTTGATTGCTTCCTGATAGGTGTTGGTTCATAAGGATCTACCTCTTCTGCTACTTGCAAGGCATATGCAACTATGTCTTCATAGCCATACTTATGAGGGGGTCTGGTCAGTCTTTGTGACCTTCTGAGAGTTGAATTCTCTGGTATTGTTTTACTTTGACATACTTGAGATTCAACTTCTATTTGCTGATTTTCTTGAGTCATACCTGACTTTTCCCTTGTATCAGATTTTGGAGATTCTGAATCTTAGTGAAGTTCATCATCATGCTTGCTCAATGAACTTTCACTCTCCACCTGCTTCTGGGCATCATCTCTCATTTCTTCTGTGAAATCATGGTTTGATATAAGGTGAAGCATAGATTCCTCATCAAAAGTTACATATCTACTCATGATAACTTTCCTTTCAGTAGATGACCAGATCCTATACCCTTTCACCCCATCTCCATAACCCACAAATACTCCTTTCTTAACCCTTGGTTCCAGTTTTCCCTCATTGACATGATAATAGGTAGGACATCCAAAACTTCTAAGAGTAGAGTAATCTGCAGGTTCTCCTAACCATATTTCTATAGGAGTTTTACCATTTATTGCAGTGGCAGGAGACCTATTTATCAGATAGCATGATGTACTTACTACTTCAGCCCAGAAACTCCTATCCAGCCCTGCATTGGAAAGTATACAACGAGCTCTTTCCAAAAGTGTCTTGTTCATATGCTCAGCAACACCATTTTGCTGAGGAGTGTTCCTAACAGTGAGGTGTCTGACAATCCCTTTTTTCTTGCAGAATTCATTGAATTCCTTTGAACAGAATTTCAAACCATTATCTGTACGAAATCTTCTAACCTTCTTTCCTGATTGATTCTCAATTAGAGTCTTCCATTGCTTGAAGGATTTGAAAGCTTCATTTTTCTGTTTCAGCATGAATATCCAAGTCATTCTTGAATAATCATCTATAATGGATAGGAAATATCTAGCTCCACCTTTTGATGATACCCGAATAATCCCCAACAATCAGAGTGGATATAATCTAAGGTGGCTTTTGTAGTGTGCATTACTTTTGTGAACTTGTGCCTGTGTTTCTTGCCAAAGACATAATGCTCACAAAACTGCAATTGGACCTTCTGATGTCTTCCAAGAAGACTTTGTTTACTGAGGATTGTCATACCTTGTTCACTCATATGCCCCAATCTCATGTGCCAAAGACTGCTTTCTTTTGATCCATTTTCGGTTGATTGTGATGTTATAGATGTAGAGCCAATAACTGTGGAACCTTGTAAAATGTATAAATTCCCTAATTTGGTTCCCTTCATGATTATGGTTGTTTCCTTTCTGATCTGCATTACTCCACCTTCAACACTACATGAGAAACCCTTTGAATCCAAAGCTCCTACTGAAATCAGGTTCCTCTTCAAATCTGGAACATGGCAAACATTTGATAGAGTTCTAATCTTCCCATCAAACATCTTGATCTAAATTGTACCAATGCCTATAGTCTTACAAGGAGAATTATTTCCCATTAAGACATTTCCTCATGACTTTCTTTCATATCTCAAAAACCAGTTTCTTTGTGGGACATATATGAAAAGAACAACCAAAATCTAGCACCCATTAATCACTTGACTGGTGATTTTGATCAGTTGCAGTTAGCACCACATCATCATCAGAAGAGTAACCTTCTTGAGCTATTGCTGCAACAGATTCCTTCTTCTTCTTCTTGGGATAATCTTTCTTCCAATGTTCTGGTTCTTTACAATAATTGTAGATATCTCTTGGGTTATGTTTGAACTTTTTCATCTCTTTGCCTTTCTTCTTTTTCTGATTTTTACCCGAGTTTGAAGCCACTAACCCAGAAACAGAACCTTCATCATTTCCAGATGCTTTGTATTGAAGTTCTCTAGCATGCAGGTTGGATTTCACCTCTTCCAGTGTTATCCAATCCTTCCCAATACTCAAAGAGCTTACAAAATTTTCAAAAGAATGGGGAAGGGAAGCTAACAATACCATGGCAGCATCTTCATCTTCTATCTAAACATCAATATCATAAAGTTCCATCAATATGGAATTTAATTCATCTAAATGGTCTTTCAAAGGCGTACCTTGTTTCATTCGAAGTCCAAACAACCGTCTTTTCAGAAGAAGCTTATTACAGATTGACTTTGTTATATATAGCTTCTCCAATTTCAGCCATAAGCCTGCAATAATTGATTCTTCAATGACTTCATAGAGAACCTCATCAGAGAGAGAAAGCAAGATCAATGAATGAGCTATTTCTTCTTGCAATGCAAGATCTTCTTTATTGATCTTTGAGGTTTGTCCAGAAAGTGGTGCCCACACTTGTTGTTGTTTCAGCAGTGCTCTCATCTTTATCCGCTAGAGATTGAAACTTTGCTTTGAGTTGTATTTCTCAATCTTGATTATGTTAGACATCTTCTTGTTGGGTTCTTGATGATTCTAACTAATTAGTCTTCTTCACTGTGTTGCTCCCAGGATCTTTGGGAGCTCTGATGCCAGTTTGTTACGAAAACTAAACTGAGCAGAGCTTGTTAGCCAAGCTAGGAAGCGTGCAAAACTGTAAAATTGATACGCAAAGAAACAGTATGATAAAAGATGAACACAAAACAATTAATGTGGGTGGTTCACTAAAGAACTTAGCTACATCCACCCACAGGCAGCAACAAAGAATCCACTATGAACAAGTAGTTACCAAAGGTGTACAAAAGGGGATCACTCTTGAGAATTACAAAGTATATCTCTAACACTCTTTTCTGAATGATCTCATAAAACTGATTTTTTACACTCTCACAACTAGCATAGGCTTCCTCTATTTATATGAAAGCTTCAACCTTGTGGAGCCAAAAATAACAGAATAACAGAATCGATTTCTCTAACTAATTTTGTTACAATATACAACATAACTACTGGACTTTATCTTAAACCTAAGATTCAAGCTATCTTTACATCAATAATATTCTTAGTCTACTATTGTTTAGTCGTCTTTCTCTCTTTTCCTTTCCTTAACCTTAAACCTGTAATTCTTCAATAGAAATAACATAAGATCAACTTTGCTTTAGAAACAATAGATATATAATAGGTCTAGAGTAAGAAAACAAGTCATTTAAATTATCACAAATAAAATAAAGAAGAACTAAAAAAAATGTTATTGATGTATAATAGTGTAACTAAAAACAAACTTGATCAAAGTCAAAATCAAAATAGAAAGAAGTAAGTGTACTAGTGCTTAAAGTCACCTAGAATATTATGGAAATTTACATATTTAAAAATACCAAATAGCAAGCTTATTGTAAGCAGCTTGCAGTTAGATTACTATAGAACTTATCATGAAAAACAAACGACATAAAGAAGGATAGCATGAGTGATGATATTAAATAAGCAGAATATCATAGATGTCAATCTTAGAATATGAATAATTGTATATTATTTCATCAAAACAGAATGTTTACAATGGAGGTAATATATAGAGGGAGTTGTTGTACATTAAAACTAGTCCCTAGAAAATAAGCAACAAATTAATAGAACATTAAAAACAATATCTACACTAAAAACCGTGGGAACAAGACCAAGAGGCCATTGTCCAACAGTTAACAAAGAGCATCCATTTTATATAGATATTACAGGATAAACTTCTATAATTGATCCATTAGTAGTGGGGATCATTCATTTTAAATAGTATCCATTGGCAAAATGGCCAGGTTACTTGATGCCTCATGACATGGTGGTCACGGGTTTCAGTCACAGAAAAAGCCTTTCAACTCATGGGAGGAAGGTTTTGTACACCTAACTCTACCCAGGCCCCGCAATGGTGGGAGCATCAAGCACAAAACCACCCTATTTTAGAGTACAGTTAAGCTTTTTATTTTATCAATAAAACCCAAAGTCTTAGACCTACTCAGTGTTACATGATTCAATACAATTTGGTACGTAGTACATGGTATAGGACTTCTCTAGGTACGTGGAACTGCCTCGAGGGGTAGGATACTTATTCAGTACGCTATTTTGGATCGAAATTCGCTTAGCATTGGATCGCTATACATAAACTTCAAAGTATACTACTAAGTAATATAAATTAAAAAATTATGAAGCACAAGTCAGAAAATAACATAATCACAAAACACTTCCATAACAAATCACCTACTTATCTACCTAATACCAATTACCATTATTAAAGATTATGCATAGTACTTTGCCACAGTTCGCATGACAATGCTAGATATGCTGGTGAGAAATTCTATAGACAAAACAATGCTTCGGCCATACAAGATAGAAACCAGAACTTGAAATTTTCACATAAAACCCATTTCATTTACCACCTAGACCCCATAAGTATTAAATTCAATTTATACAGATCTGTAGACCAGCCCTGTTAAGTTTTGACGCTAAGTTGATAGAATTAGGTAATGACATTGAGTTCATAAATATATTACACTTTCAAGCTCAAGCTTATCTCTTTCTTGCCTCGAAAAGTTAAATACAAACGAGATATGAGCCAAACAGAATATTCACAAGAACATTCTTACACCAAAAAATTCATAGAAATGTAGACAAGGTGGTGTCATGCAATAAATTAATATCATAAATTTACTCTACATAGAAAATTAAAGCATAACTACAATAGGCATACTCCTTATTAAAAATTAAAGCATAGCTGCAATAGGCATTCCATGTGTGCTAACCTTTATTCAGCCCAGGGGATACATCTTCTCCTTTGAATACAAGAGGAACATCAACTTTCAATAAAGCATATGAGGGAGCCCTTATAAAGGTGATGTTTAATGGTGCGTCTGTGCTTGCTTTCAAATGAATTTGGGAAATTTTTGAAAGACCAAAGTTCAATAGATACCATCAATTTTAACAAGTGCATGCATACTTGTATTTATAAGACAGCATAAGTGAACGCACAGCTACTAAATTCACAAACACAAGCTTATATATCATATCAAAAGGACACAACTAAGTTTCTTTAAAAAAAATCATAACAAATTAAAAGAAGTTTCTTATAGTCTAACTGAGCCCAAATCAAAGCATGAAAACCAGCAACAATTTTCACACACTGACACCGCCTAAGGAAATATATTTCTAATATTAATTTTCAAAAACTTAATTGAAAGTTTATTACCTTCCAGGGCAAAACCTGAACCTTCTCGATGATCCCTTCGAACTCAAACTCCAACCGAACCTCGAGTTCAAAGAGTCGAGAGAGGAAGAAGGAGCAGCTGAGGTGATTGACGAGCTTCCTGATCTAGTTGGATCTGATGGAGATGAGGCACTTGTTGCTGCCATGCTTGCCATCCTCCTGCTCGAACACGATGCTCTTCCACAACATGGCGCGGGGGATCGCCAGGATCGTCTCATCGTACTTGGGGTCCGACCATGGAAAGCCTAGAAGGTACGTCAGCAGTGGAAGCTCGGGGGGTTCATGGTGGTGGAGGATGGCAGCGGTGGAGTGTGAGAAGTGGTGGTGGTGGAAGGAGGCTCTGGTGAAAATGTGGCAGTGAATATGCATGGTTTGGGTTTTGGTACAGTGAAATAGTCAGTGAATGGGGTTGAGACTTGAGAGATAAGAGAGTCATGAGAGTTAAGAGGGGTTTTGGTTGAAGAATTGATTAAAGGAGTTGGTATCGAGCAAAAGAAAGCTTGGCACCAAATTGAAGAATCGAACAACAGAATCAAATGGAGAGACACCAAAGCAAAAGTGAGGAAGAGGCACGTACATGGACTCAAAGGCAATGAAGAACGCCAGCAGAAGAAGCGAAATTGGTGGGTGGTCGGTGGAAGTGAGCTTGGTTCGAGGAAGTTAGGGCTTAAAAACTTCTGGAAATAAGGTTTTAGCTTATCTCAACAAATAATGTCAAAATTGTGTGTAAAGAATTAGAGGGAAAACTAGTATGTGAATTTACGGGATGTTTTTATTTTTTTTATAATTTTTTCATTACCCATTAATTTTTTTAATAATAAAGTTTTAATTTAATATCTTATGTATATTTGTTTAGGTAAAAATGTAAAGAACTCTCTTCAATATAATAAAGTTTTGCAATAATATTAATTATTAAGAGGGAAACAAAATTTTATCTCTAACTATTTTTAAAATAATGTTTTTCATTTTAGTTTTTTAATTTCTTAAAATAATATTTATTATATAGAGAAGAATTTTCTTCTCTAACTTTATTTTAAATTAAACTAATAATTATTATTATTTAGAGATGAAAATTAGAGGCTAATTATAATAGTGACTAGTGAATTTTGTCTCCAATTTCATCTCTAAATAATTTGGACTTTTAAAACTAATTTGTTGATTAAATAGATACGAAATTATAGATGAATTGTGTTAGAGACAGATGAATTTCATTTCTAATAAGCAAAATTAACATTTCGTTATTAATTTACATTTTTTGTCTCAGTTTTCATCTCAATTAGAGACGAAACTTATTCTGTCAGTAAAATCTGTCTCTAAATTAGACTTTTTTAATAGTGATGTGAGAAACAGAAATTTCATATATAAGTGCTTTTAATAAGGGCAATATATATTCTATAAAGTCTTGCTTCTCAATAGCCATGCCAAATATCTTGTAGAATTTTGAAAGCTTCAAGATAATACAAATCTTTATTAATAATTAAACCAAAAGTTTCTACTCAATCGTATGATTGTTAAGCTATTCAGCAGTAGCTGTCACTTATAATTCTATGTATATATTTGATAAACCAAACTCACCATCAATATTAGCAATAAGTAGCTAGTAAGATCTTAATTTTAGGGTGTGCTTAGCAACAATGAAAATGGAAGAATGGAAATAAAAGGGATCAATGTTGACAAAGTATAAAAAATGGTCATTCTAGATACATTAGTAATTTTCATAACTTTTACCTTCATTCATTTCATGAGTTCGAGAACCAACACCCAATAATGTGCCATGTAATGGTCTACGTCAGTTTTAATGGGCCCACAATGACAACATTGACATTCACGCATATGTAAATAATAGATGTGAATCTCCTGCACTTTAAAAAAATAGTCGCGCTATATGTCTAACAAAAATGCCCCCAACTTCTATCCATTGTATCCCTCCGTACGTATATTTGGTGAAGTCCCATTTTTTTCTGTGTGTCAGTATTTTGTTGCAAAAAATGCCTTTTAATTCGTTCCCTCCCTTTCTTCTTTTCTTTCCTCCATTTCTCATTTCTTTCTTTCATCTCTGTTACATCTCCCTCTCCTCTAAGACGCACTCACTAGGGCACCCACCCACAGTATTTTAATTCTTATTCTCTTATCCTCATTCTCGTTCCCTTATTTTCAGTCATCACTTACTCTGTTCCCTCACTCTGACTTTCACACGCATGTGTGGGGTTCGAGTTTTGTCAATTTTCTACAATTTTGGTGAGTATCCTCCACTTTTCCCCATAATATTTTGTGTTTTCTGACATGGGTACTTGCAATTTCTATGAAATGTTGCATATTTTGGGTGATTTTCTGCATATTATGCTCTCTGTTTGGTGAGTTGCATTTTTTGTTGGGTACAAATCCATGAAATCTGTTTTTCTTGGCTGTGTGTTGATTAGATGGGTAAATGGGAGGATGCTTGTTGGGTTCATTCGTTGGTTTATTTGGTATATTTTGTTTCTGTTAGGAGGATTTAAAATGGTTCATATAGCAAAAAAGGTTGGTCCATTGACACGGTTTATGGTAAATTTCATTACTTGGTGAATCAACTATTAACTGGTTAATATGTTTAGAATAAGTGGTTAATCTTTACATGTTTCTGGTGAATCTAACAATGAGTTCCAATAGTGGGAGTAATTACTTACAAATGAACTACTAGTGGAGTGGAGTTGGGATGGGCTATTGGATGGTTCATATAGCAAAAAGAGTTGGTCCATTGACATAGTTTGTGGTGAATCTCATTACTTGGTGAATCTAAAATTAATTGGTTAATATGTTTAGAATAAGTGGTTAATCTTCACATGTTTTTGGTGAATCCAACAATGAGTTTCCAACAGTGGGGGTAATTACTTACAAATGACCTTCTAGTAGAGTGGAGTTGGGATGGGTTATTGTCTGGTTCATATAGCATGAAGGGGTAGTTCATTGACATGGTTTGTGGTGAATCTCATTACTTGGTGAATCTAAAATTAATTAGTTAATATGTTTGGAATAAGTGTTTAATCTTCACATGTTTCTGGTGAATCCAACAATGAGTTCCCAACAGTTGGGGTAATTACTTATAAATGACCTACTAGTGGAGTGGAGTTGGGATGGGTTATTGTCTGGTTCATATAGCATGAAAGACTGGTTCATTGACATAGTTTGTGGTGAATGTCATTACTTAGTGAATCTAAAATTAACTGGTTAATATGTTTGGAATAAGTGATTAATCTTTACATGTTTCTGGTGAATCCAACAATGAGTTCCCAACAGTGGGGGTAATTACTTACAAATGAACTACTAGTGGAGTGGAGTTGGGATGGGTTATTGTCTGGTTCATATAGCAGGAAGGGTTAGTCCATTGACCATCCTTAATTTCTTACCTAAGTGTTGCTATAGAGGTAAAACATATCCTGTTTTAGAAGAGAAAGAGTAATAGCATATTTTGAATGATATTTTTATACACTTTAAAATTGCCACTTAGCCATTTGAGACTTATTTGAGCACACGTGAAAGAAGATTAACATGACTACCATTGTAAATTGTTTTGTTAATTAGATGGTTCCAGATTATCTTTTTAAGCTTTATTTCATCTCAAAAGTAGTTAAGTGTGGCCTTTATAGAATAGACCCATTTGAATGGGTCTCTATCCTCATTATCTATTGTCATTTGTATGTTTACTTTTCACTGTCATTTCTTAACTTGCATAATAAAATCTAGATGTTGGTGAAATATGAAATATGCTTGTAACATGACAGTAAATACTTGATAACTTGCAGGTGTATGTAGCAACCTAAAACTGAAGTTAATGGAGGGTTCAAATAATCTCAATACATCTGAGGTTGTTGATAATGTGGAAGAAGCATGTGAAAGTGACTTCATTATGAGTGATGCCTTGGATGGCGAGTTTGAAAGTTATGAGCCAAAATGAGGTATGTTGTTTCCATCAGAGGATGATGTTAAGGAATTTTATAGGAAATATGCTTACTAAAAGGGATTTGGTATTGTAAATAGAACTTAAAAAAAAAGAGATGATGGTAAGGTAAATTACATTATGCTAGCTTGTTCAAGACAGGGAAAACATGTGTCAATAATACCAAACACTTTGAAGACACTTCCAACTAGACGAACAAATTATGAAGCAAAAATTACAGTCAAGAAGATAGGAGATGGACGATGGTTCATTAAGACAGCTATACTAGAACACTCTCATGAACTTAGCCCAACGAAGGTGAGAATGTTGAGAGTTAACAAGAATCTTAGCATGCACATGAAGAGAACAATCCAAGTGAATGATGATGTAGGGGTGAGAATACATAAGACAGTCAGGTCTCTTGCTTATGAGGTGGGAGGTTATGAGAACTTATCATTTAATGAGCAAGATGCTAGAAATTATGTCAACAAGGAAAGACATACAATTGGCAAGGAAGGTGATAGGAAGGCTTTGAAGAATTATTGTGCAAGATTGCAAGAGGATAATAATAATTTTTTCTACGATATAGATGTTGACGATGATTTTCATGTGCAAAATGTATTTTAGGCTGATGCTAGAAGTAGAGCCACCTATGAGTCGTTTGGAGATGTTGTGACTTTTGACACGACATATTTGACAAATAAATATGATATGTCATTTGCTGCTTTGGTCGGTGTAAATCATCACGGCCAATCAGTTTTGCTTGGATGTGGTCTAATTTCAGCTGAAGACACGGAATCATTTGTGTGACTATTTGAATTATGGCTTCGTTGTATGTCAGGTAAGGCACCTGTTAGTATTGTCACGGACCAATGCAGGGCCATGCAAAATGCTATTGAGGTAGTCTTTCCAACTACTCGACATAGGTGGTGCCTATGGCATATAATGAAAAAAATCCCTGAGAAGCTAAAAGGTTGCATTGAATATAACAATATCAAGAATGCAATGAAAGTAGCTGTTTATGATACCCTAACAGATTTTGACCAAAAGTGGTCTGTCTTCATTAAAGAATTTGAACTATAAGATAACAATTAGTTGAGTGATTTGTACATGGAGATGCATAGATGGGTGCTAATTTTCTTTAAAAAGTATTTTTGGGCAGGGATGTCAACAACACAACGCAGTGAGAGCATACATGCTTTCTTTGACGGATATATCAACTCAAAGACAAGCCTGCAACAATTTGTGAAGCAGTATGATAATGCTCTGAGAAACAAGGCAGAAAAGGAATTTTAGGCAGATTTCAAGTCAATGGACTCCACAATTCAATGTGGGTCAAACTCACCCATTGAAAGGCAGTTTCAATTCGAGTACATCCATGCAAAGTTCGTTGAGGTCCAAGCTGAATTCAGAGGAAGAATGGACTATTTTGCGTCCACTAAGTGTACGGAGGGAATGCTTTGTATTTACCATGTGAAGGTAGATATGGTAGTTGGAGGGATAGCAAAGAATGCTATTTTTGAGGTGGTATTTAATCGTGACAATCACGATGTTAGTTGCAATTGCTTGTTGTTTGAGTTTAGAGGAATTATGTATAGACATTCACTTTGTGTCCTTGGTAATGAGATGGTTCAAGAAGTGCCGTCAAAGTATATTTTACGTAGATGGAGCAAAAACATTAGATAGAGACATGCTTACATAAAGAGCAGTTACGATATAACTTTGTTCAAGCCACAAATGCAAAGGTTTGATAAATTATATAAGCATTTCTATGAGGTGGCTGAAGTTGCTGCAGAGTTTGAGGATCTCACAGATGATCTCCACCGGGGACTATGTGAATATAAAAGCAAGATGCATTCGATGGCTGCATCTAAACAAGCTGGTAGAATAACATGCAAGGGTGATGACCGTCAAAGGAAGTTGACTACGGGCATTGAAACTGCTAACACTGGCATTCGTAGTCCATTACATGTACCGCGTAAAGGACGGGCACCAAGCAATAGAAAAATATCTAAAGTTGATCGAGTAGTCTCTAAATTGAGAAAGAGGAAGCACCAGCATCGTCAAACTTTGACAATTGATGTATATATATATATATGAATTTGCTAATTATTATTGTATAAGATGTTTTGGTTGTGTATATGTTTTATTTAAACTGATTAGCATTCCCTTTTATTAGTGTACTAAGTTATTTTATTGTGAACATGTAGGAGTGCATTGATGGAAGCTCGAGTCAGATGGATGGAAAGAAGTTACGCATAGAGTCATCTATAGAAGTGAACAGCTATGGAGAATGCCGTGATGATTGTACTATAGTGTGTGTATACACCAAAACTATTTGTCATTTGTAATCATTGTTGAAATGGTTGTTAAGTTTTAAGCTACTTACACTTAAATTGTCATTTGTCATTTGTTTTAATGAATGAATGTTTGGTATATTGTTGCTTAACAGTCCACAGATATTGAGCTGAGTGCAAATGTTGATGCACCAATGTGTGACAGTAGCTATTGGGTTTCGTAACTATTATACAACTCATCATTGGTTTTTTATCATTATTAGAAAGAATTGATCATGATTTCAGTCAAAGGCCACAGGCATGTCCAACATATGCTCAATAAGTTCATTGTAGTTATTGAAATTGACATGCTTATATGTTTTTATCCAGGGTTGTCATAGTCAAATGTCATACAGCAATTTGTTGGTTAGTGGTAATGCAGGGCAATTTGAAGATGATAGTGGGAATCAGTGACATAGTACAAGTCTTTGTATAAATTATATAGGGTGGCTTCATGTATATGCTTCAAATTAGAACTAATCTAATCTACTGTTATTTTGTAAGTTGATTTCTTTTTTTGGTATATAGGATAATTTACATGGGCAAAGTGTGCTGACAAAGACCTAGGTGCAAATTGGCAAAAGTGCGCTCACACTGTGATTTGGTCTACAACATTTTTTGTGGCAACCATGAAAATAGATCTTAGTGAATCATCAGGAACCCACTTAAGTAGTTTTTTTGTCCTTTTAAGTGGATTGTTTTTGTGTTGTAGTTATTTATGCTTCACATGTAATGCGTATAGAATACATGTGATTACACATAGAGGGGGAAGATGTATATATTTTTTGAGGGTGAATGGTAGGAATGTATCATTGCAATGTCACAATATTAGTGATGTACATGGATATAAACTATGATACATAAGTGATAAATGGCTCTTTTATAATCCAGGTGTATTTTTGTGTATTTTTACCTGCAGCCTTAAGAATAATTGAAGTTGAAAGAAATATCAAATCTACCCCACCATTGGAAATTGATTTTTTGGATTATCCATAAACTGATATAGATTAACCACTTATTTGCAATATATTAACCAGTTACTCATGAATTCACCAATTAATGAGACTTACCACAAAACCATGGACATTCACGGGTGATCTTGTCGAAAAAGTGGCATATCTCATTATTTGGTCAGTTACAAAATAAGTGGTTAATACATTAGAAATAAGTGGTGAATCAGTACACGTTTTTGGTGAATCCACAAAAAGTTCCAAGTAGTGGGAGCAAACTAGTTAGAAATGAAGTACTAGTTAGAGTGGACATGTGTAATATTATTTTTGACAAGTTGGGAGTATATGGTCAAAATACCATGGAAAAAGTGGTGAAGCTCATTATTTTGGGAAAGTTCCAAATTAATTGGTTAATACATTAGAAATAAGTAGTTAATATAAATATGTTTCTGGTGAATCCAAAAAAGAGTTCGCAATAATGGGGACAAACTAGTTGGAAATGAATTACTACTGGGGTGGACATATGTAATGTTGTTTTGAACAAGTTAGGAGTAGATGGTCAGAAAACCATGGAAAAAGTGGTGAATCTCATGGATTTGGTGAGTTCCAAAATAAGTGGTTAATACACTACAAATAAGTGGTTAATATGAATAGGTTTCTGGTGAATCTAAAAAAAAGTTCCAAATAGTGGGGGGAAACTAGTTAGAAAGAGTGGACATGTGTAATGTTGTTTTTAACAAGTTGTGAGTAGATTGGCAGAAAACTATGGAAAAAGTGGTGAATCTCACTATTTGGTGAGTTCCAAAATAAGTGATTAATACACTATAAATAAGTGGTTAATATAACAAGTTTCTGGTGAATCCAAAAAAAAGTTCCAAATAGTGGGGGAAAACTAGTTAGAAATGAATTACTAGTGGAGTAGACATGTGTAATGTTGTTTTTAACAAGTTGTGAGTAGATTGGCAGAAAACCATAGAAAAAATGGTGAATCTCACTATTTGGTGAGTTCCAAAATAAGTGGTTAATACACTACAAATAAGTGGTTAATATGAACAAGTTTCTGGTGAATCCAAAAAAAGTTCCAAATAGTGGGGGGAAACTAGTTAGAAACGAATTACTAGTGGAGTAGACATGTGTAATGTTGTTTTTAACAGGTTGGGAGTAGATAGACAGAAAACCATGGAAAAAGTGATGAATCTCATGAATTTGGAGAGTTCCAAAATAAGTGGTTAATACATAACGTCTAAGTAGTTAATCAATACAAGTTTCTGGTGAATCCCAGGAAGAGTTCCCAATAATGGGGGCAAAGTAGTTAGAAATGAAGTACTAGCTGGAGTTTACATCTGTAATGTTGTTGTGAACACATTGTGAGTATATGGTCAGAAAACCATGGAAAAGTGGTGAATCTCATGGATTTGGTGAGTTCCAAAATAACTGGTTAATACATTACGTCTAAGTGGTTAATTAGTACAGGTTTCTGGTGCATCCCAAGAAGAGTTCCTAATAATGGGGGCTTTCCTAGTTAGAAATGAAGTACTAGCTAGAGTTTATATTTGTAATGTTGTTTTGAACACATTGGGAGTATACGGTCAAAAAACTATGGAAAAAGTGGTGAATCTCAAAGGCAGCTAGCCAATTATCATCAAAACTACTATCAAAGGTAGCTAGCCAATTACATCTATATCTGTTTCTGGTAAATCTCATTACTGGGTGAGTTCCAATATAACTAGTTACTATAGTATGAAAAAGTGACTAATATCTACAAGTTTCTGGATAATATAAAATACAGTTCCAAATCAGTGGATAATCTAAAACAAGTTTCTGAATTCATAAGTAAATGGTTAATAAATTACACAAAAGTGGTTAATTAGTATATGTTCATGGTGAATCCACTAAAAAGTTCCCAATAGTAAGGTAACTATACAACGGCCATTGCAATAACTGTATATAGGGCCAAGCTAAAGAGTGTAGAATAAAATTTGTAAATCAAGACAGCAACTCCATAGCATTTGCAGCTCTCAAAACTTCTTCTCTGTACTCGTTCTTTGGATGCAAGACCCAGCCACATAATAAGTCACGTCACATTTGCGTGACTTCTCCTTGTACCAGTATAGCACGAATAAATAAAAATTCCAATATAATGTAATTGTTAAATCAGAAAACAAAATAATTCCCTCATCTCGCTCCATTCGAGCATAGTCTTCTCCCTAAACATCTTGTGTCCATCCCATAGCTCCATGTACTTAATAACGTAAATGTCACAATTATCCCTGTTTCAATAACATACAAGCAAGCACAAGGGGAAAAATTACACTTATGCCTCAACATAACAATTAATATTTTTTAATAAGTGCAACTGTACTCACGAACCTCCACTAGGTCTAAAGGATTATGATTCGTCAAGGTTAGACTAAGTATCTGCAACAATTCTTCAAACCGGTGCTTCTACAAATTCAAAGTAAAGTTCAAAGTCAAATTATACGGCACAACTAATACATTATCATTACAATGACATTAGAGGAGTGTGATACCGTCAAAATGACCAGCCTAGCTTTTTCAGTGTCATTATGAATGCCCATTGAATCCAACACATAAAACTTTTTAAATCTCAGATCCAACGCATAACACCACCAATGGCCATCGAACACGACTGGAGCGAATATCTACATGAAGAAATGTATCCAAGTTCATTGAATGTGTTCCTTGTAATATGCTTACATAAATAGTATTACTATTCCTCAAATGCCTTTTTATTTTACATAGTTATTTGATAATGTAGACATATGATAGTGATGCGCATTATAGTTGGAACATAATGTCTTATGCGGTATTAAGAAAATAAAACACTATACACAATCCAACTAGATAAATGATGGGTTTAACCTCAGATGTTGCCCAATAAAGTGTATGCAGCCAAACACATGTAATTTTTGACACATAATGATTAAAAGTTACCAAGTTGCACTGGGTGATGTCATATCCCACTTTAGCATGAGGCATGAAGTCGTTAATACTTCACCAGGGCCTGTGGCGAACTGATTTGAAACGCTCCAGTTCACTTTTCACCAAATCCTACATTTTATAAATAACCAACAATAAGTTAAGGTTGGCATTGTCAATGTGCATACAGTTCTAACTTAATTAAGCATGTTGTTGTTACCATAAATGTGGGACAAAACATATGACGGGTCACTCTTCATGCTCACTCCATTTCATCTCCCACAAAAACCCTTGTAGCCAGCATAATAACCTAAAAGATTGAATTAAAAAAGGTCCTTATATGTGAACCGGCGCAATAAGTAGGTGTGATATATATAATCTTAATTATGAGTAAAATGTCATTCGATCTTACCATATTGTTGACCCACCCTCTTGATTTCATGCAAGAGGCATCTGCAATAGTAAGGAACTGATCGTAGAGTCTAACCACCGCCCTACACCACAACCCAAAACAAATTGTTTAAAAACAATCACAAAACAAATTGCCTAATGCTAAATTGTAAAAGATGCAAATAACAAATGTTAGCCTAAGTAAAATCAGTATTGTACATATCAAGCATGTCATGTTGGTAATTCAAAAGCTTACGTGGAATTGTGGTCCTCTTTTTTAAGCACTCTGGTGCAGTAGGTAAAAAGTTGGGTATGTAGATTCATTTTCTTCTTATTCTTTTGCAGTTTGGTGTAAGGAGTTTGGGTGCTTTTGCCAAGCACACGCTTCCTGGGCTGAGCCTTAACCCAAGTGCAAATGTTGGAGTTGAGGTTCTTTGTGACTGGGTTCGGGAGTCCAACACCATGTTGCTGCATAGGTGTCATTGCATCCCTAACTATGTCAATCTGGTTCTCTTCTCTCGACGTAATCAGATCTTCAGTTACCTACATGTCAATAACCACCAGATACATAGTTAAGTAGTATGGTGAAGGTGGACTATTATGGTTAAATAACATAAATTTTTTTTATACAAAATCATTTTCATACAAATGTTGCAGCACTACAAACACTATTTAAAAGTTCTATATTACCTTATTTTTTTCAAATGTCGTTTGCACTTTTTCCTCCCTCGCCCTAAACACGTGCCAATTCAAGTAACGTAGGAAGGATTGAGCACTTATCACAGTTGATGTAGGGCACAACGACAGGTGATCAAAAGCCCAAACCTTGTAGAAAATCACATGTATGGTATCAAAATGATGCAACAGGAAAAGAACAAAAAAAAAATATAATATTGCATGAAATAATTATAACAACTAGGAAGCATAGTAAATAACAAAACATGTACCTATAAAAGTGTAGCACATCCCATTAAATGGATTTGGCGGATATTCTTACCCTCGTTCACTGCACGTGCAACTCGGGTCAAGTCATCCACCAAAAAATCATACACTACCAAACCTCAGCTATAATTATCTAGGGAGTCCAACTCATCTAACAGGTGTGTGAAGGCAGAATGCACGTTGACACCTATAACAGGAAAATAGAACTCCCCAAAAGCAAGTTGGATATAAAGTCGACAAAAGTTATCCACATCATTGTTCCCTACATACTGATACAGCTCATGATAAATTGTGCTAATGGTTACATCGTTCCTCTTAAATAAGGACAAAGTTCGGCCCATTCCATCGTCACGTGGGGCTGCTCTTTCCCCAACAATCCACAATCCAAGTACTAAGCACACGTTTAACGGACTGAATGGGATAACCCTACCCCTGACTCTAAATCCCCCATCTCTTTCAACCCATCTAGACGCTAACTCCCACAACAAGACACAGTTGATTTACAAATTATTCGACATATATAATAGTGACTTGAATGGGCTAGACTCAATTCGAGACTTCTAGGCATCTTTCAATGAGCTATTTACGTCAAGCAACAACCTTAGTGTGCAAACATGTCTCAATCGCACCTTCTACATTATGAGAACAAATTAGTCAACATATGCGCATAGTCAAACACGTATAATAGATTTTTTCTATATTAACCAAGTTGGTTACTGATAATCACATATTTTATACATTAATAAACCCTCATTTTTAGTCATTTACATTCTCCATGTACTTAATTGATTAAGTTGGTTATGTTTTGTAAGTTTAGACTCAAATTGGACTTAATTGATTTTTCTAGCATTATTTGAGTCTTACACTGTTTCTGTATTTCTGCCATATCTTGAGCTCTAGATGTATAAAAATTATGTATCTTACCTTGTAGGAAAGATAAGAGAGAGCTCTACAACTTTGATGAAGAACTCAAAGTCTCATTCAGACATCTAGTGGAGCTAATTGGGCTTGGAATTCATAACACAAGTTTTGTGTCTGGAACCTAAATAGTGTATAGTAATCAGAGCATAACTCAGGCTGTAAGAACTTTCTTGGGCTGAGATTTGGATACTTGAAAGTTAAGACCCATATCTACAACTTTTGTGAAGAACACAAAGCTCATTCAGACATTTTGGAGGTGATATTGGGTCTGGAAGTCAAAACAGAGGTGTTGAAACTGGGTCTAAATAGTCTGCAGTAATTGGGCCATATCTTAGGCTGTAGGTGATGAAATGAGCTGAAATTTAGACATCTGAAATTTAAGACCCAGATCTATAATTTTTATGAAGATGACTTTTCCATTTGATGATGGAATCCATGAGTTAAGCAATGAATGATTTCGGAGACAAAGAATCTCAATAATTTTCCACTCACCATTTGGCATTTTTCATTCATTCACCCACTCATCCACCTACTCTTAATCAGCCCCCTTGTCATTTTATATCCCTAATCCTCTATAAAAGGCACCATTGGCTGATCATTTAGTGCTCTTGGTGTTAGGCTTAGTTTTTAGAAGTTATGGTTATGCTTGTTTATTGTTTTCCTTTGTTGTAATTTTCTCTTGCTCTAAATTGAAGCTATGTTCATCTTTCTCTTCTTCTCTCTTTCTTTCTTCTTGTCTATAAGTGACTAAATCTTCATCTTGCTTGGGTGAAAGAGTGAAGCTCTTGGTAATGAAATAAAGTTAGATTATTCTATTTCTTGTGCTTAAATGATATATTATCAAATGGACATTATATGTGTTATATTTTGTTTCCAATCAATTTAGAAACCTTCTTTGTATAATGGAGATCTTGATTTATTGTAGACAATAGGATTAGCACAGTGAATGCTTGAACTCATTTACAAATGTTGGTAGATAATTAAAGGAATCATAATATGATTACATATATAATTAAACTTTGAATGTTATATTTTCCGATTAGAACCTCTGTTGTGTGTGGATTTCAATTGAGTTATAAAGAGAAATAATATTGTCTTTAATTTATTGCCAAGAGTGGATCTCCTAACCCAAGCAAGTTCTTAAATTCATTTGTGAACATATTTTATTACTTTTGGTGTAGTGACAAATCCTTTTCTTACCTCAATTAATTTTTCTTCATCAATTCTCTGTGGATCGACCTCGGACTCCCGAGAAATTTATTACTTGAGACAACCTGCACTTGGGTTTGCATCCTTTAAATCTCGCAGTCAAGTTTTTGGCGCCATTGCCGGGGACTTGATTAGAAGTTTTAATTTATTGAGATTCTTTTTCTTTAATAAAATCTATTCTTTCTTCTCCCTCACCGGAGTAAAAGATCAGCTTGTCGATCCTTCGGTTTCTTTACTAACTCTCTACCTTTCTAATTTTTAATTTATGTCATTTATTTTTGCTTACTAACTTTTAATTTATGTCATTTATTTTTCGCTTACTAACTTTTATTTTCTACTCCCTAACTTTTTAATTTTTGTTATTTATTATTACTTTTTAACATAATGAAATAATTTTTCTTCTTCTCTTCTCTTTTCGGCTCTGGTGGGGCTCGCCTCTCTCCGGTTTTCATATTTTAAATTTATTTTCTATATTTTACTTTTTGCACTTTATTTTTTGTAATTTACTTTCTACAATTTACTTTTCGCACTTTACTTTTTTTTTGTATTTTACTTTTCGTATTTTATTTTTCGTAATTTACTTTTCCGTACTTTATTTTCTCGTATTTTATTTCTAACTTTTTACTTGTTAATATTTATTGGGTGGTTGGTTTATACCACATCCTTGTTAATATTTAATGGTTGGTGTAAACTGCCTACTTGTACATTATTTTTTCTATTTTAAGTCATTTATTTATGCTTAATTGGTATCATGATTTAAATTCTAGTTGTTTAGTTAAAATTAATTATGGTACTTTATATATTGATTTGTTTGAATCACAATCATACACAATTGACACAATGGCTGAAAATGAAAGTGTACATGATGAACATGAAAATCAACCGTTACGAACCATGCGTGAATATTTGTAACCACCTCGAAATTCTAGTCCTTCATGTTTTATCTTTCCACTCAATGCCATCAATTTTATATTTAAGCCAGGTATGATTTCTTTACTTCCTAATTTTCATGGTTTAGAATCTGAAAGTTCATATTTACATCTGAAAGAATTTGATGAAGTATGTATTGCTTTCAATGACTAAAATTACACTGAAGAGATTGTTAAGCTTAAATTGTTTCCTTTTTCTTTAAAAAATAAAACAAAATCTAGACTTAACACTTTGAAACCAAGATCAATTGGCACATGGCAAGAAACGCAAGGTGAGTTCTTGAAGAAATTTTTTCCAACACATAAAACTAATGCTATGAAAAGACAAATCCAATTTTTTTCCCAAAATTCAAATGAAGCATATTTTCAATGTTGGGAACGGTTTAAAGATTTGTTAAATTCTTGCCCACATCATGGTTTTAAAAAATGGCGCACTATAAGCTTCTTTTATGAAGGTTTAACACCTGAAACTAAATAATTTATGGAAACAATGTGCCGTGGTGAGTTTCTTGATAAAGAACCTGATGAAGCTTTAGACTATTTAAACCAGTTGGCTAAAAATTCTCAATCTTGGCATATACTAACCCTTCTAAAAATTCAATTAGATCTAACCTTGCAAGTGCTTATAAAGGAAAATATCACCTTAGTTAAGAGGAAGATCTAAATGCTAGGTTTGCCAGTTTGGCTAGAAAGGTTGAAGCCATGGAATTAAGAAAAGCAAAAGAAATCAAATCTGTGCAAAATGAAGAAATTTGTGGCATTTGTGATGACTTAGGATACTCAACACATGAATGTCCCAATATTCCTGTTTTTAAAGAAGTTGTACATGAGCAAGTAAATACAATGAATAACTTTAAAAAGTTATTTACTTCTTCTTTTCCATATACAATCCGGGATGGAGAAATCACCCGAACTTTAGCTGGAGGAATAATAATCAGTCATAATTTGTGCAACCTGTAACACCCTCCCTAGGGCATCACATTTCCGATTCCTGACTCATAATCTGAAAATCCATTTGTAAAAGGTTTGAGTTATGAAAATATGGGTTTCAAAATTACTTCTTTACTGAAACGTAAATTTACTGAAAATATTAGGTAATATGAAAAATCATATTTCAACTATTCATTATGCAATATTGACACTAATTCATATTTCACAATTTAAAGAGAAATATAACACTATCAGACTCTTTTTTTTTAACAGTAGCAACCCTATGACAGGTTCTACTTAATAGCACGGAATAACACTAACGTTAAAACGTAACATACTCGTTCCTTCTCTTGTATCCAACTTGATGCATCAGAACTCTACTCCTTGTCTACTTAGAACACCTTCGAACTTGAGACAGCCACTTGTCAATGTTTTCATCAATCTCTGAGTATCTATCACCCGTTATGTCTAAGACAACTCGTTCCTTTTACTGTATAATTTTAACAATATAGACAAAACAAAACAATACAACAAAGAGGTGAGATCACCTACGCCAATACCAACATGGCAAGAACAGAGATAACACAAACAAAGAATATCATACAGTATATCATACAAGAGTTCTAACAATGTATTCAACATTAATCAACTATCATCATCTAATCATATAGCAATTAATATTCCAAACATCATTTATCATCATCATCATCCAAGTATTTAAAACAATTGTCACAAATTAATATTCCTCAATTAATATATCATATAGATATAAATGCTCAGATTTATGCATGTGCACAAAGACTCAATTTTTTTCAAAAACAACTCCATGGAGGTTTTCACAATTTCGAGGAGAATGCTCTGTCAATTGTCAGCCTTAGCCCAAAGACAATCTTCCAGTTGTTGAAAAGAATCGTGTTCTTGTCGGGTATCGTCAATGCGTTGCAACGGACTGCATCGCCAAGTGACACAGGGTACTCGCCAGCTGTCCACTTGGTCGACCGCCGCGCCTCGACGCCCCCAAGATCCATCATAGACCTCACTATCAATTCTCATTCCCTCTTCAACCACAAGCGTCATATACAATGCACGAATATATCCGTGCAAGTCGAACCCCAAAGGGCCAAATCTTTTCAATTTCATTAGTTCAATGTATCATATGCCTCAACGCATATTTTTCCAATGCATGTATAATGCACCAAATCCAATCACAGGCATCTCTTTCCAATGCATATAAATTGTACCAAATTATACTGTATTTTCAACAGCAAAAATCATGTTATCACATTTTCATAGTTATAAAACACTTTCGTCGTGTTTTCAAAATTGCGTAATATTTCCGTTTCATTTTCACAATTCCAAAACGTTTCTGTTACGTTTTCACAATTCCAAAATGTTTATATTACGTTTTCAAAATATCGTAACACTTATGTTACGTTTTCAAAATTCTGAAACATTTCTGTTATATTTTCACAATACCGTGACACTTCTGTTACGTTTTCACAATACAGTAACATTTCTGTTACGTTTTCAAAATACCGCAACTCTTTTGTTGCACTTTTAAAACACGTACTAATTTTTTAACGCTTTTTCTTAATCGCGTAAAAATATCGTTTCTCAAAATCGCATAGTATTTTTCACTGTTTCAAATCGCGTAACTTAAAAATTATTATTTTAAGTTGCATAAATTATTTTCCGTCATTCTCAAAATATTTAAAACACTTTTCAAATCACATAACGATTTTTTGCTATTTTCACAATCACGTAAAAATAATTCATCACTTTTCCATCACGTAGTGATTTTTCAATAGTAATTCAAATTACATAAAATATTTAAACGTAATTCAAATCGCATAGAAATATTTTAACGTATTTAAAATCACGTAAAAATATTTTTTCATATTACGTAACTTAAAAATCACATTTTTAAGATACGTAAATAATTTTTCACCACAATTTCATTACGTGAGAAAATATTTTTTGACCTTTAAAAATTCCTTTTTAACTTTTCTCAAAATAATATAACTTTTACACTTCATTTAATATATTTTCTTACTCAAGAAAATATTTTTCCACAGTTCTTTACTCAAGAAATTCTTTTTCAAAATATAATTCACAAAATCACTTTTTCATTGATGTAAATCAACGTTTCAAAACTTAACATTTTCTAACGTATTTCAAAACTTGAAAATAAGTTATACGTTAGTAAATTTTCAAAACACCATTATATTCTCCATTTTTCCCAAATCAATTCTCTTCAAAACAAATTAAGATTCAAACCCTTGCAACTTTTCTTTTTCATTTTCATATGAAAGTTCATTTCTCAAGTGATAAAATACTTTGATTCCCTTTCCAAAATCCTTATACTAAAACATTTTGTTCAAACATTTTGTTTCCACTTTAAAATTACTTTGTTTCATAAAAACCAAAATTATTCCAACCTCCAAAAATCGTAGAGTCTTTGGCCATTGAAGCCATCAAATATTTTCCTCTTAAATTGATATGGTTTTACACAAACAAAACCATTAAAAATTCTTTATTTTCAAAACCGAAATACCGACGGTCATAAAAACCAAACCCATTTGTTCAAATTCATTTTTACTTTCCTTACAAATCATTTTTCACTTTCTTTGCAAATCCTTAAAATTATCATTGCTATTTTCATTTAAATCTCATGTTTAGTAAAACACTTAGAAACTTTTTACACAAAATAAATCAATAAAAATCCTTTTAACATCGTATTCTTGTACTCTTTGAAAAATAAATTCTTTGTTTATTTTCCTTACTTTTCTAAACATCCATTTTCATCATTCAAGAAAATATTAATTTTGTGAACACCTATCTTGAGGTGTCTTGACCAAAATTCACCATGTTCTAGGGATCAAAAATTAATTTCCTTGTTCTTGAAAAATTTCAACATAGAACCCTAACCTTGGGTGCCAAAACCGTAGTCATTCTTTGGCCATTGGAGCCAAGAATTAATTTTCTTTCCATCATCAAATCATGGCATATACATGTATATTTCATCATAAATAATATAAGCATACCATCAAAGCCATAAAAGCATATATAGCATATCAAGCATATCATCAAAGCTATAAAATCATGCAAAGCATATCAAGCATAGAAAATTAATCAAAGCTCATAAACACCCACAAATTAATTACATGACCATGGATATGAATCCTCACATGGATTCTACATCCATCAAATAAAATACCATCTCTCACCACCATGCTTGGTTGGTGAGATGGATCTCCCTCTTATCTCTTGAAGATCCTCCAAAGCTTCTTGATTTGTTTCTTTTTCCAAGTCCTTCACCACCAAGGGCTTCTCAAATACAAAATAAAACACAAGTTAATTAACATATCAAGCTTGATTAAGAGGAACCATGGATCAAACATGGTTTAGATCATGAAAAAGAAAGAATAAATGAAGTTTCCTTACACTTCACCTCAAAAATCTTAGAACTTTGCTCTTGGAAAACTCCTTGAAGATGGAAGATTTAGAGAAAATCTCCAACATGAAAGTTGCTTAGAATATCATGTAGATTCAAGATCTATGGTTGGATGAAATGAAAAGAGCTTGGATGGTGATTTTAGGGGTTTTGACCGAATGATATCTCTTGAAGAACAAAGATGAAATTTTTTATTTTTGATAGAAACTTGAAGCTTGAATTTGAAGATCAAGATGAATGATTTTGGAAAAACTCATAACTAGAGATGCTCTTAGAATGATGTTTAGGTTTAGAAAATCAAGTTGGATGAAATTTTTGAGTGATGGAAGGTGCTTTTGAGTGCTTGGCCAAAACATGAAGAAGGAGAGAAATGGAGAGAAAACTTAGTAACTTAGCTTCTTGAAAATGTCTAATGATGACCAAGGATGACAATAATGGTCTTCAAACTTTTTCCTATGTCCTAAAGCTTCTCAATTTCGTAGCTCCCTCCTCCAATGCATTTTCTTGAGTGCAAATTGATCAATAATGATCAATTATGATGAAACATGACCAAGACATGCAAAAATGACATAAAGCTTTTCTCTTTGTCTTCTAAACACTCTAAAACCATCACCTTCTCTTCATAATGCATTCAATAAAGTTGTCTTCATTATTTGCCACCATTTGAAGTATTTCTAGCCATTGATTAATTCAATGGTTAGGATTTAGGTAGATTTTTAATTTTAGAAGACTAAATCTAAGCCATTGGATTTTTCTCCTTTAAATTTAGCTTAGATGTGTCTCCAAAATTAAGGGTCAAGATTGCTTCTTCAAATTTTAAATCCAAGGGTCATAATTAGTCTTTGCCATTTTAGAAGACCAAATCTCTACCCTTGATTAATTCTTCATCCAATGGTCATAAATGGTCTTTGTTACTTTTTAAGATTAAATCTCCACCCTTGATTTAATCTAAATCCAATGGTTATAAATGGTCTTTGTCATTTTTCAAGACCAATTCTACACCTTTGATTACATTTATGGTTGATATCAAGTCTTTCCTAACAAGCTTATTCTCACACCATTGATTAAATCAATGGTTATTATCCAAGCGCTTTATTAAGTTTGTTTCTTAACCTTTGATTAAATCAATGGTTAATATTCAAACTAAGTATTCTCATCCAAGGGTATAAATCAAGTCAAGCCCTCTTTGTTGACTACGTAGTATAATATTTATTCTTGTATCCTACAAATAATATTTTTACTGTATTTTTATCATCCGATAATTAAATACAAGACAAAACACAAGATAATAAAATTTTAAAACTGTTTCCGGATTCGGGTTTAGTAAGATCCTGTCTCCGTCTAAACAGATAAATTTTTCTATGCATAGAAAAATTTTTGCTTTACGGGACCCACCTGGGCCCACGTAAGGTCACCTGGGCTCACATAGGACCACATGGGCCCACATATAGTAAAAAAATATAATCATCCACAAAAATCACAAAAATTAGAAAATGCACAAATATCAAATCGACATTACGTAAATTAATTACCTAACATTTAAAAAATTAAATTACGTAAAGTTTTCCCGTCGAAAATTTTTATTTTCCGATAACGAGGAAATCACTCAAAACGATCAAATACACTGACGGAATAAACAAAATAATTTTACAGTGCACAGAAATTACTAAACAGTAAAATTCTGTTAACTGTCAAAATTATTGTTTAAGAGATAGAAAATTTGGGATGTTACACAACCACCACCTCCTTAGGTACAACAAGACCCTCAAAATTCTCAAGGATATGCACCTTATGTCCCACCATATAGGAAAAACCTTGAAAAAACACTACAAGCATTCATAGAAAAGCAAGAGGCCATTAATAAACAAAACAATCAAATCATGAATGACATAAAAGACACTTTTGCTATACTTTCTTCTGCACTCACCATTCACGAGAAAGGAAAATTTCCTTCTCAACATCAACCAAATCCTAAGGGTCAGTACAGTCTAAATGAGGGGAGTTCAGAAAACAAACAAATGAACTAAGTCAAGTTAGTGATAACTCTTAAGAGTGGAAAGGTTATTGAAAAATAAATTCCCGAACCTTGTGAGAAAGAAGATGAACCAATTGCCCAAGAAAATGAAGAAGCTGACCAAAAGGAGACTAAACTCTCGCCTTCACCCCCATTTCCTCAAGCATTGAATAATCCAAAGAAATTGGACCACCACACTGAAATTTTTAAAATTTTGAAACAAGTAAAGATCAATATTCCTCTGTTAGATGCTATCAAACAGATTCCTTCTTATGCCAAATATTTGAAGGACTTGTGCACTGTTAAAAAGAAACTAAATGTGAAAAAGAAATCATTTTTTGCTGAACAAGGAAGCTCCATTCTTCAGAATAATAATGCGTTGAAATATAAAGACCTTGATTGTCCTACAATTTCATGCATTATTGGAGAACATAAAATTAAAAAAGCTTTACTTGATCTTGGTGCTAGTGTCAATTTGCTTCCATATTCAGTTTATCAGCAACTCAACTTGAGTGAGTTAAAACTAACTTCTGTAACTCTTCTACTTGCCGATAGATCAATTAAAATTCCAAGAAGAATAGTGGAAGATGTGTTGGTTCAAGTTAATAAATTCATATATCTTGTGGATTTTATAGTCTTGGATACTGAACCTATGGTTGATAGTTGCAAGTCAATTCTTGTTATTTTAGGTCGTTCATTTTTAGCAATATCAAATGCTTTGATAAATTGCAAAAATGGAGTGGTGAAGCTAACATTTGGAAACATGACACTAGAGCTCAATGTTTTTAACATGTGCAAGCAACCACAAGAAGTCCTTGATGAAAAGGAGGAAGTTGAAGGAATTGAAGCCATTGTAGATGATCATCTTTAAACAAGAAGTTCTTTTGACCCATTAGAAATTTGTTTAGTCAATTCATTTGAGTCAAGCATGCAACTAGAAGATGATATCTCAGAAATATGCTCTTTGCTTGATTGTACACAGGTAATGGAGTACAAGGGATGAAAGCCAAGATTTGAAGAGCTAAAACCCATGAATGATAATGCCCATGAAGAAGTACCCACACCGGAACTAAAGCCATTACCTGCTGGGTTGAAGTACACATTTTTGAAAGAAGGGCAAAGCTTACTAGTGGTAATTTCCTCGTCTCTTACTGAAGAACAAGAAGGTATGTTAACAGAAGTACTTAAAAGACATAAAAGTGCAATTGGATGGACATTAAAGGACATAAAAGGTATTAATCTATTAATTTGTACGCATAGAATACATTTAGAGGATAATGCAAAAACTTCTCAACAACTTCAAGGAAGATTAAATCTACATATGAAAGAGGTAGTTAGAGCTGAAGTCCTTAAATTGCTTGATGTTAGAATTATCTATCCTATCTCTGATAGCCAATGGGTAAGCCCTACATAAGTTGTGCCTAAAAAATCTGGAATAACAGTGACTAAAAATGATAAAGGTGAATTAATACCTACGCGAGTCTCATCTAGTTGGCGTATGTGTATTGATTTTAGAAAATTAAATGCTGCTACTAGGAAAGATCATTTCTCCTTGCTATTTCTTGATCAAATTCTGGAAAGGGTAGTAGGACATCCATACTACTGTTTTCTTGATAGTTTTTCAAGTTATAATCAAATACCAATTGCATTGGAAGATCAAGAAAATACCACTTTTACATGTCCCTTTGGTACTTTTGCATATAGAAAAATGTCTTTTGGCCTTTGTAATGCTCCGGTAACATTTCAAAGATGCATGTTAAGCATTTTTAGTGACATGATTAAGCATTATTTAGAGGTTTTCATGGATGATCTGATAGTTTTTGAAAATTCTTTTGAAAATTATTTTGATAATTTGGAAAAAATTCTTAAAAGATGTGAAGAAAAAGGATTTGTGTTAAACTGAAAAAAATGTCATTACATGATTACCTCAAGAATAGTGTTAGGTCAAGTGATATCTTCTAAAGAAATTGAAGTTGATAAGGCCAAAGTTGAATTAATTGCTTATTTGCCTTCCCAAAAAATAGTTAGAGAAGTTCGTTCCTTTTTAGGACATGCATGATTTTACATAAGATTCATAAAGGACTTTAGTCCCATATCTAGACCATTATATAGTCTTCTGTTGAAAGATGCACCATTTGATTGGACTCAAGAATGTCAAAAAAAATTTGAAAAATTAATTGGTCTTCTGACATCTGCTCCTATCATGCAATCTCCTGACTGGTCTTTGCCTTTTGAGTTAATATGTGATGCTAGTGATTTTGCTGTGGGTGCTGTTTTAGGCCAAAGAAAGGAAGGTAAGCCTCATGTGATTTGTTACGCAAGTAGAATGTTAAATAGTGCACAAATGAATTACACTATTACTGAAAAAGAACTACTTGCTGTAATTTTTACACTGGACAAATTTTAATCTTACTTAATTGGTTTTTCTATTGTGATTTTCACTGATCATGCTGCTGTTAGATATTTGATGTCTAAGCAGGATGCCAAACCAAGATTGATACGGTGGATCTTGTTGCTTCAAGAATTCAACATCACAATAAAAAATAAGAAAAGAGCCGAAAATGTTGTCACTGATCATTTGTCCAGACTTACAACAGGCTCACCTTTTGATAGCACACCTTTCAATGATTCTTTTTTCGATGAATTTTTATTTTCTGTCAATTCCATGCCATGGGTTGCTAACATAGTCAACTTTCTTGTAACAGGAAAGATGCCGCCTCAATGGACGCACCAAGATAGAAAGAAATTTTTGACAGAGGTGAAAAATTTTTATTGGGATGATCCATACTTGTTCAAATATTATCTTGACCAAATCTTTCTGAAATGTGTGCCCAACAGTGAGGTAGGTAATATCATTAAATTTTGTCACTCAAAAGCATGTGGAGGTCACTTTTCTTCAAAGAAAACAGCTACGAAAATCTTGCAGTGCAGATTTTATTAGCCTACTTTATTTAAGGACTGCTATACTTTTTGTAAAAGTTATGAAAATTGTCAAAAAATGGGCTCAATTTCAAAAAGAAACATGATGCCTTTGAACCCCATCCTTGTCATTGAAATTTTTGATTGTTGGGGAATTGATTTCATGGGCCAATTTCTATTTTTATTTGGATTTGTGTATATATTGGTTGCAGTTGATTATATCTCAAAATGGATTGAGACGATTCCATGCTGACACAATGATCATAAAACTGTTCTCAAATTTTTAAAAGAAAATATCTTGTGTCAATTTGGAATCCCTCGAGCTATCATCAATGATGGGAGAACACATTTTTACAATAAACCATTTGAATCTTTATTGAAAAAATATAATATTACACACAAAATTACCACCCTTTATCACCCTCAGACAAGTGGATAAGTTGAATTAGTAAATAGGGAGATTAAACAAATTTTGAAAAAAATGGTTAACCCAAATCGTAAAAATTAGTCTTTAAGACTAAACGATGCACTTTGGGCTTACCGTACTGCTTTCAAAACATCTTTGGGCATGTCACCTTATCGATTAGTCTATGAAAAACCTTGTCACTTGCTTGTAGAATTGGAACATAAAGTATTTTGGGTCATTAAAGCTTTTAATCTAAATCATGATGATGCTTGCAAGATACGTAAATTACAATTAAATGAACTTGAGGAATTAAGAAATGATGCATATGAGAACTCAAAGATTTATAAAGCCAGAACAAAAGCTTTTCATGACAAGACAATTTTGAGAAAATCTTTTGAAATTAGTTAAAAAGTTCTGCTTTATAATTCTCGTCTGCACTTATTCTCTGGAAAATTAAGATCTAGGTGGAGTAATCCTTTTGTTGTCAAACATGTGTATCCTCATGGGACCGTAGATATTGAGAATCCTAGGAATAGTAATGTGTTTAAAGTCAATGGACAAAGGCTCAAACCATTTCTGGAAAACTAAATTGATGAGTTCTTTGTGTTGCCAATTAAGTAGTGGATAACGGTACTCCGTGACTCTCAAGTCGGTTTATTTTTCAGTTTCCCAAAATAACTGAATCATTCTTCTCCTTTAAAATGGATGTCATTTTTTCAAACCTGAGAAAACATTTTCCTTCTCTCCCTCAAAATGCTCTGAAAAAAATCTACAAAGTTAGATGTGAAAGATTGACACTGTTAATGCACAAGGATATACCAAAAGATGTACGCTGGATAATTGAAGCAAAAGTCCAACTAGTAGGTGAGTCTTCAATTTCATTTGACCCATACATGTCAGGTCTTGGAAGAAGTTCGTATTCTAAAAGGAGAAGAGCAAAAAGGTTACAAGTCTGTCACAAATGTGGATGATGGAATTGTAACAAGCGATGTCGTTCTTTGGGGATGGTTTCCACAAACAGAGAAGATAAAATTTTCTTCATTAAGAATGGACTGAGTAAGGAGTCATTAGATGATATCTTATTAACTCTTGAGACGCATTCTTGTGGATTGGTGCATCGTGAACTTCTTAATTTGTGGAATCTCTTCAAAGATGAAGAAAAACGCTACAGTCTTGGGAATCTGACTCTAAAAGACCCTGTTTGCCAATTTATAAGAAAATTAGATGAGAAGCTTATCCTCGACTCATAGAAGGCATTTAAGTCATTACTGGACATTAAACCAGGGGCAAATGTGAGCCATATCCACAATAATCAGTACATATTATCTTTTTCTTCTTCATGTTTTCTAAAAAAAAAGCAAAAAAAAAAATGTTTGAACAAGGGTGATCCGGAAAGAGTACCATGACTTTAATTACTTGTGGAGCCCCAGCCTTTGGCTGACCCATCATTGACTCGGGTGGATCTTTGCATGCTGGTCCTTAAAAAAGTTCGTGTACCATGCTCTGTAGAGAGCTGTACTCCATAGCCCAATGTTTACCATCTAGGCACTGTGGAGTTGATGGACAGGCAGAAGCATCCCACTCTGATTATTAGTGAGAATTAACCTGCGAATGCCAAAGCGTATGAGGCATTTGAGCTTGATCCTTTTTTTTTTATTAGAAGGGGCTCTCAACACCTTGGGATGGGACGTTCTGGATCTTGGACATTACGGGTTTTAGATTTTAGCATCTTTATTGATGTTACGAGCCCAAGTGTGAGCTCTCCAGGTTCCAGACCTAGGATGGAAACCCACGATGGTTTCTTTTTTCTCTTTTCTTCGAATAAACGGACGTGAGCGTCTACTGCACTGGTGACATGTAGTATAAAGATATGCCACTGTTACACTCATGACGCGCAGTATAAAGATACGTCATGGAAACTGTACATAAAAGTATGTCATCATTTGCTATTATATTTCTTTTATCTTTGTATGATTTTGCTATATTTTAGTTTTAGACAGACGATCCTTTGAGCAAGATTCTTCAGGGGTTTCTAGACTTCTTTACCTTGATGGTTTTCTTGAAGTAAAAAAAAACAAAAACAAAAACAAACAAAAAACAAAAACAAAAACAAAAATATGTGTTCCTTTACTTTTGGTTTTATTCATTGTACTTTTTTCTGTTTAAATTTGTATCAGGTTGTTTTTTCAGTAATTGCCGTAACAGGTAATATATTATATCCTTTACTCATCTATATTTTAACATTAAGGACAATGTTGTGATCTGGTTGGGGGGGAATGATAGTTGACCAAAAAAAATTTTTTTTTTTTGGGAAGTATAATATGATTGTCATGGACTTACTAAACTAATGAATGATGGCAGAGTAAGGAGTAATTTTACTCCTGAGACGTATCTAAATTGGGAAGTATGTTTAGTAATATGACTATCAGAAACCTATTCATAGCAAAACCAATTAAGGATGGTAGAGTAAGGAGTAAATTTTGCCTTGGAGGTAATTTTACTCTTGAGATGCATCTTAGTTAAGAAGATAATTATTTTGTACAGAAGTAGCAAATGGATTCTTGGATCTTAGCATAAATTGTCTTCTTTCTTAAAAATCACAAGCTTGGATATGAATGTTGATATGGTGGATTGAGAATGATAGAAATATGCCTTGTGAGATTTTGAGCCTATTGATGAATTGATTGAATATTTGTATCATTCTCTTCTTTCTTGTGTGATTTTCACTCATGGAATTGTTACTCTAGAACTTGCTTTGATTCTTTTTTAGGCTATATTTTCACATGCATACATAAATATAATTGAGGCATTTTGAAATAGCTACTTTGACCAAATAGTCATCCTTGTATATTTTCCCTTGTGTGACCCCTTTGAGCTTATTTGACCATTCTTTGTTTTTAGCTCATTACGTGCCTTCAAAAAAAAAAACATGTTTTTACCCAACCTTAGGGAATAAGAGAGCATTGACCTTGTTCTTGAACAAGTGTGGGGGTGTGTGTGCAAAATGATCAAAAATAAAAAATAAAAATAAAAAAAAATTGACCACCATTGCAATCAAAGGATTATCAGAGTTTAAAATAAAGGTGGATGCTTGGAAATAACAGGAAGAAAAGGAGAATGTTCAGGTCTAACAATGAATGCAATTCACCAATTTGGGATTGATCTTCAACAAAACATGAGTCAAATATTGGTGATTGTCCTTTATGATGAATGTTCTCAAACATTTTCTCCACTCTAACTATACCATAATGCTCTTTTATTCTTTTTGGTATTTATATTCTCACATCCATATTATCCTCTCTCCTTTACCATGACATCATTACAACCTTGAATAAAGTCCTCTTGATTTTTGTATGCATGTGTTTTGAGTAGCAGAGAAGTAGAAGATAAGCAAGCTTATGGTAGTGCAATTGTTTATGAGTTGAATAGAGTGAAATACTTACCTTTTAAACACTTGAGAGATTGAGAGTGAATTCTGTGAGGATCTATCATTCTTGATTCATTTTTTTCAACTGAAGTTTCTTTGCTTGTTAGTTTGAGATGTGAAGAAATGTTAACTCATTAATGCTTTGATCCCTTGAATTTCTGGTTGCTCTTCTTGCTTCATCGAGTCTTTTAGAGTTTTTAGCTTTTGAGTCTATGTCATTTTTCTTTGTTTCCTACCTTTGGTCTTATGTATTTTGCCCAGCAGTGCAAAAAGCTAAGTGCGGGAGAATTTGATAATCACATATTTTTTACATTAATAAACCCTCATTTTTAGTTATTTACACTCTCCATGTACTTAATTGATTAATTCTGGTTATGTTTTGTAAGTTTGGACTCAAATTGGACTTAATTGATTTTTTTAGCATTATTTGGGTCTTACATTGTTTCTGTATTTCCACCATATCCTGAGTTCTAGATGTAAAAAAATTATGTATCTTACCTTGTAGGAAAGATAAGAGAAAGCTCTACAACTTTGATGAAGAGCTCAAAGTCTCATTCAGACATCTAGTAAAGCTAATTGGGCTTGGAAGTTAGAACACGAGTTTTGTGTCTGGAACCTAAACAGTGTACAGTAATCAGAGCATAACTCGGGCTGTAGGAACTTTCTTGGGCTGAAATTTTGACACTTGAAATTAAGACCCATATCTACAACTTTCATGAAGAACACAAAACTCAAATCGGACAGTTTGGAGGTGATATTGGGTCTGGAAGTCAAAACAGAGGTGTTGAAATTGGGCTTGAACAGTCTGTAGTAATTGGGCCATATCTCGGGCTGTAGGTGATGAAATGAGCTGAAATTTGGACATCTAAAAGTTAAGACCCAGATCTACAACTTTCATGAAGATGACTTTTCTATTTGATGACGGAATCCATGAGTTAAGCAATGAATGATTTCAGAGACAAAGAATCTCAATAATTTTCCACTCACCAACTCACCATTTGGCATTTTTCATTCATTCACCCACTCATTCACCTACTCTTAATCAGCCCCCTTGTCATTTTGTATCCCTAATCCTCTATAAAAGGCACCATTGGCTGATCATTTGGTGCTCTTGGTGTTAGGCTTAGTTTTTAGAAGTTATGGTTATGTTTGTTTATTGTTTTCCTTTGTTGTAATTTTCTCTTGCTCTAAATTGAAGCTATGTTCATCTTTCTCTTTTTTCTCTTTCTTTCTTCTTATCTATGAGTAACTAAATCTTCATCTTGCTTGGGTGAAAGAGTGAAGCTCTTGGTAATGAAATAAGGTTAGATTATTCTATTTCTTGTTCTTAAATGATATATTATCAAATGGACATTATATGTGTTGTATTTTGTTTCCAATCAATTTAGAAACCTTCTTTATATAATGAAGATCTTGATTTATTGTAGACAATAGGATTGGCACAGTGAATGTTTGAACTCATTTACAAATGTTGGTAGATAATTAAAGGAATCATAATATGATTACATATATAATTGAACTTTGAATGTTATATTTTCTGATTGAAACCTCCGTTGTGTGTGGATTTCAATTGAGTTATAAAGAGAAAAAATCTTGCCTTTAATTTATTACCAAGAGTGGATCTCCTAACCCAAGCAAGTTCTTAAATTCATTTGTGAACATCTTTTATTACCTTTGGTGTTGTGACAATTCCTTTTCTTACCTCAATTAATTTTTCTTCATCAATTCCCTGTGGATCGACCTCGGACTCCCGAGAAATTTATTACTTGAGACAACCTGCACTTGGGTTTGCATCCTTTAAATCCCGTAGTTAGTTACCTGATTGATGCTGGACAAATCACACCTCCGTCTTGCCCGTGAGCTGTCCATGTAAGTATTCTGCATATACAGAAGACAAAGAATGAATTTTCATTAGTTCAGCACGATTAAAAGCACAAATGAATAATCAATCGTATTGGTCACAACTCATAAACATGCACCAACTTTATCATTTTGAACTAATTGTGTCATTTAAAATTCCCTAAGCCTAAGGAACAACAAATTAGAAACTTACATAAATCATTTAAATGCAAAACACACTATTTCAACCAAATCATTTAAATTTTTAGGAGACTCTTATTTGCTTAAGAATTTCCCACTATTTATGATATTGGTAATGTAAGGTTCCTATTTCCTGCATTTAAATGAAATATCAATTTTACCTTCATCTTCTTATCAAATTATAAATAATTAGTAGCACTAACAATTTTACCCTCATCTTCTTGTCAAATTATTAGATAGCACAAAAAACATGTGATATATGTTTCAATGATATATAAATTAAGTAGCACAAACAATGCATTTAAGGATATAGCACAAATTGACACATGTGTCAATACCTAATAATAAGTATTGACACATTTACTAACGGAAGTTGCAAAATGTATAATACTGAACATAAAAAATGATGTTGCATCGATATAGGAAATTATAGATGAAGAAGATGAGAAGTTACAAAGTCTCAAGCAGGAATGGGGAGATGAGATACATTTACCTATTGTTACAGCCTTAAAAGAATTAAATTAATACAATTCAAGTGGTAGGTATACTGTTAATGAGCTATGGAACTTCAAGGAAAAAAGGAAGGCTACATTGAAAGAGGTTATCAGTTATATTGTGGATCATATCAAGCCACTTAAGCGCACGAGAACAAAAGGCAAAAGGTTAATGTTTGAGATTCACTTGAGTTCTTGTTAAGCAGTGCTTTAAGAGTTGAGTGGCTGATTAATGAGCACGAATTGATATTCCTATGATGGCTTCATGATTGCGGGATTTAAGGATGTAAACCCAAGTGCAGGTTGTCTCAAGTAATAAATTTCTCGAGAGTCCGAGGTCGATCCACAGGGAATTGATGAAGAAAAATTAATTGAGGTAAGAAAAGGAATTGTCACAACACCAAAAGTAATAAAAGATGTTCACAAATGAATTTAAGAACTTGTTTGGGTTAGGAGATCCACTCTTGGTAATAAATTAAAGGCAAGATTTTTTCTCTTTATAACTCAATTGAAATCCACACACAACGGAGGTTTCAATCGGAAAATATAACATTCAAAGTTCAATTATATATGTAATCATATTATGATTTCTTTAATTATCTACCAACATTTGTAAATGAGTTCAAGCATTCACTGTGCCAATCCTATTGTCAATAATAAATCAAGATCTTCATTATACAAATATGGTTTCTAAATTGATTGGAAACAAAATACAACACATATAATGTCCATTTGATAATATATCATTTAAGCACAAGAAATAGAATAATCTAACCTTATTTCATTACCAAGAGCTTCACTCTTTCACCCAAGCAAGATGAAGATTTAGTTACTCATAGATAAGAAGAAAGAAAGAGAAAAAAAGAGAAAGATGAACATAGCTTCAATTTAGAGCAAGAGAAAATTACAACAAAGGAAAACAATAAACAAGCATAACCATAACTTCTAAAAACTAAGCCTAACACCAAGAGCACCAAATGATTAGCCAATGGTGCCTTTTATAGAGGATTAGGGATACAAAATGACAAGGGGGCTGATTAAGAGTAGGTGGATGAGTGGGTGAATGAATGAAAAATGCCAAATGGTGAGTTGGTGAGTGAAAAATTATTGAGATTCTTTGTCTCCGAAATCATTCATTGCTTAACTCATGGATTCCGTCATCAAATAGAAAAGTCATCTTCATGAAAGTTGTAGATCTGGGTCTTAACTTTCAGATGTCCAAATTTCAGCTCATTTCATCACCTACAGCCCGAGATATGACCCAATTACTACAGATTGTTAAGGCCCAGTTTCAGCACCTCTGTTTTGACTTCCAGACCCAATATCACCTCCAAACTGTCCGATTTGAGTTTTGTGTTCTTCATGAAAGTTGTAGATATGGGTCTTAATTTCAAGTGTCAAAATTTCAGCCCAAGAAAGTTCCTACAGCCCGAGTTATGCTCTGATTACTGTACACTGTTTAGGTTCCAGACACAAAATTCGTGTTCCAACTTCCAAACTCAATTAGCTCCACTAGATGTCTGAATGAGACTTTGAACTCTAATCAAAGTTGTAGAGCTCTCTCTTATCTTTCCTACAAGGTAAGATACATAATTTTTACACATCTAGAACTCAAGATATGGCGGAAATACAGAAACAGTGTAAGACCCAAATAATGCTGGAAAAATCAATTAAGTCTAATTTGAGTCCAAACTTACAAAACATAACCAGGCTTAATCAATTAAGTATATGGAGAGTATAAATGACTAAAAATGAGGGTTTATTAATGTATAAAATATGTGATTATCACTTCACTGAATAACATATACTACATGCCCACTAACTATGTGGTTGGTTTATGTTTTGAAAGATCTAAATGTGATTGCTAACGTCCGATGATATAGAATTAGGAAAGAAAGAATGAAAGAAAAAGAACACAGTTTGGATCTATATGCACATGTAATAACTTTTAGACTCTTATCGGATGCAGTAATAAATAATTTAGGTTCATATTGAACATTGTATACTATCATTAAATGAGCTTTTTTTAAATTATTCAATATCCTAATACAGTATTTAAATTTGAAGCATTAATCTATTCTGAAATTTGAATGAATGTTTTATCTTGAAATTTCAGAGTAATGCTTTGCAGGGGAGAATCTAAAAAAGAAGGTCGAAAGTATGACCTTTCTCATTTGTTGCTATAAGCCATAAGAAACAAGTTGCAGGAGTTGAATATGAAACATTCCTACAGTTGTCATCAATGATGGATATGGACATCTATAATATGCTAAATTCATTTCTACTTTCACTCACTAGTTTTCTAAGACCCTGGAAGAGCTAATTTTCCATAATTAACCTATTCTCCAAAACATACACACCAAAAAAATTCATTTCAAATTACATTGACGCACTACAAACTAGCAAAATTTTCAGATCATCAAGCACCACAAATCATTCTATATAAATACTTCGCAACACATCATTCAATCTTCAAACACTTGCATACCAAAATATCTCTTTTTCATTCAACAAAATACACACTATTGCCATAGCATATCAACACTGAGTCTAAGAAAAAAATCACATACATCATTATCTCTATTTCAATTCACTCCATTCAAATAGGCATTTTCTCAAATGGATTATAAGCACACACACTTATTTGCATTTCACAAGTCTCAAATTCAAGAACAACAGCGGTTATTACAAACTAACAGCAAGTTATGATTTTAATTCAAATTACAATCATTATACCACTAATAAGAAATTAAATTTTACCCAAAGTTTCTTCTGAAATAGAGGGCTAACACTACACGACAAGATTTGTCTTCACCATTCCCACGAACCTGAGGAAGAGTTAACAGAACCTAAGGAAGAAGAATATGAATTTTTTTAGGCTGAAAAAGTGGAGATAACAGACTTGCATGAAGAAGGTCCAATTATTTGTGCAGAAAGATTCAACTAAACTCCAATGTATTCAAAACAATATTACAGATGCAAACTCCAGCTAGTACTTCATTTCTAACTAGTTTGCCCCCATTATTCGGAACTCTTCCTGAGATTCACCATAAACATATACTGATTAACCACTTAGACGTAATGTATTAACCAGTTATTTTGGAACTCACCAAGTAATGAGATTCACCATTTTTTCTATGATTTTCTATCAATATACTCACAACTTGTTAAAAACAACATTACACATGTTCACTCTACTAGTAATTTGTTTCTAACTAGTTTTCCCTCACTATTTGGAACTTTTTTTTGAATTCACTAGAAACTTGTTCATATTAACCACTTATTTGTAGTGTATTAACCACTTATTTTGGAACTCACCAAATAGTGAGATTCACCATTTTTTCTATAGTTTTCTGCCAATCTACTCACAACTTGTTAAAAACAACATTACACATGTCTACTCCACTAGTAATTCATTTCTAACTAGTTTCTCCCCCACTATTTGGAACTTTTTTTGGATTCACCAGAAACCTATACTGATTAACCACTTATTTGTAGTGTATTAACCACTTATTTTGGAACTCACCAAATAGTGAGATTCACCATTTTTTGGATTCATCAGAAACATATACTGATTAACCACTTAGACGTAATGTATTAACCAGATATTTCGGAACTCACCAAGTAATGAGTTCACTACTTTTCCATGGTTTTCTGGCCATCTACTCCCAAAGTGAACTAGAACAATTGATCTTGATTGTAACATTTGTGGTTGGCTATATGAATCTTTAATTAACATATTTAACTGATTATTAACATAAATGCTTTGTTGGAGCTCAAATGGTTTTCCTTGCAGGCCAAGTATTCAGGAAATAAGACTTGTATCTTGACCGCACAAGATGTTTAATGGCAGATTTAAACTCATAGCCCATAATTTTTCATCTTTATTGAGATGTTCAAAGTTTCTCCTTTCTGCAATTACTGTCTTGACTCTTGAATTTACTAAGATGGCATTTGAGAAACATGAGTTAAATGAAGAGGTATTAAATATTGTTAACCAGTTTGTTGGGGGCACCAGTTTAGAAATTCAGGTAATCTAGAATAACTTATGAACATAATTAGTATATGCATGATGATTGTTAATCTTAATTAATTATTGAAAAAATAAATTCTGTCATAGGAATCTATAGGGAGAAGCCAAAATCAAAAGTATCATTGAGCAAGCCATACCTAAATTAAGCAGCACTAAATCAAATCAGCAAATGCACCAATTAAATCAATCAACACTACTTTATGATATCAATACCAAAGGGTTATAACAATTGGCCTCTATGATCCAAGTTTAACATTTCACATAATAGTAGTAGTCAAGCTTGCAAAATATTCAATCTATAACCATCATAATAGTGCATTTTCACAAAGTCTTGCTCTCAAAACTTCCCCAAAAAAAGTAACAAATTCAGACTTTGAATCAAACTCCTTATGGACAAGATTATTTCTCAGTACATTCTGAGTTAATCAATAATAATAATCAAACAAATAAATCCCTCAACATTCCTTTACGACAGAATTAATCACAAACCAAATAAATCCCTCAAGTCCTCATGCATTTATTGTCAATTTCAAAGCTAATAAGCATACTATCTACCATTAATCACACATCAAATTTCAACCCATGAAATAAAAAAGGTCACAACATTAATATATAACCTCATTCAAATAGATTCTATATAGTAGAGAGAATGAGAGAGGGTACCGCTAAAGGCTATGCCAAACAATACATTATAAACACCTTTTTAAATCTGTATACGTGAAAAGAGCCTAATAAAAAATCTGCTACTTTATCTTCTGAGAAATTGGTGAAAAGGAAAAGGAAAAATGTCTAATATCTATAAGTTTCATCAGTTAAGTATAATTTTCTTTATGCATATTAGTTGAACAACAAGGAACATAATCGCAAATGCCTTGTTAGATTCCCTGTAAACATGAGAAAAATCAACCTTCCAATGGTAAATGCGGGAACAAAAGAATGAGTGAGCAATATAACACATTGGGAATCAAGGTTCACTTTCACTTGCTTCCAACCTTTGTCCCCCAACTCCCAAACAAAGTTCACTTTCACTTTCTTCCAACGTTGTTTCACTACAAACCACGCTTGGCTTAATCCATATCCACCACAAACACAGGCTAACATACTTTAGAATAAAAAATGATACAAAAAATCCAATGACACAGGAAACTAAACAAGGGTCACAACATTAATATATCATCACATTCAAAAATATTCTATATAGTAGAGAGAATGAGAGAGTGTACCGATAAAGGCTCAGACGGTGGAGCACGGTGGTTCTGGGTACTAGGTCACGGTGGTTGGCGGGTCTGTGTGGCAGAGAATCTGAGTTGCTGATCCTGATTTGCAGTTTGAGTAAAGGTTGAAACTGTCTGGTGCTGGTTCGGTGGGCTTCTCTGTTTTGCAGCAAAACTGGATGGTGGTGGGAGTTTGGGAGAGACTGAGGCCAAACGTGAGGGAAATAGGAGAAACTGAGAGTCAGATGAGAGAGATGAGGGAGAGGAGGAACGAAGTGGAGGGTGGTAGGAATTTAGGAGAGACTGAGACCGAGAGTGAGGAGAAGGGGAGAAACCGAGAGTGAGGGGAAGGGAGAAACCGAGAGTGACAAGGGACGACGAAGACGGGGAGATGAGGGAGAGAACAAGCGAGACTAAAATAAGTCACTTAATTCGATGAAACAACAAAATAAATGAGAAGCGGGAAATAAAATTTCAGCAAATATACGTACAGAGGAATACATTGGATATACACTTGACGTATTTCGTTGGACGTCAAGCGTTTTCCTTAAAAAAATAACTGCAAAGAGTGTAGTTTAACATTTTACCATTTAAAACTTTTCAAGTAAATTTTTTTATCAATATTTTATTAAGCACTCTAATAATTTTAAGAATTGAGATTGGTGTAGTTCAAAAAAAAATTAGAAAAGATCCAAATTCGTATACAACTTTAATTTGATGGTATGTGTATAAAAGGAAAACAAAATTTTAAATATCTAGTTTAAAAAGTTTAAAAATGTAATAATTTAAACAAAAAAATGTATTTTATAAGAACTAAAATATATTTAAATAAAAAAAGTATTTGGTGTTAAACTTCCTACTATCAAATTAGTTGGTCAGCTATGCTTACAACAACTAAGGAAAGAGGCCAAGCACAATGCAAAAACGATCTCGATCCACCACGGTCTGTTAAACTACACTCTTAAGATAGTCCTAAGAAAAACCCTAACAACGCCCAAGAGAGGTTTATTAACTCTTAGAAGGTTTATTAACTACCCATTTGATATTCCTCCATTTTTCTGAATTCTATATCTACATACTAGTGTGTTCTGTTAGTAATTATCAATTTAATTTATATATTGTTTATTTCATTGGGTTTAGTTATGCTTTTAATCCTTTTAACTTACAGTTTGGAAAATTCGGGCAAACTGTTAAAACTATCTACATGATGGTTAAAATAAGCAATCCTGAATTCCTGACTAATTACACTCTTGTCACTGCTCCCTAACTCGTAAAAAAACAATGTGTGCTAGTTAGTACATTCTTACTCATTCTCATTCTCAAGTCACTGCCAATTAAAAAGTCAAAACCCATTTCCACTTCCTACATCCGTGGAATCCGATTCACTTCCCATTGTCTCATCTGAACTTTCACTTGGAAGGAGTTTTATCTGGTCTGCATGCTCAATGACCCAGTCGGTGAATTCTGGAGATGCTGCCCATTCTGCCAGAGCTTGCTTAGTGGATTCTCGTGTGAAGTCATCCCACTCTTTCTTTGTGAACTTTCTGTTGCGGGTCTTGTGGAAGGTTGAATAATAATTCCGACCTATTTGCGTCCCAGAAGATGGTGGCGTGACTGGCATGAACCCAGAAGATGGTGATACAACACCTGAAACAAACAAATGAATCAGATAAAATATCACAGCATTATTATTGCAAGCAAGGTAAAGCTCCAGAAACTTCACAGGTTTTGAATAATAGTGTAAATCTCTGACTGAAACAAATATTTTAGATGACTTCCCCAAAGTTCATTAAAAAGATAATCCAAGCGAAGCATGTGCGTCTGTTTGGATTAAGAGCCTCTTTGAAAACTCAATTTAGTGCTGAAAATGCAAAAGATTCGGCACTGAAATAGATTTAGTAGTGTTTGTTTAATACATGCAAAAAATGAAATAACTGAAAGTGCAGAAAACATTCAGCATATGACCTATGAGTGGTCATCGTGAATTCAGAAGCAACTTAATCCAATGCTTTTTTCTTTAAATCAGAAATTCAGTGCTAAAAGTATCAGTTTACCAAACACACTAAGTCCAGGGAATTTCAAAAAATTCTCACAAGTGGAAAACAAAATCCAGAAGATTCAAAGAATAAGTCATTGCTCCATTACAATCAACTAAATAATTAAAAGTTAAACAAATTTAATCATTTTCCTTCCCTCGCCTTCAACATTAACTCATCCATCATAATGGATGATTTGCAATTAGATGCTGATTCATGGATCCCAAAATGCTTTAATATGTAACAGAGCATATATATTAACAACTTTAACGGTTGAGTGAAGAAAGTTATTTTATGGAACAATCCTCGATGATAGTTGCACAAAAGTTAATAAATTATTACTTCAGTATCAGATCCTGCCTATTTCAGCCAAAAAATTCAATTACTTAGATTTTGATCTACTTACTACTAAAAATTTCACTTAATCAGTGAGTTTTGTTATATCCTCCTAAAAAATCTTCTTAATAATCCACCTATTACTTAATAAAAAAAATTAAATGAAAAAATAAATGCATTCAATATATTGAGAACATAAAAAATATTTAATACTTTCTTTATTTCATAATTAAGATGATTAGTAGGAAGATTGATTAAAAGAATTTAGAATTATTCTTTCTTTTATCTACAGGTCTTGCTTGGTTCACCCCGAAAAATTTAAAAAAAAAAAGGATCTTGCTTGGACAATATGTAGTAATCATATATAAGAAAGATTGGAATGCGAAACAATACCTCTCACGGGAGAGTCAGACCATGCAGATCTTTTAGGACTATTCCACATGTTTCCTTTAGGGGTTGACTTGCTAAGGAATTCAGCATGACCACGTCTTCCTCTCACCCACCGCAACGAATAATTATCGTTCCCTGAAGTTTCATACCTACATGAAATCATAATGGCATGTTTAGAGGTGGAAAACATGAAACCTTCAAGGCGTTATATTTGACAGTCAATGACCAAATAAAAAACCAGGAACATTTTTAGGACAGTCATACAGACATCTAAACAATCAAAGACCAGTACATGTCAGTGAGTGGATCCCACTCTCTCTTAGTCCTATACTATCTAAAATAGATAAATTGATTACAAAGTTCAACCATCTAACCCATGACCATTTTCTACAATAAGATTCTATGCTTTAAACTCTACAAAAGCAAAATATAACAATTCATTTAAAACATCCAAAATCCCTGACCCTAATTAACAAGTTGTCAGCAGTCATGAGTCACGACAACCATCTCATCTAATGTTCTTGCCTCTTGGACAAAACTATCATGACCATTCAAATGCAGAGCAATGCCATTGCTTAAATTGAAAGATGAAGAAACATTCAAGTTAGCTGGCAGAATAAATTGAATACTACGCAAATATGGTATGTTTGGTAACCGTGTCCAGTAGAAATGATTTTACATGAACAAATAAAATAAAGCAGAAAGAGATGTCATACTTATTACTTACCATCTGTGAAGCCACTTTAACGAAGAAATAAGATTGCAAACAGCTCCACAAGAGACCAAGGCTCCAATTGCTAGAGGAGGATCAAGAGTGCTCTGACAGAGAAATGAAAATCAGAATAAATAGGGAAATGAACAGCATTCTTAAAATAATAGTATGTAACAGACCAAAATGGTCAGACAACACACAAGAAGGGTGGAGTTTTAATTAACAAAAAAGTAAATTCAATACAGATATGAATGGGTCCATCTCAGCACCAACTCAAATATTCATGGATTTTCAACAGACAATTTCATCATGAAAATCAAGTAAATAAAAAATAACAGCATTTGTACCAAACGGTGCCACTTTACAAAAAATATTACCAAGTTGTACCACTTTCTGAAAATTTACCAATCTATGCCATTTTTATTTTTTTAATTTTATTAATGCTGACATTTTTTTATTTTTACCTTTTTTATAATTACTTTTTAGTATTTATGCTTTATATTTTACATTTTTTTTGTGCAACAAATTGCTCACACAATTCTGAGCCAGGGATAGTTGCTTTATATTTTACTTTATTTTTATTATTTTCTTTCTCCATTTTTCAAAATACTTATTTTATTATTATACTATAATAATTTACACAAGGTGATCCATACTGACCTAGCAAAACCTATCATATATGATAGGGTGAGTATTAAATAACAGTCATAGTGTATTGCATATTCCCTGTTTACATAAATGCAAACCTGCAAAATGAAGGTGACTCCAATTATGCGCATTGCCCATTTCACAAACAGAGCGACCCCAGCATCAATACTGCCATCTTCTTTTGAAATAACAAATCTCCTAACAATCCAGTAGCCTAAAGCAGCTCCAGCCAAGATGATACCCAGTAGTACAAAAACAGCAACCAGTAAACCATTGAGGAAAGATATTTCATGAAAAAGATTTGAAGATATGTCTGATAAACAAGCCAAATCACATAGGATGGGAAACACTTGATAACATATGTCTGACAGGCAAGCAAAGATGGCCAGTAGTCAGCAAGAGTCATGCACCATGAAATGAAGAGGCCACGGAATGGGGAAGAGGGAGGGTGGAAAGGGTAACCACCAACCAGGGACAAACCAATGATGAATGACAGTTAGAGCTAAAATCAGGGCAACAAGTATATATAGAAAGGTTGAGCTTGCTCCAGAAAATTAAATTAATATATTTGAAAAGAGGAAGTCATTTCCATCTCTTTAACAGCTATTTTCTGTCGACCACAAATTTTTTTGCTGACCCAAAGAAAGAAATAACATTTACCAAAAGTTATTCTAGATGAAACAAAACAGCTACCTCATTATATTTTAAGGATCACAACAAGGTGAGGGAGAAATTAAAAGAGTGACTTATTGACTACAAAAACAAGATGTTTCAAATGTGTCCCAAAATGTTAGCTCATCATACATAAGAAAAATAAACATGTATGGCTCTGAAGAAGAAGCCAACAAAAAGGATTAGCTATCTGGACGTGTATATAGATGTTAGCCATTCAGCCTACATTATATGACACAACATAAAAATACAGATATGCACTAAGTTATGCAAAAAAGAAATAGACAGATATACTTACTGGATTGTGCATCTCTTCACTCATCCCAAAACTCTAAAGAATTGAATTTACGAACACAGAGAATTGGTGCAAAAGGAATGACCCAGCTCCAAGCTGAAACAGTACATAGTGATAATATTAAGAGTGACAATATTTACATGAAACATGAAGAGCCAAAGTTAAATCAAACTCACCATTGATCCGTATGTGCCTATATGGTAAGGTAAAAGATATTTTTTCTTCCAGTTGACAATAATTTCACGCCCTGTATATCATAATTAGAAGAAATTAGTCAGCAAGCATAATAAACAAGCAAGGAAAACTTGGAAGCAATGAAACAAATTGAAAACCATGTATAATACAAAAATAATTTATGTACCTGAAAAATAAGGATTATAATGACAAGAAAGATCCCTATAGCCATTGAACTGCTATACTAAAATGGAACCCAACTGCTAACAATTGGAGCCAACAACAGCAGCACCAATCCCATTGCAAGACAAATGAGGCGCCATTGCTGAAAATCTGCAAAATTTTTGTATAACATATATTAAATAAGCAGTTAAGTGCCAAAAATAAAATTAAAAATCACAAAGAGAAGATAAACAATAGAATAAAGTTTTTCCCCTTTAATGAGATGGAAGAAACAAGCCTTCTTCAAGAGCAACTGTAACACAACCTGTTATTTCACCATTGATCCTCACATCAACATATCTTGTTTCATAAGGTGACATAACAGCACTCCAGATCCCCTTCTGTACACTCACCCATTCATCCTTTTCACACTGACACCATCCAAGTGTATTATTCCTGCACATACTTTGTAAAATAAGAAATGGCAATCTTGATAGAATTTTGCAAGAAGTTGAAACTAGTTGAGGGTGTGTGGGGTTGTGTGCCAGGCATGCACCTGAGACGAGGGGTGCAGTGACAGCAAATAAATAAATACTATGTACAGTATATCCAAGTTATGCACTTACCTGTGGAAACAAACCTGAATCTTGTTATGTAACCGCTCTGGGATCGCAGCAAAGGGCGCCAAAGTAATGTGGAATGAGCTAGCATAGCTCCCAAGTTTCAATCTTGAGATACCAAAAACTTGAACACGCTCACATTGTAAAATGTCTTTAACATCGTGAGTAGTTGATGCCCAAAAAGTGGGGAAGGGGAGACATCCAAAACTGGCCTTTCAATATCAACACCTGCAACTGTAATGTGCTGAGATTCTTTTCAAATACAAAGAGTAGGAACAGAAAATACAAGAACAAAATAATTAATATACTGAACACACATTTGCAAAATTAAGTGAACATTTCAGTATACCATACAACTAGCTAACCATACCAAAAAAAAAGAACAAAAAAAGAGAAGTGATTCTTATTATTCCCTAGGAAACAAGCACACAACTAACCAAGTTTTTGCAAGAAACCTATCAAACCTAGCAGCTTTGCACTATATTAAGACAACATATACACCAATACTTCCCATTCCTATATGAATCTACAAATACGGCAGCTACTGCTTGTAATCTCATTTTATATTTTTTAGAAATTAAAAAGGGCTCCAACCTGTGCAAAAAGATAGAAGTTTGGTTGCAACTTTATTTCCATTAACAGGGGATTTCTTTGAGAATAATTACATTAGGTAGTCCCAAGGTTCGCTAAATTGGAATAGTGATAAAGCTAGCTAAAATCCTAAATTTTTTAAAAAGAAAAAAAATGCGTATGTTTCAGTTTTTTTGTTCTGCATAACAAACACAACCTTCATCCATGTCAAACCCCAAGAAAGATGTCAAAATAAACAGAAAGACAAAGCTTACACAGCTACCATCTATAACAATTTCTGACAATACGATAGGATCAAACCAAAAAAACAAAAAAAGATGAAATCACAAGTCACAAACCAAGACATATCATATCACATATCAATGATAATACAAACCCATTATTTCCAACACGAGTAGAAAAACCGAAAAGTTAGTTAATTTTAGTTCTTAAAATAAAAACCCTAAACTCAATTTTTTTTTAAAAAAAAAAAACTGTTCTCAATCTGCTTTCAAAGCACAATGAGAGATCAAGAACATGAGAACATTGGTCACCGTTCGTTGGCATAAAAATGTGGTTTAATCAAGATTATGCTCCCTAAGTGTTGCTGCTTCACATGTTCATAATATTGAGAGTTAGAAATTTATTTCCATCCAACCAAGTCTGCCAGTGGTGAAAAACATACTACAGGGCATTTTTCATCAGCATTAGAATAAAAACAGAACAATGAGTTTGTTTATGTATAACATATTAAGTGTGATCTATTGTACACAGTATCTATCATGTTCCTGTTTGATATCTAAATTTTCACATGCTAAAGGGGACACGTAAGAAAGTGAAGTCATTTATGCATACCACCAGCCTCGTTATAAGTGAAGTCCTTCTAAACAAGTTTATGCTTAGAACCTCAGTAGGTGGCCATACAGCAAAAGACAAAGATAATAATGCATGTATGGTCTACTAGTTTGTCAAATAACAGATATAATATCACTGAAGAATACTCAATACTGCAGACACCAAAATGGTACCAAATATTATAAGCTCAAAAGTAGCTGAATATGAATTCAGATGTAGACTTGGGTTTATGCAGGAAAACTCACCAACAAGGTTTTCAGCAGCAAATTGTAGACAGATGGACTTTAGTTGTGTAGCATGATAACGATCAGCAAGGGCTAGAATATAGGCAACAGAATCTAAAGATATGTCTTTTCAAAGTACAGACTCGCAAATCAGCTTAAGTCTTGGCAAACCATACTTTTCTGCAGCAGCTAACAATTTTGCTGCAAATGTTTCAGATACTGAAGGCAAGAATAATGAACGTGACATAAAGAGCTCTTCATCTTCTATAAGAGCGTCTCCATAAATAAAATGAAGCAAAGCCTGCTCAACAATAGAACTCAAGAAACATTAGATAATAGAGAGAGAGAGATAAAACACACACACACACACAATTTTCAGGAAAGTGCTACCTTGAAAACCTTAGGTTCCATGTCAGTAATAACTATGTCATGATCATCTTCCTCCATCCCATTGAAAAACTCAGTTTCAAATGCAGTTGACCAAGCAGCCAATACAAGCTTATGCGCATGAAACCTTTCTCCATCGACAGAGAAAGCAACATCAGATCCTTCCTCATTCTCTAACAGCATGCCAAAATGTGCTCCAATATCAGATTCGGGGACTTGTATTGTGTTTAATTTTGAACAATCTATGAATGACACCACGACGCCAACAGTGCAGTTTATCTTCAAGCAGTCATCCTTGAGGAAGGTTGACGCCTCAAGTTGAGCTCGTTTGAAAAAACGCTTATAGCCCCTAACATACAGGAGTAGCGCATCGGTCACTTCATAAGTTACATCACAAAAATGGATGGAATAGTTAATAACTGTGGACAGACGATATGCAAAATATATCACAAAATCATAAGGTTTTCACTGGAGCGTTAGAGTAAGTAGACCACCAAGGAATAGCATTCAAGTCATCCAGTTCTCCTTTGTTTATTTTTTAAAACGAGAAGCCATCATTTAAGAACAACATATGTCTAGCTTCTTATTCAAAGATATGCCAGAGGAATTTCACCTATGTGACTCATAAGGCTGACAAGATCCCATGTCCCTTGAAATAAATGTTAAGAATAAGCCACATAACACATTAGTACAGTTTCAAGGAAAAGACACCTCTAAAGTTATCTTGTCTCTAAAGTGAGCATATAAGGATGTAATGTTACTTACACCTTTACTTACTCACTTTTACACCATTATGTGCTCACTATAGAGACATCGGTGCCGTCGCTGGCGAGTGTGATGAACACCGAAACGTACGCCGAGTTGTCCTCCGGGTTCTTCCCGTCCGGGTAGAAATAGATGGCCCACTGGTACCCTCCGACGGTGAACGTCTCGCTCGCGATGTGCTTTCCGACGCCGATCCCCTTCGCCAGAGAGTATCCCTTGATCGCGAAGTTGTGCGAACCTTTCACCGTCTCCGTCACCGAACGCGAGCTCGTCCCGGACGCCACAATGTCATTCCTGCGACCCGAGTTGTTGTTGTACATTTCTTCTTGACTTTCGTTGTTGTTCGCTTAATCGTTCACAGCGAGAGAGAGAGAGAGAGAGAGAGAGAGAGTTAATTGCTTAATTGGATCTCTGTGGCGTCGTTGCCTGTGAGCATTTCTTAGGTTTTTTCTTTCGAAATGAGGATTTTTGCGGGAAAGTGAAGGAAAATTTGCTGAAAATGTTGTTGACGGAGCTCGAATCTAATCCTCTTTTCTCTTCTCTTTGCGTTTTTTTTTGTTAACAAAGAGTTTCAGTTTGTAATATGAATAATGATTTTTGCACACTTAAAATACGCGTATTATAATTATATCATAAATTTATATAAAAAAATATCAAATTAAATAATATATAATTATAATATTTTTGTATAATATAGAATAAATTTGTGAATAAATTAAAAAAAATTAAAATATTTTTGTAGATGAATAATGCTGTCATTATAATAATGCCAAGATTTGTTTTTAGGATAGAATTTCCCTCTACTATTTGTAGGTATATCTCTCTTCAATTATTTTAATTTATTATTATGTGTTTATTAATTTTTTAATTAATTAATATAAGTAAATAATAAAATAGATATATGTGAATAAATTAAAAGAATTAGAAGAATTTAAAATTTTTTAATTTTTTTTAAATAGTCAAGTGAAAGAAAAAAATAAATATAAAAAATTTATTAGTAAGACTTAATTATAATATGTAAAATAAAATTTATAACAATTATATTTATCCATCTTCTCTACTTTATTACTTAAAAAAAATTAAAAAAATGTAAATTCAAAATTAGAAAGAGATAGTTCCGTATAATTGGAATCAAGTTTTTTTTCTTTTTTTAATACATTGAACTGATTTTAAGCTTTCGGTACATGAGACACAACCGAATTTTCTTCTCGGTTATTTCACCAAATTAATGTGTCTTCCACATCAAATGGTCAAAGAAGAAAAAACAAGAAAGGTGGCTACATTATAAACATAGTAAAAAAAAAACAAAAACAAAAAAGGTAACTTGCCACATAAACATAAGTAAAAATGTTACGGAAACATAAGAGCATGCAATAATTTTTTTAAGGTAGAGACTGCTTATTTATTAAAACATTAATATCAATATTAACTCATTATTTCTAATGAATTTGACTATCTAATACATTCTTAATAAAGTAATAACATACCAAACGTTATAATTATGTTTTTTATGGAAAATTCTTGATAGCCTAGGCATAATGTAATTGGCTAGCTATCATGAACAATAGTTTTGATGATAACAAACGTGAAGACAAACATGAAGATGATGAGAAGACCAAGTCCAAGATCTTCAAAGAATAGCTTTAGGACTTAGAATCTTTGTAAAGAGCCTTTTGGATATCTCATTATTTGGCGTTGCAAAGAAATATTTTCAAAATTGTTTTTCCAAACTTAAACAATCATTTTCTGGACATTTGAAAGCATTTAAAACTGTTTTTATAGCAAAGGTATTTGAATACCCTGTTAGGTATTCGAATAGAATGATTTTCAAATTCATACGTTTTCTGTTTTTCAAAGTAGTATTCGAATACTCCTCTAAAGTATTGGAATAACTTGATTCCAATTCGAATGTTTCTGTTTCTTCAAACAGAGGTATTCGAATACCTCTTATGGTATTCGAATAACCTGATTTCATAATATACCTCTTTAACTAAGGTATTCGAATAACCTGATTTCATAATATACCTCTTTAACTAAGGTATTCGAATACCTCCTCCTGGTATTCGAATAACCCAGCTCTGATCAGTTTTTTTTTTAAAGTGTTTTGGCAAGAGGTATTTGAATACCTCATAAGGCATTCGAATACTGTATTCCAAAATTGGATTTCACGAAGCTTTAAAAAATGGCAGCAACGGCCATAATTTCAATAATTACATGGTTTTAATTGCTCCAACGGCTATTTTATCTCATTGCTCTATAAATAGAGACCTTGGGTCTCTTCTGAAAAAGCCCCAACCATTTTGAATTATTTGCTTGTGTTAAAACGTGATTCTTTCATATTTTCTGTGCTCTTTTCGCCAAAACCTTGAGATATCCTTTAGAGAGCTTATTAGCACTTCAATTTGTAATATTTGCTCTAAGTGAGAGTTTATTTTTCATCTATTCTCAGCTTCTGTAAAAGGGTAAGGTATCCCTTAGTGAATTTGTGAGGGTGAGGTATCCCTCTAGTAAAAGGGTGAGGTATCCCTTGTTGTAAAGAAGGTGAGGTATCCTTCAAAGGGGGTGAGGTATCCCTCTAGTAAATAGGGTGAGGTATCCCTGTTGTGTAAAGGTTGCAAGCACCTGTTTTTAAGCTTGTATTGAATAGTGAAAAATCTCGAACTGTGTTTCGGGGACTGGACGTAGGCCACAAGTGGTTGGTGGTCGAATCAGGATAAATATCGTGCACCGCTTTTCTACCCTTAATCTTTTATCTTTATGCACTTTATTTATTCTTGCAATTTAATTATTAACTATTTTTCTTATCTTCATCTTATTCACGACTTTTAATAATTAAATTCAGTATAGTTTATTTGTTTAAGGCTTTTGCGAAAAATCCTTAATTACTCAATTCACCCCCTCTGAAGATCGAAGCCACTTGGGTAACAAGTGGTATCAGAGCTAGACTCTTGTATAAAGAGCTTAGCCGCTTCAAGAGTACATGGCTTCATCAAATGTTTTATCAGAAGCAACTTCCATAAATCGACCACCCTTTTTCAATAGGGATGGTTATGCATATTGGAAGGAAAGAATGAAAATCTTTATCGAGGCTATTGATCTAGATGTGTGGGATGTTTGTCGAAAATGGCGCATTTATACCTACACGCGTTGTCAATGGTGTAAAAATCGAGACACCTAGAAGTGATTGGTCTAAAGATGATAAAAGAAAAGTTCAAAATAACTTAGTAGCCAAAAACATCATTACCTCAGCTTTGGGGCATGATGAATTTTTTAGAATTTCAAATTGCAAAACTGCTAAAGAAATGTGGGACACTTTACAAGTTACCCATGAGGGTACTAGTGAAGTTAAGAGGTCGAGAATCAATTCTCTAACTCGTGAATATGAATTATTTACAATGAACCAAGGAGAAAGCATTCAAGAAATGAAAAAGAGGTTCACCCACATTGTTAATCATCTTGCATCATTAGGAAAGAATTTTACTAACGAAGATTTAATTAACAAAGTGTTGAGATGTCTTAGCAGGATTTGGCAACCAAAAGTAAAGCAATTTCAGAATCAAGGGACTTGACAACTATGTCATTAGCAACTCTTTTTGGAAAACTTCACGAGCACGAATTAGAACTCAACAGGCTTGACCAAAGTAAGGAAAACGATAAAAAGAAAAAGGGGATAGCGCTTAAAGCCACCACCTCCACTATCAATAATGAAGAAGAAGGCGATGGAGATGACGTGGACAACATTGAGCTAAATGAACAAAATCTCAATCTTCTGGTAAGAAAATTTGGTAAGTTCCTAAAGAAAAAGAGAACTCAAAGAAGATCGCCTTTTCCCCCAAAAAAAATTGAAAAGAAACCCTCCAAAGAAAGAAGAGTCTACATAGCATGGGATGACAACGACATGGACTCCACTGATAGCTCAGATAGCGAAGAAGCCCATCTATGTTTTATGGCCAAAGGAGAAGAAAAAGAAGAAAGCGACAACGAGGTAAATTCTGACTTATCTCCTTCTTATGATGAATTACAAGATGCTTTTGAAGAATTGCATGACGAATCAATAAAGCTCACAAAATTGATTTCTTCATCTAAGAAAACTATCTCTTATTTGGAAAATCAAATTCTGATTTTAAATAAAGAGATTGAAGAATTAAAAATTGAAAATGAAACTTTGGGAATTATTGATGCATGCTCATCTCATGCTTCTACTTCTTTATCTTGTTCTTCATGTCATTTGCTTGAAAATGAAATTGAAGATTTAAAGAACACCCTTGCCAAATTCACATGTGGAAGAGATAATTTAAATATTTTATTAGGAAAACAAATGGTTGTTTTTCAGAAGGCTGGAATAGGATATAACCCGAATAATCAACACAAATCCTACAAAAATCTCTTTGTTAATTCTAGTATTTCATGTAGCCCATTTATTAAATGTTTCTATTGTGGGAAGAAGGGTCATAGTGCTTCAACATATAATATAAGAAAAAATATTAATACAAAAATTGGAACTAAAATGGTATGGGTTCCTAAGGGTACTATACCCAAAACTGACATTCAAGGACCCAAGAAAATTTGGGTACCAAAAACCAAAAATTAAATTGTGTTGCAGGTGTGCTTGAAAGCCTAGAACTGACTTCGGCATTTTTGAAAGTGGCTACTGCGAGCACAAGACCGGAAATAACTTTAAGCTCTCTTCCTTCTTTCCATGAAGCTTGAAGTTGCAACCATGAATAAGCTCCTAATCATTGGAACAGATAAGAAAATAATGGCAAATAATAAGGCAAGCTCTCTTACGGTATCTTTTTTTTTTTTGTTTCCATCATCGGGTAAGGTTTTCGTCTCTTAAACATGTAGTTCTGGACATATGTATATGCTTTCCTGTTTAAGTTATTCGAATAACTATCTTTGGCATTCGAATACCATTGCCTTGTACGTGAAAATCTATGTTTTTCTTATAGGTCTATTCGAATACCTTCCCATGGTATTCGAATACCATACATCAGTACATCAATTTTATGTCTTTATAAAGCTAGAGTATTCGAATAACTATATAGCTATTCGAATAACCAGATAACTATCACATCAGTATTTCTCACATGCCTCTGGAGTATTCGAATATCTTCCAAGGCATTCGAATACGTGCTCCTTCTGAAGTTTATAAAATGTGATGGGTATTCGAATACAGCAAAAGGTATTCGAATACCACATGGCTGAAAGCAAGTTGTACGACGTGTTCTCTGTTTCGTTTATGTTCTTTTTCTTATACATATGCAATGAAAATATATTCCAACTATGAATAACATGCTTTAGATAAAATACATCTTAGTTCTTGAAACTACGTTTTGTACCTTAAATAGAAATTACATGATGTTCTTAAATGCATATTTTTGCTTGCTCTTTCACCTCCTTTTTCTAGAATATGCTGCATATTTAAATTCTTTGTAAGGTAAATGCTCAATGTAATTGGCTACTATTTTAATAAATATACAAGTGCAATAAGTTGTATATGAAATATTTAATATCTATGCTTTTTATTGATATATGGCAGATTTATAAGAAATTGATAACAAGTGGTAAATGCTTTACACTTTGACAACAAGTAGTATCAAACAAAGTGGTATGAACGTAATAACAAGTAATAACAAGTAATAACAAGTAATAACAAATGATATCAAACAAGTGGTTACTTGGCCAAATTAATCGATAAATATATTTTTTTTGCCCTTGAGAATCATTTGCTGCTTTTGCCTCATTGTTTTAAATGCTTATTGGCTTATGAGTTTGACTAACCCCTATGGATCCAACATTAATGGATACCAATGAAAGCACTCTGAATTTTGTTGTAGGGAGAACACTACCTTAAAGACAAATTTAAATGGACAAAATTCATTCAACTTGAGGACATGCATATGTTAATTTATATTGCTTTGATATGATAAAAGGGGGAGAAAAATACTTGCCCCATCTTTTTGATCATGACAAAAGGGGGAGAAAAATTTGAGGCAGTTGATTAAGAAAAGTCAAGAGGAGAAAGTAAAAAGTTCGGTAAGATCTAAATGAAAATTGGATTCCAAAAGTAAGGGGGAGCTGCTGTGCACATTGATAATCACATATTTTATTCATTAAGAAACCCTTATGTTTAGTCATTTACACTCTCCATATTCTTAATTGATTGAGTTTGGTATGATTTTGTGAGTTTGAGCTCAAATTGGTCCTAATTGAATATTTTCAGCATTATTGAGATTTGACACTGTTTCTGTATTTTGGCCATAACTTGAGTTCCTAATATCTGATGAACATGAATTTTACCTTGTATATAAGAGGAAGCTCTAAACTTTGATGAAGAGCTCGAAGTCTGATTCAGATGTCTAAGGGACCTAAGTTTACATGGAAGTCAGAATACGGGTTCAAAAAGTAGAATCGAATAGTGTGCACTCAAAAAAATCATATCTCAAGATGTAATAATGGAGATGGGCTGAAATTTGGACAGTGGATAGTCAAGATCCAAATAAACAACTTTCATGAAGAACACATTTTGAGAAAAAGAAGTCTAGCAGGTCATTTTGAGCTTACAAGAGAGTAGGAACAGAGGTGCTGAAGTTGGGTTTGAGCAACCACGGTATAAGACATATCTTGGGCTTAAGGAAGCCAAATTGGACGAACCAGCTATCCATTTTATAGCCAAGACAAGGATCTACAACTTTGATGAAGAACACTTTTCGTGGTTCTGAAGTATAGTGGGTCGTTTTTGGCTTCCAAGTCAGACACGAAATTTTCATCCTCAACCATCCACTCACGATCCACTAATCCACTCATCCATCCACTAATCCACTATCTAATCCACTCATCCATAACTCACCCATTCATCCACTAATACATAATCCAACCATTTTAACCACTCCATCCACTCATCCACTAACTCATCTACTCATCCATCCACTCACCCTTATTTCATGTCCATAATTTTCCACTCACCAAAAGTTTTGGCATTTTCAGTTAATTCAACCACTTCAACCAATTCATCCACTAAACCAATCCACTAAACCAACCCACTAATCCATCCACTCAAACTCCACTCATTCACCCACTCATCCACCCCTTTTTGTCATTTTGTTACCTTAGACTTCTATAAAAAGGCACCATTTATCATGAACAACATGAATTTTGAAATATTGAATATTTTCTCTTAGTTTCTTGTTTCTTCATAGTTTCTTCATAGTTTCTCATAGCTTTGTTGTATATTTTGATGAGATTATTTTCTCTTCATGGTGATCCCGTGAAATTATTTTCGGTCAATTTAGATCTCGATTGAAGAGATTGTGGTTTGGATTCTTGAGACCTTGGTTATGTATTGTATTTGATTTGTAATTGAATTCCTCTTTTCTTCTTCTTCATCTTCTTTTTCTTCTTGATCTTGAATGCATGAATGGTGATTCTATTTATGTTGATCTAATTTGATCTTAGTTTAAGATTGAGATTTGTGATGAAATTAGAACTAATTGATCTAAACTAATCACATAAATGAAGATTGAGATTGTGATGAAACTTAGAATCTGATTGATCTAAATTAAGTGGTTAAATTGAAGAGGTTAAATTCTTGATTTGTGCTACTTTTCTTTCTGAATTCTCTTGAAATTAACATAGATTTTCATGAATAATTGCGATTTGTTCGTTTGTGTTTCCATCACTTGTTATGAATTCTAGACGATCGTCTAGTATGAATTGCGATTTGATACGAGAGATCTCGGTTAGATCCAAATTAACAAATACATTAATTGCACTTCAGAGTTTTATGAAGGGTCTATGATTGAACCACCCAATCTGGATAGTTTCTAAATCAAAGGTCTGCTCTTTAATTGTTATTTCTTCCTTTAATTTTGTTAACCTGCGATCTTAAAGTTTCAAACCCCCTTTTTGCTAACTTTCACTTGATTTGATCAAATTGCATTTACGATCCTTGAGGAAACTTACGATCGGTGTTGTCACAACTTACAAGCTTAGGTAATAGTTGTTATAATTTTGACTACGAGTTAAAGTCTATGGTCAAATTTTGGCGTCGTTGTAGTATAGTGGTGAGTATTGAAACCTTGATACCACGGGTGACGGTTAAGTATTCCAACACTTAAGAAAACGGCGCCAAAAATTGACGATAGAACTCGGTCAAAATTATAACCGAAGTTATTACCTAAGCTTGTAGCAAAGTGACAACACCGGATCGTCTCCTCAAGGATCGTAAATGCAATTTGATCAAAAGTGAAAGTTAGCAAAAAGGGGGTTTGATGGTTTAAGATCGCACTTAACAAAATTAAAGGAAGAAATAACAATTAAAGAGCGATCAATTTAGAAACCTATCCAAGATTGGGTGGATTCAATCATAGACCCTTCATAGAACACTTGAAGTGCAATTGAATTGTTAATTTGGATCTAACCGAGATCTCTGCATCAAATCCAGAATTCATACTAGACGATCGTCTAGAATTCAATTAACAAGTGATAAACACAAATCCGCAATCGCATCATTCATGAAAATCTATGTTAATTTCAAGTACCGAATTCAATTAACTTAGGCACAAATCAAGTAACCTAACCTCTTCAATTTCGTGATTAATTTAGATCAATCAGTTCTAAGTTTCATCACAAATCTCAATCTTCATTTATGTGATTAGTTTAGATCAATTAGTTCTAAGTTTCATCACAAATCTCAATCTTAAACTAAGATCAAATTAGATCAACATAAATAGAATCACCATTCATGCATTCAAGATCAAGAAGAAGAAAGAAGAAGAAAGAAGAAGAAAAGAGGAATTCAATTACAAATCAAATACAATACATAACCAAGGTCTCAAGAATCCAAACCACAATCTCTTCAAGAGATCTAAATTGACCGAAAGTAGCTTAGCCCTCCATCACCATGAAGAGAAGCATCAAAATATACAAAAGCTATGAGAAACTATGAAGAAACTATGAAGAAACAAGAAACTAAGAGAGAAATGAAGGAGAGAATTCATGTTGTTCATGATAAATGGTGCCTTTTATAGAAGTCTAAGGTAACAAAATGACAAAGGGAAGTGGGTGGATGAGTGGGTGAGTGAGTGGAGTGGTTGAGTGGATGGATTAGTGGGTTGGTTTAGTGGATTGGTTTAGTGGATGAGTGGGTGGATTGGTTGAGTGGTTGAATTAGTGAAAAATGCCAAAGGACTTTTGGTGAGTGGAAAATTATGGACATGAATGGGTGAGTGGATGGATGAGTAGATGAGTTAGTGGATGAGTGGATGGAGTGGTTAAATGGTTGGATTAGTGTATTAGTGGATGAATGGGTGAGTTAGTGGATGAGTGGATGAGTAGATTAGTGGATTAGTGGATGGATGAGTGGATTAGTGGATGGGTGAGTGGATGGTTGAGGATGAAAATTTCGTGTCTGACTTGGAAGCCAAAAACGACCCACTATACTTCAGAACCACGAAAAGTGTTCTTCATCAAAGTTGTAGATCCTTGTCTTGGCTATAAAATGGATAGCTGGTTCGTCCAATTTGGCTTCCTTAAGCCCAAGATATGTCCCAAATACCGTAGGTTGCTCAAACCCAACTTCAGCACCTCTGTTCCGACTTGTAAGCTCAAAATGACCTGCTAGACTTCTTTTTCTCAAAATGTGTTCTTCATGAAAGTTGTTTATTTGGATCTTGACTATCCACTGTCCAAATTTCAGCCCATCTCCATTATTACATCTTGAGATATGATTTTTTTGAGTGCACACTATTCGGATTCTACTGGCAGAACCCGTATTCTGACTTCCATGTAAACTTAGGTCCCTTAGACATCTGAATCAGACTTCGAGCTCTTCATCAAAGTTGTAGAGCTTCCTCTTAGCTTTCCTACAAGGTAAAATTCATGTTCATCAGATATTAGGAACTCAAGTTATGGCCAAAATACAGAAACAGTGTCAAATCTCAATAATGCTGAAAATATTCAATTAGGACCAATTTGAGCTCAAACTCACAAAATCATACCAAACTCAATCAATTAAGAATATGGAGAGTGTAAATGACTAAACATAAGGGTTTCTTAATGAATAAAATATGTGATTATCAAATTCCCCCACACTTAGCTTTTTTGCACTCTGGGCAAAACTCAAGACCAAAATTTTACAATCAAGAAGAACAACCAAAGGTTCAAGGATCAAAACATTCATGAGTTAACAATTCTCCACATCTCAAACTAACAAGCAAGGTATCTTCAACATGAATCGAGAATGAAAGATCTTCACAAGATTCCCTCTCAATCTCTCAAGTGTTTAAAAGGTAGGTATTTCACTCAATTCAACCCATGAAAATTGCACTACCATAAGCTTGCTTATCTTCTACTTCTCCACTACTCAAAACACATGCACACACAAATCATGAGGACTTTATTCAAGGTTGTAGTGAGGTCAAGGTAACAGGAGAGGATAAAATGGATATGAGAAGATAAATACCAAAGAGAATACAAGCAAATGAGAGTGAGTTCAAATAACAAGATAAAAGTTCATCCCAACTCTAGTGTATATTCCTTTACATATTCATTTCCCAATCCTTTTTTTTTTTTTTTTTTTTTTTTTTTTTTTTTTTAAACACTTGGTTTTTTTTTTTTTTTTATATATATATATATATGAACATAACTATATACATACATTTTTTTTTTTTTTTGGGCACTCTTTTCTTTTTCAACAACCATTTTGTACACACACCCCACACTTGTTCAAAAACTCATCCATTAACAAGCTAATGTTCTTTTATTCCCTAAGGTAAAGTAAGAACACGATTTCTCATTTAAGGCACATGATGAGCTAGAAACAAGGAATGGTCAAATAAGCTCAAAGGGGTTAAGCAAAGGAAAATATACAAGGTTGGCGGGAATCGAGAATTTTCAAGAAGTCAAAAGAGTGCTTGATATCATATTGGAAACAAGGTTAGCTATTTGGTTAAACTAGCTAATTAAGAAAGAGGGCCTCAATCATGTTCATGCATGCAAGTGAAATGTAGCCTCAAAAAGAATCAAAGCAAGTTCTAGAGTGGTCATTAACATGAGTGAAAATCACACAAGAAAGAAGAGAATGGCATAAATGTTGAATCCATCCATTAGGCTCAAAATCTCACAAGGTATGCATCCATCAAACTCAATTCATCAATTCAATCATCCATCACCAAGCATATCAGTTCAAGAAGGAGAAAAATTATTCAATCATGCAATGAACCTCTTTTTTTTTTTCTTTTTTTTTTTTTTTTTTTTTTTTTTTTTTTTTTTACAAACGAAAAGAAACAGAAACATGCTAAAATCTCTCCCCCACACTTAATAGAACATTGTCCTCAATGTGAAAGAAAGAGATAGAAAAGAGCAACACAACGATAAGAAGTGAATCATCGCTAAGCGTTTTGTCGGTCTGTCGCATCGACCTTGAAAAGAAACTCTTAAAAAAACGTTAGTACTTCCATAATGCAATACTAATTAATTACTACCTAAAAAACTCCTTACTCGCCACCAATTAAGATGCGTCTCAAGAGTAAAATTACTCCTTACTCGCCATCACTAATTGGTTTAATAAGTCCATGACAATCATATCATACTAAATAAAACAACAATAATTTTTTTTTCTTTTTTTTTTTTATCAAACTCATTAAAGAGAAAGTTTCAGATCAGGCGTTTGTTTCTTGTTACTTCCTTTGCTTCTGTTGACCAATCTATCTATTCGAGCTAATACCTTATCAGTACATACTCAAAAGCTTCTAATTTATCAATGAGCTCATCAATAGTGGAGGCAGAGATAAGAAGTTGTCTTGCCGAAGGAGTGATAAATTTACGTTCCATGACTTTGTCAAGAAAAAATAACAAAAGATCAAAGAAATTATTAACATTCAACAAACCAATGGGTTTATGGTGGATGTTCGGTTCGCCCAAGAGACAATTTGAAAAATTTCTTCTAAAGTACCAAAACCACCTGGTAAGACAATAAATGCATCGAATTGTCAACCATTATTTTCATTCGTCCATGCATAGATGTTACCCGAATTTCTTCTCCAATTGTCTTTCCACAGTGATGTTATTTTCAGCCAAAGGTTTAGGAATAACACCTAAACCCGATCGCCTCCTATAGAAGCGACAAGTGATATACCCCCCATTAACCCACGACAACCTCCCCATATACAAGATGAATATTCCTCGCGAGCAAGTGATCGACCAAGAGTGCTAGCTGCGTTTATAAACTCTAATCCCTTCCCATAACTTGACCCACAAAAAACACAGACATTTTTGAGGTTACGAATAGAAGGCCCCATTCTATACTCTTCCTCCCTTTGAGTGATTCGAGTGTGAAGGAAGATGGAGAAAATGGAGTGTTTAAATAAGAAAAAGAATGGAAAGGGAAATAATTGCACCTATAAGGGTAGGTTGATTTGTTGTCGAAAAGGTTGAAATTAAGAGTCACAGAATCTTTTCTCCCTTTTTTTTTTTTTTTTTTTTTTTTTTTTTTTTTTTTTTTATTGACTTCAAGAAAACCATCAAGGTAAAGAAGTCTAGAAACCCCCGAAGGACCCCCGCTCAAAGGATCGTCTCGTACAAAAATCAAAATACAACAAAATGATACAAAGATAATAGAAAATGATGACATACCTGTATGTACGGATTTCCATGGCGTATCTTTATATGCGCGTCATGAGCTGCGAGAGACATCACGTCCCCTTTTTTTTTTTTTTTTTTTTTTTTTTTTTTTGAAATTGTTAGAAAAACTTGATGAAAGATGAGTGTATACTTACTTAAGATTGGGATGGAGGTAGTACTGCTTCTTTCGGCTTTGTGCCAAAGCATTGTTGACCGAGATTCGACCCATTCAAGACCGGTATGCAACATAGGGCTCCCAAAAGGGACAAGTGGCCATAATACGACCGGCCGCTTTGCCTCACATGTGGGATACAATCTACCTTCTTTGTTTTTCAATTAAGAAGGCTGGATCGGGATGCATGCATTTCCCCATTCACGGTTTGTGTTACCAAAGCCAACCCTAAGAAGTATACATTTTTTTTTTTTTTTTTTTTTTTTTTTTTTTTTTTTTTTTTTTTGAATTTTTTTTCTCATTTTTTTTTTTTTTTTTTTCATTTCATTTTTTTTTTTTTTTTTTTTGTAAAATGCCATGAAGAAGAAGAAGAAGAAGATGATATGTACAGATTGTTTGTGGATATGGCTCACATCCGCCTCCGGTTTAACGTCCGAATCCGCTTAAACGTCTTCTATGAGTCGAGGATAAGCTTCCCATCCAATTTTCTTATAAATTGGCAAACAGAGTCTTTTAGAGTCGATTCCCAAGATCATGTAGCGTTGTTGTTCATCCTTGAAGAGATTCCACAATTTAAGAATTTCTCGATGCACCAATCCACAAGAATGCGTCTCAAGAGTCAATAAGATATCATCTAATGACTCTTACTCATCCATTCTTAATGAAGAAAATTTTATCTTCTCTATTTGCGGAAACCATCCCCTTAGTACGACATCGCTTGTTACGGTTCCATCGTCCACATTTGTGACGGACTTGTAACCTTTTTGCTCTTCTCCTTTTAGAATATGAACTTCTTCCAAGACCAGGGCATATATGAGTCAAATGAAATTGAGGACTCACCGCTAATCGGACCTTTGCTTCAATTATCCGGCGTACATCTTCGGCATACCCTTGTGCATTAACATTCTCAATCTCTCACATCGAACTTTGTAGATTTTTCTCGAGCATTTTGAGGAAGAGAAGGAAAATGTTTTCTCGTGTTTGAAAGAATGACATCCATTTTGAAGGAGAAGAAGGGTTCATTATTTTGGGAAAGCGAAGAATAAACCGACTCAAGAGTCACGGAGACCGTATCCGCCACTTAACCAAGCAACACAAAGAACTCAAGAACTTGGTTTTCCGGGAATGGTTGAGTCTTTGTCCATTAACCTTAAGCGCATTACCATTCCTAGGATCCTCGCATCGATGCCGAGAGGATACGCGTGTCCGACAACAAAAGAACCACGCCACCTAGATCTCAATTTTCCAAGGAGTAGGTGTAGATGATAATCTCAAAGCGAGAACTTTTTGACCAATTTCCGCGCCTTTTGCAAAAGGTGTAAATGACCTTTAATAAAGTAGGCCAATAAAATCCATACTTGCAAGATTTTCACAGTTGTTGTCGCATTTGAAGAAAAAAATGACCTCCACATGCTTCGAGCGACTCTACCTACTTCATTGTCAGAAGCACACATAGCTGTTTTTTTTTTTTTTTTTCTTTTTTTTTTTTTTTTTTTTTTTTTTTTTTTTTTTTTTTTTTTTTTTTTTTTTTTTTTTTTTTTTTTTTTTTTTTTTTATTCATAATGCGGATGGAGAAGGTTCATCACCTCCACTTTCGCATTCTCCGGAAGTTCATGATATCTTGTTTGAGGCGGTGTCCATTTACGATGAAAGCTTTGGCAGTGACCTCACTTTTAATCTGAACAGCACCAGAAGGAAAAACATTAGTAACAATAAATGGTCCATCCCATCTAGACCTTAATTTGCCAGGCATGAGTCGGAGGCGGGAGTTATAGAGAAGAACTTTTTGACCAATCTCAAATGTTTTCCTCAGAATCAACTTATCATGGAAGGCTTTGGTCTTCTCCTTATAAAGTTTGGAACTTTCATAAGCCTCCAAGCGGATCTCCTCCAATTGCTTGCAGGCTTCCTCTCCATACTGCTTGATCTAGGTCCAAGTTGCACCTTTTCACCGCCCAGAATGCTCGATGCTCAATTTCCACCGGCAGGTGGCATGCTTTTCCAAAAACAATTCGATATGGAGACATCCCGATTGGTGTCTTATAAGCAGTCCGGTAAGCCCATAAAGCATCCTCAAGCCTCTTGCTCCAGTCCTTTCTGTTAGGTTGAACTGTCTTCTGGAGTATCTGCTTAATTTCTCTGTTGGAGACTTCGGCTTGCCCATTGGTTTGGGGGTGGTAGGGTGTAGAAACCTTGTGTTGGACTCCATACTTCTTCATCAAAGCCTCCATGCTTCGATTGCAAAAATGTGAACCTTGATCACTAATGATGGATCTCGGGACTCCAAACCTACGAAAATGTGATCTAATAAAATCCACAACAACTTTAGAATCATCGGTCCGAGTGGCCTTAGCCTCCACCCATTTAGATACATAATCCACAAAGAAGCGAGAATGTAAACAAAACCAAATGATACGGGAAAAGGACCCATAAAGTCAATACCCCAAACATCAAAAATCTCACGAGAATAATAAGGGTTTTCGGGGCATTTCATTCCTACGAGAAGTATTCCCTGTTCTCGGCATTGATCACAAGATTTGCAAAACATATATGCATCATGAAATAGAGTGGGCCAATATAATCCGAGTCTAAAACTTTTCTAGCAGACCGTTGAGGACCGAAGTGGCCGCCACATGCAAGTTTATGACAAAAGCTAAGAATGGAATGGAATTCATCATCGAGCACACATCTCCTAATTACTTGGTCACCTGCAAAATCTCCATAAGTAAGGATCATCCCACACATAATACTTTGACTCACTTTTCAATTTATCAATCTTAGCCTTAGTGAAATGTGCGGGTATTGCTTTAGCAACCAAGAAATTAATCAAATCAACAAACCAAGGGATGTTGCCTTGCTGACTTGAAAAGTCGCTCATCGTGGAAAACATCATGGATGGGAAAAACATCCGCCTCCCTTTCAATTCGACTCAAGTGATCACCACCAAATTCTCCGCTCCACTCTTGTCACGGATCTCAATATCAAACTCCGGAGGAGCAACATCCACCTAATCAACCGGGGCTTGGCATTGGGCTTTTCGGAGAAACTTCAATGTCTTTGCATGATCCGAAAACACAACCACTCTGGAACCAAGCAAATATGATCGAAATTTATCTAAAGCAAAAACAATTGCTAAAAGTTCCTTTTCGGTTGTGGTGTAGTTGATTTGTGCGAGGATCTAAAGTTCTCGAAGCATAGGAAATGACATGAGATACTTTACCGAGCCCTTTGTGCAAGAACAGCTCCCAATGCATAATTAGAGGCATCACACATCACTCAAATGGAAGTGTCCAATCCGGCGGTTGGATGATAGGTGTCTTGGTCAATGCCTCGCTTCAATTGATTGAAGGCATCCCGGCACTTCTTGTCAAAGTGAAACTCCACATCTTTTTGCGGTAAGTTGGATAGCGGAAGTGCAATTTTCTTTGAAATCCTTTATGAACCGCCGATAGAAACCTCGCATGACCAAGGAAAGAACGAATCTCCCGCACGCATGTGGGGTAAGATAGGCATGAAATAACATCTATTTTTGCAGGATCTACCTCAATACCCTCACGAGATATCACATGCCCTAAGACTATACCTTGTTCTACCATGAAATGACATTTCTCAAAATTTAGAACGAGGTTAGTCTTAATGCATCTATGCAAGACCGAGCGACTATCTAAACATGCATCAAAGGAAGATCCATAGACAAGTAAAATCATCCATGAATACGTCCATGCAATTTTCTAAAAATCAGAAAAGATACTTACCATACACCTCGAAAGGTGCCGGAGCATTGCACTGAGACCAAAGGGCATCCTCCTATATGCAAATGTGCCAAATGGACAAGTGAAAGTAGTCTTCTCTTGGTCTTACGGGGCTATATGAATCGAAAATAGCCCGAATATCCATCCAGAAACAATAATGTGACTTGCCGCCTAACCGCTCCAACATCCGATCAATGAAAGGGCGGGAAATGATCCTTTCTCGGTAGCCTGGTTGAGCCGCCTATAATCAATGCAAACTCGCTAACCTGTTTTGAACTCGTGTGGGCACAAGCTCATTGTTCGATTCGCAACCACCGTGACCCCTGATTTCTTGGGAACCACTTGCACGGGGCTCACCCATTGGATCGGATATGGGATAAATAATGCCACTTGAAGCAGACTTTGTAACTTCCTTCTTTACCACATCTAGAATCGGGGATTTAGTCTCCTTTGGGGTGTCTAACTGGTTTAATCCCTTCTTCCAATAAAATCTTATGCATGCATGTGGAGGGGCTAATACCAGGAATATCCGCAAGAGTCCATCCGATGGCTTGCCTATTCCGCCTCAAAATGCGGTAATTTTTCTTCTTGATCGGGTTGTAGGTTTTTAGCAATGATCACCGGAAGTGTCTCACCATCTCCCAAATATGCATATTTAAGATGGTCTCGGTAAAGTCTTCAACTCCAAGGATGGAGGTTGTACGATGGAAGGTAACAAGTGATCCGAAACTTGACTAACTCAAAGAACATTAATTTCAAAGATGGTATCGACTCTCATTCTCAATTGTTGCATCATCGTTACCGGTGTATCATTACTCATAATGAGAATAAATCTCGGCACATGCAAAGACACATGGTTCATCATCACAAGTGGCACATGTATCACAAGAAACAGAACCAAGATAGTCAACAATATCGGGAATTCAAAGATATAAATCGGTATAGACATCATCAACCAAACATCTCAATCATATCAACATGGAAAACAGAATGCTCCTCTGGGGGTGTCTCATGGCATCAAAAATGTTAAATTGTACCAAATTGTCGCCAAACTCCATAGAAAGGGTGCCAGACATGCACGTCTATCTTGGTCTTGGCGGTCTTGAGGAATGGTCTGCCTAGAATCAATGGAGCATGGTTTGTTGGAGACTCATCTTCCATGTCCAGAATGTAGAAATCTTTGGAAAAATCAACTCATTCACCCGAACTAACACATCTTCCAAAGACACCTGCGGGATGAGCGGTGGCTCTATTTGCCAACCGAATCACGATACCGGTGGGTTGCAAAGTACCGATGTTTAAACACTTATACACCGACATGGGCATGACATTGATCGAAGCACCCAAATCTAGCATTGCATGCTCAAATCTAGAGTTGCCAATTGTGCAAGAAATTGTGAAGGTTCCAGGATCTTTGCATTTCGTGGCATGCCGCGTAATCATTGCGTAAACATTTCTTCCCATGCTGATCTTCTCATCCCCTTTCAACCTTCTCTTATGAGTGCACAACTCCTTGAGAAATTTAGCATATTTTGGAATTTGCTTGATTGCATCTCACATCTCTGATATAAATCACCTCTTACGAAAAAAAGGGGGAGTAAGTTTCTCATACTAACTTTGTGAATTCCAATTTATATGAACTAATGCTTTTCTCTAATGCTAGTTTGTCATCATCAAAAAAGGGGAGAATGTAATTGGCTAGCTATCATGAACAATAGTTTTGATGATAACAAACGTGAAGACAAACATGAAGATGATGAGAAGACCAAGTCCAAGATCTTCAAAGAATAGCTTTAGGACTTAGGATCTTTGTAAAGAGCCTTTTGGATATCTCATTATTTGGCGTTGCAAAGAAATGTTTTCAAAATTATTTTTCCAAACTTAAACAATCATTTTCTGGATATTTGAATGCATTTAAAACTGTTTTTATAGCAGAGGTATTCGAATACCCTGTTAGGTATTCAAATAGAATGATTTTCAAATTCATACGTTTTCTGTTTTTCAAAGTGGTATTCGAATACCCCTCTAAAGTATTGGAATAACTTGATTCCAATTCGAATGTTTATGTTTCGTCAAACAGAGGTATTCGAATACCTCTTATGGTATTCGAATAACCTGATTTCATAATATACCTCTTTAACTAAGGTATTCGAATACCTCCTCCTGGTATTCAAATAACCCAGCTCTGATCAGTTTTTTTTTAAAGTGTTTTGGCAAGAGGTATTCGAATACCTCATAAGGCATTCGAATACTGTATTCCAGAATTGGATTTCACGAAGCTTTCAAAAATGGCAGCAACGGCCATAATTTCAATAATTACATAGTTTTAATTGCTCCAACGGCTATTTTATCTCATTGCTCTATAAATAGAGACCTTGGGTCTCTTCTGAAAAAGCCCCAACCATTTTGAATTATTTGCTTGTGTTAAAACGTGATTCTTTCATATTTTCTGTGCTCTTTTCGCTAAAACCTTGAGATATCCTTTAGAGAGCTTATTAGCACTTCAATTTGTAATATCTGCTCTAAGTGAGAGTTTATTTTTCATCTATTCTCTGCTTCTGTAAAAGGGTAAGATATCCCTTAGTGAATTTGTGAGGGTGAGGTATCCCTCTAGTAAAAGGGTGAGGTATCCCTTGTTGTAAAGAAGGTGAGGTATCCTTCAAAGGGGGTGAGGTATCCTTCTAGTAAATAGGGTGAGGTATCCCTGTTGTGTAAAGGTTGCAAGCACCTGTTTTTAAGCTTGTATTGAATAATGAAAAATCTCAAACTGTGTTTCGGGGACTGGACGTAGGCCACAAGTGGTTGGTGGTCGAACCAGGATAAATATCGTGCCTGTTTTTCTACCCTTAATCTTTTATCTTTATGCACTTTATTTATTCTTACAATTTAATTATTAACTGTTTTTCTTATCTTCATCTTATTCACGAATTTTAATAATTAAATTCAGTATAGTTTATTTGTTTAAGGCTTTTGCGAAAAATCCTTAATTACTCAATTCACCCCCCCTCTTGAGTACTGAAGCCACTTGGGTAACACATAAGAGTTTGGATGAGTCTCGAACGGTGTAATTTTTGTGAAATGAGTCTCACAATTTTTTCTCGTAGCAAGAAGGATGTTTTCACCTGTATTTCTTCTTTCCATTTTGCCAATGATCTTGAGAAATATATTGACTTTCCTCTAACTAAAAAAGAGTGAAAGGAGCGAATTTCTATCATATTTTAAAAAATATTTTGTATTGGGTTATGGGTTAGCAGGTGATGAGTAATTCAACTTATCAGAATAATATTATGATATTTATGCATGTTATTTAAATAAGTACATCTATCAATTTATGGGTTACAAATTTCTTTGCACCATCATTCACGATGACCACTCCTGGGTCATATGCTGAATGTTTTCTACACTTTCAGTTATTTCATTTTTTGCATGTATTAAACAAACACTACTAAATCTATTTCAGTGCTGAATCTTTTGCATTTTCAGCACTAAATTGAGTTTTCAAAGAGGGTCTTAATCCAAACAGACGCACATGCTTTGCTTGGATTATCTTTTTAATGAACTTTGGGGAAGTCATGTAAAATATTTGTTTCAGTCAGAGATTTACACTATTATTCAAAACCTGTAAAGTTTCTAGTGCTTTACCTTGCTTGCAATAATAATGCTGTGATATGTTATCTAATTCATTTGTTTGTTTCAGGTGTTGTATCACCATCTTCTGGGTTCACGCCACCATCTTCTGGGACGCAAATAGGCCGGGATTATTATTCAACCTTCCACAAGACCCGCAATAGAAAGAAGTTCACAAAGAAAGAGTGGGATGACTTCACACGAGAATCCACTAAGCAAGCTCTGGCAGAATGGGCAGCATCTCCAGAATTCACCAACTGGATCATTGAGTATGCGGACAAGATAAAACTCCTTCCAAGTGAAAGTTTAGATGAGACAATGGGAAGTCAATCGGATTCCATGGATGTAGGAAGTGGAAATGGGTTTCGACCTTTTAATTGGCAGATGAGAATGAGTAAGAATGTACTAACCAGCACACATTGTTTTTTTAAGAGTTAGGGAGCAGTGACAAGAGTGTAATTAGTCAGGAATTCAGGATTGCTTATTTTAACCATCATGTAGATAGTTTTAACAGTTTGCCTGAATTTTCCAAACTGTAAGCATGGGCCAAATTTAGGGTTATCGCACCAGTTTTTGCCCTTTTTTTGTTGCTTCTCTTATATCATTTTTACAATTTTTAGTAATGTTTAATTCTTTTTGCACTTTGCATCTTTGTTAGTTGGATTTCCATTGCTTTTATCTAAAGTCTTCGGATAGAAATGGGGACATATATTATGCATTGAAGGTAACTTTTTTCCCTTGATGTCAAGTCAAAGAGAGATGTAGTGAAAACTATTCTAAAATGGATTTAGAGGGTATCTGAGATAGGCACGTATATGGTGGTTTCTTCCTTATACAGTTGTAGCCAAGCGTATGAAGTCTAGGAGGGTAAGTACCTGCAATGGGACTCCAACGCTCAAGTCAGGCAATACACAAGTAGTTTTAGCAATGGAATAACATATCTCTTTAGGTTAACTTAGCCTGATATATATAGAGAGCGTGACTGGAATCCTCATGCAATCCACGTAGGACAAAGGTACATTAGGATCGTGCCTTGGCAGAGGTTTCAACCCACGATCATTGAGGTCCGTCTCTGACCTTGTAGGGACTATCCAACGATCGTTGAGGTCTGTCTCTGACCTTGTCGGGATTGTCTCATGATTGTGGAGATCCGTCTCTGATCTGTCAGGGTTGTTTCCTTGGTGGTCAATCCTTGTTTTAGGAGAATCTGCATAGGTCTGGCTATCGTTAGTGTCCGATGCCGTGGACCGAGGTCATAAGGCCTTGGTCGGGGTGTTGATGGTGGAGTCTGGTGGTTCATGCGTCAAGTCGATCCTTCTGGATAGGACCCTGGACCACGGTCCAGAACAGTTGCCCCCAACTTAACGCTTTGAATAAGACCTAAGTGTCAAGATATAGGATCATCAGACTCGCCATGGACTTCACCCCAACTTTGAAGCTTGGTTTCGCAGTGTCTCGTGTTGAGGTCGAGGTCCATTATTGAGTGCGGGGTACCCCGGAGGTTAGGATGTGATTGGAGACTGCAGTGGGTCCTTGCCTACATTATCATTCCTTATTCCGAGATTTTTCTCCTGTTACCCCCGAGTGTGGTTCAGGGGGTCTTTTGTCTTGCAGCAGCGTTCTTCGTTGATCTTTGGATCCTTTAGAAACCGCTGCTCTTGATTTTCTCAAGAATTAAGGAGCCTTTAATGGGGGACGTTAGCTTTGCTCAGTTTCCTACCATCCGCTGCTCTTGTAGCCAATGGGAAAGGGAGAGCATTAAACGCGGATTTTATGGTTTGATAGGCTCTTCCTTCCTAGGAGCTAATCGAAGCATTCCATTCTCTCTATAAATAGAGGATATTTGCGTTCGACTATGGTATTCCCCTTTTTCCTTTCTGCGTCTTCATTTTGGAAGTGACTTCTCTCAGAGAAATGGTTCCTTCTTTTCCTATGCGTTTTTGGAGAGTTTTGTCTCTTGTGAGAGTTTTCTTCTTGTTCTTCCTCAAATCTCTAAAACTCTATCATGTCTTTGTGAAGGTTTCCTTGAGTAGATATCTCACTTTCTCAGCGTATTAGCTGTAGATGTCTCACTTTCTCAGCGTATTAGCTGTAGATGTCTCACTTTCCCAGCATACCCTAATTGCTTGTTTGATATTTCTCGTCAGTGGGGAGGCTTGAGATATCTGTCGCGTTAGACGGAGGCATCTAGAGGGGTAGGGCCCGAAGTTGCTCTCCTTGCCAGCAGATCCTAAGAGCAGTTGGATATGCAGGAGGGACTATTGGGACTGCTCCGTGGTCTGAAGCTGTGTGGGTTGATCAAGGTTCCGGTGGAACGATCTTCCCACGAAAGAGTTGTGCCCCGTCTACCAAAGGAGAGTGTACTCCAGTCTCTTCCTCCCCGGTGAAGGAGGAAGTGAAGAAAAGTGGTGGGGTCCCAAGGCTCGGCAGCAGTGTTCTGCTCCGGGTTGCGAAGTCTATCCACTTTTTCAAGAGGCCGCTTCGGGGGGAGGAGACCGGTGCTAGTTCTTGGAGGAAATGTGGATGCATGACCTGGGATGCCAATGATGTTAATGTCGGTTCCCACCTCTGGGGTCTTTTTCCTTATATGTTCCATGTCTCTATACTTTCTTTTCCCTCTTTTTGATGTAAGATGATGTATGGAATGATAAATGTAATAAAAATTTTCTTTTGCTTTGAATCTCATGTCTTCTATCTTTCTTCTGCAAATTATGGTATTTATATTAAACCGGGGTGAGTCCAATGCTCACCTTGATGACGCGATATATTAAGTTGCCCCCAGCTTAGTACTTAGTCGAGATTGGCGAAGTGCCAAGTTTAAATACTTGGGCCCGGGCTCTCTATACCATAGGGGAACCTACACCGGGGTAGTTAACACTTCGGGGTCTGAACGAGTTTTCCGAGCTCTTGGACCTTGCGGTTGCGTGTCTCTTAGTCTGCTGGATAACTGTCCTTTGAACTGCGATGACGGCTACGTGGGCCACGTGGCATGTTTGTGTTGAAAGGACATGTATAGTGCTTCGCGCGCCATAATGAATATCTTTTTGAATCTGAGGTGCTCGGACGGAATTGCCCCCTAACCGTAGCCCCTATAAGTAGGGTGTCAGCCTTTTTGTTTTGCTTCGTTGATTTTCATCAGAAACTAGTGACTTGAGGTGATTTCCGATGAGCATTGCGACGGTGCGAAGCGGTTCTAGAATTTTTTGGACTTCCCAGAACTGATTTCTTTCTTTTCTTCAAGGTATTTCCCTTGTCCTTGCTCTGCTTCTATTTGATTTTCTCTTTCTTTTCTTCGAACGAAAGGGAGGGAATATTGTTTTCCTTTCCTGTCAACGGTGTTTGCCTTTCATGGAGCACCTCCTCCATCGCACCGTGTGCGGCGGAGGTGTCCTTCTGAGGCTTTTTGCCTCGGTGGGTGCGGAGGCCAGTACGTGGGTGTGATTTAGTTTTCTCTGTTTGCCCACTACTGCATTTGGATCTTCGAACTTGAATTGGTTCTAACCCTGAGCCTCTGTGTGTCTTCCAGGAATTCAAATGGCTAGGAGAAGGGTGCTAAGAATTGAAGAGCCCGCCCCGGTTCTGGAAGCTCATGAGCCAGAGGATCAAAAAGCCGATGAGGAGTTGATTCGTATTCACCAGGGCCCGGGATTGCCTTACACCTGGGTCGCAGATGATGCCTTTGAAAGGATCTCCCGTTATGAGTCTGGGAGAGAGTTGGACAAGTTAAAAGATTACTTGGAAATTATCGAGGGAGGAGCCCGAGATGATGAGTTCCTGATCTTGTCCCCGGGGAGAGAACGTGTGTGTTCGACCCATCAAGCGGGGGAACACTTCATATTTCTCCATGAGGACTTCTTCATGAAATTCGGGCTTCGGCTCCCTTTCAATGATTTCCACATTGCTGTCCTCTGGACTCTTCATGCCGCCCCCAGTCAAATCCACCCCAATGGTTGGGTAAACATCCTGGCTTTTGAAAGAATATGCCGTCTATTGGGGTTGCGATGCTCCGACAGGGCATTTTTCTATTTCCATACCAGGTATTTCGTTCATGGTGCTCGCGCTCGTCAATAGTCTTGGCTGTCAGTGCAATCCCGACAAGGAAGGACAGTGTTTTTTCCATACTTGAAAAGTTACAAAAACTTCAAGGAAAAGTTCTTTAAGTTAATGGCGGCTAGCGGAACTCATCCATTTTGGTTGGGGAACGACATGGAGCCGACATTTAGTTTATACTGGAATCTGGTAGCGTGGAGCATCCCAACTCAATCGTTTGAGAGGGAGATCAGCCACCTGTGTGACGAAGAGATTAAGCGTGTCAACTTCTTCAAAATGTGGGTTACCGAGGTCGATAAAATCTGGCCTAAGGATATACTGGATGTCGTGGATGATGTGGAACTTTGAGCTGTGCTAGGTAGTATAGGCCCTTATTCATGCTTATTTTCTTTTCATTTACCGTTTATATGGGTCTAATTGCTCGTGTTTGCTTTTCAGAGAGCTTGGCCGAGATGTCTGATGAAGGAAACGCTCTAGCCATTCTTGAAGCTCTGAGGGCTAGGAGTGAATTGGGGCCTACAGATCTTACCGTTGTCATTGCGCCAGTCTTGTCACCCCATCCGACCGAGGTCGCGATTATGGCGGGGGAACCAATCCACGTGGAGGATTCCCCCCCGGTAGTTGTGAGGCGCAAAAGGAAAGCGACCAGCGAGGGCCAGTCAAGTGACTGGGGTAAGAGGGCCGCAGTTGAAGATGATACCGAGGAAATCGACCACACCAGGCCAATCAATATGTATCTTGAGAATCTGGATCCCCGGGAATTCATCAACTACCAGCTCTTAGATGAAGAAGTGAGGGCTCAACTAGTCCTTCACAGCAAGAAGGATACATTTGCCTGTTTCCAAACCCTCGGGCTCCGTCTTGCCCTGGAAGCTCAGTATTTGGAGGATTCGGTTGAAGGCCTTAAGTGGGAGTTCACCGAGAAGGTCGCTGCCGTGGAGCGGGGTGAGAACCAAGCTCTTAGGGAAAAGGATAAGGCTATTAAGGCCAAGAATGATGTTGAGGCTTTGAACCAAGAGCTAAGGAATGATGTGGCTAACCTGAAGGATGCAGTGAAGGAAAATGAGGCCAGCTTGGCGGAGGTCAGAATGTGTATGGCCGAACTAAGAGTTGAGAATGAGGGCCTTCGCGCCGAGAATGAACGTCTTGGCGGCCAGGTTACTTTCTTGAAGGGCGATGTCGGGACGCTTATTACTGTCTGTACCGATATCAAGGAACAGCAATTCTGGAATGTCATTAACCAAGTTCAGCTCTTCAATCCTGGGGTTGATCTGGTTTTGAATTCCCTGGACTCCGGGAAGGTCGTCCAGGATGACCAACTCGTCCTTCCTCGTCTTGCGACTCAAGGTCCAAGTGCTGGAGACTCTTCCGTCGAGGTTCGTGGTCCAGACCCTCTTGTAGAGTGATTCAGATGTTTATTTTTGCCCCTTGAGTAGCGTTTTATTTTTGTATGGATGGAAATGTTGCTCCGTTTTTTCGGAGTTGTAATCAAATTGACTTTTGTTGTATTTCTTTGTCTATTTCGAGGTCCAATGCCCTTTTTGAATTTATGAATTTTGACGAGACTGCGGTCTGGGTCCAACGCCTATTTTTGTCGAGCGCCTTAGGGCTCCCTTTAGGTCTTCGCGTGATAAAAGACTTTAGAAACCTTGGCTTAGGATCCGATGTCCAAAGCGGATTGACATTCAGGGTTCATGCCTAAGGCAAGAGACCTTGACCTTGGCTTAGAATCCGATGTCCACAGCGAATTAGCATTTGGGATCCGTGCCTAAGGTAAGAAACCTTGTCCAGGGTCCATTACCTTCTGTTTAGGTATTTAGGATGCTGCGTGACTTTGGTTTGGGGACTGGTCCATGCCGGGGTCTTTCGTGCTCATGGTTTGGTGCGAGAATTTTTCCAAGTCGGGATTTTTCTACTGCACTACCTATCTAGCACAAGACAATTTCCCAGGTGGTACCATGGGTCTTTCATGCTTATGGTTTGGTGCAAGAATTTTCTCAGGTCGGGATTTTTCTACTGCACGACCTATCTAGCACAAGACAACTCATCAGTTGGTACGATGAGTCTTGGATCGTCGTGACTGGTCTTTGAAAACTTTGTTTAACAAATTGCACAAACTTCATAATGGATGTTTCATTAAATATCTAGAAGGACTAATGTCCATATAACAATTTGGACAAATTAGACATAAAGTAGACTAGGAGACTAGGCCTTAAAAGGCACTTAGCTGTAGTACTTTCTAAGTTTATCTGCGTTCTAAAAATTCTTCACTGGCTTGCCCATCAATGTTTCTAGAATGTAAGCTCCTTTGCCGGTGCTGATTACAATACGGTAAGGGCCTTCCCAGTTAGGGGCTAATTTCCCGTGGGAGGCATTCCTTCCGCCGATGTTAGCTCTGCAGAGTACTAGATCGTCTGGCTAGAACCTTCTAGGAACGACCTTCAGGTTGTATAGGGTTGCCGTTCTTTGCTTGGTTGCGGCATCGCGTATGTGTGCGATGCACCTTCTTTCCTCCAACAGATCCAAGTCTTCCCTGATTAACCCAGGGTTATTATCTCGTGAAAAGGTCTGGAGACGCCAACTCGGTTCTCCTATCTCTACCGGGATCATTGCTTCACATCCGTAGGTTAGTTTGAATGGAGTTTCACCCGTTGTGAAGTGAGGAGTGGTTCAGTAGGCCCAAAGGACGTGGTCTAATTGTTCGGCTCAGTTCCCTTTGGCGTCGTCTAGTCTTTTCTTTAACCCCCTGACGACAACACAGTTGGCCGCCTCAGCTTGCCCGTTTGTCCGGGGGTTTTTCACAGTACTGCAATGGTGTTTTATCTTCAGCCCGTTGAGTAGTTCTTCAAACTCCTTGTCTTTGAACTGCATTCTGTTATCTGTTACGATGGACTTTGCGACCCTGAATCTGGTAATAATGTGGCGCTAGGTGAACCTTTGAATCCGGGCCGAGGTGATGGTGACCAAGGGCTCTGCTTCTATCCATTTAGTAAAATAGTCCACGGCTACGACCAAAAACTTCAACTGCCCGGGCGCTTGAGGGAAAGGACCTAAGATATCCATGCCCCATTGGTAGAAAGGCCAGGGTATAGATGTCGTGGACAGTTCCTCTAGCGGGGCGTGATAGTGGTCGGAATGCCGTTGGCATTTATCGCACACTTGGACTTGCGCAAGGGAATCTGCTTCCATCGTGGGCCAGTAGTAGCCTGCCCTAAGTGCCTTTAACGCTAAAGCCTAGCCTCCTAGATGGTGCCCATAACTTCCTTCGTGGACTTCGGCCAGGACGTATTCAGCCTCTTTTGGCGTGAGACATTTGAGGAGGGGTCAAGAAAATCTGCACCGATATAACTGCTCATCGAAAATGGTGTATTTGACTGTAGTTTTCTTTAACTTAGCAGCTTCCTTTGAATCCTCGGGGAGGCTATTGGACTGTAAGTACTCCAATAGTGGCGTGATCCAGGTACGCTCTTGCTCGTCAACCTAGAAGACGGCTATGTCGGAGACTGCGGGGTGCGAGAGGGTTTCTTGGATCACCAAACGGTTGTTACTCGGACTCTTGGTGCTTGCCAACTTGGATAAGAGATCGGCCCTGGAGTTTTGTTCCCGGGGTATGTGCTCCACTTTAACTATCTGGAAGTTTGGGAGGAGTTCTTGCACTTTTGCTAGGTATTTCTGCAAGAGGAGCCCTTTGGCCTGATACTCGCCTCGGATCTAGGAGGTCACGAGCTAGGAGTCACTACAAAGTCTAATCTTTGTGGCCCCCAAGTCTCTAGCCATTGTCAGTCTCGCGATGCATGCCTCATATTCTGCCTGGTTGTTCGAGGTAGGGAATTCGAACCTTAGTGAATTCTCAATGGTCGCCCCCTCTGAGTTTTCCAAGATTAACCCGACACCACATCCTTTTGGGTTTGAGGACCCATCCACGAATACGGTTTAGGATATTTCCTCGATGCAACCGGAGTCTGAGGTGAGTTCGACCAGGAAATCCGAGAGCGCTTGTGCCTTGATTGCTACTCTAGGCTTGTAGGCTATCCCGAACTCGGAAAGCTCAATGGACCAGGCGATCATCCTCCCTACTAAGTCCAGTTTGTGCAGTATCTTTCGGATGGGTTGATCGGTCCTTACTACCACGGGATGACATTGGAAGTACTGCCTCAGTCTCCTGGCCATGATGATGAGTGCAAAGGCGGCCTTCTCTATCTTTTGATATTTGAGTTCGGGGCCTTGCAATACTATGCTCAAGAAATAAACCGATTTCTAGTCTTTCGGTGTTTCTCTGATGAGTACCGAACTCACGGCTTCCTCGTGAATGGAGAGATACACGTAGAGTGTTTCACCTGACTCTGGCCTTGTAAGGATGGGAGGGGATGCCAGAGTGTTCTTCAGGGAAGTGTCTTCACAATCTTGTGTCCACTAGAATCCTTTCCCCTTTTTCAATAGCTTGAAAAGAGGGAGGGATTTATAAGCGGCTTTGGCCAAGAATCTAGTGAGAGTCGTGATTCATCCATTTAACTGTTGTACCTCTTTCACGCTCTGGGGGCTATGCATATCGAGCACCGCCTTGCATTTGTCGGGGTTTGCCTCTATGCCGCGGTGGGTCAACATGAACCCTAGGAATTTTCCAGCTTGGACCCCGAATGTGCACTTTTCTGGATTGAGTCTCATGTCGTGCTTTCTTAGTTGTGCAAACACTTCTTCGAGGTCCGAGGTATGTGATCCAGACGATAGGGCCTTGACTATCATATCATCGATGTAGACCTTTATCATTCTTCCCATCTGTTCTTCGAAGACCCTGTTCATCATCCTCTGGTAGGTGGCCCCGGCGTTTTTTAACCCGAACGACATTATCTTGTAGTAGTAACTTGCCCTTTCGGTGATGAAGGTCATTTTATCTTGGTCTCCGGGGTACATCGAAATCTGAGTGTATCCCGAGTAAGCGTCCATGAAGGATAGTATCCGAAAGCCGGATGAGCTATCAACTAGCTTGTCAATGTTTGGGAGGGGGTATGGATCTTTAGGACACGCCTTGTTCAGGTCGGTGTAGTCCACACACATTCTCCATTTCCCGACTTTTTTACCAGGACAACATTCGAGAGCCAAGTGGTGTACGTGATCTCCCTGATGAAACCGGCGTTTAGTACTTCCTTGACTTGCTCCTCAATGGCCTGTTGCCTCTTGGGGCCAACTTTTCTCTGCTTCTGGGAGACCGACTTTGCATCTCGTTTAATAGATAAACGATGGCAGATGAAAGCGGCGTTAATCCCAAGCATGTCGACGGAAGTCCAGGCAAAAAGATCCTTGTTTTTCTATAGGAGCTCTATCAGCTAGATCTTTTCCTACTCTTCGAGGTTTGCTCCTATCATGGTGACTTGGTCGGGTTTATCACCCACCTGGAGTGGGATCAATTCTCCTTCAGGCTGGGGTCTCGTACCTCGGATCTCTTCGTGGATATCTAACTCGATCATCAGGATGTTGACTTGATCGTGGGCGGGGCTGGATGTTCGTGTCTTTGTTTTTTTGGAGGCCCTATTGATCTTCAAGCTCTCATTATAATATTTGCGGGCTGCGATCTGGTTGCCCTTGACCGTGACTACTTCATTGTTCCTGTTGAGGAACTTCATGGCTTGGTGGGCGGTAGAGACTACAGCGGCAATGCTATTTAGCATAGGGTGGCCCAGGATGATGTTGTAAGACGAGGGACAATCCACGACCAAAAATCTCACCTTCATCGTTTTGTAGGTGTCATCGTTACCCATGGTAAAAAAAAGTTTCGAAATAGCCAACCGGGGTAACTTTTTCTCTAGAGAAACCGGTTAGTTCGCCTTCATATGGTGTAAGTGTGGACAGAGGGAATTCCAGTCTCTCGAAGGCATCCATGAACATTATGTCCGCTGAACTCCCCTGATCTACAAAGATACGACGGACTTCGGCGTTAGAGATTATTCCGGATATGACCAGAGGGTCGTCATGATCTCGGATAATATCGTTGTAGTCCTTACCGGAGAAGGAGATGGATGGTGCGTCCTTGTTCTCAACGTGGGGTTTTCGCGAAGAAGAGCCAAATATACTCAGGACTGCTGTCCAGAGTGCCTTCTTCCGAGAGTTATTAGACGGACCGCCCTCTGCAAATCCCCCTGAGATGGTACTAATGAGTCTGTCTTTCCTGTTACCCCTGCCTTGCATATCCCGCTCTTCGTCCTGCCTGCTTTCAACATTGCGGCGCAGAGGGGTCTGGGATCTTCTAGCGGGACTCCTGCTTCTCCTTGGGCACTGGTTTGGACTCTGCCTGGGGCTACGACTTCGCCTCCAGTCTCTGCGCCTATCGCGATCTTCTCCTCCTCAGAGACCACTGATGTACTTTTGTAGCCATCCCTCCTTGATCAGGTATTCGATAACATCCCAGAGTTGGTAACAGTCTTCGGTTTCGTAGCCATAGCTCTTGTGCCACCTGCAGTGTTTCGAGTGGTCCTTCTGGAACTGCTTCTTTACTGGCGAAGGCCTCTTGATATCCTAGAACTCGGTTTGAAGTACCTCCTTCAAGGTTATCTCTCGAGGGGTGTTCAAAGGAGTGTATTCAGAATACTTGGGCCGATACTGTTAGCTTCAGGAGGAGTCACTGGGTTAGTTAATGTTGTGGTTCTTTTTCTGGTGAACCTACTCGCCTTTCTCCAGATTCTCTTTGGCCCTGATGACTTCCTCCAGTTCGACGTACTTATCCACCCGTAAATGAAACTCATCTAAGCTCGCCGGCTTCTTTTTTGCCAATGACATGAAGAAGCCCGAGTCCGTTCGGAGTCTGTTTCTGGCGTAATGGAGGGCTATCCTGTCGTCTAGGTTCTCAATGCCCACGCAGGCTTGATTGAACCTTTTGACATACTCGCACAAGGATTCAGAACTTCCCTGGCAGATCCCGAAAAGGAAGTCGATCAACTTTGGTCATTCCTTTGCTGTGGTGTAGTGTTGCAAAAAACATTATGTCAAGTTTTCCCATCCGGTGATCTTTGTGCGTAAGGTGACAAACCAACGGAGGGCATCCTTCTTTAGGAAAAGGAGAAAAGCCCGACATAGCAGTTCCAGGGTGTACCCGTAGAGCTGCATGGACTGAATGTAAGCGTCTAGGTGCTCCTAGGGATCCATAGTTCCATCATAGGCCTCCAAATTGCTCGGAGGCTTGAAGTTCCTCGGAACCCTGTATGACATTAGAGCATCAGAGAATTGTTGTTGACGGTCGGGGGCCGGGTTATGGTTTCCATAAACCCCGGCGCCAGCATACTGGACGGTGCGCTTGTTACGAGCTACATCTCGTTCTCCGTTGTCATTGTCCATCCTCACCGATCTTTCAAGGTTTTCTAACCGATGACGTTGTTTTTCCAGCTGACGCCATTGATCTTCGATGAGCGCTGTTTGTTGACGCAACAACTCTCGAAGGCCATTCTTCGTTGTTTCGGATTCGACATTGTCTTCGTAGTGGGACGTGTGGTCCACGTTGTCGTGGGAGGTTCCCAAGCGAGAATGCACAGGGATCCTAGCCTCACGGTTTGTATTATTTGCTCCACCATGAGGAAAGACAAGCCTGTTACGAATTGAAACCTTTTGAGATGGAGCAGGGCTTTCAGCAGAGGTTGAAGTCTCGTGTCCATCGTTGAGAGTTTCCACCATAACGGGCCTGTTTCTGGCAGCGGAGGTTTCTGGTGGTGTGAAGAAAGAAGGGTCGCGCTGTGTTGTTGGGCCCTATATTTGGCCAGGGGCAGCATGCGCAGTGCTTCCCTTCCTCTGGTTGTGTCTTGTGCTCACCATGGTTAACGTAGGAATAGAAGTTTATCAGATTCCCACAGACGGCGCCAATGTTCTAAAATGGATTCAGAGGGTACCTGAGATAGGCACGGATATGGTGGTTTCCTCCTTATGCAGCTGCAGCCAAGAGTATGAAGTTCAAGGGGGTGGGTACCTACAATGGGACTCCAACGCTCAAGTCAGGCAATGCACAAGTAGTGTTTAGCAATGGAATAACATATCTCTTTAGGTTAACTTAGCTTGATATATATAGAGAGCATGACTGGAATTGTAACACCCTCCCTAGGGTATCACATGTCTGACTTCCGACTCATAATCTGAAAATGTTTTCATAAAAGGTTTGAGTTAAAAACATGGGTTTAAAAAAAAATTCTTTCTTGCTGAAATATAAACTTACTGTAATTCATAAGTGTTACTGAAAATATATTTAAACTGATTCATATACAACATTGACACCAATTAATATTTAACAATTTGAAGAGAAATATAAAACTAACAGACTTGTTTTTTTTTTCAACAGTAGCAAACCCCATGACGGGTCCTACTAAATAGCACGGTATAACACTAACAATAAAACTTAACATACTCATTCCTTATCTTGTATCCAACTTATTGCATCAGAACTCTACTCTTGTCTACTCAGAACACCTTCGAACTTGAGACAGCCACTCTTCAATGTTTTCATCAATCTCTGAGTATCCATCGCTCGTTATGTCTAAGACAACTCGATCCTTCTATTATTTGATTTTAACTAAGATGCACACAAGAAACAACATAACAAAGAGGTGAGATCACCTACGCCAATACCGTAAGATGGCAAAGACGAGAGATAACGCAAGCAAAGAATATCATACAGGATATCATATCAAACTTCCAATAATATATTCAATATTAATCAACTATTATCATCAAATCATTTATCAATTCAATTATCATAAACAACAATTACGATTATGTCCTAATTATCATCATCATCATCCAAGTATTCAAAACAATTGTCATAGCCAATATTCCTCAATTAATATATCACACAAATATAAATGTTCAGATTATGCATGTACACAAGACTCGATTTCCTACGCCATGGAGCTAAAACTCAGGTCGGAGAAATGATCGAAAAGACCTGCCGATACCACGTGCCTCGGACTCGTCTTTGTAATTCTCATTTCAATTTTTGCACATCTAGCACATACACGACGTCTTTATCGATCTTGATTAAGAATAGTGTCTCGGTCGGGATCATCGGTGTGTTGCATCGGTCTAACCTACGGAAAGAAGCGCGACCAACCACCCGTGTAGGCAACCCGCACCCCGATGCCCCCAAGGTCAACAAGTGACTTACACTACGCATATCGCACCCACTCAAGAGGTGTGTTTCTCCTAGGCAATCAGCCATATCTAGTCTTCATTGGACCATTCCAATGCATGTATAATACACTAAATACCAATCACAGGTATAATACCAATCACAGGTATATCTCATAATTTTATATATATATATATATTTTTCAATGCATCTAAATTGCACCACGTGCCAATAACAGGCAAAACTCGTTGTTTTCACAAACAATGTATGGACATTGATTCACAAGAATCATCGTATTTTTTTAATAACAAAATCATCTTATTTTTTTTTCATAGTTATAAAAAACACCGTTGTCGTATTTTCACAAAATTGCGCAACATTCTAAGTTACGTTTTTCACAATTCCACAACACTTCATTGCGTTTTCAAAATACTGTAACCCTTTTGTTACGTTTTTAAAATTCTAAAATATTTTTATTACGCTTTCACAATACCGTAACATTACTGTTACGTTTACAAATTTTTGTAACATTTCTGTTACGTTTTCAAAATACCGCAACTCTTCTATTGCACTTTTAAACCACGTACAAATTTTTCAACGTTTTCTCAATTGCGTAAAAACATACGTTTCTCAAATCGCATAATATTTTTTTTTTCACTGTTTCAAAATCGCATAACTTAAAAATCATTCTTTTACGTTACGTAAATCATTTTTTATCATTCTCAAAATATTTAAAACACTTTCCAAATCTCATAACAATTTTCTCCCATTTTCACAATCGCATAAAAAAAATATTCTATCGCTATTCAATCACGTAGTGATTTATCAGTAGTTCAAATTATGTAAAATATTTAAACGTAAATTCAAATCGCGTATAAATATTTCAACGTATTTAAAATCACATAGAAATATTTTTCATATCACGTAACTTAAAAATCACGCTTTTAAGATCGTAAATAATTTTTCACCACCACAATTTCATTACGTAGAAAATATTTCTTGACCTTTAAAAATTCCTTTTTAACTTTTCTCAAAATAATATAACTTTATACTTCATTTAATATATTTTTTACTCAAGAAAATATTTTTTTCACATTCTTTACTCAAGAAATTCTTTTTCAAAATATAATTCACAAAATCACTTTTTTGCATTGATGTAAATCAACGTTTCAAAACTTGACATTTTCTAACGTATTTCAAAACTTGAAAATAAGTTATACGTTAGTAAATTTTTAAAACACCATTATATTCTCCATTTTTCTCAAATCAATTCTAAAATCAATTCTTTTCAAAACAAATTAAGATTCAAACTCTTGCAACTTTTCTTTTTCATTTTCATATGAAAGTTCATTTTTCAAGTGATAAAATACTTTGATTCCCTTTCCAAAATCCTTATACTAAAACATTTTGTTCAAACATTTTGTTTCCACTTTAAAATTACTTTGTTTCATAAAAACCAAAATTATTCCAACCTCCAAAATCGTAAAAATCGTAGAGTCTTTGGCCATTGAAGCCATCAAATACTTTTCTTCTAAATTGATATGGTTTTACACAAACAAAACCATTAAAAATTCTTTGTTTTCAAAATCGAAATACCGATGGTCATAAAAACCAAACTCATTTGTTCAAATTCATTTTTACTTTCCTTACAAATCCTTTTTCACTTTCTTTGCAAATCCTTAAAATTATCATTATTATTTTCATTTAAATCTCATGTTTAGTAAAACACTTAGAAACTTTTTACACAAAATAAATCAATAAAAATTCCTCAAAAACCATGTTCTTGTTCTTCTTGAAAAACAAACCCTTTGTTTATTTTCCATGCTTTTCAAATCAATCCAATTTTATTCTTCCATGAAAATATTAAGTTATAAACACCTATGTTGAGGTGTCTTGGCCGAAAATTCCATCGCCTTTAGAACCAAGAAAATTCATTTTTCTCCACTTCATAATTTTCATTAAACAAATCAATTTCCTTATTCTTGAAAAATTTTCAACATGAACCCTAATCAAGGGCATCAAAACCGTAGCTCTTCCTTGGCTATTGGAGCCAAAAATCAATTTCCTTTCCACCATCAAGTCATGGCATATACATATATATTTCATCATAAATAATATAAGCATACCATCAAAGCCATAAAAGCATGTATAGCATATCAAGCATATCATCAATTTTATAAAATCATGCAAAGCATATCAAGCATAGAAAATTAATCAAAGCTCATAAACACCCACAAATTAATTACATGACCATGGATATGAATCCTCACATGGATTCCACATCCATCAAATAAAATACCATCTCTCACCACCATGCTTGGTTGGTGAGATGGATCTCCCTCTTACCTCTTGAAGATCCTCCAAAGCTTCTTGATTTTGTTTCTTTTTTTCCAAGTCCTTCACCACCAAGGGCTTCTCAAATACAAAACAAAACACAAGTTAATTAACATATCAAGCTTGATTAAGAGGAACCATGGATCAAACATGGTTTAGATCATGAAAAAGAGAAAAGAAAATGAAGTTTCCTTATACTTCACCTCAAAAACCCAATAACTTTGATCTTGAAGAAACTCCTTGAAGATAAATGATTTAGAAGAAGTCTTTAACATGAAAGTTGCTTAGAATATCATGGAGATTCAAGATCTAAGGTTGGATGAAATTAAAAGAGATTGGATGGTGATTTTAGGGTAGATAACCGAATGGTTTCTCTTGAAGAACAAAGATGGAATTTTTTATTTTTGATAGAAACTTGAAGCTTGGATTTGAAGATCAAGATGAATGATTTTGAAAAAACTCATAACTAGAGATGTTCTTAGAATGATGTAAGGATTCAAGAAATAAGGTTGGATGAAATTAAAAATGATGGAAGGTGCTTCTTGGAGAGCTTGGCGAAACTAGCTCATAGGAGGATGGAGAGAAAATGTTCAATGAAGTCTTACCTTTGCTTTTTGGAGGAAACAAAGATGAATTATGATAGAAATGAATGAAATGCTTTTTTGGCCCCTTCCTCCTATGCATTCAGTAGAGTGAAGAGAGAAAAGAATGATAGGAAATGAATTAATTTTAGTCCCCTTCCAAGAAATTTCCTAAGGAAGAAAACAAGCAACCATGTAGATAATTGACTAAAGTCTTCAATTATGGTTAGAAGATGACCAAGTATTATTTTGTGTCTTCCAAAATTGATGCATAGCCGTGGAGTGTGATGGAAAAATTGAAAGAAAGGTGATAATGCATGAAACATTGATCAAGACTTCTAACAATGACATAAAGCACCAAATTAATGCATTTGAATTTTTTTTTTTTCTTTGTCTTCTAACAAGCCAAAACCGTCCCCCTCCTTGCATGCATTAAATCATGTTGTCATCTTTTCTATCCATTATTTGAAGATCTCTAACCATTGATTACTTCAATGGTTAGGATTTAGGTAGACTTTTAATTTTAGAAGACTAATTCTGCGCCATCGGATTTTTCTCCTTTAAATTCTAACCATTAGATGTTGTCTCCAAAATTAATGGTTAAGATTACTCCTTCAAACTTTAAATCCAAGGGTCCTAATTAGTCTTTGTTGTTTTAGAAGACCAAATTTCCACCATTGATTAATTCTTCATCCAATGGTCATAAATGGTCTTTGTTACATTTTTTTAAGATTAAATCTCCACCAATTGATTTAATCTAAATCCAATGGTTATAAATGGTCTTTGTCATTTTTCAAGACCAATTCTACACCTTTGATTATATCTATGGTTGATATCAAAGCCTTCCTAACTAAGCTTTATTCTCACACCATTGATTAAATCAACGAGGTTATTATCCAAGCGCTCTTTATTAAGTTTGTTTTTAACCTTTGATTAAATTAATGGTTAATATTCAAACTAAGTATTCTCATTGAGATAGATCAAGTCAAGCTCTCTTTGTTGACTACACAAGTATAATATTTATCTCAGATCCACAAATAATATTTTTACCATTGTATTTTTATCATCGGAGATAATTAAATACAGATAAAATACAAGACAAGAAATTTTCTAAAACTGTTGGGCCCAGATTTGGTTTAGTAAGATCCCCTGTCTCTGTCTAAACAAGACAATTTTTTCTATGCGTAGAAATTTTTTTTTTTACTTTGTGGGACCCACCATGGGGCCCACGTATGGCCACTTGGGTCTACATATTGCGGGGCCCACAGACAGGAAAAATTTCAAAATCATCCATAAAATCACAAAAATTATAAAACGACAAATATCAAATCAGATTACGTAAATAATTACCTAACGGTAAAAATTAAATTACGTAAAGTTTTCCCCGGCCCGAAAATTTTTATTTTCCTGATACGGAGTAAATCACTCAAAACGATCAAATACGCTGACGGAATAAACAAAATAATTTTACAGTGCACAGAAATTACTAAACAGTAAAATTCTGTTAACTGTCAAAATTACTGTTTAAGAGATACGAAAATTTGGGGTGTTACAGGAATCCTCATGCAATCCACGTAAGACGAAGGTATATTAAGATCGTGCCTTGGCAGAGGTTTCAGCCCACGATCATTGAGGTCCGTCTCTGACCTTGTCAGGACTGTCCAACGATCGTTGAGGTCCATCTCTGACCTTGTCGGGACTGTCTCACGATAGTGGGGGTCCATCTCTGATCTGTCAGGGCTGTTTTCTTGGTAGCCAATCCTTGTTTTAAGAGAATCTGCATAGGTCTGGCTATCGTTAGTGTCTGATGCCATGGACCGAGGTCATAAGGCCTTGGCCGAGGTGTTGATGGTGGAGTTCGAAAGTTCATGCATCGAGTCAATCCTTCTGGATGGGACCTTGGACCACGGTCTAGAACAAAAACTATTCAATTTTATAATAAAAGAAAAATTTAAAATATAATACAAAAAAATTGAATTATTAGATTGATAATAGTATTTCCGTGTAGTTATTTTTTCAACGCAGGTGATCCTATTCCGAGATATATATGGTAGTATCAGTGTTTAAATTGATACAATTAAGCTATTTTGATAGATTGGCATTGACATGACAATTTTTTTTAAATGTGGCATTGTATCATTTGATTTCTACCAATTTTTTGTCATCAAATTTTATTTTATATTTTTCTCGTATAAGTCATCAAATTTTATTTCACATACGATATTGCAAATATCCATAAAAATAAGTTAACATTAAGCTGGTAAAGGAATTCAGTTGCATTAATTTGAACATTAGGAGAACAACATTGTAACAATTGATCCAGATAAAAAAAAAGGGCATTGTAACAATTGAAACAATGAGAAACAAAATTAAATTTAAGTGAAATTAAAAGGATTAAAAGCATAACTAAACCCAATGAAATAAACAATATATAAATTAAATTGATAATTACCAACAGAACACACTAATATGTAGATATAGAATCCAGAAAAATGGAGGAATATCAAATGGGTAGTTAACAAATCTTCTAAGAGTTAATAAACTTCTCTTGGGCGCCGTTATGGTTTCTCTTAGGGTTATCCTGAGACTGTAGCTTAGCTGTGGTGGATTGAGATTGTTTTTGCATTGTGCTTGGCTTCTTTTCCTAGTTGTCGTAAGCATGGCTAACCAAAAGTCACATAGTACCGACAATTAGAGGCGAGGGGAAGGGAGGACACGGGTATGTCATGTTGTCTCCCAACTTTATCATTGTCTTCATATACTCTTTTATATATTTAGTTGATGACTTCCATAAAATGAGTTAAGTTATTTACACCTAACTTTAATTATTTAAAATTTTTGTGCAAGTGATAAATCTTTACAAGCATACAAGATATGCCTATACAAATTAAAAAGAAAAATTTTAAAAAAGTATAAAGAAAAGAAAAAAAATTTTCTCCATGTTATATATGTTTCATCTGGCTCTCTTTACACTAAATTTCTGGCTCTGCCCCTGCCAACGATAGTTGACGTGAAGGAGAAAGGGATGAAGCAGAAGATGTTACAATCATTGTATATGATGAAGGAGACGTGTTTAAGGGAATTCAGGGATGCCAAAACAACCTAGTTGGAAAAATTATAATTGAACTATCCATCAATAAAATGGTTCTCCGATAAGCAATGTTTAACATCTGACATAAACCAAAGGGTTTTAGGGTGATCGAAATTGACCCTAACACATTGTAATTCTTCTTCCAAAATAAGGGTGTTCTTAAGTTTGTTCTACCTTGGCTTTTTAGAAATTCATGGTTGATCCTTCAACGATAGGAGCTGAATATCACACCATTTGATATGAGCTTTGATAAAGTGGACGCATGGTTACAATTCTGAGGTCTGCAAGAGCACTGTAAAATGGAGAAGGTGGGGAGGAAGCAAGGACAGAGTTACGTGAAGCTAAGTGAGGACACATGCCCCCATTTAGCTTTGGAATTTTTGTTACTTATAGTAGTTATTTGTCATTTTTATCTTTTCATATTTTTAATTTTGTCCCTATATAATACTAAATTTATAATAAATATTTTAAAATAATTAATAGTCAATAAAATACTTGATAACTCATAGTCCTTCACATTCTAATGTCACCACATGTCTCAAGTTTGAAAATTTCTATGGTACTCATATTTTTTTAAAGATTTAGTACATAAGATGAATTGTCAAATATTTCATTGATTATTGATTATTTTTAAATATTTATTATGATTTCAACATTTAATGAATATTTGATAATTCATTTTGAATACAGAACTCATTAGGCTACTATAAAATTTACTTAAAATGAGCCAACTTTTTATTCCCTTTCATTTAATAAAACAAACCTCCTAAAAATCAAGTCTGATAATTTGTTTTTGTTGATATTCTTAATTTAATTTTTAACATTAAAACTTTTATTGAAAGTAAAATATCATAATATTATTTCAATAATGTAGTCATTTTCAGTCTTATCTTTGTTAATTGTTATATTTAAGTGCGAAACATTTTCTTTTTAATTAATTTTTTTAACACTAGTATTGGACTGGATATCACGTGCTTGTCACATGAAAAATCTCCATTTAGTCTAGCTAGTTGCTACTGTGAGCCACCTCCGCTGCATTAACCCTCTCCTCCTAAATTCTTCGTCGCTAAAACCCCTCTTAACTCTCATTGCTCTCTATCTCTCAAGTCTCAACCCCATTCACTGACTATTCCACTGTACCAAAACCTAAACCATGCATCTTCATCGCCACATATTCACCAGAGCCTTCTTCCACCACCGCCACTTCTCACACTCCGTCACCTCTGCCGCCGCCGTCCTCCACCACCACGAATGAGTTGATATTGGTATTAATATTTTAATAAATAAGCAGTCTCTACCTTAAAAAAATTATTGCATGCTCTTATGTTTTCGTAACATTTCTACTTATGTTTATGTAGCTAGCTACCTTTTTTGTTTTTTCTTTGACGATGTTTATAATGTAGCCACCTTTCTTGTTTCTTCTTCTTTGACCATGTGACGGGGAAGGCACGTCAATTCGGTGAGAATAATCGAGAAGAAAACCTGATTGTGTCACACGTACCGAAAGCTCAAAATCAGCTCAATGTATTAAAAAAAGAAAAAAAAACTTGATTCCAATTTTATGGAACTATCTCTCTCTAATTTCGAACTTACATCTTCTTATTTTTTTAAGTAATAAAATAGAAAAGAGAGATAGATATAACTGTTATAAAATTTTATTTACATATTATAATTGAGTCTTACTAATAATTTTTTTTTATATTTATATTTTTCTTTCACTTAATCATTTGAGAAAAAAAATTAAAAAAATTAAAATTCTTTTAACTCTGTTAATTTATTGACATATATCTATTTTATTATTTACTCTCTCTCTTAATTTATTATAATGGGGGATTCGAAGGCCTGTAATTGGGCTTAGCCTAAAATCTGAAGTCCAAAGCCAATGAAGCTAGGTTATTCAGCTTCATATGAAGTCGTCTTCCCTACCGGCCTCTTAACCAGAACCCCAAGTCTTTCGCCTCTTGTGGTACGCTGTCTCTTTCTCTCTCTCTCTCTCTTGTTGATTCCTTCTTGTTAACATTAACATTCTCTCAAATTTGATTTTGATGGTTTAATTCCCCCATTGTCTCTCTCATTATCAGTGTGATAATCTCGGTTCATTTTTTTTTAGAACTGCTATGTATACCCTTTTAAGATTTTAATATTATCAGTCAGAGATCTAATTAAGCAATTAACTTTCTCCCTCTCCCTCTCGCTGTCAACGATTAAGCGAACAACAACGAAAGTCAAGAAGGACATTATGGCGTCCAGGACGAGCTCGCGTTCAGTGACGGAGATCCAATTAAGCAATTAACTCTCTCTTTCTCTCGCTCTCGCTGTTGGCCCCACTCACTGACCATTCCACTGTACCAAAACCCAAATCATGCATCTTCACCGCCACATATTCACCAGGGCCTGCATCCACCACCGCCACTTCTCACAATCCGCCGCCACCGTCCTCCACCACCACGAACCCCCCGACCTGCCACCGCTGACGTACCTTCCAGGCCTTCCACGGCCGGACCCCAAGTACGACTAGACGATCCTGGGGATCCCCCATGCCATGTCAGGGAAGAACATCTGTGCGAAAGAGCGGAAGGCCGGGCGCATCCCGAGCATCGTATTCCAGCAGGAGGACAGCCAGCACGGCGGCAACAAGCACCTCATCTCCGTTGGATCCAACCAGATCAGGAAGCTCGTCAATCACCTCGGCTGCTCCTTCTTCCTCTCTCGACTCTTTGAACTCGAGGTCCGGTCGGAGTTCGAGTCCGAAGGGATCGTCGAGAAGGTTCGGGTTTTGCCCCGGAAGGTAATAGACTTTCAATTAAGTTTTGAAAATTAATATTGGAAATATCTTTCATTAGGCGGTGTCGGTGTGTGAAAATTGTTACTGGTTTTCATACTTTGATTTGGGCTCAGTTAGACTATAAGAAGCTTCTTTTAATTTGTTATGATTTTTTTTAAAAAACTTAGTTGTGTCCTTTTGATATGATATATAAGCTTGTGTTTGTGAATTTAGTAGTTGTGCGTTCACTTATGTTGTCTTATAAATACAAGTATGCATGCACTTGTTAAAATTGATGGTATCTATTGAACTTTGGTCTTTCAAAAATTTCCCAGATTCATTTGAAAGCAGGCACAGACGCACCATTAAACGTCACCTTTATAAGGGCTCCCTCACATGCTTTGTTGAAAGTTGATGTTCCTCCTGTATTCAGAGGAGAAGATGTATCCCCTGGCCTGAAGAAAGGTTAGCACACATGGAATGCCTATTGCAGTTATGCTTTAATTTTCAATGTAGAGTATGCCTATTGCAGTTATGCTTTAATTTTCTATGTAGAGTAAATTTATGATATTAATTTATTGCATGACACCACCTTGTGTACATTTCTATGAAATTTTTGGTGTAAGAATGTTCTTGTAAATATTCTGTTTGGCTCATATCTCATCTGTATTTAACTTTTCGAGGCAAGAAAGAGAGAAGCTTGAGCTTGAAAGTGTAATATATTTATGAACTTAATGTCATTACCTAATTCTATCAACTTAGCTTCAAAACTTAACAGGGCTAGTCTACAGCTCTGTACAGATTGAATTTAATACTCATGGGGTCTAGGTGGTAAATACAATGGGTTTTATGTGAAAATTTCAAGTTCTGGTTTCTGTCTTATATGGCTGAAGCATTGTTTTGTCTATAGAATTTCTCACCAGCATATCTAGCATTGTCATGAGAACTGTGGCAAAGTACTATGCATAATCTTTGATAATGGTAATTGGTATTAGGTAGATAAGTAGGTGATTTGTTATGGAAGTGTTTTGTGATTATGTTATTTTCTGACTTGTGCTTCATAATTTTTTAATTTCTACTATTTAGTAGTATAGTTTGAAGTTTATGCATAGTGATCCAATGCTAAGCGAATTTCAATCCAAAATAGCGAACCAAACAACTATCCCCCCCCGGGGCAGTTCCACGTACCTAGAGAAGTCCTGTACCGTATACTGCATACCAAATCATACCGCGAACCATGTAACACTGAGTAGGTCTAAGACTTTGGGTTTTATTGATAAAATAAAAAGCTTGACTGTACTTTGAAAAAGGGGTGGTTTCGTGCATGATGGTCCCACCATTGCGAGGTTTGGTTAGAGTTAGGTTTACAAACAAAACCTTCCTCCAATGAGTAGAGAGGCTTTTTCTATGACTGACACCTGTGACCACCAGGTCATAAGGCATCAAGTAACCTGACAATTTTGCCAATGGATACTATTTAAAATGAATGATCCCTACTACTAATGGATCAGTTATAAAAGTTTATCCTGTAATATCTATGTAAAATGGATTCTCTTTGTTAACATCTATGATATTCTGCTTATTTAACATCATCACTCATGCTATCCTCCTTTATGTCATTAGTTTTTCATGATAAGTGCTATAGTAATCTAACTGCAAGTTGCTTATGGTATTTTTAAATATGTAAATTTCCATAATATTCTAGGTGACTTTAAGCACTAGTACACTCACTTTTTTCTATTTTGATTTTGACTATGATCAAGTTTGTTTTTAGTTACACTATTATACATCAATAAGATTTTTTTTGGTTCTCCTTTATTTTATTTGTGATAATTTAAATGACTTATTTTCTTACTCTATACCTATTATTTATCTATTGTTTCTAAAGCAAAGTTGATCTTCTGTTATTTCTATTGAAGAATTATGTGTTTAGGGTTATGGAAAGGAAAAGAGAGAAAGATGGCTAAACAATAGTATTTATATGATACAAAATCATAACCTACTATCCTCCTATATATACTAATAACTAGGGCAAATACTTATACTATTAATACAAGTCCAAGCCCATTAACGATAAGACTAATAACCTAATTAAAAAAAGAAAACAAATCATGAAAGATACTCTAACATAATGTAAAGATATTCTTAATATTCTCTAACACTCCCCCTCAAGCTAAGCTTTAGCTTGTTACAAATAGCAAACCCATAAACATAAAACAAATATCACAATCCATCTTTAACTAGAAGTTATCACCAAGGAGAGGATAGAAACTCGGCACAATAGCAAATATTGAACCATCCAATCACGACATAGAGAAGAAGTGAAACAAAGTTGGATCACCTGATGTCCAAGAAGAAGAAGAGAGATTTTGCTCACATCTAAGGCTGTTCCACCATGTTGATAGCCCTTTCCTCCTAGGATAGACCAACTACCTTGATGCGGCTCCATCTAACGGGCAGCCCTTTCCTTTAATATATATGGGGGCAGCTCCACCTCATTAGCAGCCCATTGCCTCTCCCATAGGTGGCTACACCAAATGGGAAGCCATTTCCTCCTAGCTCAAACATACCATTGCAACCACATCTAGAAGAATGAATAACGATAACAGAAGAAGAAAGGAAGGCAACGTAAATCCTAAAAATCACAAGATAATCACCATCAGCAACTTACCAGAATCACCTTTGGCCAAGTAACATCTATCAATCATACTAGACCATGTTAGAACAACCTTTAGCTAACTTATATCTCGCTACCGGTCCTAAAATCAGAATTGTCTTCACCCATCCCATACTTACAAATCAAAAGAAGAGACTATTAAATCACTACCTTTTCTGGTTGGGTAGTGACGGGGAGCTGACATTCAGTTTATACTGGAACCTGGCGGCATTTCTCACAAAATGTTGCGAGAAATAAAGCAAAGTTAGTTGTTCAAGACTAGAATCAGCATGAAGGTATTGACTGTGATGAAACTTTTGCTCCTGTAGCTAAACTTGAGACAATTAGAATCTTACTTGCAAATGCTACTCATATATGTTTTAAATTATTCCAAATGGATGTGAAAAGTGTATTTCTAAATGGATTAGATGATGAAGAAGTATATGTCAAACAACTTCTTACTTTTGAGGATGATTCTCATCCAAATAATGTTTTCAAACTCTCAAAAGCATTATATGGTTTGAAATAAGTTCTAAGACCTTGGTATGAGAGACTAAGTTCTTTTCTTATTGAAAATGGTTTTATAAAAGGAAAAGTTGATACTATTCTATTCACCAAGAATTCAGAAAATGACTTTCTTATAGTTTAAATGTATGTAGATGATATCATATTTGAATCAATTAATGAGAATTTATGCAAAGAATTTTCTAAGCTAATGAAAGGAGAATTCGAAATGAGCATGATGAGTGAACTCAAGTTCTTTCTTAGGTTACAACTAAAACAAGAGAAAGATGGTGTACTGATCCATCAACAAAAGTACACAAAAGATCTGCTCAGAAAGTTCAAAATGAATGATTCCAAGCCCATGAGCACACCCATGCATCCTTCTGTTGTGTTGAACAAGGATAAGAATGGTAAGTCAGTAGATCGAAAAGTCTACAGAGGTATGATTGGTTCTCTTTTATACTTTATTGCTAGTAGACCAAATATCATGTTTAGTGCATACTTATGTGCTAGATTTCAAGCTAATCCTAAGGAATCACATCTTAAAGTTGTTAAAAGAATTTTTTGATATTTGCTTGGAACCATTAATTATGGTCTATGGTATGAGAAAACTCAAAATCTTAAGTTAGTAGATTTTTGTGATACTGGAGATCATGTGGAAAGAAAAAGTACCAGTGGAGGATGCCACTTCATTGGAAAATCTCTAATCTTCTAGACAAGCAAGAAGCAAAACTCAATTGCACTATCAACTGTTGAAACTGAGTACATTCCTGCTTCAATTTGTTGCTCACAACTGTTATGGTAAAGTATCAATTATAAGATTACTCTTTAAATTCAATGTTATACATGTTTTCTGTGATAACACAAGAGTCCTATTCTACACTCAAGAGCAAAGCATATTGAGATAAAGAAAAAACCATTTTATAAGGGACTATGTTCAGAAGGGTGTTTTTAAACTAAAATTTATAGATACTTATCATTAATGGGTTGATGTTCTGACTAAACCTCTTCATGAAGATAGATTTTGTTTTATAAGAGATGATATAAATGTGTTTGGATCAAGGCTAAAAGTTTAAGTTCAAATGTTTTCTGGTTAGTTTATGATTTTGAGACTGAATGCCATAGTTTTCTAATCATCATAATACATTGACAAAACTATCAGAATAGTATTAGAAAACTAGTTAAGAAAACCAACCCTAGGTCACCATCAGAAAACTCCTCAGTAAAAATATAGTCGTTATAGTATCCTGACGCCTAGTAATTTGAAAATATAACCATTGGACCCATACTCTCTATGTCAATAAATGCCAAACAATAACTTTCTTTGTTTCTAACAGTTAGAAAAGGTTAAGACTCTATAACTATATGCTCTCACATGTTTCTTAACACTTTGCAACCTTTTTCTTAACTCTTAAGCTTTCTCAACTCTCTTTCTCAAAACCTCTCAAACACCTTCACACACATACACACGGTCTCTCTCTCTCTCTCTCTCTCTCTCTCTCTCTCTCTCTCTTTCTTTCTCTCTCTCTCTCTCTCACTTACCTTCAACATGACTAAGTCTGGAACCACTTCCAAAGCCTCAAAGAAACAAACCCAGCCTACTCAAAACTTGTCTTGCCAAGCATCCATGGAAAGGCAAAGCAAGAAAGTTTATACATCAAAGTCCAAACCCTTCGAAAAGGAGAAGACTATCTCTGTGAGTTTAGAATAAGAGGATGTTCCCAAGAGATCTTTTTTCATCTCCAAACTCAAAGAATATCTTTGATGACCAGTTTAGCCAGTTGTTGCTGGAAAAAGTATCAACCTAGTGGAAATGTCTACATATGAGATGGACGTGTTTGAAGAAATAAGAAAACAAAGATAGGAAAATTTCCTTAAGCTTTATGAATGTGTCTACGCAGTTCTTGTTCATGCTTTCTTTGTTGGAGCTGTTGAAGAAGAAGATAGACTAGTTGGTAGTCTCTATGGAGAAGAAGTCATTATCTCCCTAGAGGTACTTGCTAAAGTTACTGGAGCTAAGAACAAAGGACTTAAGTCCTACAATAGTCTAGACTAGATGGAAGAGAAAAATCTAGTAAAAATTGAAGTTCTTCACTTTATTACTAAAGAAGTTAATGAAGAAAGCCTGACTGCTGATATTTTGTTGAACAAAGCAAGGTTTTTGCATGCCTTACTTGTTCAATTCATTCTACCTCGAGCTGGAAGTAAAAAAAGAGTCACCAACTCTGATGTTACTATGTTGTACCGCCTACTTGCAAGGAAGAGAATCAGTCATCCTTACTTGATTTTGTAGCACATGCCTACTACTCTTAATGCCCCTAAGAAGACTACTTGAATTCCTTGTGGGATGCTGATGACCAAAATCTTCAAGCATTATGGTCTAAATCTGGATCATGAAGTTTCTGATCCCCCTGGTCTAGAGTTCACTTACAACAATCTAAAGCTAATGCACCTTGACTTGCATCCTATTCTGAAGGTGGATGCTGAGAAAATAAAGAAGAGAAAACAAAAGGAAAAAAAAAAAAAAGAAAAGAAAAGAAAAAGAAGGAAGAAAAGAAGGAAATGAAGGAAGAAAAGAAAAAAAAAAGATATTATGATGATGATGATGATTCACCAAATTTACCTGCTCCAAAGTCAAAAGTTGTTGATGTTTTGACTAAGGAGGTAATAGAAAGAAGAACCAAGAGGACACTCAACTCTAAAGCTCTAAAATCATATGTTATTGATGTGCTGACTCGAAAAGCCAGAGAAAAAAGAACTAAGAGGAACTTGACCCTCTGTTTGAAGTTGGATTCAATGAGGAGAAGAAGAAGAAGAAGAAATAGAATCTGAAACTTTTGAGAAGAAAAGAAAAAGCAAAGAGAAAAGTGTGGCTGAAGAAATCCTTGTTATGCAAGAAGAAGAAGAACCCCAAAGCTTCACGAAGATGATCTGAGAAATTGATCTGAATATGGAAGCATGAAATCTAATGGAAGAAGAAACTACAAAAGACGTTGGATCCTCTTATTTTGAGAAGAAAAGAAAAAGCAAAGAGAAAAGTGTGGCTGAAGAAATCCTTGTTATGCAAGAAGAAGAAGAACCCCAAAGCTTCACGAAGATGATCTGAGAAATTGATCTGAATATGGAAGCATGAAATCTAATGGAAGAAGAAACTACAAAAGACGTTGGATCCTCTTATAATCCAAACCATTTTGAAAGTAGAAGAAGAAGAAGAAGAAGAATCTGAAACTTTTGAGGAGAAAAGAAAAAGCAAAAGGAAAAGTGTGGCTGAAGAAATCTTTGTTATGCAAGAAGAAGAAGAACCCCAAAGCTTCACGAAGATGATCCAAGAAATTGATCTGAATATGGAAGCAGGAAATCTAATGGAAGAAGAAACTATAAAAGACGTTGGATCCTCTTATAATCCAAACCATTTTGGAAGAAGAAATAGAATTTGAAACTTTTGAGAAGAAAAGAAAAAGCAAAGAGAAAAGTGTGGCTGAAGAAATGCTTGTTATGCAAGAAGAAGAAGAACCCCAAAGCTTCACGAAGATGATCTGAGAAATTGATCTGAATATGGAAGCATGAAATCTAATGGAAGAAGAAACTACAAAAGACGTTGGATCCTCTTATTTTGAGAAGAAAAGAAAAAGCAAAGAGAAAAGTGTGGCTGAAGAAATCCTTGTTATGCAAGAAGAAGAAGAACCCCAAAGCTTCACGAAGATGATTTGAGAAATTGATCTGAATATGGAAGCATGAAATCTAATGGAAGAAGAAACTACAAAAGACATTGGATCCTCTTATAATCCAAACCATTTTGAAAGTAGAAGAAGAAGAAGAAGAATCTGAAACTTTTGAGAAGAAAAGAAAAAGCAAAGAGAAAAGTGTGGCTGAAGAAATCCTTGTTATGCAAGAAGAAGAAGAACCCCAAAGCTTCACGAAGATGATCTAAGAAATTGATCTGAATATGGAAGCAGGAAATCTAATGGAAGAAGAAACTACAAAAGACGTTGGATCCTCTTATAATCCAAACCATTTTGGAAGAAGAAATAGAATTTGAAACTTTTGAGAAAAAAAGAAAAAGCAAAGAGAAAAGTGTGGCTGAAGAAATCCTTGTTATGCAAGAAGAAGAAGAACCCCAAAGCTTCACGAAGATGATCTGAGAAATTGATCTGAATATGGAAGCATGAAATCTAATGGAAGAAGAAACTACAAAAGACGTTGGATCCTCTTATAATCCAAACCATTTTGAAAGTCTTGGGCAAGCTATTGCCTCAGCTGTTGAAGCAATCTTCAGTACATCTCCTGCATCACCTCTGAAGTCACCTCACTTTGATGCAACCCAAACTAAACCTCCTACACCAATACTTGAAACTGTTTAGAAAACTATTGCTGAACTTTTCATTTCTAGTCCTATTGAAAATAAGTTTGTGTTGATCAATCCATCTACCTTTTCTACATCTTTGTTTTTTTCTAGTGAAGAGATTTCTGTTGAAGTTCTTGCTACATATACAAAAGGCTCTGATGCTTATCAGACTCCTTCCCAACTTGAGAAATCTACACCCTTAGCACTTGAGTATACTATTTGCCCTTAGAAAACCTCTTGATCAGAAAAGTCATCTCATCGAAAGAAAGGTTATTTTCTAAAGTTTTTTTAATTACTCTAATATAAACAATCTTTTTAGAAAAGAATGGTTTGACATCATCAAAAATAGAAAATAATGTTAGCTCCAAAATCTTAAAAAACCTCATAGAATGCTTAAGTTTTTACTTGAGATTAAGTTTTAATGACTAACAAACTAATACTTTTCTAAGTATAACTTGAGTAACTATAAAAAAAACTCATTGCACTCTTAGATTTTTGATCACTCATAGTCAATAAACTTGTCTATCTTATGAAATTTACTAATATGTGACTTGAGGTGTGTTAGAACTTGAAACTCAATTTAGATATGAGAAACACTAGCTTCAAACACGTGGCTCTTCAAAAAGTTTATGAGAAAGTTGCTTAGAAATACATGAGAAAACATGATAAGAAAACCTATCGAAAAGTAGATCAGAAAACCATCAGAAAATCACGATTAGAAAAGCACTTCAAGGACAAATGTCAAAGACATCCTTCCTACTTATACTTATTTCTGTCACCAAACAACCCTCCTAGTCAAAATGAGAACGTTGGAAAGCTGCCAAAAAGCTCAATAGAAGAAGACAAAATAACGACTAATTTCCTGATGCACCAAAAAAGCTACCTAACGCATTAAATGAGTTCTTAGTGCTAGAATTCATCCAAGGCTATAAATTGAAGATCATTTGAAGCATTTAAGGTCATAATACTTGGTTGTTGAAGAGAATTTATTGTTAAGAAAAATGATGTTGTTTTCTGAATGTTTTCTCAACTCTAAAATATCTTTCTAATCTAAAGAAAGTTCTTCTACTCATATTCTTTATATACTCTTAGTAGAAGAAAAGTTGTTAGTTCTGATTACTTTGTAATATTCACTCTTGGAGTGTTAGTGTTGCAACCGGGATAGCGGCGGGATAACGACTTAAATTAAAAAATTTAAGGAGTTGCCACCAATTTTATTTTTATTAGAAAAAATTAGAAAATAAAAAAAGATGATCTACGTTCAAAAACTCAAGTTCGGGAGTCTAATTATGCATAGGAAAGGGTGAAGACTAAACTCCACAACACCCCTAATACATCCATCCTAAGACGGTTACCTTAAATCAGTTGCGCAAATTTTTATGACTCTTAAAAATATTTACTTTACCCGTTTATTAAAAGATAAACTAAATAAACAAAAAAATTATGAAAATTTAGTTTTGGCTTGACAGAATTGAGATTCCGCTTCTACGTATCCTTCGATGCAATAAGGAATTCAAAGTCACGTCGTTCTTTAAAAAACGATTGTGGGTTGATTATTTTTAATTTTGAAAAGATTTTTGTTTTGAAAATTCATTTGATATTTTTTATTTTAGAAAAGAAAGAATCATCAAGTTGTCATAACTCAGACGATTCAAAAAGTTATAAGATTAACATGTTGTCACAACTCAGTTAACCTAGTTTTATTCTTCTCAACAAAGTTCAAACATTTTATTATTATATAAAAAAATGAATCATCAAGCTGTCACAACTTAAATGATTTTAAAAATTACAGAATTAACAAGCTGTCACAACTTAACTAATCCCAATAAAAAAAAACTTTCATTTGTAAAGTTAATGCGAGATCACCGTTTAAAACATAGATCAATAAAACAATAAACATACCAATTCAATAAGTTAACAAAGGAAAACAAGACATTATTTTTTTTAAATAAAAAAACTCAAATGTCAATATTTTTTTTTGTATCAAGCAACTAAAACTCAAAAAAAAAAAAAAAAATAGAATGGTCAGCCCTAAAACAAAGTAAAAGCCCAAACTTACTAAAATCCAAAGACCAAATAGTAACAAAAAAAACAAGTAAGTGATAAAAAAAAGAAAGGATGCTGTAATTGAAAATGAAGCATATTAGAAAGGGGGGGTCAAACATTAGGGGCCAAAGAACCAACGAAATGAAGAGAAATGGAGGCACGACGGTTCAAACTGCGAACGACGATGGGAGGGGGGTTTGGTTGGCCATGACTGGCTTGGCTCGTGGGGTCATATGGTGGTGGGCATGGTGGTGCGGGTTTGGAGGTTGTTGGATCCATAGAGGATCGAGATGGCTACGGTGGGTTGAGCAGCTCGTTCCGAGATCTGGTTCAAGGTGGCTACGGATCAGATGAGTTTTTAGCCATGGCAGTGGCTGAATGGGGTTCTGGTTGTGAAATAGGTGGCGTCGTGGTGGGGTTCTGGTTGTGGTGGACGGTGGATCTGCTAGCGGCTGCTGGCATGGTTTTATGGTGGCGCGTGGCTAGATGGCATGGTGGCTGTTGCTGGGTTGGGTGTTCCGTGGAAGGTCACGGTGGAGGGAGGAAGAAAGGCGGGTTAGATTTGGTGGTTTGTGGTGGACAAGTGGGGGATAGGGGTGCGGTACTAGATGTGGTGGTTTGGTGGGTTGGGTGTTCCATGGAGGGTCAAGATGGAGGGAGGAAGAAAGGTGGGTGGCACATGATTGATGGGGGTTTTGGGCCATGGTGGTGTTCTATTTTGGTATTGAGCTCGGTGGGATGGGAAGAGAGGCTCCGTATGGCTGGGGGAGAGGACGGTGTAGTTGCACGGTGGTTCCGTTTAGTTAGCTTCGTGGGAGGCGCAGTGAAGTGGCTTCATGGTGGTTCTCGTGGTGGTTTGGAGTTTCTATTTTGGGTGGTACAGAGAAATTTGTTTATGGAGGAAGATGGTGATGTTCCTTGGTTCAAAATACAGGGATGGTGAAGGTTGAAAGAAGAGCCATTGTGATTTTTGTAGCATATGCTTCTTGGTTATTGAAGAGGAATGAGGAAATGAAGGTGGACTGTGAAGTCCATGAAACAAAGCAAACTAACCAGATTTACATGCTCATCAGATTTTTTTTTTTACCTTCAACTGGACGTCGAAAAATGGCTGATAAAGAACAAAAATGGTTTAGCTTCCAGAAAAGATCATTCTTTTTACTTCATTTTCTCTCTAATCTTTCATAAGCTATGTTTCCTCAGAAGCTCCTCATCCTTTCTGTTTTTCTCTCTGATTTTTCTAGAAGAAAGCCAACCCCCTCAAATTCTCATATTATCTCTTATATAACCAAGTTTCATGAGGATCCAAACAAAACAATCGTGGGGGGCAAGAATTGTGTAATCGTGCAATGCAGCTGCAGCTGCAGTAATGAAAATGGGGAGCACAACAACATTGTCTATTATGGCATTGTGTGTACGTGAGTGAGTGGGTGTGGAAGTGAGTGGGCTGTGCAGGTGCTTGGTTAGAAAAGGAAAAAAGAAGGTGAATTTGGATCATACTCTAAATGGAAAAAGACAAAAGGGAAAGGAAGAGGCTGCAACGACAACCTCCTCTCCTTTTATTTTATATATTTTTTATTTATTTTTTGTAAGAATTTTTGTAATCCTAATTGAATGGGCTAAATAAGCTTTTGGGCTGAACAAGAATGGACTAAGCAAAAGGAAACACTCATCATGTTATTAATTTATTTTTATTTTTATTTTTTTAATAATGAGAAAATGAATTAAAAAAAGTCCGGACAAAATTTAGTGTTCACAGTTGCCTATCTTTACTAGTTTATTAGAGATTATGAATAACCGTAATTTTTCATATTATCGTCGTAAGAAACGAGTAAAGATGTGAGCTTAAATTTTGTTCGGCAATGCATGAGATAATGTGAATGGACAAGAAAAAGATGTTGATTGAAAACTAATGAGCTCGAATGCGGATTTACGAGGTGTCGTAGCATTGTTAATCCTACCAGGGTGAAGCTCAGCGTAAAGCGAGAGACGTCACCACATTGTCAATAAGTTGTTGCAACTCAATTGATGTTTATTGATCAAAAGAGTTTTTTTTATTTTTTTTATTTTTTTATTTTTTTTAGAAATAAAGTTGGGTGACCTCGTGACTTGAAATGTAAAAAGCAATGGGCTTGGCCTGAAATTTAAAAGACAATGAGTATCTGGTGTCCCGAAAATTAAAAAGATTAGTGTAGTGTTTTCCATTGTGCATAACTTGTGTTGTTTATGTTTTTGCCTACTTTTACATGTTGTATGTCTAGGCCTTCTAGTAGTCATTTGCTGAACATTCATTGATCCTAACATTGAGGGAGCTTTGCATGCACTTGATAGGACTCGTAGGCTTAGTGAGAGGATAGTTTCTCAGATTGAAGGGCAGTGGGTATCTGGCATCCCAAAAATTAAAAGGCATTGGGTATCTGATGTCCTTAAAATTAAAAGGCATTGGGTATCTGGCATCTCGAAAATTAAAAAGCAGTGGGCATCTAGTGTCCCGAAAATTAAAAGGCAGTGGGTATCTGGTGTCCCAAAAATTAAAAAGCAGTGAGTATCTGACATCCTGAAAATTAAAAAATAGTGGGTATCTGGCATCCTAAAAATTAAAAAGTAGTGGGTATTGATAATCACATATTTTGTTCATTAAGAAACCCTTATGTTTAGTTATTTACACTCTTCATGTACTTAATTGACTGAATTTGATTATGTTTTGTAAGTTTGAACTCGAATCGGACTTAATTGATTTTTTCAGCATTATTCGGGTCTTACACTGTTTCTGTATTTTAGCCATATCTTGAGTTCTAAATGTCTGATAATTATGAATTTTACCTTATAGGAAAGATAAGAGAGAGCTCTACAACTTTGATGAAGAGCTCAAAGTCAATTTCAGACATCTAGTGGAGCTAATTGGGCATGGAAATCAGAATACGGGATTTGTGACTGGAACCCGAACAGTGTGTAGTAACCAGAACATATATCGAGTTTGGGTTTATAGAATGGGCTGAAAATTTGTAATCTGAAAGTTAAGACCCATATGTACAACTTTCATGACAAACACAAAACTTGATTCGGGCTCCTTGATGGAGATATTGGGTCTGAAAGTCAAAACAGAGGTGCTGAAACTGGTCCTGAGCAGTCTGTAATAATTGGGTCATATCTTGGGATGTAGGACGAATTTTTGGGTGCTTCCAGAGCCATTGGAAAGCTTAGACAATTTCCTAGAACTTTCATGAAGATCACTTGGCTCAGAAATGACGAAATCAATGAGTTCAGCAATGAATACTTTCGGAGACAAGGAAGCTCACCAACCAAGTTCACCTACCAATCTCACCTACCAAGCTCACCTACTAATTCCACCTACTAATCTCATCTACCCATCTACTACTACTCTGAATCCTCTATAAAAGGAAGCATGTAGAGAGCTCTAAACACAACACACACTTGGTGTTAGAAATAGCTTTTCATAGTTCTTGTATATTTTTCCTTCATTGTAATGGAGAGCTAAGTCACTTCTAGTCAATTCGGGACTCTTGAAGAGATTGTGGCTTGGATTCTTGAGACCTTGGTTATGTAATGTATTTGATTTATATTTGAATTCCTCTTCTCTTTTTCTTCGTTCTCTTGATCTTGAATGCATGAATGGTGATTGTTTATGTTTGATCCGATTTGATCTTGGTTTAAGATTAAGTATTGTGATGAAATTTAAAACTGATTGATCTGAACTAATCACATAATTGAAGAGGTTAGGTTCTTGATTTGTGCCTAGGTTAATTGAATTCGGTGCTTAAATTGACATATATTTACATGAATGGTGCGATTGCAGATTTGTGTTTATCACTTGTCAATTGAATTCCGGATGATTGTCTAGTATGAATTTCGGATCGATGCGAGAGATCTCGGTTAGATCCAAGTTAACCATTTAAATGTATTTCGGTGTTTGTTGAAAGGTCATGATTGAATCCACCTAATCTCGGATAGATTTGAATTGATTCTTTTAATTGTTATTTCTCTTTAAATCACATCATCTGCGATCCTTGAACCATCAAAACCCCCTTTTTCTAACTTTAACTTGATTTGATCAAATTGCATCTACGATCCTTGAGGAGACGATCCGGTGTTGTTCACTATACTACAAGTTTAGGTAATAACTTCGGTTATAATTTTGACTGAGTTCGGCGCTCGTCAGGTATCTGGTGTCTCGAAATTAAAAAGCAGTGGGTATTTGGTGTCCCGAAAATTAAAAAGTAGTGGGTATCTGATGTCTCAAAATTAAAAAGCAATGAGCATCTAGTGTCCCGAAATTAAAAAGTAGTGGGCTTGGCCCAAAATTTAAAAAATATTGAGTATCTGGTGTCCCGAAATTTAAAAGGCAATAGGTTTGACCCGGAATTTAAAAGACATTGGGCTTAGCATGAAATTTAAAAGGATTGGACTTGGCCCAAAAGATTTTTCTTTTTCTTTTTCTCTTTTTTTTTAGGAAAGATCATTAGGTCATGGACCTAAATTTTGTAAAAACATGGTTATCAAATCAAGGATTGGAGATTATTATTTTTTGTTTTTTTTTAAAAAAGATATCATTAGGCCATGAACCTAAATTTTTTGTGAAAGCTACCAAGTCAAGGACTTGGAATTTTTTTTTTTTGACACTTCACCACGTCATGGACCTAGAATTTTTTTTTTTAGCTTTTGTCTATTCTTCTATAGTGAAGCTTGATGTGAAAGCCAAATATGTCACTTTCAAAGCTGTTGCGGCTTATTATCTCATGAAAGGATGTTGTACTGTTCATTCCTATAACTCAAAATTTAAAGAGTCTGTCAATAGATTGAAAACATCATATCAAAATCTTTCATTTGCATTCTTAATGCTAATCGCTTTCTCAGAAAACTTGATCCATCAAACTCGGGTACAAACTCTCATAAACTAGGGCTTATCAACTTATTTCAAATTCCTTGGGATCTTCAATCATTGAGTATCTTTTCTTTCAAGTTTGCCCATTAGGCACACGGTCCCTCTCTTCTTCCTAGCTTTCTTCACAATCTTCACTTCTATCCTTTTTTTTTTTGTACTTCTTATTTCTGGTTTATCCCTTAGGATAACATTTCCCCTTCAATTGGAACTTACAAGTTCTTTTCAGTCTAAATTGCTCATCAGGGAGTTACCATTAGATGGTCAAATCATAGTATTGTACTCATATTCACCTAACCTGAAGCATTACATAACAGACATACATGAATTCAAAAGTACAATAGAAAAGAAATGAACAACTTCTAGATCGGTCTTGGAAGTTTAACTAGAAAGAGGGTATTTACAAAGGATGAGTATATGAAAAAAGACACAAAAATGGTATAGGATTCAAAGAGGTGTTGCCCCAGTATGGATTGGTTTGACCTTTATGAAAGTAATCTTTAGTTGCCTAATGGGCATTATGGCCAATGATTTACATCAAGTCAAATTGAATCAAAGAGAAATTTGCCCCAGTGTAGGTCAAATTGAACTGAAGAGAAATTTGCCCCAGTCTAGGACTGAGTTGAATAAGGAAGACACCCAAATGACCATAAGATTTGCCCTAGCGTAGGTTAAATTGAACCAAGGAAAAGAAAAAAAATTGACCCAGTTTGGAATCGAATTAAACAGGGCGAAAACTTGTCCTAATGTAAGGCCAAGTTGAACTAAAAAAATTGTCCCAGTGTAGGCTAAACCGAGCTAGAGAAAAATGCTCTAGTGTAGAGCCAGCTCGAACAGGATAGAAACTTGTCCTTGGGTAAGTCTCGTTTTTTTTCTTTTTTTTCTTTTTTTAAGAAGCAATGAACTAGATACTTAGATGAGTATAACCTTTTGTCTCAAAATTAAAGCTTATGAAAATAAAAGCAATCATTCATTGATCAGAATGGACTTTTTAAGGGTTATAACTTGGCCAAGGTTAGTGGTTATGAAATGAAAGATATAAGGCTCAAACAAGTGTTTAAGGGTTAAATGGGACCAAGGATCTTTATTCAAAGTTGAACTTTGTCAATTGCTTTTACATTTTCAAGCACACTTTTCTCTTATTGTTCTTCGTTTCTTCCCTTTTTCTTTTCACTCCAATCATTCACCTTTGTCATGACCCATTTTATTTCATTTTCTTTCTTCTTTCTCTTCTATTCCTTTTTATGTTTTTTTTAGTTTTTCTTCAAAAGAAATTTTTCACTTCTTGCCCCTTTCACCTTTTCTCTTTTTTCATTATGCTTTAAAATAATCACCATGACAAATAACCTTTGTTTTGTGCTATCCCCTAATATAGGGATGATCCTCGTCCAGGGTTTATTGAAGAAAACTTTCAAGCTCAAAAAGGGACAACGAGAGATAGTGAAAAGATGAATTCTTGTGAAGGAGAGAGAAAGATGGCCAATCTTCATTTCAAATCTTGAGGGCTCATTTTCAAAAAAATTTAATTTAGAGACAATAGGATAATGCACGTCAAGTGATTACTTCTTTGCTCCATTTTATTTTTCTTTTCGATTCATTTTTTCTTTTCTTCCCCCCTTTTTGCCTTAGAAAAGGGCACCTACACACGTGGGCTTCATGACCACAAAAAGTTTTTTTTTTTTTAAGAATGAGAGTCCAATGGGATCCGAACCAAAAGAAATCAAGTAAAGGAAAGGAAAGAATGATAAGAAAGAAACCACAAGAACATGAGTGCTAAGAATGTTGAGATCCATACAAATCTATCATATTAATGCTTCAAGAAAGTTTACATAAGTTCAAGTATCACAAAAGTCTAAGATGGAAATCACATCAATAAATGCCACAAATCTCCAATTGTTCATAGGTTCTGAGTTACTTGAGGACGATTGGTATAGACAGGATGAGGTAGGACATATGAATGCGGCGAAGGAACATTATTGATTTAGTATGAGGTTTGGTAAGCACTGACTTCTTCCTCTTCCTCCCTTGTCAGTTCCACCATTTTAGGAAAATTACTCTCTATATGTCCAGCAGGTAACTTACCTGATCTTGCAAGATTCTCAATCCTTTCTCCAGCTGAAATTAAGTCAAAAAAATCTCCATAGGTAGCACTTACCATCAACCCAATAAAATGTGCTCATAAGGTCCCCATAAAGTACAAGCTCATCTCTGATGAAGTCAGTGGTGGTTGAACCTGGGCTGCCAACATTCTCCATCTTTGAGCATATTGCTTGAAAGTCTCATCACTCTTCTTTTGCATTGCTCCTAGTTGTTCTCGGGTAGGTGCAGTGTTGATGTTGAATCAATATTACCCCAAGAATAGATTTGTCAAATCATCTCAATGAGAAACGTTTGAATGATCAAGTTGCACATACCATTCCAAAGCCGACCCAGTCAGACTTTCACGGAAAAAATTGATTAGGAATTTTTGATCCCGTGACCAAATGACCATTTTAGTGATGTAAGTCTTCAAATGAAACTTTGGATTGGTGCTTCCATCGTACTTTGAGAAATCTTGAATTTTGAAGTCCTTAGGGATGTTGAATTTAACCTTCAAGCATAGTTCATCGATTCCCATCGAGCTATATAAATTAGGGCCTTAAATGGCTCTAATTTGCTCTTGCATCTTTTCAATCAATTCATCTCTTGATTTTTCTCTTTCTGAGTTACTATCAGGAATATCTTCACTAGCTGCTCATGAGTGCCTTCTGCATTGTTATTCTCCCCTTCAGGATTTCTATTCATAGAATCGTCCTCTTCATTCGCATTGTTGTTTGCATTTGCATTAACTCCAGTGCCAACAGAAGCTCCATTTGTTGTTCTAAGGATCTCAGTTAATTGTCTTAGTAAATCTTCAACCCTTGTTTGTCCTTCTGCCATTATATTGATTCTTTCCCTCATTTCATCCATCTCTTGATTTAAATTTCTTTCTGAGCTTGACATCTCTTTTAGCCAAGTTTGTAGCCTTGTTCCATAGTTTTGAGTTTGTGTGCTTTGCGTTTTCTAAGGACGAGCAATGGTTCAAAACTTTTACCTGAAAATTATGAAAATTAAATTATTATTTTTCAAGAGATTATGTTCATTATTTGTTAGAGGATCGTTAGTGGTTTTATGCCAAGTAGATTTAAAGTGAGTATCTTCGATCTTTGTTTACCATGGCTATTACCCAGAACGTTTTGTTCAAAAGTATTGAGCCTCAAGTGAAATATGGGATCAGAAAATAAGTATCGAGACAAGCATACTTCATTCATTCAACTGAAAAGATATGACAATTAAATACATTGTTTCATAGTTGAATACATCATGACCTAGCTGAATAAGACTATTCCCTATCTGAATACACCTTGGCCATCTGTTTTATCTGTCCTATTAGGTCTTTATAGTACTCAATGAAGTCACTAATTTCTACCGGTGTCTCAAAAGGATTAACCATCTTATCAGCCTTCCTCAAATGATATAGGGTATCTGCAATTACCGAATTAGCCAAACATGCTAATTTTGCAAAGTGACTCATCCAAAAATACGCTTCTTCCTTCCATCCACTAATGTCGTCTTTTTGTTGTTCCACCTGATTCATCAGTTCCTTTATTTTTTCCTGCTCTTATTATAATACCACCTCATATTCTGTAATTGTCTCTTTCATGTGGAATTTCTTATTTTTTTATCATATTTTCATATCGCTCAGATGTCATTTTCATCTACTGCCTCATTTCTTCTACCAGTCGCATCGCATTACTCTAGGTTAATTTGGCATTCTTGAGCTGCTCCTTAAGTTATTGATTTTCAGCTGTAGCTCTGTTTCTTTCTTACTTTTGGAGTCCTAATTCCTTGTTTGCGGCCCCCAGACAACGTTTGGTCTTCAGTAGGTAATAATGTTCCATCTTCATCTTTTTGTTAGCCCCTTCGAGAATGTGGTCCTTTTTAACATTTTCTCGCTTCAAGGCTGCACATTCATGACGAGTCTCTCTCAACTCACCTTCCATCTTCTCCCTTTCCTTTTCCATCTTTGTGATCCTAGCTTTCATTTCTTTTGTCTCTTCATTTTCAATCAAAACTGAGGCTGAAAATCCATCAACCAAAGGAATTGTCAGGGCCTTAAATGGCAACTTGATTTCCTGAACTCTGTCTTTAACCTATTGGCGGTAACTTTCCTTGGCTGCACAATTTCTAATTCTCAGTTCTTTTCCTCTTGGGATGATTTAGTCCTAAGCACTTCAGATCTTCTGAAGTGACTCAGTGTTTTTCATGTCAGCATAGTAAAGAACAAAAAGGTTATGTGGACTTTCGTAGGTGGTCCCATTATGGGATAACCAAGTTGTCGCTATACCAAGGCTGGATTGTAATTGATACACCCTCGTGTACCCATAAGGAGTACATTTGGGAATCCTCCACACTAGTCGATGATAGCTTCTACATCTTTCCATCGAGGATACCATCTAATCTGCTTTTCATCCAATTCCGCTAAATGGTCCTCCCATTCACGACTGCTCTTATTCTTTAGCTGGTACATATTGAAGTCAGGGATAGGGCACTCTGTTCTGTATGATCTGTTGAAAACACGAGTTGTGAGCCAAACATATAACATCAGCAAGTAACAGAGAATTCTCTTGCCATTCTTTTCGTGGCAAAAGTTCAGGGTGTAATAAACATCTGCGAGAATGGCTGGAATCGGGTTGTCGGTGTTAAACTTGTAAGCTAGGAACACATCAATCACTGCATAATCCACATAGTCATCAATATTAGGGAACAGACTAGGCTATAAATGATGAGGGCCAACACATCTATGAAAGCATCCCAATCTCCACTTTTGGCTAAGTGACACATATGTCCCTCGAGGTATTCACTTGAAAACCCTTTGGTTTTGTTCTTATTCTATTGCGCACCTTATAAGTCTCTAGCGTGCACTTTCAAAACATTTGCTACAGTCTGGATGGATGTGTAGTATCCTATATAAAAGTATGGCTTTTTACCCTCCAACGATAAACCTAGAATCTGCTCAAATTCTTCCAAAGTGGGGGCTAGCTGGAAATCTTGAAAGGTGAGACATCGAAGAGGAGGGTCATAATATTGGGCCACTGCAGTAATCGCTTCCCCTTGCACATTTACCTCTAACAGGTCTAGAATCTTCCCATACTTTGCTGCGAGTGTCAAATGTTGGGTTTTCTTTAGCATTCGACCTATGATCACTAGGCTCTCAGTGTTAACTTTCTTGGCCTTGAGTCGCAGAGTTTTCTTCAAGGTCAGATCCTTGTGATCTGATCCCATATTTCTTTCCATCAAAGATACTCACTTCAAATCTTGATTGAGTTTAATGGTTCTCTAACAAATTTTCCTGAGGAATGACAAAGAGATTAGAGTGTAGTAAGAAGCATGATGCAAAGATGCAAAGTATTATTATTATTATTTTATTTTCTTTAGAATGAATGTAATGATAAATAATTGGTCTATTAATAGTGACTTGCACCCTCCTTTTTTCAAAAATAAAACTTCTTTCTCCTTTTATTTTCAAGTAAAAAGACCACACTACTTATTATGTATATGTACAAAAGCAATTATGAAATGGATAAATTTTAAGGTAAGAAGAAGATATGCTCCCTTTGTGCCCTAAGGGATTGCCTTAAATTTGAAGAGTTCTACCCTAAGGATCTATGAGTCTTTCTGATTCGTGAGAACTCTCATTAGGTGACTATTCTATTCTAAAGGCCTCTAGAGCTAAGTTTCATTTCATAATGTTGACCACAAACAGTGAGTAAACCACCAAGTGCGGGACATTTATGAAAAATGCACACTCTAGATGAGGTTTTCACAATAACTAAACATGATGTACATCCAAAATGGCTACCACTATGCAACCTCTACTTAACTTAAGCTTCACTCAGACCGAGGTATAGGGCCTCACTCGAATGTGTGTGAGAAATGTGTAAGTGCGGTGTACGTAGGGATCATATAAACCTTTATAATCCTAAAACTACCCACCTCCTGCAAAACAAAGCAAACACAACACAAATTTCTAAAGGTTCTCTATCCTAAGATTTGCTTAACAAATAAAAAATTACAATTAAAATAATCAATAAACAAATTAAATAAAAAAAAAAAAACAAAAAAGGTAAAATAAACATATAAATGTCACAATATTTGCACAACTAATTTACGAAGGCTTAACTCTCAAAAGTCCCTAGTGGAGTCACTAACTGTTGCAACTGGGATCGCGGCAGGATAACGACTTAAATTAAAAAATTTAGGGAGTCGCCACTAATTTTATTTTTATTAAGAAAAATTGAAAAACTAAAAAAGATGATCTACGTTAAAAAACTCAGGTTCGGAAGTCTAATTATGCATATGGAAGGGTGGAGGCTAAACCCCACAGCACCTCTAATACATCTGTCCTAAGACAGTTATCTTAAATCAGTTGTGCAAATTTTTATGACTCTTAAAAATATTTACTTTACTTATTTATTAAAAGATAAACTAAACAAACAAAAAAATTATGAAAATTTAGTTTTGACTTGACATAAGGAATTCAAAGTCACTTCGTTCTTTAGAAAACGATTGTGGGTTAGTTATTTTTAATTTTGAAAAGATTTTTGTTTTGAAAATTCATTTGATTTTTTTTTAGAAAAGAAAGAATCATCAAGTTGTCGCAACTCAGACGATTCTAAAAGTTACAAGATTAACAAGTTGTCGCAACTCAGCTAATCCAGTTTTATTCATCTCAACAAAGTTCAAACATTTTATTTTTGTATAAAAAAACGAATCATCAAGCTGTCACAACTTAGATGATTTTAAAAGTTACAGGATTAACAAGTTATCACAACTCAGCTAATCACAATAAAAAAAAACTTCCATTTGTAAAGTTAATGCAAGATCATTGTTTAAAACATAGATCAATAAAACAATAAACATACCAATTCAATAAGTTAACAAAGGAAAACAAGACATTAGTTTTTTTTTTAAATAAACAAAACTCAAATGTCAATATATTTTGTTTTGTATCAGCAACTAAAACTCAAAAAAATAATATAGAATGGTCAGCCCTAAAACAAAGTAAAAGCCCAAACTTAACGAAATCGAAAGACTAAATAATAACAAAAAAAAACAAGTAAGTGATAAAAAAAAAAAAAAACGATCTTTGGAATTGAAAATGAAGCATATCAGAAAGGAGGGGTCAAACATTAGGGGCCAAAGAACCAACAAAATGGAGAGAAATGGAGGCACGACAGTTCAAACCGCGAACGACGGTGGGAGGGGGTTTGGCTGGCCATGACTGGCTTGGCTGGCCATGATTGGCTTGGCTCGTGGGGTTGTATGGTGGTGGGCATGGTGGTACGGGTTTGGAGGCTGCTGGATCTGTGGAGGACCGAGATGGCTATGGTGGGTTGAGTAGCTCGTTCCGAGATCTGGTTCAAGGTGGCTGCGGATCGGAGGAGTTTTTGGCCATGACAGTAGCTGAGTGGGGTTCTAGTTATGAAATTGGTGGCGTCGTGGTGGGGTTCTGGTTGTGGTGGACGGTGGATATGCTCCCAGCTGCTGGCATGGTTTTATGGTGGCACGCGACTAGGTGGCGTGGTGGCTATTGTTGGGTTGGGTGTTCCGTGGAGGGTCATAGTGGAGGAAGGAAGAAAGATGGGTTAGATCCGGTGGTTTGCGGTGGACGGTGGGGGGTGGGGGTGCGGTACTAGATGTGGTGGGTTGGGAGTTCCGTGGAGGGTCACGGTGGAGGGAGGAAGAAAGGTGGGTGGCTCATGGTTGATGGGGGTTTTGGGTCGTGGTAGTGTTCTATTTTGGTATTGAGCTCGGTGGGATGGGAAGAGAGGCTCCGTATAGCTGGGGGAGAGGACGGTGTAGTTGCGCGGTGGTTTCGTTTGGGTAGCTTGGTAGGAGGCGCGATAGAGGGGCTTCATGGTGGTTCTCATGGTGGTTTGGAGTTTCTGTTTTGGGTGGTATTGAGAAATTGGTTTGTGGAGGAACATGGTGATGTTCCTTGGTTCAAAATACAGGGATGGTGAAGGTTGAAAGAAGAGCCATTGTGATTTTTGTAGCATATGCTTCTTTGTTATTGAAGAGGAATTAGGAAATGAAGGTGGACTGTGAAGTCCATGAAATAGAGCAAACCAACTAGATTTACATGCTCATCAGATTTTTTTTTACCTTCAACTGGATGTTGGAAAATGGCTGATAAAGAACAAAAATGGTTTAGCTTCTAGAAAAGATCCTTCTCTTTACTTCACTTTCTCTATAATCTTTCACAAACTCTGTTTCCTCAGAAGCTCCTCACCCTTTCTGAATTTACTACTAAACTAGTTTTCTGAACTCTGTGCTTAACAAGTTTTATGAACTTTTTCAAGTTTTTTTTGTTAAAAAGAAAAGTTTGTGAAAATTGTTTTCTAATCAAAGGTTATATTAGTAAAAGTTTTTCAAACTTCTAAGAGAAGTCTTCTTAAGCATTCTCACATTGTTTTCTGAACTTTGTTATCTTTATGTTTACTACTTACTAACTACCTGCTCTGATCATCCAAGTTATATACTTGAGTAAGCTATTTTAAGTTTCAGAAAGTTTAAAAAAAGTTTCCAACAAGGCACAATTCAACCCCACTTCTTATGCATTATGCCACCTTTAGAAATAAGTGAGTCTAGGTGTAAGGAATCATTCTCCTCACCCTCTATTTATAAGGAATGGCTTAATGCCAACTGCCACCTACATTCGAGGGTAGTTTGGCCCAAATTTAAAATTCAAAATCATTACAAGGCACGAATACCAAGCGACGACTACATAAATACACTTCCTTGATGGACATATGGCGAAAAGCTGCTAACATGTAGGCAAAGAGACTCCAGCGTAGCAGTGGAAGTGTACCAAGCAAACCAAAGGTCGCAGCCCCATGAACCATGGACCGCTCCAATAACTAACCACCCAAAGTCTAATGAGTAGTGAGACATCAGACCCATTAACAAAATCATTTTTGAGATCATGACCACAAGAGACCCCGCGTTATCTACTATAACCCATCAAAGGCACCCAAACAATGCGAGTTCCATGGTCAAGAGCTAAGTGCGGATGGCCACAAAACCCCTTAAATGTGTAGTGGAGCCAAGTCATTGAGTACGATTAGGGGTGAAAATAGGTTAGGCTACCCGTCATGGGCTTATGGCCTAACCTGCCTGAAGCCTGACCTAGCCTCACCTGTTTACTAAACAAGTTAGGCCAAGACTTTTTTAAAAACTCGTTTAACAAAAATAGTCAGGCTTCAGGCTATCTAACAGGCTTGACAAGCTGATCTGACCTATTTAATTATATATAATATAATATATATTATTATAATAATTATAATTATTAATTTATTATAATATGTTAATATTATTTTTAATTAAATTAAATTTTAATAAAAGTTAGTAATTAAAACCTAAATTAGTAAGTTAGAATGAAAATAACATATTAGAATTAAGTTATAACTTAACGCTCATCTCTTATTTTTATAGATGTTCATCACTTTCTTGCTCTAGTATTTAGTCGATGTGGGACTTGGAGATATACCAAGTTACAAAATTATTGGAAACATAATTGCAAAACATGAAGATTGATGTGTGTGACATTCCTTTTGTTGAGTATGTGTACTGTTTGACTTGTGCTCGTTGAGCTTGGAAAAGATGTCTTCACACATCAAGACTAGAGCAATATAGTAACCTCAAGTATCAATAAAAGTATACTAAAAATGAAGATGAGGTTGGGTAGACGTTGGCAAGAGGGTTGGTCGTGGTCATGGTGCTAGGTGGAAGTTCATTGTGGTTATGGCGTGGCAGCCAAAGAGTATTGGTCATATTAAATTATATACTTTTTAAATTATTAATATATTGAAGTTATTATTTGAAACATAATTCACGTTGGTAGAGTGTTAATAAGGTTACTGTGTTGTTTTTGGGGAAGATGATGGCGAAAATGATGAGCTATGGAGGTTTCATGGTGAAACTTGGTGAGAATATAATATATCTCCAAGTCCTACATCGACCAAAGACTAGAGTAAGAAAGAAAAGTGAAAGATCTATAAAAGTAAGGGGTGAGTGTTAAGTTATAAAAAAAGTATATATTGACATGTTATAATTATGTTATTAAATTAGAATATTATATTTTTAATATAATATTTTAAAAATTACATACTTGTTGGTCTTTTTAAAGGCCTAGGCCTGTTGACCTATTTCAAGGTTTAGGCCTGTTATATGTAAATGTCTGTTTTCCTATTTAAAGGTAGGCCTATTAGCCTATATAAAAACTTGTTGGCCTATTTAAAGATAGGTTTGTTAGCTTATTTAAAGACCTTCTTGCAAGTAGGCCTTTAAATAGACTTTTAGGTCAAGTCAGACTTTTAAAAAGGCCAGGCTATGCCTTAAAAATCGACCCATTTCAGGCTCACAGGCTAGGTCATGCCTTATAATTGGGATAAAAGCTAGACCTGTTTAAAGCAAAGTCTGGCCTGGCTTGACTTGTTTTCACCCCTAAGTATGGCCCAAAGCACTAACCATGATGGAGCTCGATAATATGATAGCCATCAAAATACCAAGCTAGGGGCAATGATTCGAACCAGAGTTTGGGTCTAATAAGGCCAAGCCCATCATCCATCTTAGATGGGACACCCAATCATTAGGAAATATCACCATTCTTATCCAACAAAGAGAATATTCCCCTCTAAATCCCAATCATTGGCTAGCATACCAAATGAGGAAAGTCTTCAGAAACTTCCTCCAAGATATTTATAAGGCAATTAGAAGGATCAATTTGTCCCTAAGCCCTACTTGGACCCAAAGAGACTATCCTCTATAAATAGCTACACTAGCCTCAAGGGTAAGGATCTTTTTCTTCACTGTCTACCTCCTTACACCTTTACTTACTTGAGCGTTGGAGTGTCTTGCAGGTATCCAACTCTCCATTCTCCAAAGTACCAGGAGACTGCAAAAGTGATTTGGATTAGTTCGAGAAGGCTTTTAGCACCCTTTTGACCTCGATACAAATCAGTTGGCCTCCTCTCTTCTTTGTAATTCTCACTAACCTATTTATAGTGATGTGTTAAACTTTTCCATTAGGTCTATGAATCTCAAATTTTATCGCTTAGAGAAAGTCCAATCCCAATCGGGCTACAAATTTTGACTGCCAATGCAAACACAACCTAGGCCATGTTAGTTACCTCAATTTCACGACCTAGGTCGTGTATTTCTCTTCCTTATGCGTCTTGTTACATAACTTTGGCTGTGTTTTGCTCCTCTATTACACGGCCTAGGTCGTGTAGCTCTCTATTCACTCTCGAAACCTGTGAGGTGAGTTTTGTTATCTTCATCAAAGTTGTAAGTCTTTTTCTTAGTTTTCCAATACATCAAAAACTTACCCAATCTGATATTTGTAACAAAAGTTATGCACAAAATATTGCAGTAAGGTCTATAAATTGAGTTCTCACATGCGACCAGGCCATGTTTTCTTCACTTATTGCATGAGCAAGGCCATGTAATGGCCTATGTTGAGTTTTTTTCTTCTATTTTTCTCATGAAAAAGGTTGTGAATGGCTTCATGGACTTGAATCTACGTTAATAATTAAATATTCATGAAAATCACTCCAAAACCTTCAATTTCACACCTGAACACATTCAAAGAAACCAAACATTATTCAAACAAAAGAATATAATCAAAATGTAATGAAATGATTAAGAATAATTCTAAGGAGAGATTAATGGGAATGACAATTAACAATGTTCCTTCCATGAAGTAATAAATCCTGAATTCAATTCAAAACAAGTACTAGATGTGTGTGCTATGGCAACACATCACATAACTACGCTATATCTCAGCCATAGCAAAATAAATTTAGTTGATGGTGCTAGAATTGAGAGAAGAATTCATATTCAAGCCCCCCCCCCCCCCCAAATTTCTTGATATTGGAAGCTGCAAATCCCCTAAGTTAATAGATTCTCCTTCTCCTTTGTGTCGTGCAATCTCCTTTATTAAATGTTAATTATTACAATATTTATAATTTATTAAACATAACTTACAACTAATAAAATTTAAATAAATAACTAAGCAAGATACTAATATACAAAAAAAAAAATTATACCAACCCTTAGGCCACTAATTAAAGAATCAAAAATAAAAATTACTAAATAAAAAACAAAGTATTTAATACATTACAAACTCGAAAAATATTTATTACTTTTTTCTTTAAGTAATTAAAAGTATTTAATAAATGCTATTAAATGTTCCTTAACTAGTATTTTTAAGACACTCGTTAATAAGACTTTAAAAGAAAAAGTATTGAATTAATCTCTCAAGAAATGAGAATGTCCTACATATATATTTTTTTCTTTTTTGATTTTCAACCTATTTAGAAGTGGAATTGGTTATTAATTGATGCAAACCAATTATAGACTTTGTGGTGTATGTGATGCAAACCAATTATAGAGAGAATTATCAAAGATCAAAGTGGTGTCTGTAATAGCAGAGGCAGATCAAAAATGGCACTGACGAAGGTTTTTTAGTGAGTAGTATAGCCTAAAAACAATACCTTTGTCGTCCCCAACATTGCACAGTTCGAGTCGGAGCACCCTTTGCCGAACAATTGAAATCCTCTCTCATCTTGCGTATCTCGATCTCATTCTGCTCATGGTCTTTGATGTCTCTCTCCACTTCATAAGCTCCTTGAACTGGAAGTGGTGACCTTCAAAACACCGTCATCAATGACAAACTCAAGGCTAAAGTCCATGGCTTCTGCAGCCGTGCACTGTATGGTGTTACGGCAAACGTTAAGAACCTAATTTCTATGGTTCTTATAAAAGGAGCAAGTAGGTCATATAGAGACCCAAAACCCATTGAGTTTTCAAGAAACCTAATCTGATCCGATCCAAAATTATATCTAGATCCAAAAACATCTGATCCATCGGATCGAATTTGGCCGGATAGGGTCAAATACTTGATCCATCACCATTACTTAAGTAGGATTGGAATTTCTTTAAACAGAAAGTTTCGAAACATAGGAATCACTGCCAAACTTTGAACTGGATTAGAAGCTATCAGGTAGGAAAAATTTGTTCAAAAATTATGCCCACATTCTATTAGGGAACTTTTTACAATACACTTTTCGAAAATTGAAGTTACATCAAGAAAACAATGCCTAAAATTTGAAACTACAAAAACCTTTGCCAAGAAATTATTTTTTGTGATATGAATATAATAAAGACTAAAGGCTAAAAGCACACACCATTTAACTTCTACATTGTCGGCATACAATCAGTCAATTCTATTCCATATCTCCAGCTTATCTAAATCTTAATAAGTGAATCAAGAAATACCCACAAAGTCACATACCTACCAAACTAGTTGAAGTATACTCAACTCTATTTGATCTGAAATCAACTATAAATTTGGTGCCTGAATATTTACATTATTTAAATCCCTTCAAGCATGTAGAGATACTACCTTGAGATTGTGATCCATTCCTGTATTGCCTTGATAAATTGAAACCATTAAAAATGAGAGATATAAATTTGAGGATTTATGACTTTGTGTTCATTCTCCGAAACCGTAACAAAATCGGGTTTTCCAAGACAGAGACATTAATGTTACTCCAAACCTCCGATTTAGTTGGAAGCTGAGCAATTTTATGTAAAATTTCCATATCTTCGGATGGAACATAACCAAACACAGTGTATGCATTTCTCCATTCCTTGTGATTAGCCAGGCTGATGAAGAATTCTGGACCAGAACCAACCCATGCAACAGATCCTCTTCTTATGGTAGGACAGTATTCTTTTGGAATATCCTGGAATACAGACCCATGGGAATCCAATGTTCCTTGAATTAGTGCAAAAGGAGGACCAAATGGAGCCTACATCAAATTCAAATTCAAAAACACGAACAGAATTTCAGGGTAAGTTATACAAAAATTAAATATAAGAACAAGGCAGCTACCACTGGATATGTTTCCCCCGTCTACAAACAGACTTCAACAATTTTGAGAACAAGAAAGCTAGGATGGAGATGAAGCAGTTGCAGGTACAGGATGAAACCAGTACCAAGCAGGGAAGGCTCACAAGTGGAGCCACTACTTGATTTTCTCTTCATCCCCTTTTTATTTTCTTTTCTAATCTATGGCTGGGAGTAAAGGAAAAAAAAAAAAAAAAGGCCACAAAGTGTTGGCAGTAAAAACCATGTAAAGCACAGAGTAACCAAGTCAAAATATAGTTCCAAGAAATATTGATATAGAGAAGCGGAAAAAGAAAAAGAAATAAAAAATTAAATTATTTAAATTGCAAATAGCAGTGGGAGCATAAGTTTGAAGCCTTTGATTCAAAAAACTTATTATGTTTTTCTTTGGTAACTGGTAAATATTAAACTAAAACCATAGTTTAAACTGGGCTCACTCTAGTCTCTTAAAACAAGGTCACACTTAAAAGTCTAAAAGGGAGCAGGAAAATTATGAGCATCTTCCAGACATTTTCATGTAAGATAGACCCAGATTCTTTCACAAAATCCAGTCCAATCATAAAGAAAACAATATAGTGAAGTGACATTGGCACTCAGTAAAAAGTACAAAAATCAGGAATGTGATGTGCCCTAACATGTGTACATGTTTCATGACTCACCCTGTCCCCTACTCCCTGTCTCTCTGTGTTTGGGAGTCAAATGGGTTTCACACGCACACAGAAAAGTTCCTATCAGAAGCTATTATTCAAAATTAATCCATTTACAAAGAAATTGAAAGAAAATAAATACAAAAAAATAAAAGTAGTAACATACATGTACAAGTTTGTAAAATTATTCACTTAAATTATTCACATAACATAATGAACCTTACCTTTTTTATGTGGTTTCCTTCTGAATCCCAAAAGCTTCCTCGGCTTTCAGCACGATAAATCTGGCAACCAACACAATGAGGCAATGCCAACAGCTCAAGAATGTAGGCAACAGATTGTGGAGCACAGTCAGGCAAAAGCTGTAGAATGAAAGTTCATAAAAGGGTTTGTAAATTACATTTATGTTTGACTCTAGAAAAAACAGATGAAAAGCTACTTCGAGGGCAAGGAAGATGGAAACAGGATGGGAAACAACGAAGTTAAAATTTAACTAGTTATCACTAAATGATGGTAAGAACACATTTTTTTCAGTTTCCTCCTTTCAATCTATTTACTGAACAACTAGATGAACATTAGACTACCAGAAATCATATATCAGTAAGCATTCAAGCCAATATATCTTATTGGTCACAACATAACATTGCTAGTCACATTAAAAGTACGATTAACACTTAAGTTAGAGAAGACAGAATCCATATCTCATAAGGGCAAAACTAGAAGCAGAGTTCAAATCCAAACACCCCCTCCAACACAGCCACACACTCTACAAAGGGAAGTATAACGACAAAATGAGGATATATGCAATTTCTCCAAGCTAATAGCTAATAACAACCGCTTGGTAAAGTTTATACCAACACAGCCCTCTGTCACTTTTGTCTATTGAAACTTGCATTTCTAATATTGAATTTGTCCCAAACTCTGGTTGACAAATTGCACTTTATGTCAACCCTAGTAAGAAGCCACTTTGCATGCAACTTGATAATCCTGCATTCCAAGCTTGTATGCAATAAAACAACTACCATTATAAACCCTTTTGAACCCATATCCCTCACAAAAGTTATAGATGTAATATAATCTTCTCAACGTGATCTTCTACCCAATAAAATGTCTTGAATCACTGCGGTTGAAACCTTTGCCTGATGATATCATTTGCAACATGTTTAAAAATTCACCAAATAACCAGAACAAGAAAGTGGGTGATAGATGAATGATTCAAGTTGCATAATAATCATAGAAAAAAATGTAATCTGACAATGCACTAGAACAAAGTTATAAATGAGTCAATTATAAGAAATTCTACACTAAGGATAAAAATCTTCTTTCTCTTTCTCTCCATGCACATATGCTAGGGTATCAGTAAGTTCCTACAAGGGATTGTGAATCAAAATTCCCATGGTCCATCCATACGATAGCACATCAAGAACACAAAGCTGATCAACCAAGCATAAGTATTCACTAAAACGCAGCAAAGTCCCTCATTATCAAGGCATGTATGGCATTTGTCCCTCTCCTTTACGATACATGCACAAATATATAGAGGTAAACAAGCAATCTACTAACAATTGTATGCTTTTAAACAAGTTTTGCAAACACATTGGATTTGTCTCATCTCATTGTGCTAGATTAAACATTAAGGAATAGATAATAGAAATATGATAAAATGGAAGACATGTTCAGCATATTGGATACAAAATAACCAAGGTAAAAGAGTGCAATGAATGTCAAAGACATATAATATAGTAGACATGTACAGAAATACTCACTTTTATACGAAGAATTCCATAGTCAGTTTCCAGACCAACAATTCCCTAAAAGTACAAATATTTAAGAAAAATATAAATATATAGCTGAAAGAAATAAAGAAATTAAAATACATATACAACAATCACATAGCTTAAAGTTGAGCAAAAAACAAAAAGTATATTAAAATTATATTTTGAACACATTATCATGAACATAAAGCATAGCTTACACATTAAATACATATCTAGACAGAAAGATGACATAATCTTAATAACATAAAGTTTTTAAGATCATGAAAACACAAAATTCATTAAAACATATTCAGTTCTTAGAGTTCTAACATAAAGCTAGATTCTCAAAATACATACAAACAACTAATGTGGTTTGACATCAGAAAATCCTCCAAAAGTAATTTAGAATTTATAATAATAATAATGATGATGATATATAAATGTCTAAAAATTAACAGATTAACTGGTAGGTATGCAGAACTTGGGCATTCATATTTGTACAGCAAAAGTTTCTGCCTGTTTATACAAGCCAAAGGGGAGGAAACTCTGTAGTTCTTTTATTTTGTTTCTCATCCAATAGCAGAAGTATTTAGTATAGTGTACCCCATAACATAAACTTTTCTCTTCTAGATCATAGGAATAAGCTCAAATTAACACTGGCTCCTGCAGGCACAGAGGATATCTTTTGAAACTGACATCTCTATAAGTATTATTATTTTGATATGTTTGTCTGAAAGCATTTTAGAAATTTGAAGGTTGTATTAGGGATTAGGTGTTGCAGCTTGCATACTTGGGCCAATAAAAACAAACATCAAGAGTTCCCACACAACTAGGGCCACAAACAAATGTAGAATCACTTGGTCAAGCTCACCAGTCACATCGACAATGTAAAATCACTTTGGCTCTTCAGCGAAAATTAGTGAAACGAAAACAAGAACCAAAACAAAAAACAGAACAGAACAGAACTTGATCATCTAATGTCTGATGCATGCCTGTTATTATTATTACTGGTAAATTCTAGTATCCACAAGTAAGATTTTGTACATCCTAATGCTATTTTAAGCCAAATAAGAGAACTATTCATCAGTAACCAGGAAACATTTCAACTCAACATAGATACATGCAACTAATTTATTCTCAAAATCCATATAAAATAATTTGATAGATACATATCTCAAATTTGTACAAGCAGTATATGATCAATGAGTGAACCAATTAATATAATAATCCTACCTCTCCCTTATCAAAGACAAACCCAGAAGTCCACATAACTTGATCTCCTGAGTCTCGTCGATCAGGGTTTAAAGCATCCTTCTGTCTTTTTAACCAACACTGAAACAAGAGTAGGTAATAATACAATATTATGATAAAGTGCATCTAAAATTCTAAGCTCAAAAAACAGGAATATTCTATCCTTATGCAATTGTACATTTGAAGCAATAATAAACTACACCTGTTAAAATAGCATATCTTTACAATGATGGTACTATTATACCTAACCAAATTTCCAGATCAAGACCTAAACCATAACCCATTCATGAGTGTCATTCAATTAAAGCACAAAGGCATTAAGCCAACTAGACTCATATCTCTCTAAAAATATCATTGTGATAAAGTTTACAAGTTCGTTATGTGTCAAATATTCAATAAACAGAACAATGTAGGTCTGATAGAAACCAATTGCAAGTAGACAATGATTGAAATTACTATCTTTAAAATTTTGAAAATAAGAGGTAGCTTTTAAGCTCATAGACTTAATTTAAGCATCTACAGACAGAGGAAAAGACAACGAAAAATATTCCAGGAAATTAAGTCATTTAAGTGGTTTAACATCCACATTGATGGTGGTATCATTTACATAGTTGGCTCATGAATCTTACAAGATTTTCAGCTTTCGGTAATCAATGAATCTATAGCAAATTGAACACAACATATTACATAGAACTAGAATGTGTGTCCAGTTAAGTTTCTTAAACCTAGGTCAACATTAAAACAAAGGCCAATCCAATTAGGTGAGAATTGACATGGCAAAGGTGTAAAGGAAGTGGTAGCTTTCCAACAGAATTTCCATCGCAGAATTATTAGTAATAATTGGAAAGAAACAAGGTGAGATCATTAACTCAAATGAAAATTGATGAACACACCATAGTGAAGACATGGCCTAATGTAACAAGACAATGAAATAGCTAAGATGATAAATAGAAGACTGTTTTAATTTTAAGTAAATAAATAATACATAGATGAAAGTATGACGTCGTAAGGAAATAATAAAAAGAAAAATTAGCATACACCTCTTTTGGTCAACTGGAGGCTACACAACAGCAGCTAGCCAATCCCCTTCTCATAAATCCCACCCCACCCGGTCTCAATGGGATTTAATTATCAGGCCTCCAAGATGGAGTACCCAATGCACAACCATCAGGGTGTCCCCTTAGGAACAAGTAGCACATAAATTAAATCTTAAGCTAGATCTCACCATGGGGAGTAATATCAATAAGTAATGGATAATGGTGATAAAAAAAAATTCTTCAAACAATCTACTAAAAAATAAAATAAAATAAAATAAAATTATGAATTCTTATATGTGAGACTATAAGTTTTTGCATTAGCCAGTGAACATTGATAAACAGGAACAGACCCAGGTTAATGTTTGTAGGGAGCACATGCCCCCATTGAATTAAAAATGTTCTATTCCTTTCTTCTTCTATATTTTTGTAAGAAATGTTCTATATCTATTTGTAGACTTTATCATTTGTGCATCTATGGATCTACAATTTAAAGATAAATTACCCCTACTGTAAGCTAAAATAAATTATTGATTTGATACTTAGAGATAAATTATAGAATGATTAATTAATTGCATATGTAGAGAGAAAAAAAATTACTTGATAATAATGATAAAATTGTTCATTGTTTCTCAAAATATGAAAATACACAATAGTTTTGTAAATTTATTTTTCATCATTTTTATTATTATGTTTTTATGTAAATATTTAAAAAAAATTATTGTATTGTTCTTGACTTTGCTCCCATTATCTATAATCACTATTGCCAAATGCCACTTTATATACAGACAGGTGCACTACAAGCAGTCAGTCAAAAGTCCCCTAAACCATCAAGTTGAACTTTCAGTTGTTATAGAAACAAGTAACTAACAAACAACCACATGTTCATATATCATAATATTAATTAATCAATCAACCAAAGTAGGTCAGCCATGTATGAGTAAGTAACAGATCACATTGGCATAAGAGCACATTCACTATGTATTTCCTGTTACTTCTTTATCAATACCAAGATTTTTAGGTTTGCTTGGTAGGATTAAACAAAACATGTGCCTAGATACATCCTTATTATCATTCCACCATTTTTATTTTTATTTTTTCATTTTCACTCCTGCCAAGCATAATCTTAATATTCCAGGACATCTCATTTCTCAACCCAATTCAGGATCTCAACAAAATCTCCAAGAAAACAGCTCATCGTTGCAATTACAAGATTCAAAAGTAACACAAAACCCAGAATCACAAATCACATTCCAGATATGATCAAGAATAGTGGTAAAAACTAAAAAGAAATGCAGAAGAGCAATTATAATACCTCACCAAATCTAGGTCCACATGCCTCTCTATCTCCACAAAACACCCATGAATTACACAAACAAGCCCCACCATCACCCCTACACATCCTCTTACAAGCCATGCAACAATCCTCAGAAGAATTGACCTTAAATTCAGCACCCCATTTCACAGCATCACCCCACAGCTCCAAATGCTGAATCCCTCTACAGCATTGTTGTCCTTCTTCCTCAACACCCTTCTCATCCAAGTCTTGCATTGAAGAAGACACAGGTACAGTGCTAGGCCTGAAGACCACAGTGATGAAAAGGTACACCATGGAACAGGAGATTGCACCCATCAAGAAGAGGATCAGAAGCGCAAATCTACCGAAATCTGAGTTGTTTTGGCGACGACCCATTTCAGATTATGGACTAATTTGAAAAATAGAGAAATGGGGTGGCTTCGTTCCTCTTCTTCTTCTTCTTCTTCTTCGTCTCAACGTCTGTGACAAGTTTATGGGATCGACAACTGAGGACCCTGTAAGGCTGTAACGACAACAACAACAACCTTCGGGACTTTTCATGATGAACTGGCAACAAACTTAGAGGCGGGCATAGTTATGCTTTCCTTAGCAAAATAACGACACGTTTGCATTCTAACTTTCCGTGTTTTATTCTTTTTCTTTTCTTTTCTAAATAAAATAAATAGTCAATTCTAATTTTTGTCCCTTGATTCCACCACACTTCTTTGATAGTTTATAAATCTTCTAAGAATTTAAATATTAAAAACTATCATTAAAATATAAAGATCTTAAAATTCATAATTTTTATAAATAAGAGTGTAAGAAGACATTAATATTTATTTATAAATAATTGATAGTCTGTATTCTAAGAGCGTTAGAAAAATCTTAAAATTCACTTTTTATTCTTTTGTCTTTTTTTTTTATTCTTCTTTTACTTTAGTGATGGTAAGAGAAAAAGAAACTTTGACGGCCAAGAACACATCTAGAGTTTTGTACAGAAACTATTTCTTAAATATTATTAACTTCTATCTATAACACCCCAAGTTTCCTAACTATTTGACAGTAATTTTGACAGTTAACAAAATTCTACTGTTTAGTAATTTCTGTGTACTGTAAAATTATTTTGAATATTCCGTCAGCGTATTTGATCGTTTTGAGTGATTTACTCCGTGTCAGGAAAATAATAATTTTCGGACCAGGAAAATTTTTACGTAATTTAATTATTATTGTTAAGTCTTAATTATTTTACGTAATCTGATTTGATTTTTGTACGTTTTACAATTTTTGTGATTTTGTGTATAATTATGAAATTTTTATATTTCTCTGATTGTTTTTGGACAGTTTGTGGGCCTAGGTGGCCTTACATGGGCCTAAGTGGGTCCCGCAAAGTGAAAATTTTTTTACATATAGAAAAATTTGTATTGTTGAGACGGAGACAGGGGATCTTACTAAACCTGAATCCAGAAACAATTTTAGAAAATTTCTTTTACTGTGTTTTGTACTGTATTTAATTATCGGACGATAAAAATACCGTAAAAATATTATTCGAAGGGTTATAGCAGATACAAAAATAAATATTGTACTGCGTAGTCAACATCAGTGACTTAGATATCCACCATTGATGTAATCAACGGTGGAGACTTGATCTTGATTTAATTAACGATTGAGATTTAGTCTTATAAAGTTGTAGACCATTTATAGACTTGGATGTAAAGTTTGAAGAGTAATCTTGACCCTTCATTTTGGAGATACATCTAATGGCTAAGATTTAAGGAAGAAAGATCCAATGGCCTAAATTAAGTCTTCTATCTAAGCCTAAACCTAGAAGCTACATTAAATTCTAACCATTGATCTAATCAATGGTTAAGATTGCCTAAAATAGTGGCTAATTATGATGGTCACTTATTGAATGCATAAGGAGAAGCAACGAAGAGGGGGGGACGGTTTTGGTGATGGTTTAATGCATAGCAAAGTTCAAGACCACCATTATTGTCATTCTTGATCATTCTTGATCATTCCAAAGCCTAAGCTCTTCAAAAAAAAATTTCTCTCCTTCTCCTTCAAGCTAGCACACGGCCATGATCATCAAATATGCCCTTCATCACTCAAAATTTTATCCAACCTAGTTTCTTGAATCCTTACCTTATTCTAAAACTCTACAGTTATGAGTTTTCACAAAATCATTCATCTTGAGCTTTAAATCCAAGCTTCAAGTTTCTATCAAAAAGGGTAAAGTTCATATTTCTTCACCCAATCTTTTAGTTTTGATTTTCTAAGCCATGCTTGAACCATAGTTTACCTATTTCTACACTTGTTATTGATTTTAACATTTATTTATGATTTTGAGGGATTTTTCCATGGAGCTCTACGAAATTGGTAGGAAAGAAAACTAAGTGTTTTCACTTCATTCTTTATCTTAACCAAGTCTAAGAAGTCTTCCTTTCACAAAAATCAAAAACTTCATCATTGTTCTTCAAGAGGAACCATTCGGTCATACCACCCAAAATCACCATCCAATCTCTTTTAATTTTATCCAACCATAGATCTTGAATCTACATGATATTCTAAGCAACTTTCATGTTGGAGACTTTCTCTAAATCATCCATCTTCAACCTTGTTCTTCAAGCTAAAGATTGAAGTTTTATTGGTGAAGTTTGTTAATCTTCACTTTTCTTTTGATTTTCAAGGTTCTAACCATGATTCATATCCATGGTTTTCTTATTCAAGTCTTATATATATTAATTATGTGTGTGTTTTGTTTTGTATTTGAGAAGCCCTTGGTAGTGAAGGACTTGGAAAAAGAAGCAAAACAAGGAGCTTTTTGAGAATCTCCAAGAGGTAAGAGGGAGATTCATCTCACCAACCAAGTATGGTGGTGAGAGATGATTTTGTATTTGGTGGATGTTGAATCTATGTGAGGATTCATATCCATGGTCATGCAATTATTTGTAGGTGTTTATGTGTTTAATTTATTTGTTCATGCTTTGTATGATTTGCATGATTTATTGCTTTTGATTATGGCATGCTTGTGATATATATGATGATTATGTATATGTATGCCATGATTTGATGATGAAAAAGAAAACAATTTTTGGTTTCAAAGACCAAGAGGAATTTCGGCCAAGACACCTCAAAATAGGTGTTTATAAATTAATATTTTCATGAATGATAAAATTGGGTGATTAGAAAAGTAAGGAAAATAAACAAAGGGTTTGTTTTCAAGAAGTAGTGTTCACGGTTTTGAGAAGAATTTTTATTGATTTATTTTGTGTAAAAACAAGAATGGAATTTAAGGGAATTCAAGGACATTTTGAATAAAAATATTTTAAGTATTTTATTAATCATGAGTTTTAAATGAAAAGAGCAATGAGTTGATGATTTTAAGGATTTGCAAAGAAAGTGAAAAATGAAAATGAACAAATGAATTGGTTTTAAAGACAATGAGTCTCACGGTTTTATTAAGGAATTTTTAATGGTTTTGTTTGTGTAAAACCATATTGACTTAGAAGGAAAAATATTTGATGGCCATTAAGACCAAGTACCACAGTTTGGAAGGCTTGTAATGCCTTGATTTTGATGAAACAAAGTGATTTTCTAAGTGAAAATATAATTGATTTAGTTTAAGGTATTTGGAAAAGGAATCAGAGTGTTTTATTGTAACATCCCGAAAAATACATATTTGATCATAAATCATCATTTTATAATATTCTCGATTTTTAGAAATTTTTCTAGAATTTTTCGGAAACGACGAATATTTCAATATATTCCTCGTTTTGCGTGCACTTAATTTGAGAATTACTGAGACCAGTGTAACGCTCCGGAAGTTAATTATTTCACTACCAATAGTCGTTTTCTAATATTTGTGATTTATGTGAATTCTTTGAATTTTTCGGAGCGATGAATATTTTAATATATTCCTTGTTTTGCGTGTTTTTAATGGACCAGGAAGATGCGATGTCTTCTCTGTGGTACAGTAAACTCTAAATTATGGACATGTCGACGGGGATCTTACTAAACCCGAGGCCAGGCACAATTCTGAAGTTTACATTTTACGAGGTTTTAGATGAATGAAATCGTGGTATTGTAAAATCATATGATGAATAATAAAATAGTATTTTCATCATCAATAACTCTTCTACAACGACAAAGTGTAAATATTCATCTGTGTTAGTGTGCCCGATTAGGAAACAACTTTACTATTTTATCGAGAAACGTGCGAAACTTCTCATGGAAGCTTGGAGGAAGCTTCTTGGAAATTTCCTCTTCCTCTTCCCATGCAAAGCAGCCCGTTTTTTCTCTCTCTCTCCTTCATGCACGGTTGCATGGCAGTTCAAAGCAAGGAAATATTGCATTTCCTTATTTCATTTTTATCACACAAATTCATTAACTATCAAAACACTTTCTCTTACTACCATTTCTTTTTCTCCTCCATTTTCGTTTTCTCTTCTCCTCTCTTTACTCTACCAAATGACCTCCCTTCTTCTCCCTCAACCATCACAAAAATTCAAACTAATTACATTTCCTAACTCCTCTCACCATTCTAAGCACCTTTTCTTCTTGGAGTAACTTGAGATTCCACCATTCTCACCATTTCTTCAAGCTCCAAGCTTTGAGCTTTTTGGGTAAGATTCAAGACTTCTCTTCTTTCTCCTCCATTTTTGTGGTCATGGACTTCATGTTGGCCATCCATGGCTTATTTTCCAAGCCATTATGCTATTCTAACAAAGTCACCATTTTTAGGATTCTTGGAGCTCAAATCCGAAAATTCGAAGGAAGTTCTTGGTGTTCTTCTTTTGTTTTCTTCACTTAGGTAAGAGGAAGATAATCCTCCTCAACCTCTCTTAGCACCTAGGAACCTTGTATGTGTATTGTTGTTGATTTTGTTTGAGTCTATGTATAAAGTTCTCTCATTTTATGTTGTCCTGGATGATGATGTATTTTGTTGGATTTGTATGATTTATTGATGTTTCTTGTACAATTTGAAGCTACATCTGAGTATCTTGTTGATTAAATATGACAATGATTAGTTTGATTTGAGTTAAAGGACACGAGAACCCTGTTTTACGCAAAGCGTGGTAATCGAAAACAAGAGATTGTCGATTACCAAGCTCTAAAGGTACTAAATCGTGATTCGGAAATCGTGTAATCGATTACATCTCGTGTGTAATCGATTACAAAGATTTCGACTAGCTTGTAATCGATTACAAGAATGGTGTAATCGATTACCAAGCCTCGATGTCACGGAATGATGCCTCACGGGAATCACGTAATCGATTACAACTAGAGGGTAATCGATTACGGAGGTTGTTCAATTGGTAATCGATTACCACGGTTGTGTAATCGATTACCAAGTCTTGAAGTTACGAAACGTGATTCGGAAATCACGTAATCAATTACAATGAAATTGTAATCGATTCTGAAGGTTCATTTCTCAGTGTAATCGATTACAATGGTGTTTGTAATCGATTACAAGATCCAAAAATGATATTTTGAGTGGAAATGATTGAAATTATGGTTCTTTGTCCCTTGTAACTCAAACGTAACCTCAAAACTCTGGATTCAAGGAATTTACCTCACTTAAACATGATAGGAATATGTATTCATACCGATAGAAAAGAAATGACTTTGAAAGCGGAATTCTTGGATCTATGATATGGAAATTGTGATGTGTGTGTGATGAGGAATATATATGTTGATGCTTATATTGGCCTATGGTGGCATGTTATGTAATGGTATGAAATTGTGAATCATACATATCCATGCATAGTGTTATATGCATTGTGAATGTCCTTGTGGATTTGTTGTAAGGCCAAGTTGCCTAGGAGATTGAACACACCTTAGTGCGGGTGCGAGTAGACAAGTGTGGGTCTTGTTATGACCTTGGGGGCGTCGGGGTGCGGGTCCTTCACAATGGGCGAGTTGGTAGCTCCTGCGTACGTGGGGCAAACCGATGCAAACGCACCGACGATCCGGACTTGACAGCTGTCCTATATCGTGATCTAGTGTAGAATGTACGTGCAATGCCATGATTGTGCACGAGAAAAATTATTGATAGCACCGGCCTCGGCGGTAGGAGTCATGAGACATGTCTCCTGATCTTTCTCTCCGACTGTTTGAGTCTAGCTCCATGGAGTAGGAAGTTGAATGTTGTGTCCATGCATCGTGGAATATTCTGTCATCTGAAAATTATTGTTTACATGATATTTAACTGTCTGAATTTAACTGCCTGGATATTGTGAATTATTCATTACCTCTATTAATGATTGCTTGACTAGTTATCTGTTTAAAAGCTTATTTGTTGCCTTTACATGCTACGTGGGCGTTATGCGCCGTTCGGTTCTTGGTTGCTTTATTGGTATTGATGGTAGGATATCTTACCTCTTTCCCTGTGCTTCTATTATCTGCTGTTTATGTGCACCCTGTACTGATCGAAGACGACGGTGAAGAGACAGAAGATCCTGCCTTCCCCGGCTTCTGGCCTGCACAGGATTGACTTTGACTGCGACGATGTCTGCACGCATGCGCGGATTTTTGGGAGATGTGCGTCTGACCTTCCTTGGAGGGCCGGAGTCTTTGGCACATCAACCTAAACTCCGACCGCTGTGTGTATGTGGGAGACGTGTCGGTATCACTTGCCCGGAGACGCCATGAGGCACTCCTGTCCTCACTTGCTACCTCGCACTTACGCACGGAGTTTTTGCCTATCGGGAGATGTGGGGTTCCGTTATTACACCCCGCGGGAGGATTCGTTTGATTCCACCGCACGGGCTCCGTCCCGCGCCTCCGTGGTTCCTATGGATGAGTCCTCGGATGAGGAAGATCCCGATGAGGGTCCTCCCGATGATCTGAATCGGTCCCTTTTATTTGAGGGGTCGATGATCATTGGTGGCTACCGATGGATGTGCGAGTGTTTTTGTTTTGAAAACTGATGTATCTTTCTTTTTGATTTGGGCTGTATATTTTGTATATGCATGAGGGTATATATGCATGTTTCCCTTGGGGTGGGTATAGTTTTGCCTTTTTGATGATGGCCAAGCTTGTATTTATGAAACAGTTGTATTAAATTCTATATATATATGTATGCATGCTATTCAGGTGCAAGTTTCTATGTATTGCTTTATTCGTTGCTTTTATCCGCATTCCGTAGTATCATTATATATAAAAAAAAAAATATTGCCAAGTTTGTTCACATGGTTAAACATTAATTAATTAAAATGAACCGGGTCTTAATCGTTGTTTATTTAATTTCCGCATTTTACTTTATTTGACAATGTGACGTTCCCTCCCAAAAAGGGGCGTTACATTTATCACTTGAGAAAATGAGATTTTCGTATATGAATGGAAAAGAGAGGTTGAAAGTGTTTGAACCTCAATTTATTTTAAAGAAGATTGATTTTTAGAATTGATTTGAAATTACAAAGAATACGTTGGTGACTTGAGATTTTCCAACGTGCAACTCATTCTTTAGATTTTGGAGCGCGTTAGTAAATTTTAAGATGGAAACATTGATCTAAAATCAATGGAAAAGTGATTTTGTGGAATTATTGTGAAAAGAATTTTCTTGAGTAAGAAAATGTGGAAAATAATGTGAGAAATCATATTATTTTGAGGAAAGGATTTCTTAAAGGAGAAATGTGAAAAATGATGTTGGAAATGATATTGATTTGTTTGAAAGTCCAAAATAATGTTTGGAATATTGAGGAATATTTTACGTGGTTGTAAAATGGTGAAAAATGTTTTACATAACTTAAAAACGTAATTTTTAAGCTACGCAATTTGAAAAACGTTTAAATATTTCCACGTGATTTGAAAAACGTTGAAATATTTCTACACAATTTGGAAAGCGTTTAAATATTTTTACACGTTTGAGATATTGTTGAAAAATCACTACGTGATTTAAAAATAATGGAATATTTTTACGTGATTGATGAAAACGTTGAAAAATTACTACGTGATTGAAATATAAATGGAATATTTTTACGTGATTGAGAAATGATAGAAAAACCGCTATGTGATTTGAAAACGCAATAGAAACATTGCAAAATTGTGAAAATGTAACAGAAATGTTACGCGATTGTGAAAACACGACAAAAGTGTTTTGTGACTATGAAAACGCGATAATATGATTTTGCTATTGAATATACAGTATGATTCTTGTTGAACCAGTGTATGGACACTGTATGAGAAAATGACGAGTTTTGCTTGTGATTGGCATTTGGTGCATTTTACGTGCATTGGAAAGATATGTCTGTGATTGACATTGGTGCATTGAACATGCATTGGAAATGATGAATTTTGCCTGTGATTGGCATTGGTGCATTGATTATGCATTAGAAAGATATGCAATGAAGCATATGATGAAATTGAAAAATATGCATTGAGGCATATGATGATTTTGAATTGAACAAAAATTAATAGTTGATGCTATTGTGGCCCTTGTGGTTGAAGAGGGAATGAGAATTGATAGTGAGGTCTATGATGGATCTTGGAGGCGTCAAAGCGCAGCGGTCGACTAGTGGATATTTGTCTGTGGGCTAAGGCTGGACCATATGCCACTTGGCGATGTAGTCCGTTGCAACGCCATGATGATACCCAACAATAACACGATTCTTTTCTACGACTGGGAGATTGTCTTTGGGTTAAGGCTGACAATTAACCAGAGCATTCTTATCGAAATTGTAAAAACCTACATGGAGTAGGACATTGAATCTATGTGCACATGTATAACACATGCATCATTATTGAGTATTGGTTATGATAATTGAACTATTGAATACATGGATAATGTTGAGGGCATTATCATAAATATTGAATATTTATATCTGTGTGATATAATAATTGAGGAATATTGGATGATGATGATGATAACAATGTTGATGACATGATTGTAATTATTGTATCTGTGTGATGACAATAATGTTGATGACATGATTGTAATTATGGTATGATATATCTGTATGATATGCAGTTTGTGTTATCTCTATAATACCATATTGGTATTAGCGTAGGTGATCTCACCTCTTTGTTATATTATTTTGTTGTGTTTGTATTATTAAAAATTTTATAGTAGAAGGAACAAGTTGTCTTAGATATGATGGGTGGTAGATATTTTGAGATTGGTAACAACATGAAGGAGTGGTCATTCAGGATTCGATGGTATACAATATTGATGAGGAACAGATACATGGTACATCAAGATGGATACAAGAAGAAATAAGTATATTAAGTTTTCTCATTAGTGTTTTACCGTGCTATTAAGTAGGACCCGTGATGGAGCTTGTTACTGTTTAAAATTGAGTCTGTAAGTTTATATTTCTTGAATCATTGTTAAATATTAATTGGTGTTAATATTGTATATTAATAAGTTTAAATCTATTTTTCAGTATTATCTATAAATTTTGGTAAATTTATGTTTGAGCAAGAAGAAAATTTTGAAACCCACATTTTATAACTCAAACCTTTTATGAACTTCTTTTCAGATTATAAGTTGGTAGTCAGAAATGTGATGCTCTACGGGGGGTGTGACACTATCAAGTTGACAATTACTATAATTGTAAAACTGTCATTTCTCTTTTACCTAATAAGAATTTAGCTCTTAGCTTAATTTAATTACTCAAGCTAATAATATAAGTCACAAATCCATTACATGAGACATTTAATCTAACATTCTTTCACTTGACTCATGTGACATTACCTTTTTTATAGTTTGATAAGTCTATCAAAATATAATATGAATTCATATATATAGTCAAACTCTTTTTTAAATTGAATACATCATTCATCATGATTAAGAATAAACTAACATGAGTCATGGCGAACTTATATCATCTAATTGACATAGTCCCTTTCATGTACCACAGAATTAGTCCTCTCCTTGACATGACCTATAAATGGTAAGTACATAGTTGGTCCAACAATAACGTCTTTATTAAAAATAGAACCGGTTATCATCATTCTTATTCAGTCATGTATACAAACTAGGAAAACAGGTAAGACAGAAACATATTCATTCATAAGCTCAGAGTGTCAAAATACATAAAACATAATCATTCACATAATATACAATAATACACATACTTTCAACATGTCCACTAAATGTTTTAAGCGGTAACCCTTTCATCAAAGAGTCAACAATCATAAAGTCGGTGCTAACGTGCTCTATTGATACTATATGTTTTCTGAACTTCTTCTTTAATGGAAAAGTATTTCAATTTCATATGCTTAGCACCTTTAGAATACTTGTCATTTGTAGAAAAGAAGATTGTTGCAGATAATAAACTTTAGCAACTTGACAATACTGCTGACAATTGCAAGTCCTAAATAAAATTCAACAACCATAATTCATTAATAATGGTCTCAAAGCATGTCATAACATTAAATTTGTTCCCTTTTTGAATTGGAACTATACCTGCTGGTCATTTATCCATTTTCTATATCTTTATTGTTATAGACTTTCTGAGACAAACCTAACAATCATTATGATCTATCACAAAATATTTCTATTTCAATCACGTAACTTATTTCTCTTATATCTTTCATTTCAAAGTTATTAGAAAAAAAACTTCTTAGTCTCACTTAATAGATTAAGATCATTAGTTGCAAGCAAGATGTCATCAATATACAGAGCCAGAAAGATAAACTTATTCTCACTAACCTTCAGATATATACACTGATCAACAGTTTCTTAAATCCGAAGGATACAATAGTATCATTGAACTTGAGATACCATTGTCGAAAGTTTGCTTAAGTCCGTATATTGATTTCTTAATTTTACACACCATGTGCTCTTTCTCATCAACTGAAAAACTCATTGGTTGATCCATATAAACATCTTCCTCTAAATTCCCATTTAGAAAGGTAATTTTCACATCCATTTGATGTAGGTTTAGATCATAACGAGCTACTAATGTCATGATAATTCTGAAAGAATCTTTCTTGGAAACTGGTGAAAATATTTCCTTATAGTCAATGTCATCCTTTTGAGTAAAATCTTTGGCAACAAGATAGGTCTTATAGCATTCAAGGTTGTCATGAGAGTCACGCTTAGTCTTAAAAACTCATTTATATCCAACTCTCTTGCACCCATCAAGTAATTCCACAAGGCCCCATACACCCATCAAGCTCATCTTTCATGTCATCTAACTATTTATTCGCATTATCACTATTGATGACTTGTGAAAATGAAATTGAATCATTGTCATTAATTACAAGTCATTTTCTGACTCTTATAGATACACCACATAGCCATTTGGAATAGCATATCTCCTTTCTATTTAAGATCTTCTTAATGTTATTTCTTATGGTTGTTCTACTATAAGTTTATTGTTAACTTCAAGATCATTAATTTGTTGTTCTTCTTAATTGTTATTCAATTCAACAACATAAGAAATAACAATTTTAAAAGTAGGAGCACAAGTTAAAGGAACTTATATTCTAACTTCTTTAATCTCCACATTTCATGAAGCTTCACTCCCACTAATTTCACCATTCTCAATGAATCAGACATTTCTAGTTTCAACAATTTTTTTACTATGGGTAGGACAAGTAAAATTTTCTTTAGAGCTAATGAAATATCATTGTTCTTGCCCATTTCTTTTCAAGTGGATTATAGATTCCCACTAATTTATGCAGGTGCCTTAAACCGGGTTTCCTACTTACTCACAGTTCAAAATGTGTCTTTGGAACTACCTTACAGGAACTCTGTTCAACAAATACATAACATTTTTAAAGCATACATGCACAATGACAAAGGTAAAGATGTGTTACTTAACATGCTCATAACCATATCCATTAAGGTTTGATTATACATTTTTGATACACCATTTTGTTGTGATGTGTGTATTGAGCACATATGCCATGTTTTTCTAGGAACTTAGCAAATGGACCTAGGTGTTGTCTAGTTTCATCAAATCTTCTGTAATACTCACTACCTTTATTTGACCTTACGATTTTCTCCTTTCTGTCCAATTGTCTTTCAATTTCATTTATATAAATTGCTAATGCATTAACTGCTTGAAATTTCTCATGCAGTAAATAGACATATTCATAACGTGAATAATTGTCAATAAAGGTGATAAAGTATTTTTCTTTATTGAAAGAATTGACATCAAAGTGTCCACATATATTGGTGTGTACAATTTCAAGAAGCTGTGTGCTTCTCGTGGCACCTTTCTTTGTGTGTTTTGTTTGTTTTCCCTTAATACAATTCATACAAATATTAAGGTCAATGAAATCTAAATCTGGAAGGATGTTATTCTTTACCAACCTTTTCATTCTTTTTTTGGAAATGTGACCCAAATGTTTATGTCACAAGTAAGCAGAACATTCATTCACTAAACTACGTTTAGTGTCAACATTATGATACAAGGTCATAAGAGTTTCAGCATATAAATTATCAAGATTCAATTTATATAAATCATCACAAAGTATACCAAAACCAATCATATAGGTATGCTTATATAAGCTAAAACATTCATTACCAAACTTAAAAGAGTATCCAGCAACATCAAGTTTAGGTAAAGAAACAAAATTCCCAGAAGTACTAGGTACATAAAAGTTTCAAATAAATCTAAATGATGTCCAATGTCTAGGATTAAACGATAAGTCTCGACACTTTCCATTGGAACATTCATTCTATTTCCTATGAAGATGAACTTCTCATTCTAACTTATGATTTGGATTGTAATGAAACATTGCATTGTGTTAGAAATATGAGTTGTACATTCAGAATCAATCCACCAAGTATTATGGAAAACTTCAGTTAAATTTGATTCGAAACATATATAAGCTTTCTTTCCAGCTCCTTGATGGTTCACATCATGGATAGAGTGATTTCTTTGAATCTTAATTCTAGTTTCTCATGAACTAACATACTGTGCAGTATTCTATTTATCTTTCATAGTGTTATAGTTCATTTGGAATAGACCATACTCAAGCAATAATGAGTTTAGAATGAACTGCACAAGGAAATTCTCATCTACTTTCATTCCTAATGGCTTAAGTCTTGCTACAATGTTTGTCATTTTAATGACGTGTTCATACATAGTATGAGAACCATCAAATTTTATGATGGTTAAAGTACCCATTAATGTCCCAGCAAGAGACTTATTAGAAGTTTGGGAGCGCTCTTCCACAAACTTCATCATTTCTTTAGCATTATCAGTTTTAAGAAGAACATACTTAATTTTGTTAGTTATATTCATCCGCATGTACATCAAACTCAATCTGTTTGATCTTTCCTAATTTTTATAATGAATTTTCTCTTAATCAGTGCTTAAAATAGTAATAACATCTGATTTCTCTACTTGAAAAACCAAATTCAAATCTATTACCCTAAGGTAAAATTGGATTTACTCACTCCATTCAGAGAAATTAATTCCATTAAAAATTGGAACATATGAGAGATGTGAATGCTTATCAATAGGTACTGTAATGATCATATGTTTAACATACTATATAGATTCAGATAGGAAATCATTTAAGCATTTAATGTATATCAACGTTCTCCTTTGGATGATCCATCAATATATCATATTCAACATAATGATGCTAATAAAATTTACATAATTTGGCAATGATATATGCACTAACTAGAAATATTTATTATCTTTAGATACATAAATAAAATTAATAGTACACTTATATTATCAATAATCATGTTTGTTTATTATAAGGACATGTAATCAACCTTTGGGCGATCAATAAATGTCTTATAACAATGAATTTCAATTTACCCATGCATAAATAGTCATCATGTCATTTATAGCATCTATTCCCTGAGTAATTGAAAAAATAACTTTCATACAATTTGAAATTAAATCAACTTAAAGATTCGATTACTTTGGTAATTAACAAATCTCACATAATATCGTTCCAAATTAATATCATTATGCATAAAAAAATCAAATATTACATATTCTTTAAAATAACTTTCATATAATTTGATATTAAATCAACTTAAAAATTTGACCACTTTAAAAATTAACAAATATCATATAATATCATTTCAAATTAATAACATTATACATAAAATCAATATATCTTTAAAACAATATTTGTTAATTTATTGCAATCAATAAATATTGTTGATTTACGAAAATACTGTTCAAAGATAATAAGAGTCAACAATATATAGGGATGGCACCCGTGCGGGGCGGGGGCGGGGAGTACCTCCCGCTCCCCGTCCCGCTAGCTGATTAACCCGTCGTCCCCATCCCTGATCCCCGCCATGGGGGAAATTTTTCCCCTATCCCCGTTCCTCGAATCCTCGCAAATACCTGCGGGGATTCCCCGCAATGTAACAAAAATAAAAAAAAAAAAAATTTAAAAAAAAATAGGAAAAAGGAAGCTAAAGCACCATATTACATCTACAACATCAAATTCAAGTGTTTAACCGATTCAATATTCTAAAATAAAAAAGCATAAATACACAATACAAAGCCTAAACATAAGAACATTAAGTTCTAAACATAAGTTTGCACAACCAAGCTACATTGCAACTTCAAGCTACACCCCAAATTCCAAAATCATACAAGTTCAAAAAACACAAGTTTTCAACTTCTTCAACTCTTGTGTAATCCATCAATAAGTCTTCATTCTTTTCATCCATCAATATCATCATTCATCAACATCTTTGTCTTCATTGAATGTGCAACATTCACTCATTTTTTTTGGTAGAACCTAACAATTACAAAATCAAATTAACTATGAAAAAAAGAAAAATTAAACAAAAAATAGATGAATATAAAATTATATTACCTTCCATTACATTGCGTAACCAATCTTGAGAACACATTAATGGATCTACTGTTTCCTGTAACACCCCAATTTTTGATAAATTACAGTAACGACTAAACTGCATTGTTTTGTATTTTTTGTGTGTTTTAAATTTATTTTAACTGTTATTTGAATGTTTTGGATCTTTGTGTATGAATTACTCCGAGTCAGGAAAATAATAATTTTCCCTGGTCGGATGAATTTTTGAACTGTTCAGTGGGGCCGGGGGATCTTACTAAACCCGAAACCAGAAACAGTATTCGAAAATCTTCGTTATTTGACAATTTATCTAGATACGCGTTATTATTGAACCACAGTAAAAATTTAATTTTTACCACAGTAAATTTAGACAGTAAAAATTAGTTTTTATCGCAGTAATTTTTGTCAATTTGAAATTAACTACAAGTTAAAATCTACGTAGAGAAATAGACATAGGTAAAATTATAAATCTATTTATAGGCAAAATCATAAATCTATCCACCTTAGGTTAAAGTTATAAACCTATTTACATTAGGTTAAAGTTGTAAATTTATTTACCGTCAGTTAAAGTTATAAAAATTCATTTACCCTAGGTTAAAGTCATAAATCTATTTACCTTAGGTTAAGGTTATAAATCTACTTACCATAAGTGAAATCATAAACCTAATTACATAGCCCTAGTAATTAAGTTTTCTATTTACCTAGATTCTATAATCATGTTAGTGGACCTAGTATGTTTAATGTAGAAACCAAAGAGGTAAAACACTTTGACCCACGTACAACTCATGCATTTCATTATAATATGGAATGAGATTCTTTTGTTGGTGAATTCCACCAAGGCCACATGGCCATGTCCACCAAGAAGGTGAATGATTCTTCAAATAATGCATAATAATGCATTCTATCATTTATGATCACTTGGAGTTTAGTCATCCTTCAACTACCTTATCTCCCACTCAAATATTCAATGAATTTCCATCCATTCACTCCATGTAACTCCAAGACAATGCACATGATTTTTAGGCTATCATTTTGATTCCATCACACTTAATCATACACTTTAGTGAGCTAGCATGCACCACCTTGTCTCCTTGAGTGCTCCACCAAGCAATTATCACAAATCATTCCACCCACTCCTCCAATGCACCACATGGCTATATATAGTGTAGGAGACCTCTCCACTTAATTTTCCATCACTCCTATCTATTCTCTCCATTCTCTTTCTTCAAGAACACAAGAACTCAAAGAAGAACTTCATCTTTTCTCCATTTCTTGAGCCATTCGGCCACCACTCCCAAATCACACTTTCACTCTTCAATAATTTTATCCAACCTCATTTCCTAAAGCTAAACACCATTCCAAACATCTTTCATGTTGTGAGTTTCTTCGAAATCAACCATCTTGAGCTTGGAAATCAAGGTTGAAATTTCTATCCTATTAGGTAAAATTCTTGTTTCCTATTTCTAAATTTGTTTTTAAATTTCTAAGCCATGTTTGATCCATGGTTATTCTTTCTCAAGCTTAGTTTTGTATTTTGTAAATTGTTTAAGCTTGATAGGTATTTTCTTGAAGCCACACAAAATTCTCCAAGGAAGCTTTCAAGAAGGATAGTCTTCAAGAGGTAAGAGGGAGATTTAATCTCATCAATTATTTTGGTAGTATGAAAATGGATTGTGTGTGGTGAAGAATCCATGAGGATTCATTTACTTGAATGTTTATGGTTTTACTTTATTGTATGATTGATTTTGATGTATGAATTTTCAAATGCTTGATTTGTTGAAGACATAGTAAATTTCGGTCACATGCCATTCAATATACTTTTAATCTAAAATTATTTTTTAAGTATAGATTTTAGAGGATTAAGTAACAAATAATTGGATTAAATATTTTACAAAGGAAAAAGGAGATAAGAAATGGAAAATAAATTAATTTTGGGCTAACAAGTAAAAAAAAAAATGGTGTTTAGATTAATATATATATATATATATATATATATATATATATATATATATATATATATATATATATATATATATTCTTAAAGGTAGTTTTAAAAGATTTATTTAATGAGAACTCAATTTAGTAATTTTTATTATGATAATTGAGAATACGTTTTAAAATTTATTTAGCATTCTAAGTACTTTATTAAAAAGGATTTTAATTTCAGAAAGTTTTCAAAAATTAATTTAGAACGTCAAGAAATATTTTATACGGTGAAAAATGATTTAAAAATGTTACGTGCTTGAGAAAATGATTTAAAAATATTACACGAATGAGAAAATGATTTAAAAAAAATGTAGGAAAATAACTATGAGATTTGGAAACGTTGAAAAATATTTATGTAAAAAAATGTGGAAAAATACCTACGCAATTTGAAAACGTTGGAAAATAATCATGAGATTGTGAAAATGCGGTAAAATATTTACGCGATTGAAAATAACAGCGGTATGCTGTCGGGTTGGACCCGGTTATATTGAAGGATGGTACTGCCGAGTTATGGCACTTGACCATGTGATTTGATGATATTATGATATATGTGAATTTTGGAGTCTTGCACCATGTATTGAGGAATATATTGTTTTTGGTGTCATTGACGAGTTATACCTAAGAGGATGAATTACACCCTTGTTTGGGTGCGATAGGCGTAGTGTTGTTCATTTATTGAACTTGGAGGCATTGGTGTGCGGAAATTCCACATGTGACAGTTGGTAGCTCCTCTGGGTCGTGGTACCGAGCATGACACACTAGTGATCTTGACAAAGCACTATTCTTAATCACGATCTTATTGGGGACGATCTTGTAGAATGCCTGTAGTACACGATGAATTTGATTTGTGTATGTATGCGAGCCACAACGAATTTGTTGTGTAGCACGTGGCCCGCGGCGGTACCGAGTTGGTTGACAGACAGGTTCTTTCGAGATCATTCCTCTCGATTGGTTGTGTTTAGCTCCATGGAGTAGGTTTGTGTCGTGTACACGTGCATTATGAGTCTACATATTATATTATTCTCGATATATTCTATGAAATGTTATATATGTCGTAATAACATGTTTTGATGACATATCCGATTGTATTTATCATTTTCTATCGCTCGATGGTAATGATGATAGATTGTCTCACCTCTTTGTATGTATTTTTGTGTTAATATTATGTATGGTAAAGACGGTGAAGAGGATCAACCTCTTAATTTTCTGTGAGAGAAGCAGCAACCCGAGGACCAGCACGAAGGAGGCGAGCCGTTGGATTATCCTTACTAGTTGGCTTAATTGTTTTGTGGTGGTTATGTCTGTACTGTATTTTTGGGTTTTCTTAGTCTATTGGACTTGGGCAAGTCTGTTATCTACTCTTTTGTGTCAAACGGTTTATGAGTTAATTGTTAATATTTTTTTTTTAAAACCAAAACCACATGGATATTATGGTATGTATGTAATAATGTATTTTATTTCATGTTCTGTTTTTATTTTATTTAGTAATGTTTTCCGCAAGAAGAAATAGCCATAGGACGAAGGTTGAAACAATAATGGAAGATGATTAGATTTGTATAGGATGATTATTGATCTTCTTAGAATACATAACTAAAACTTTACAACTTGTGTTGTACTTATTATCAAACGATTTATAACTTGGGAAGGTTTTTATTGTAATTTGTCGTAAATGTGACGCCCTACATCGGGGTGTTACATTTCCACAGTTAGCCTACTCTGATGAGGACTAAGAAAGCGACCACCAGTGCTAAAAGCAGACTCTGATGCAACTGTTGAGATAGGAATGACTAAAAAATCTCTTGCAATTCTTTGCAAAGTTGGATATTTCACTCCAATATTTTTCCAATAACCCAATATGTCAAACACATCTTCATTTGATTTATCAAGCAAGACAGGCTCCTCTAAGTAGCAATCTAATTCTGACTTGAAAGTGCTATTTGAAGTAGTTTCTTGCACATATTGAAAATAATTGCTTCTCCATTTTGCTTTCTTTGCAAGAGGACCAACTTCCGTCAAAGTTGAAGACATAGTAGAATTACTACTAGTAGGAACACTCATCCTATCCTTAGCTTGATATTCATCAACCAAATCTTCAAGTAATTTTTTCACTTTGTGCAATTCATTAGTGCTTTTATTTCCATACATAAGAGGGAAGAAATAATACAACAACTTCATTTTATATCTAGGGTCCAAAACAACCCCTATTGCCATCACCCCATTAATCACGTGCCAATACTTCTCAAATTTGTCATACATACATGAAGCCATCATTTGGATGATGTCACTAGAAGAATGCAGCCACTCATTAAAGATAATCTAATTTCACACACTTTTGGAAAATAGACATTTGAAGTTGGATATTGAGTACAGGAGAACAACTCAGTCACATTATAAAATATTTCTAACTTTTCACAAATTTCAGATGCCATTTCCCAATCATCATCACTTGGCAAACACTTAAATTGAGACTCACGCTGTTTTAAATGTTTAAAAACTTCTTGGTATGGTAATGCAGAAGCAAGCATTAAAAATGTGGAGTTCCATCTAGTTCTACAATCAAGTGCAAGCTTCTTTGAATAAGCAATGTTCAATTGTCGGCAAGTGTCAACAACTTTCTCCTCCCTCTTTGGTGTTGCAACCCAATAAGCAACACTATCCCTAATCTTTTCAATAGAACTATAGATTGTTATCATCCCCTCTTTCACAATTAAATTCAGCACATGAGCACAGCAACGCATATGGAACAAGTTCCCTCCCAAAACAAAAGAAGAAGTTGAAATCTTATCAAAAATATGTTCAACCATTGTATCATTAGTGCTACAATTGTCAACAGTTAAGGTTGGCAACTTTCTATCCAAATTCCAATCAAACAAACAGTCAACCAAAACATCACAAAGAACCTCAGCAGTATGTGGTGCAGGCACATAAATGAACATAAAATAAGTAATTATAAATATCACATACAACTATCATGTAGCAAACATAAAACCTAAAAGAAAAAGACAAAAAGAAATATTTAAAACAAAGCAATTAAGTCATTACCTCACAATCCGACTTTGCATAGTCCAATTATCATCAATGAAAAGAGCTGTAATAGACATGTACCCTTTGTTTTGATTGGTTGCAGTCCACATAACAGTAGTTATAACAATGCGACCTGAATTTCTTTCAAGTAGCTTCATAGTCTTAGCCTTCTCGCTCTCATACATCTTCAGTATATCATTCTTCGTTATATTGCGAGAAACTACTTTGAACAAAGGTTAAAGAGCACCACAAAACTTTATAAAACCGATATGATCAACCATAGTGAGAAGATACTCATGCAATACAATCATTCTTGCAAGTTCCGTCCTTGCAACATCTTGACTACATGAGTAGTTACCAACTATAAGTGATTCACCCCTATCTCTTATTGAACTTAATGATTGTGCCAAAGTTTTAAGTATTGCTTGCCTTGGGCCCCTCATAGTCCGAAGCTTATAAGTCCTAATGTGGTCATGTTAGTGTTTACTACCTTGTTTAGTGTCACCACCAAGCTTCTTCTCACAATATTTGTATATTGCCTTCCACTTGTTATCTATTTTCTCCCTTCTAAAGTGTGCCTAAGCTTCTGAAGTTAGTCATCTTTTATTAGGACTTAACTGCTCATTGATATCTTGTGTTTCCAAATTTGTTTCACATGTTTCATTAGGAGGAAAAGCCTTAGCCTGTTGATTTTGTTCATTCTCTTCCACCGAATTTCTTTGTATCTCATTAGGAACTTGATTGCTCCCAACAGGGGTGTTAGATAATTGATCACCCCCAGTCATTCTGCATATAAAATAAGTACAACATATCATAAAAATAAACAAAAGATTAACATGTAAAAGTAAACAAAAGGTTAACATGGATTGCACCAATTACATGGACTGGAGTTTAGGATGGCAGCAAAACACATCAGTTAGTTAACATGTAAAAAACAAAATGTTACATTATTCATCAATGAACTACTAGAAAGAAGTCCACTCTTCAACATCTATGAAGAAAAAAAACAACAGATTGCAAAAAACATAACCAAAAAAGCTGAAGATAATACTAAAATTGCTCACAAACACTACAAAATGCAATGGATTTTTTTCACATAACCTAACACATTGAACAAATTCAAGCATGAGTAAGAACTCAATATTGTAAATCCAAAGCAGAACTGAAAAACAATTCAATAAGGGGAAAATGTGGGCTATGTACACATAATGTAATAAGAAAAATAATGAGTAAGAAATTTATACTTTGCAATAGTCATGATGTTATGGTAAAGCTTCATTATACTTTGCATTAAAGTGACTTCGAGTAGGCAATTTGCCCTGTGTTGACCAACTATGATTTAAATTAAAATAACACTAGATTTAAGTCAAATTTTTTGTTTTGCTTCAGTTTTCACGTTCCTGAATCACAATGCCAACTCAAACAGCCAACTAATGAACATGAAATAAAATAGATATTCTAAGCATCAGCCAAAATGTTAGTGGAAATCAAGCACAAGAACATGAACAGAGAAAAATATCATCTTCACAAATTCACAATCACAGATCTATCAAAAAGGAGAAACCCCCAAATCACAAAAAACACTCTTTTGCCCGAAAATCAATTCTTTACACACAAAAAAGTACAAAAATGGAAATGGACATCACACCAGGATCATCAACCAAAACTCCAAGAAAGATAAATAAAGAATGAGAACAAATTTCAATGGTAACAAATCCAGAGAGAAGAAGACAAAAAATAAACCCTAACTCACATTTGGGATTGGATGGACACTGCTACGGTTGACGCCGGTGGTGGTGCGAACGGTGACAGACTACAACTAGAGCAGTCCTGCCCGCGAGCAGTGGCTGTATGGCGACGAATCGGTGCCACGATGATGGCTGAGATCTCAGATCTGGGTTCTGGGATGGAGCGACGACACAACACGATGGAATGGCGCTGCACAGCGAAGACGAGCAGCGCTGCGGGCTTGCGGCTGACGTGCGTGGCTCGGTGCCGTGGTGGACTGGACGGTGGCTGCGCCTGTTGCGTGCAAGGGTAGGGGGAATGGAGGATTGAGTGAGAGTGTGACCATATGAAAACATGATATGAATTCAAAGGGGAAATATTTAGGAAAGGGGGAGGGGACTTGCTGCTCTGGTCGTGGTGCTCTACTGAGCTAAGTGCTGAAGTGATAAGGAAGTCAGAGACAGGGATTGGACTTGGGGTTTAAGTGTAGAACCATTGGGTAATTGGGTAAGAGATGGGTAATTTAGTAAAATAACATCATTTTAAATTATTTTAATTTTTTTATTTTAAATAAATATAAAAATTAATAAAAGATAAAATTATGAAAATGTATATAAAATAATATATATATATATATATATATATATATATATATATATATATATATATATATATAAAATGAAGGTTATTATAGTAATTTTAACGGGGACGGGAAGGAGCACAACCATGAGCTTGCCCCTTCACCCGCCAAGCACATGCTAAGAACCGCATGGAAAATGTCTGATGCTCTAAAAACTGCTATAGATGAGGTTGATAAAGCAGGAATTCCAATGAAATCAAGTCTAGAACTTTGGTGCGCAAGCTGGAGAAAGGGAGAATCTTGGGTTTATGGATGTGGATTATAAAAACTATATACATAAAAAGTGGATGATGGCTATAAAAAAAGGAGATGGGCGTGCTGTAATGGAGTATTTTCAAAAAATGAAATCAAAAGATCCATCTTTTGTTTATGAAATTCAACTAGATGATGACAATCTTGTCACAAATATATTTTGGGCTGATTCAAGATCATTAATTGATTACAAATATTTTGGTGGTAATTGATATTTTCTAACATTGTCAAGATTTTACACTATTTCTTTATTTCGGTCATATCTTGTGTTCTATATGTCTAGAAATTATGAATTTTACCTTGTAGGAAAGATAAGAGAAAGTTTTACAACTTTGATGAAGAGCTCGAAGTCTCAATCAGACATCTAGTAGAGTTAATTGGGCCTGGAAGTCAGAAAACGGATTCTGTCACTAGAACCTGAGTAGTGTGCACTAATCAGGCCATATCTCGAGCTATAGGAATGATAATAGGCTAAAATTTTGTTAGTTGATAATTAAGACCCAAACCTATAACTTTCATGAAGAACACTTTTGGAGATTCTGAGGTCTAGTGGGTTATATTGGGCTTGCAAGTTTGAACAGAGAAGCTGAAATTGGGCTTGTACAGTTGTAATGATTGGGTCATATCTTGAGTTGTAGGAAGTTAAATTGGATGGTTCAAGCGAGCATTTGATAGCCAAGACAAAGGCCTTCAATGTAACACCTTTGTGGGGATGCCATATTTATGATGTAATAAAAATAAATAAATAAATAAAATATTACCCAAGTTATAAAACATTTAGTACATACTTTATATAAGTTGTAAAATTTTTCCTTTTACACCTAATGACCTTAAATAAAATAACACGGAACATAAAACAACTATTATCACACACATAATATACATAGGATTTTGTCTTAAGTTATACAAATAATTTACAACTACAAAATATTTAAACAAAGCAGTAAAGAGTTAGTATAATACAAAACAGAGACATGCCCAAGTGCACATCAAAGACTTCTAACCCTCTGAAGGATCACTCTTAGATGAAACCTCAGGTGATAGAAATCCAGGATATCTCACAGTTCTATGGACAGGAGTCTGTGCTGTTGACACTATACTGATCTCGCTAGGTACACGAAAAAGTCCTCCCCAATGACGCCTCAGATCCAAAGGCATCTCTAGATATAGGTACAGAGTAGTAGTAAAAACTGGCTCAGCATCAAACTCTTCGCATAGGGACACAGTCAGACGTCCCAAGTAGATCACTGATCCTCGATCCTTACGCAGTCGCCAGGCCTCCGAGCCTCCATGAAACTCCAGTCTCACAAAACCAAGAAATCCCAGCAATGCCATAATCATAAGATTAGTCCAAAGGATATGGATGATCGGACGGCTCGCACTTGTCAACCTGATCACTCGTCTGCTGTTGCTCCTCCTCAGGGTACAAACAGTCTAGAGGCTGCTCCTCTTCTTCAAACTCTTTATAAAGATAAATAATAATACAAAAACAATACATATAGAGAGGCGAGACGACCTATATCACTACCAGCATGGCAATTAAGAAAACGACAAAACAACAAATACCACAGTTTGATACAATATACATACCACAATATCATAAACAATAACACAATTTAACACATCATACATAATATCACAATTAATAAAATTAAGATATATGTCACAAATGCAAATACATAACGACTCATCCCCACTTCATGGAGCTATATACAGACATCAGAGAGAATGACCCGTAAAGATCTATCAGTACCTCAGGCAGCCCAACCAAACTATTCCACTGTCCAACATCGTGTCTATACCCCACAGTCTAACATCGTGTAGTAGTACACAGTCCAAAATACGTCGTGCACTACAAGCGTTGTACTAAATAGTCTTTACAAGATCTTGATTAAGTATAGTGCGTGTCGAGATCATTAGTGTGTTGCCAGTTACCACGACCCAGAGGAGCGGCCAACTGTCTACATGTGGAATACTCCACACACTAATGCCTCCAAGTCCACTCGATGAACCACACTACGCTTATCACACCGACAACATGATGTAATTCACCTCGTCAATCAATTGCCAATTCCAAACCAATTGACATGACTCTCAATGCATGAATAAGAATAATAATTACCAAAACACCCTTGGTCTCAAAATATTATCATATTTACACAAATGCCCTCAATGGCACTATAACCCATATTTACGTAAATGTCCTCAATGGCAATAATTGCAAATACAGTACGTCCCCACTTGACAATACCATATCTCCGCGTGTCCGGGTCCACCACTTTGGCCCGACAGTGAAACTCGTTATTCCATTTAATCGCATAGAAATTTTATCGCGTTTTCACAATCTCATCGCTTTTACAAACGTTTTAAAATCGCGTAAATATATTTTGTTATTTTTAAAATCGCATAACGTTTTTAAATCGTTTTCTCAATCGCGTAAGATTTTTAAATCATTTTCTTGACCGTAAAGCTTTAAAATTGTTATTTTAAAACTGTGTAAGCTATTTTTAATACTTTTAAATTACGTAAAATATTTTCTTATGTTATAAATATATTATAAAATATTCTCTTTTATTTGTGTGTTTTTAATAAATTTTTAACACTATTTTATCTATAAAATCTATTAAAATTGTGTTTTCTACGTTTTTCCTTTAAAAATTCCTTTGTCTAGTTTATTACTACAAAACACACTTTAAAAATTGTCATTATACTTTAAAACTCAAAGATAAGTATTTTTCAAGTAGTTTTGTTTATTTTTCTTCTATACCATATTTCTAATAAAAATTAATTTACTTCTTTAAGTCTTGAAAATCCATTACAAAGGTATTCTTTTTAAGTTAAACATCTAATCTACAATTTTGGATTGATTGCACAATTAAAAAGCATTTTGGTCGAATTTAACAAATCTTGGCATTTGATCTTTGGATCACTTTCTATCTTCTAAATCATTTTGGAATTCATTAACTTACTTAATTCCATTGAATCCTTCCTTTAGAAAATGGTTGAGAACATTTTGGTTCTCTTTTCATGGTGAAACCGAAAGCTCCATGGTTGTGTTGTTTGGAACACTCATGCAAACCTTACATATTATTCACATCCTAATTAATAATCATGCATATATCAACACATGCAATATATTTTAAAGCTTATAGACATGCATACAAACAATATCAAACACAAATAGGAAAGCATTTAAACAATCAAACAAGTGAATCCTTATGGATTCTTCATACACATACAATCTATTTTCTCATAACCACATATGGTTGATGAGATCAAATCTCCCTCTTACCTTAAAGGAAGATAAAACCTTTTACTCTCCTTCCTATGAATTTCGTGTGGTCCTCCAAAGAAACCTAGCATGCTCAAACAAATTTTTAAAAGTTATAACTATAGGAGAAAAATACAAACCATGGATCAATCATGGCTTAGAACCTTAGAAATGAAGTTAGAAATGAAAAACAAGGAGTTTCACCTTGTAGGAAAAGTCTCCAAAGTAATTTTCCAAGCATGAAGAATTTAGGAAGAACTCTCAACTAGAGATGTTCTTAAAATGGTGTTTAGGTTTGAGAAAGTAGGTTAGATAAAATTTTTGAAGGTTGGAAGTGTGATTTATGGGTGTTGGCCGAATGGTCTTCAAAGAAGAAAACAAGAGAATTGTTCTTGATGTTCTTGGAGAAAAGGAAGATTAGAGATGAAAAATGACTAAGTTGATATTCTCTTCACTATGCATGGTTGTGCACTTCATCAAGGGAGATGGCCTCCTTTGTTGACTCCTCTCATCACCTAATAGCCTTAGATTTGATCAATGGTTGATATCAAAGCTTGGCCTCCAAACTTGTCTCTAATTGGTGCATGAAAACCTAGTCATGCAAGTGACTAAGCCCTTCTTGAAGCTTCTTGAAACCTCTTGGCCGAATGGCCCTAAGGAGAACAAACCAAGTTTGTGATCTATTTGGTTTTCTAGTTACATTTAGGTGCATTTGATTAATTTGTTTAGTTACTTGCCTAACTATATAGTTACTTAGGTTAACTAAGTTAGTCTTGATATTTTTAGATCATTATCTAACTAGAACTTAACTAAATAGATAACTAGGTTACTTCACTTAGTTACTACATAAGCCTTCTTAACTTAGTTAGGTTTTAAGCTAACTTGGCTAAACCTTCTAGTTTGAATTAACAAGTCTAACCACTTTTGTGGACTTGTTTTCTATTGGTCCAAACCTTTCAAGCCTACATCGTTGACTTGTTCCTATTGGCTTAGAGTTTAATCTAGCCAAAAACGTTAACTGCTTCTCTAAACGCGTGTCCCACAGACTTTTTTGGGTCCATGATCGTTTTAGAACAGATTTCTACTGTTTTTGAGATAGTAGGTACTGTCAAATAAAATAATATTATAATAATATAAAATTATTTTATTGCATAGTTAAATCCTAAAAATTAAAAGATTAACAACCATATCACTCGGAATTGGGTTTAGTAAGATCCCCCAGCTCCGAATAATTAAAATAAGATTTCCTCGGCCCAAAAATTATTATTTTTTTGACTTGGAATAAATCACACAAAACACTCAAATATGAACACGAAACAGTCAAATAACTTTTATAACATACAAAAAACATAAAACAGTACAATCAGGACAAAACAATCATTTCTCCAAAAGTTGGGGTGTTACATTCAACTTTCATGAATGCCACTTTCCGAGATTCTGTCGGCAAGCACGAGTTTGGACCAAATTATTTTGTGCAAGTGAAGACAAACATTTTTTGCAATCATCAACCGACTCCTTAATCATCCACTCACTCCTTAATTATCTACCCACTCATTGTCATCTTTTACTTGTGATGCTCTATAAAAGGTAGCATTGGGTGCCTATTAGGGTAATCTTAGTTTTAGATCAAGATCATATTATTATGTTATTTACTTGTTATAATTTTCTTTTGTTGTAAATAGAAGTTATGATCATCTTCTTCTTTTTCTCTCTTTCTTTCTTCTTGCTCAAGGATATCTAATTTTCATCTTGCTTGGGTGAAGGGGTGAAGCTTTTGGTAATAAAATAAGGTTATATTAATTTCTTTCTTGTGCTTAAATGATATATTATCAAGTGGTCATTATATGTGATGTATTTTGTTTCTAATCAATTTAGAAACCCTCCTTGTAAAGTCGAGATCTTGATTCATTGTAGACAAGTGGTTTGGCACAATGAATGCTTGAACATTTTTACAAGTATTGGTGTTGATATATAATTAAAAGAACCATAATATAACTACGTATATAATTCTAAATGGACTTTGAATATTTTATTTTCCGATTGGAACCTCTGTTGTGTGTGGATTTCAATTGAGTTATAAAAAGAATTAATATTGTCCTTAATTTATTACCAAAAGTGGATCTCTTAGCCTAAACAAGTTCTTTGATTTAATTGTGAATAAGTTTTATTATCTTTATTGTTGTGACAAAGCCTTTCCCTATCTCAAATAATTTTTCTTCATCAATTCCTTGTGGATCGACCTCGAACTCTCGAGAAATATATTACTTGAGACAACTTGCACTTAGGTTTGTATCCTTTAATCTGTATCAAGTTTTTGGCGTCATTGCCGGGGACTTGATTTGAAGTTTTAATTTATTGAGGTTCTTTTTCTTTAATTAAATATTTTCTCTCTTCTCCCTCACCGAAGCAAAAGTTCCGCTTTCCAGTCCTTCGGTTTCTTTACTAACTCTCTAACTTTCTAACTTACTAACCTACTAACTTCTAACTTACTAACTAACTTATTTATTTATGTCATTTAATTATGCTTACTAACTTTTTTTTATTTATATCATTTATTTATGCTTTTTGACTTACTAATAACTTACTAACTTGTTTATTTATGTCATTTATTTTTGCTTTCTGACTTAATAACTTGTACATTTTATTTATGTCATTTATTTATTGTTAAGATTTTAATGGCTGGTGTAAACCGCCTACCTATACATTATTTTTTCTATTTTAAGTCATTTATTTATGCTTAATTAGTATCGTGATTCAAATTCTAGTCGTTTGGTTAAAATTAATCTTAGTACTTTATATATTGATTTGTTTGAATCACAATCACACACAATTGACACAATGACTGAAAATGAAAGTGTACATGATAAACATGAAAATCAACCGTTGCGAACTATGCGTGAATATTTGCAACCACCTCGAAATTCTAGTCCATCATGCTTTATCTTTCTACTCAATGCCAATAATTTTATATTTAAGTCATGTATGATTTCTTTACTTCTTAGTTTTCATGGTTTAGAATCTGAAAGCCCATATTTACATCTAAAAGAATTTGAGGAAGTATGTATTGCTTTCAATGACCAAAATTGTACTGAAGAGATTGTTAAGCTTAAATTGTTTTCTTTTTCTTTAAAAGATAAAGCAAAAACTTGGCTTAACACTTTAAACCAAGCTCAATGGGCATATGGCAAGAAATGCAAGGTGAGTTCTTAAAGAAATTTTTTCCAACACATAAAACCAATGCTATGAAAAGAAAAATCTAAATTTTTTTTCAAAATTCAAATGAAGCATATTTTCAATGTTGGGAACGGTTTAAAGATTTGTTAAATTCTTGCCCACATCATGGTTTTGAAAAATGCTGCACTATAAGCTTCTTTTATGAAGGTTTAACACCTGAAACTAAACAATTTGTGGAAACAATGTGCAATGGTGAGTTTCTTGATAAAGAACTTGACGAAGCTTTAGACTATTTAAACCAGTTGGCTGAAAATTCTCAATCTTAGCATGGTACTAATATTTCTAAAAATTCAATTAAATCAAACCTTGTAAGTGCTAATACAAGAAAATATCACCTTAGTCAAGAGGAAGATCTAAATGTTAGGTTTGCCAGTTTGGCTAGAAAAGTTGAAGCTATGGAATTAGGAAATTTGTGACATTTGTAATGACTTAGGACACTCAACACATGAATGTCCTAAGATTCTTGTTTTTAAAGAAGTTGTACATGAGCAAGTAAATGCAATGAATAATTTTAAAAAGTAATTTACTTCTTTTTTTTTAGATACATACAATCTGAGATGGAGAAATCACCTGAACTTCAGTTGGAGGAATAATAATCAGTTACAATCCGTGCAACCACCACCTCGTCAGGCACAACTGGGCTCTCAAAATTCTCAAGGATATGTACTTTACATCCCACCATATAGGAAAAATCTTGAATAAACACTGTATGCATTCATAGAAAAGTAAGAGACCATTAATAAACAAAATAATCAAATCACGATTGACATAAAAGAAACTATTGCTAAACTTTCTTTTGCACTCTCCATTCACGAGAAAGAAAAATTTTCTTCTCAACCTCAACCAAATCTCAAGGGTCAGTACAGTCTAAATGAGGGTAGTTCAGAAAACCAATAAATAGATCAAGTCAAGTCAATGATAACTCTTAGGAGTGGAAAGGTTGTTGAAAAACAAATTCCCAGACCTTGTGAAAAAGATAATGAACTAATTCTCCAAGAAAATGAAGAAGTTGATCAAAAAGAGACTAAACTCTCGCTTGCACCCTTATTTCCTCAAGCATTAAACAATTCAAGGAAATTGAACCATAACACTAAAATTTTTGAAATTTTGAAACAAGTGAAGGTCAATATTCCTTTGTTAGATGCTATCAAACAGATTCCATCTTATGCCAAATATTTGAAGGACTTGTGCACTATTAAAAAGAAACTAAATGTGAAAAAGAAAGCCTTTATGGCTGAACAGGTAAGCTTTATTATTCAGAACAATAATGCATTAAAATATAAAGACCCTAGTTGTCCTACAGTTTCATGCATTATTGGAGAACATAAAATTAAAAAAGTTTTACTTAGTTTTGGTGCTAGTGTCAATTTGCTTCTATATTCAGTTTATCAGCAACTCAACTTAGGTAAGTTAAAACTAAGTTCTGTAACTCTTCTACTTGTCGATGGATTAATTAAAATTCCAAGAGGAATAATGGAAAATGTGTTAGTACAAGTTGATAAATTCATATATCCAGTGGATTTTATTATCTTGGATACTGAGCCTATGGTTGATAGTTGCAAGTCAATTCCTGTTATTTTAGGTCATCTATTTTTAGTAACATCTAATGCTTTGATAAATTGCAGAAATGGAGTGGTGAAGCTAACATTTGAAAATATGACACTGGAGCTTAATGTTTTTAACATGTGCAAGCAACCACAGGAAGTCCTTAATGAAAAGGAGGAAGCTGAAGGAATTAAAGCCATCATAGATGATCATCTTCAAACAAGGAGTTCTTCTGACTCATTAGAAATTTGTTTAGTCAATTCATTTGATTTAAGCATGCAATTAAATAATGATATCTTTGAAATATGCTCTTTGTTGATTGTACACAGGTAATGGAGTACAAGGGATGAAAGCCAAGATTTGAAGAGCTAAAACCCAAGAATGATAATACCCATGAAGAAGTACCCACATTGGAACTAAAGTCATTACCTATTGGGTTGAAGTACATATTTTTGGGAGAAGAGCAAAGATTTCTACTGGTAATTTCCTCATCTCTTACTGAAGAACAAGAAGATATGTTAATAGAAGTATCTAAAAGGCATAAAAGTGCAATTGGATGGACATTAAAGGGCATAAAAGGTATTAATCTATTAATATGTACACATAAAATACATTTAGAGGATAATGCTAAAACTTCTCAATAACCTCAAAGAAGATTAAATCCACACATAAAAGAGGTAGTTAGAGCTAAAGTCCTTAAATTACTTGATATTGGAACTATCTATCCTATCTCTGATAGCCAGTGGGTAAGCCCTACACAAGTTGTACTTAAGAAATCTAGAATAACAGTAGCTGAAAATGAAAAAGGTGAATTAATACCTATGCGAGTCTCATCCAGTTGGCGTATGTGCATTAATTTTAGAAAATTAAATGCTGCTACTAGGAAAGATCATTTCCCCTTGCAATTTCTTGATCAAATTCTAGAAAGGGTAGTAGGACATCCATACTACTGTTTTCTTAATGGTTATTCGGATTATAATCAAATATCAATTGCATTGGAGGATCAAGAAAAATCACTTTTACATGTCCCTTTGGTACTTTTGCATATAGACGAATGCATTTTGGCCTTTGTAATGCTCTGACAACATTCCAAAGATGCATGCTAAGTACTTTTAGTGACATGATTATGCATTATTTAGAGGTTTTCATGGATGACCTAACAATTTTTGGAAATTCATTTAAAAATTGTCTTGATAATTTGGAAAAAATTCTTAAAAGATGTGAAGAAAAATGATTTGTGCTAAATTAAGAAAAATATCATTACATGGTTACCTCGGAATAGTGTTAGGTCATGTGATATCTTCTAAAGGAATTGAAGTTGATAAGACCAAAGTTGAATTAATTGCTCATTTGCCTTTCCCAAAAATAGTTAGAGAAGTTCGTTCATTTTTAGGACATGCAGGATTTTACAGAAGATTCATTAAAGACTTTAGTGTCATATCTAGACCATTATGTAATATTCTGTTGAAAGTTGCATCATTTGATTGGACTCAAGAATGTCAAAAATCTTTTGAAAAATTAATTGGTCTTCTAACATCTGCTTCTACCATGCAATTCCCTGACTGGTCTTTACCTTTTGAGTTGATATGTAATGCTAGTGATTTTACCGTGGGCATTGTTTTAGGCCAAAAAAAGGAATGTAAGCCTTATGTGATTTGTTACACAAGTAGAACTTTATATGATGCACAAATGAATTACAGCACTACTGAAAAAGAACTTCTTGTAATATTTGCATTGGACAAATTTTGATCTTATTTAATTGGTTCTTCTATTGTGATTTTTACCGATCATACTGTTGTTAGATATTTGATGTTTAAGCAGGATGCCAAACCAAGATTGATATGGTGGATCTTGTTGCTTCAAGAATTTAACATCACAATAAAAGATAAGAAAGGAGCCGAAAATGTTATCGCAGATCATTTATCCAGACTTACAACAAGCTCACCTTTTGATAACACACCCCATCAATGATTCTTTTCTCGATGAATTTTTATTTTCTGTCAATTTCATGCCTTGTTTGCTAACATAGTCAACTTTCTTGTAACATGAAAGATGCCGTCTCAATAGACGCACCAAGATAGAAGAAATTTTTTTACAGAGGAGAAAAATTTTTATTGGGATGATTCATATTTGTTCAAATATTGTCCTGGCCAACTCTTTCGGAGATGTGTGCCTGATAGTGAGGTAGGTAGTGTCATTAAATTTGTCACTCAGAAGCATGAGGAGGTCACTTTTCTTCAAAGAAAACAGTTGCGAAAATCTTGAAGTGCAAATTTTATTGGCCCACTTTATTTAAGGACTGCTATACTTTTTGTAAAAGTTGTGAAAACTGTTAGAAATTGGGCTCCATTTCAAAAAAAACATGATGCCTCTAAACCTTATCATTGTCATTGAAATTTTTTATTATTAGGGAATTGATTTCATGGGCCCATTTTCATCTTCATTTATATTTGTGTATATTTTGATTACAGTTGATTATGTCTCAAAATTAATTGAGGTGATTCCATACCGACACAATGATTATAAAATTGTTCTCAAATTTTTAAAAGAAAATGTCTTGTATCGATTTGAAATTCTTCGAGCTATCATCAGTGATGGAGGAACATATTTTTGCAATAAACCATTTATCCAGACTTACAATAGGCTCACCTTTTGATAACACACCCATCAATGATTCTTTTCCCGATGAATTTTTATTTTCTGTCAATTCCATGCCTTGGTTTGCTAACATAGTCAACTTTCTTGTAACATGAAAGATGCTGCCTTAATTGACGCACCAAGATAGAAGAAATTTTTTTACAGAGGAGAAAAATCTTTATTGGGATGATTCATATTTGTTCAAATATTGTCCTGACCAAATCTTTCGGAGATGTGTGCCCGATAGTGAGGTAGGTAGTGTCATTAAATTTGTCACTCAGAAGCATGAGGAGGTCACTTTTCTTCCCCTTGTCCATTTCAACTTGTCACCCCTTATCACCCTCAGACAAATGGACAAGATGAATTGGAAAATATGGATATTAAACAAATTTTGAAAAAATCAGTTAACCAAAATCATAAAGATTAGTCTTTAAGACTAAACGATGCACTTTGGGCTTACCGTACTTCTTTCAAAACATTTTTGGGCATGTCACCCTATCGGTTAATCTATGGAAAAGCTTGTCACTTGTCTGTAGAATTAGAACATAAAGCATTTTGGGTCATTAAAGTTTTCAACCTAAACCTTGATGATGCTTGCAAAATACGCAAATTACAATCAAATGAACTTGAGGAATTGAGAAATAATGCATATGAAAACTCAAAGACTTATAAAGCTAGAACAAAAGCTTTTCATGACAAGTCAATTTTGAGAAAATATTTTAAAATTTGTTAAAAAGTTCTGCTTTATAATTCTTGTCTACACCTATTCCCTGAAAAATTAAGATCTAGGTGGAGTGGTCATTTTGTTGTTAAACATATGTATCATCATGGAGCTATAGACATTGAGAATCTTAGGAATGGTAATGTTTTTATAGTCAATGGACAAAGACTCAAATCATTTTTGAAAAACCAAGTTGATGAGATAGAATTCATCTCTCTTTCTAATCTTTGTTATGAATAAAATTTATTCTAATTTTGTTGTCTTCTTTTTGCAGTTCTTTGTGTTCCCGGTTAAGTAGCAGATAATGATAATCACATATTTTATTCATTAATAAACCCTCATGTTTAGTCATTTGCACTCTTCATATTCTTAATTGATTGAGTTTGATCATGTTTTGTGAGTTTGGGCTCAAATTGGGCCTAATTGAATTTTTTTCAACATTATTAGGCTTTGACACTATTTCTTTATTTTGGCCATAACTTGAGTTCTAAATATCTAATAATCATGAATTTTACCTTGTAGGAAAGGTAAGAGGAAGCTTTACAACTTTGATGAAGAACTCGAAGTCTCAATCAGATGTCTAGTGGGCCTAATTTTGCATGGAAGTCAGAATACGAGTTCAAAGATCCTTTGATGTTATTTTGGTCATAACTTGAGTTATTGAACTCCAAATTACATGGGGTTTAGGCCCAAATGTTCATAACTGACCCAACTTTGTAATTAATGGATTTTTAATTATGTAAAGCTAAAATAGGGGCATTTTAGGGGGTTGGAAGTCAAAACCGAGGCACCTCTCATTTGACATTTTTCCTCCCTCTTTATAGAACTCTCTTTTCTCCCTTCTCTCTAATTTTTGGTTTTTCTCTTCCTTCTTTTATTTTTTTAGTTCTCCCCTTCTCATGGAGGGGTAGAGCCTTTAGATCAATCCAAGAGATTGAACATGCTTGGTTGTTAATCTTGAGATTTCATTTTTAATGTTTAAGTTCATCTATTAATCAAGTTTCTTCTTCTTCTTCTTCTTCTTCTTCTTCTTCTTCTTCTTCTTCTTCTTCTTCTTCTTCTTCTTCTTCTTTTCTTTGTTAATTCTAGTTGCTTAATTAGATTTTTTATATGTTAATTGCTTAATTATCAAGTGTAAAGAGACGAACTCAGAGATTAAACAAGACATTGAAGGTGTTTGATGAAATGTTTAACTTGGTTGGATCTTGGCTTTTAAGTTGATTTTGGTTTGGGTGAATGCTTAATTTGTCTAACCTTAATTAATTTAATTCTAGAAGCATTTCTAGTTAAGATATGTGATCATTGAGAGGCTTCTTGATGTGGTCTAAGACCAAGTATTTGATTGATATTTGAATGGACTTTTAGTAATCAAGGATGGATTAAAATCAAGTTTGGACAATTTTCTTGGATTGATTGTTTTGTTAATTTTGTTTTATCAATTCGAATTCTATTCTATTTACTTCTGTAATTTTGCCTAAACCCCTCTTTTCCAACTTAATTTGATCAGATTGCATTTCAAAATCCTTGAGAGACGATCCGGTGTTATATCCAATGCTATAAGTCATAGGCATAACTCAGTTACAATTTTGGTGACTTCGGCGCTTCTCAAAATTTTGGTGCCATTGCCGGCGATTGTGATATACAATCTGATTATATTGAGTGTCATTATTAACTTACTGACTTACTGACTTTTGTTCTTACTGATAGTTACCAATCCACAACTCTGGACCACTGTTCCTGTATTCTAGGGAGACTAGTTCAATTTTGGCTGTAGAGTTTTGAGCTGAGACTTGGTCTCCAAAGTTAATTCAGCATTCTCCAAAGCCAACCCATGACAAATTCAGAATCAAAAGAAAAACTAAAGGAAGACATCATCAAGAATAAAAGTATAAAAGAAAACTGAAGATCAAACTAGTTTCTAATGATTAAGGTTGATGGATCTCCGATGGCCCGAACCCGAATCTCAACCTTTGATCGAATCTCCTACTCTCTTGTTCTTCATATTCTTTTCAGTTCCTTGGCAGCTTCTAGTCCAGAGATCCATTTTTAGGACCTTAGGTAACCCTATTTATAACTTTGGATACCTAATGCATCATTAGAATTTGCATATATTTTCCTGATGCGACGACAAGAGTCATGTCATATGACACGGCCTACCCTGTGTCAGGGTCTGTCAGCATAATTTTAGCAAAATTAGAAGTCAGAGAGGAACACGGCCTACCTTGTGTATAAGGACACAGGCCATGTTGTTGGTCAATACTCAAAAACTAGATCTCCTTATGATGCCAGAGAAGTACACGGCCTACCCTACATCTCATGACAAGGGTCGTGTTATTTGTTGTTGCCCATAACTGAGAATATGTGACATGCCAGAGAAGAACACAGACTACCCTGTGTCTGAGGACACAGGCCGTGTTTTCTAGTTTCTTCATTCTTGGTCTTTTCTCCTTGAGGGCTCTATCATTCAACGATTTTCTGTAAAGCACAAATGATCGCTTATAATCACATTTAAGCGTAGTTTCACAATAAAGATTTGATTAAGCTTGAAATCTAGAAACTAGCCAAATGTTAACAATTAAGCACAAGTGAAATTCAATTAAGTCAGACTTAAAGCAGAGTATAGAAATAATCGACAGATCACCTTACCTTAGGGAATGGGAGAGCATTGGTTCATTTCATTTGATGAGCTCTTTTGCTTGTGGGCAATTAATAGTTCAAGTGTGGGGGTTGTGCAAATTGATGTGTAGCATGCAAGGTGACTGAAAAACAAGATAAAAAAAACAAAAACAAAAATTAAAAAAGAAGATAAAAAGAATAAATGCAATAAAGGTTGTGAAAGAATATGTAAAAGAATGTGCATTACATGAATTTTGGGGTGTAAAATTTCATGCTTGTTACTTGTCATTTGAGTTCCTCCCCATTGCTCTTTTATTCTCTTGGGTGCTTAACTTGCCATATCCATATTGTTTCCTTCCTTTACCTTGGCTCTATTACAACCTTGAATAAAGTCCTTTTAATTTTTATGTGCATGTGTTTGGTAGTGGAGAAGTAGAAGATAAGCAAGCTTATGGTAGTGCAATTTTCAAGAGTTGAATTGAGTGAAATACTTACCTTGTAAACACTTGAGGGATTGAGATTACATCTTGTGAGGATCTATCATTCTTGATTCATGCTCTTCAATTTGAAGCTACCTTGCTTGTTGGTTTGAGTTGTGAAGAAATGTTAACTCATGAATGTTTTGATCCCTTGAACCTTTGGTTGTTCTTCTTGCTTGTAAACTTTTGCATTCTTGAATGTCATTGGAATTTGAGCTCTTTTTATTGATCCCTTATGCCCTTGTTTTGGTCTTTTGTGTTTTGTCCAAGCGTGCAAAAAGCTAAGTGTGGGAGAATTTGATAACCATATATTTTATTCATTAATAAACCCTCATGTTTAGTCATTTTCACTCTCCATATTCTTAATTGATTGAGTTTGGTCATGTTTTGTGAGTTTGGGCTCAAATTGGGCCTAATTGAATTTTTTCAACATTATTGGGCTTTGACATTGTTTCTGTATTTTGGTCATAACTTGAGTTCTAGATATCTAATAATCAAGAATTTTACCTTGTATGAATTTTACATTATAGGAAAGCTAAGAGGAAGCTCTACAACTTTGATGAAGATCTTGAAGTCTCAATCAGATATCTAGTGAGCCTAATTTTGCATGAAAGTCAGAATAAGAGTTCAAAGACCCTTTGATGTTGTTTTGGTCATAACTTGAGTTATTGAACTCCAAATTGCATGGGGCTTGGGTCCAAATGTTCATAACAGACCCAACTTTGTAATTAATAGATTTTTAATTATATAAAGCCAAAATAGGGGGCAGTTTAGGGGGTTGGAAGTCAGAAATCGAGACACCTCTCATTTGACATTTTTCCTCCCTCTCTCTAGAACTTTCTTCTCTCCCATCTCTCTAATTTTTGGTTTTCTCTTCCTTCTTTTATTTTTCTAAGTTCTCCCATCCTCATGGAGGGGTAGAGCCTTTAGATCAATCCAAGAGATTGAACATGCTTGGTTGTTAATCTTGAGATTTCATTTTTAAAGTTTAAGTTCATCTATTAATCAAGTTTCTCTTCTTCTTCTTCTTCTTCTCTTTGTTAATTCTGATTACTTAATTGGAATCTTCATATGTTAATTACTTAATTACCATGTGCAAAGAGATGAATTCAGAGATTAAACAAGACATTGAAGGTGTTTGATGAAATGTTTAACTTGATTGGATCTTGGCTTTTAAGTTGATTTCGGTTTGGGTGAATGTTTAATTTGTCTAACCTTAATTAATTAAATTCTAGAAGCATTTCTAGTTAAGATCTGTGATTATTGAGAGGCTTCTAGATATGGTCTAAGACCAAGGATTTGATTGATATTTGAATGGACCTTTAGTAATCAATAATAGATTAAAATCAAGTTTGGACAATTTTCTTAGATTGATTGTTTTGTTAATTCTGTTTTATCAATTCGAATTCTATTCTGTTTACTGCTGTAATTTTGCCTAAACCCCCTTTTTCTAACTTAATTTGATCAAATTGTATTTCAAAATCCTTGAGAGACGATCCGGTGTTATATCTTGTGCTACAAGCCACAAGCATAAATCGGTTACCATTTTGGTGAGTTCGGTGCTAATCAGATAACAATACTTTGTGGCTCTTGAGTCGGTTTGTTTTTAGTTTCTCATAATAACTGAATCATTCTCCTTTAAAATGGATGTCATTCTCTCAAATTTAAGAAAATATTTTCCTTCCTTCCCTCAAAATACTCTGACAAAAATCTACAAAGCTAGATGTGAAAGATTGAGATTGTTAATGCACAAGGGTATGTCGGAAGATGTATGTAACACCCCTTTGGAGGATGTCACACATAAAAGAAAATAAAAGAAATAGAAATAAAATCTACCCAAGTTGTGAAACATTTGTTAAATATTATTACGGGTTGTAAAATAATTCCTGATAGACAGAAATATGTAATAAAAAGATAATGCGGAAAATACGAAATAAAAAAACATCATCACTAATAATATACATATGATTAAGTTATAAACTGTACAAATAATTTACAACTAAGACTACAAATATTTAAACAAAAAAATTTAAAGAAAGCAATAAAAGAGTTAATATATACTTTGACATTGTTGACGCGCCTAAAAAAAAAATATCATGGTTATCTAATCCTCGATGGATTTGAAAATAATCATCGGGAGATAGATATCCGGATGTCTTGACACACGGCGATAACGGGATCGCGCGGGCGATAAGATGCTTTTCTCACTAGGCTCAGGGTTTTCAGCACCCCAATAACGCCTAATGGATAAGGGTAACTCTAAGTGCAGAAATAACGTCGTAGTCATAATGGGCTCTCCATCAAACTGATGACGTAAAATCACGGTCACACGTCTTGCATATGTCACAGAATCATGATCGCCTCGTAAATGCCACGCCAGAGAACCTCCATGAAATACTAGCTCTATGAATCCCAAAAATCCTGGCCGCCATCCCTCACAATCAATCTAGAGGATATGGATGATCGGATGGTTCTTGATCGTAAAACTGATCGTCGGCTTGCTGACCTTCCTCTTCCTCAGGGTACACGATCTCAAGAGGTTGTTCCTCTTCTTCCTCTTCAAACTCTTTACCGCATAAAATAAATAGACAAGAGACACATACAATAAAGAGGTAAGACAACATAAAATCATCACAACACGGCCAATAAGAAGACGACAAATAACAACTATACGAGTTCATACAATACGAAAAAGCTATAACAGTAATAATAATGGAATATAGTACATATTAGATATCCTAGTGTTTTGAGAACATCACGGTATATAACACAAATAAAGAAAACCACATAGATAAATCAATCTCACAGATAAAATAAGATAAGAAATGGACAACTAACATAAGAATTATCGATAAATATAAATAGAGAAAAATGTAAAAACTTCCAAGATATTACCGGATAAAGATAAATAGAGAAAATGGAATATTATCCAAGATATAATCAAATACACCAAAACACAACCCTACTCCATGGAGCTAAACCCAAACAGATATCGAGAGAATGACTTGCAAAATCTATTAGTACCACGGCTGCCCAACCAACTATTACGCTATCCTTCACACACGTGGTCAATAGCCTACGGCATCGGGAATCCACCATCCAGGGCGTAGTATAGTTCACGGTCTCCGTTGTGGCACTATAGGCAATGTACTACTAGATTTTACAAACCTCGATTAAATATAGTGAATGTCGAGTACATTAGTGTGCTATCGGTTTACCAATTGAATGAGCTACCATGGTCGTCCACATGTGGGATCCCGTACACTAAAGTCTCCAAGTTCATTAGAACAATGAACCACACTACGTTTATCGCATCGACAACACGATGTGATTCGTTAGACTCGTCAACCAAAACACCAAAAATTGGTATAAAGACAAAACATAATTCCAAATATATGAAATTACGAAAATGCCCTCAAGATAAAAATATGCCCTCAATGGCAAAAAGCACATGACGGGTTCACTTTTTCCCGACAAATAAATAACCTCAAAATTCAGACGGTTCACATTTTCCCGAAAGCTCGGCCCGAAAAATAAATATAGTAAATCAATCGCGTAGAAATTTTATCGCGTTTTTGAAATCTCGTCGTTTTTACAAACGTTTAAAAATCGGGTAAAGATATTTTTTTTCGTTTTTAAAATCGCGTAGCATTTTTAATACGTTTTCTCAATCGCGTAGGATTTTTAAATCATTTTCTTATTCGAATGCCTTTAAAATTACTTGTTTAAACAAACGTAAATAGTACTTAGTACATTTAAACTACGTAGAATAATGTTTCATACCGCATACTATCTTTTAGATATTTTTGCTATCTTATTGGTTCATTTTTACTAAAAATTAATGAATATTTTGTTTAGAATATCATAATAATGGTTTCCTAATTTATCCATAAAATTTCCATTTACCTAATTTTTAACCATTTCATTTAATTCTTTTTGAAATCTCTAACATGCTTCAAAACCAAAAGTGAGCTATATGTTAGAAAATTTCTTAACATTCTTGTATTTCCTTCCTAATGATAAAATTATGAATTTTTAACCCTTTAGACTTACTTCTAATCAATTGGTTCCTTCAAAAATCATTATAGAAAATTTCTTCTTAACTTGTATTGTTTCTTTTTAATTGAAAAAGGTTTAGAATCAAGTTTTAGAAATCATGATTACCTATAGTGGCATGTTGGCCAAATTTCATAAAACTTTTGCATTTGATTTCCAAAATGTCTTTCACCTTTTAAATCATATCAAATGTATTATATTGTCTAAGTTCATTAAATCATTTTAGAAAATAGTTAACAATAGTCAATTTAATCCTTTAGGCATGTTGGCCCAAAATATTAAGTTTTTACCATTTGATTTCTAAATGCATTTTCTTTGATCAAATCAATTAGAAACTTTCTTGATTCTCCTAGGTTAATTAAGTTACACTTTAGGAAAAATCAAGACATTTTGGTCCTCCAAACTTGTCATTGCTAAGAACTTAGTTGCCCTTGTGACAAAGTGAGCTAGTGGATGTGTTCTTTGGAACACTCATGCAAATTTACACATGTTATTCACATCCTATACTTTATCATACAATTCTAACACATGCAAAAATATTTTCTAACACATACAACCTAAATTAAAGCTTGTAGACATGCTTTCAAAAGCTAATAGACATGAAAAAATTATTACAATCATCAAACAAGAAAGCTAATAACAATTACCACATAACTACTAGCAACCATGAAAATTAACAAATACACACATAATTAACACATGACCACCGAATCCTTATGGATTCTACAAACATCACAAATGGCTCCATCTTCTTACCACCATCAAGAGATGATAAGAATTGTCTTCCTCTTACCTTAAATGAAGACAAAAGGCTTGCTTTCACACCTCCTAGGTCACGGTTTTCACCACCAAAAATACCTAGAAATCTCAAACAAAATCTACATGTTACTAACCATGAAAAAGAAGCTAAACCATGGAAAAATCATGGCTTAGAACTTTGAAAAAAGAAGAGAGAAAAGAAAAGCATGAAATTTCACCTTCTAGGTAAAACTTTCAAGGTTGGTTTCCAAGCCCTAGATGGAAGAATTTGAAGAAACTCCCAACTACAAAGGTTCTTAGAATAGTGTTTAGGTTAAGGAAACTTGGTTAGAAAAATTTTTGGATGGTTGGATGGTATAGTTAGTGTCTTGGCCGAAAATGGTGAAGAAAATGGACAAGAATGGTGGCTAGGGTTTTGATGAGAGAGAAGAGAGAAAAGTGATGAAGGAGAAAGGTAATTTTGGTCTCCTAAGGCCTCTTGAAGTAAACATTAAGTGAGGTGCAAGGTGGGCACCTTGCTTGGCTTCATCCAAGCCATTGGATGAATCAAAGGCCAAGATCAAGCCTTGGTGAGCAAGCTTGATTTCCATTGGTTAGCTTATGGTGACTCACATGCTTTGAGTCACACAGATGTATTTAATTTTCTGCGTCACTAGTGAGTCACTTTCCGGAAAGTTCTACTCGCTAACATTGTGATTAATTAAGCTACCGATCTAACCGTTCGCTAATTGTAGGTCCCGCAAAATATTTTGATGAAGGTCCACTCATGTCACTAAAACATCTTGACTAATAAAATAATATTATAATAATATAAAATTATTTTATTTGACAAATTAAATCCTAAAAATTAAAAGATTATTTTTAGTCTCATTCGAGAATCGGGTTAAGTAAGATCCCCAATTCTAAATAATAAAATAAGATTTTCCCCGGCCGGAAAATATTATTTTCTGTTCTCCCATTCTCGAGCAAATCACACAAAAAGTCCATATAAAATCACAGGCAGTATTTTCGTGCATTAAATCAAGAAGAAAACAATTAAAAACAGATTAAAAAGACATTGAAGGTGTTTGAAAAAAGACGTTTCGGGACGTAACGGTCATTTTCTCGTTTTTTTCCCACAACGTAAGTAATCATCCAAAACGTTCAAAATAAAATATCCTAAGCGGTATGATATATAATGTATATCTTTGAAAAATTAATACTTAAGATTGTTTTGTTAATTCTCAAGAAAAATTTTTATTTTACCGTCAGAAGCAAACTACGTAAAATGATCAAATAAAATTTGAGCCTGTATTATCGTAATTGTTTTTATACAAAAATCGAGAACAGAAAAATAGGGACACAACGGTCATTCATACAAAAGCATGAAAAACAGAAAACAGTACATTCAGAATATTTTCTAAAAATTGGGGGGTTACAATGTACGCTTGATAATTAAAGAAAAGGTTCGTCTAGCAGGTGGGTCTTCAATTTCATTTGACTCATACATGCCAAGTCTTATTAGAAGCTCATATTCTAAAAGGAGAAGAGCAAAAAGGTTACAAGTCTGTGACAAATGTGCACAATGGAATTGTAACAAGCGATGTCGTTCTTTGGAAATGGTTTTCACAAATCGAGAAAATAAAATATTTTTCATTAAGAATGGACTGGGTAAGTAGTCATTAGATGATATCTTATTAACTCTTGAGACGCATTCTTGTGGATCTATGCATCGTGAACTTCTAAATTTGTGGAATCTCTTCAAAGACGAACAAAAACGTTACAGTCTTGAGAATCTGACTCTAAAAGACCATGTTTGCTAATTTATAAGAAAAATAGATGGAAAACTTATCCTCAACTCATAGAAGGTGTTTAAACCATTATTGGACGTAAAACTAGAGGAAGATGTGAGTCACAATCACAACAACATGTATATATTATCTTCTTCTTTTTCTTAAAAAAAAAAAAGAAAAAAAAGCAAAAAAAAACAATGTTAAAAGAGACAAAAATGAGAAAAGGAGGGCGAAACTTCAGTTGTACTTGGTCTTTAATTAGATTAGGTGCCCCAGGTGGATGTCCATCTTTTCATAGACCCAAGAGGACACCTTTACACACCAGTATGTAAATAAAGTTCATGTGCCATGCTCTGTAGAGAGCCACGTGCTACATTCCCAGTTCTTGGAACCAAGGCTCTGTAGCGTTGATGGACAGAAAAAAGCGTCCCGTCTTTACAATGAACGAAAACTATTATTGAGTCGTATACTTACTTTAATTAGTAGGCCTCTATGACAAGTTCTGACTGGCTGCGGTCAGGTACTATCTTCTTATAGTACAGGCCTTTAATTAGGTTTGTAGGAATATAGAGGGTTGTTATTCCTCAAGCGAGACGGAAAGGACTCGAAGGTTCTTGTTGTCGGTTCGGCAATCCTTGTAGAGTTCATATGTTGCACCAGTGACACGCAACTTAAAGATATGTCACTACTGCACTCATGACACACAGTATAAAGATACACCATGAAAATTGTAACACCCTAAAAATTGTTTGTTTCATGATAAATATTCATTTTACAATATTTGTGAATTTTGTGAATTTTTGTGGATTTTTTTGGAAATGTTGATTATTTTAATATATTTCTCGATTTGTATGGGCGCTGAGCGGAGCCAAAAAAAATAAAATATTTTTCTCGAGGCTGGAAAACCTTGGACTGTGAAAATGTCGACGGAGGATCTTACCAAACCCGAGGCGGGGCACAGTTTACAAAGCTTTATTTTTTGATATTTTATCTGATAAAATAAAATCGCGATACGTTTTATTATCTGTTGGATAATAAATACTAATTTTGTTAATTGTAACTTTTGTCCACTAGATAATAGCTTTAGTTAAGTATTAGTCATCTTTCTATAAGAGCACTTTAGTGACATCATCAAAATGACACCATCACTTTGACTTTTGCAAAAAGTTAACAAAGCTTCTCAAGGAAGCTTTGCACCAAGATTCCAAAGAAAGCTTCCTCTCCCTCTTCCTTATGTAGCTCCACGGCTTTGAGAGAAAAAAAAAAGGAGCAAAAGTTGCCACTTTTCTCTTCTCTCGTTTTTCTCTCACACTTTTCTCCTCTTCCTCTTCTCCTCTCATCCACGGCAATCACCATCCCTTTCCCCTCCATGAATGGTTGATTTCAAGCTACCGCTTTGCTTGAAGCTATTTTTCCTTTGAAGATTTTCATCTCTTGTTGGAATTATCTTCAAATACGCTCCTTTCCTCTCCATTTTCTCCCCTCTTCCATGGCCAAACCACCATTTTTTTCTATCCACATTTTCTTGCTCAACCAACCTTGTTTCCTATATCTTCTCATCATCTTGAAGCCTTTCTCTTTTGTAACCATCACCTAAATCTACCATTTTCATCTTCTTCCATAAAGCCCTAAAGTTTGAAGCTTTGAGGCAAAGTTCATGACTTTTCCATTTTCTTTTCTCATTTTCGTAATCCTTGGTCACCTTGGTGATCAAGGATTCCTTTTTTCAAGCTTTGGTTATTGATTATGAAAGTTTGATCATCCTAGGGTTTTTGGTGGTGATGGACAAATTTCAAAGGCAAAAAGGAGCTTGTTTTTCTTTGTTTATCTCTTTGGGTAAGAGGGAGATCATCCACTTCAACCTATCTTGGTAGTGAGGAGCATATTTATATGTTGGTTGTGAGGAACCCATGTTAGGGTTACTCTCTTTATTATATGATTTTTAATGATTTTTGTATTGATTTCATCTTATATGATTTTATTGGTTGTATTGGTATATCTTGATGACTTTGGATAGATCTTGATGGATTGGAATCATGGATGGAAATCAAGGGCTCCTTGCCCTCTTTGTTGAGGCTCACGGCCAAACACCCTCAATGGGGGTGTCCATAATAAAAATCTTGTAATCAATTGGGAGACCAACTAATCAAGTGGCTAATAATGAATGGATTGATGGAAAAAAAAAGTTAGGCTCTTAATCTCTTTAAGGCTCATGGCCTCTTAAGGAAAATAATGGCAAAATGTTGTGTTAATGTGGAAACTTACTTAAGGAAAATAATGGCAAAATGTTGTGTTTATGTGGAAACGTAGTTAAATACATAATTAGAGGTTAATTAGGAATCCATAAAATATAAAGAACAAAGAATAATATTTTGTCCTATAACTTAGAATAATTTTGATCAAAGGAAGAACATGAGTGTAAGTGAGGTGTTGAGCAACTCAAATTAAATTACCCTAAGTGAATTAGGCTTAGAATTAAGTGAAGAACTTGTTTAATTTGAGTAATGAAGATTAGGCGAAATATGCAAGAGAATTCCCCTAGAGAGACCTAATAGGAAAAACGTAGAAACTAAGGCGTAATTTTATAATAAACCTTAAGGGTATGTTTTCACAATTGAGAATCAGATAATATGTTATTGTGGGTCCATGAGTGAGACCAATGTTTTGTAGGTGATTAAATTGGCCAATTGTGGCATGATTATGGAAAAGTATATGATTATTTAATATACATGAATATGAATTGAGTCATCATGCATTGTAAAAGTCCGATGGACTTTGTTGTAAGACTATATGCCTAGGAGATGAATCACATCTTAGTGCGGTGCGAATAGACTAGTGTAGGTCACTTGTTGACCTTGGGGATGTCGGGGTGCGGGTATCTCGCAATGGGTAGTTGGTAGCTCCTCTGTACCATGAGATAGACCGATACAAATGCACCGACGATCCGGACCGAGACACTGTCCTATATCGCGATCTTGTGAAGAATGTCTTTTATGAGTTGTGTTGCGCAATTTATTGATGTTGAAGCACTTGATTTAAGGCCGATGAGACACAGACATGTCTCCTTAATCATTCTCTCCGATGTTGTATTTAGCTTCATAGAGTAAGGTTTTGATACTTTGTGCATGTACATGGTCAGTCATCATAATTACTTGGCTTATATTTATATGATTATGAAATTGTTTCTTTTATTGATGCTATGACTACCTGGATTATTAAATTGCTTATTATCTGATCTTGATGTTGTTTACTGTTTTACTGCATTATTTGGTGTTATGTGCCATTTATGTTTCTTTACTACCATAACTAGTAATGATGTTGGATATCTTACCTCTTTGTTTTGTAATTCTGGATGTATCTGTGTTCCTGTAAAGACCAAGACGTGAAAGAGCCTGCGTTTCTTATATTTTAGTCAAATTAGTCTTCTATTTTGCGATGGCATCCCGGCAACGCTTTCTTGAGTATACTAGACTAAGGTTCCATGGAGGTGTTGACTGCTGGCACGTCAACTCGGATACCGAACGCTTTGTCTACGTGGGGGATGTGACGGTGTCCTTGGCGTGGGGTCATTATGACCCACATGTCTTCTTTTTTTATCTTCGTGTGTGGTTGGAGTTTTATATGCCAATGCGGGAAGTATGGGGTGATCATATGTATACTCCACGTGAGAATGTAGATTCGTTTCTGTCCTTTGCACGAGCTCCTGCTCATGAGTCTATCGCTCCTATAAGGAATTCCTCTTCTGAGGAAGATCCTGAGAAGGACCCATCCGAGGCTCCTTCTTAGTAGTTGTTGGAGGCATGACTCTTTTTGGTAGCCTTTTTGGTGGCTGTCTGTACATCACTGTGGGGGCCTGATGTCTTGTCTTTTTGGTGGGCCGTAATATGTATATCATTTTGGGCATGTAAAGCTTCTATTTTCTTTTGCTAAATCTGTTGATGTATCTAAACACTTATGACTCATATCTTTTGTATAAATGTGTGGTCTAATCTTCACATTAATTTTTGTTAAATTTATGTTTTATCCACTTACAAAAAAAAATTGCCAAATTAGTATACATTTATAAATAAAGTAGGTTATCATCTATGTGTAAATCAACCGAGTCTTAGTATTATCTTTTGAGTTTTTGTTTACATTTTGGTGTGATTATCCCTCTCCAAAAAGAGGCGTTACAAAAATTGTACATAAAGGTATGTCATCATTTGTTATTATATTTCTTTTATCTTTGTATGATTTTATTGTATTTTGGTTTTGAACAGACGATCCTTTGAGCAGGGTCCTTTAGGAGTTTCTAGACTTCTTTACCCTAATAGTTTTCTTGAAGTTAAAAAAAAAAACAAAACAAAAAAAAAGATTTTGTGTTTCTTAATTTCAAACTTTTCTGACAACAGTCAACCTACCTTTATAGGTGCTATTATTACCCTTTTCATTCTTTTTCTTATTTAAACACTCTATTTTCTCCACTTTCCTCTAACTCAAAATCATTCAAAGGAAATGTGAGTATAGAAATGGAAGGAGTTTCTATTCGTCAACTTAAAAATATCTGTGTATTTTGTGGGTCTAGGTATGGGAAGGGTTTAGAGTTTGTAAATGAAACAAACACTCTTGGTCGAACACTTGCTGCGAAGAATATTCATGTTATATATGGGGGAGGTTGTCGTGAGTTAATGAAGGTTGTATCACTTACTGCATATATAGGTGGCAGTCAGGTTTTAGGTGTCATTCTTGAATCTTTAACTCAACAGAACATCACTGGAAAGATAATTGGGGAGGAACTTAAGGTATCATCTATGCATGAACGAATAAAGACAATGTTTGACAACTCTGATGCATTCATTGCCTTACCAGGTGGTTTTGGTACTTCGAAAGAAGTTTTTCAAATTGTCTCTTGGGCCCAACTGAACATCCATCATAAACCCATATGTTTATTGAATGCTAATAATTTCTTTGATCTTTTGTTATTTTTTCTTAACAAAGCTATGGAACAGAAATTTATCACACCTTCGGCAAGACTATTTCTTATTTTTGCTTCCACTATTGATGAGTTGATTGATAAATTAAAAGTTTTTGTTTATAAACCTGATCCAGTAATTATCAGATAGATTGGACAGAAGGAAGCAGTGAGGGAAGCAGCATGAAAAGAAAGCCAGATCTAACACTTTGTCTATAACTTTCCTTTACCTTTGATTTTATTTATCGTACTTTGTTTCTGTTTAAATTTGTGTCAGATTTCTCCAACAGGTACTATCGTCTATCCTTTACTCATCTATATTTTAACATTATAGATAATGTTGTGATCTGGTTGGGGAGAATGATAGTTGATAAAAAAAATTGGGAAGTATGATATGATTGTCAGTAACTTACTAAACCAATTAAGGATGGTAGAGTAAGAAGTAAATTTTGCTCTTGAGACGCATCTTAATTGAGGAAATATGTTTATTGATATGGTTGTCAAAAACCTATTCGTAGTAAACCCAATTAAGGATGGTAGAGTAAGGAGTAAATTTTACCTTGGCGGCAAGTTTACTCTTGAGACGCATCTTAGTTGAGGAAATAATTATTTTGTGCAGAAGTAGCAAATAGATTCTTGGATCTTAGCATAAATTATCTTCTTTCTTAAAAATCACATGCTTGGATATGAATGTTGAAATGGTGGATTGAGAATGATAGAAATATACCTTGTGAGATTTTGAGCCTATTGATGAATGGATTGAATATCTGTACTATTCTCTTTTTTTTGTGTGATTTTTTTCGCTCATGGAATTGTTACTCTAGAACTAGTTTTGATTCTTTTTTAGACTACATTTTCACATGCATACATAAACATGATTGAGACATTTTTCTTGAAATAGCTACTTTAACCAAATAAGCAGTCTTGCTTAGCAGCATATTGTCTCAATATGATATCAAGCACTCTTATGACTTCTTGGAAATTCTCTAATTCCTGTTAACGTAAGGCATTAGAAATGACATATTTTCCCTTGCTTAACCCCTTTGAGATTATTTGACTATTACTTGTTTCTAACTCATTATGTGCCTTAAATAAAAAATCATGTTCTTACCTAACTTTAGGGAATAAGAGAGCATTGACTTTGTTAATGGATGAGTTCTTGAACAAGTGTGGGAGTGTGTGTGCAAAATGGTTAGTGAAAAAGAAAAGAGTAGCTAATTGAAAAAAAAATATATGTGTATATTTATGATATAAAAGAAAAACAAATGTATAAAGAAGGGTTAACAAGGCAAAAAGGAAAGGGAAAAAAAATATAAAGGGAATTTGTATTAGGTGGAGTTGGAATAAACTTTCATGCTTGTTAATTAAACTCAACTTTTATTTTCTTTTATTCTTTTTGGTTTTTAACTTGTCAAATCCATATTACTACCCTCCTTTACCTTGATCCCATTACAACCTTGAATAAAGTCCTCATAATTTGTGTGTGCATGTGTTCTGAGTAGTGGAGAAGTAGAAGATAAGCAAGCTTATGGTAGTGCAATTTTTCATGGGTTGAATAGAGTGAAATACTTATCTTTTAAATACTTGAGGGATTGAGAGTGAATTATGTGATGATCTATCATTCTTGATTCATTCTTTTCAACTGAAGTTTCCATGCTTGTTAGTTTGAGATGTGAAGAAATGTTACCTCATTAATGCTTTGATCCTTTGAATATCTGGTTGCTCTTCTTGATTAAGTGAGTCTTTTAGAGTTTTTAGTTTTTAAGTCTGCGTCGTTTTTCTTTATTTCCTAGCTTTCGTCTTATGTGTTTTGCCCAGGAGTGCAAAAAGATAAGTGTGGGAGAATTTGATAATCACATATTTTATACATTAATAAACCCTCATTTTTAATCATTTACACTCTTCATATACTTAATTGATTAAGCTTGGTCATGTTTTGTAAGTTTTGGTTCAAATTAGGCTAAATTGATATTTTCTAGCATTGTTGAGATTTTACATTATTTTTGTATTTCGGTCATATCTTGAGTTCTAGACATCTAGAAATTATGAATTTTACCTTGTAGGAAAGTTGAGAGAAAGCTCTACAACTTTGATGAGAGCTCGAAGTCTCAATCAAACATCTAGTGGAGCTAATTAGGCCTGGAAGTCAGAAAATGGGTTTTGTCACTAGAACTCGAGTAGTGTGCACTAATCAGGTCATATCTCGGGCTGTAGGAATGATAATAGGCTGAAATTTCACAGTTGATAGTTAAGACCTAAACCTACAACTTTCATGAGAAACACTTTTCGAGATTTTGAGGTCTAGTAGGTCATATTAGGCTTGTAAGTCAGAATAGAGGAGCTGAAATAGGGCCAGAGCAGTTGCAATGATTAGGTCATATCTTAGGCTGTAGAAGGCCAAATTGGATGGTTCAAGCAAGCATTTGATAGCCAAGACAAAGGCCTACAACTTTCATGAAGGTCACTTTCCAAGATTCTATCTGCAAACACGAGTTTGGCACCAAATTATTTTGTGCAAGTGAAGACAAGCATTTTTTGCAATCATCCATCTACTCTTTAATCATCCACGTAATCATCCACCAACTCCTTAATTATCCACCCACTCATTGTCCCACTCATTGTCATCTTTTTCTTGTGATGCTCTATAAAAGGTGGCCTTGGCTTCCTATTAGGGTAATCTTAGTTTTAGATCAAGATCATGTTATTATGTTATTTACTTGTTATAATTTTCTTTTGTTGTAAATAGAAGTTATGATCATATTCTTCTTCTTCTCTCTTTCTTTCTTCTTGCTCATAGGTAACTAATTCTCATCTTTCTTGGGTGAAGGGGTGAAGCTTTTAGTAATAAAATAAGGTTAGATTAATTTCTTTCTTGTGCTTAAATGATATATTATCAAGTAGTCATTATATGTGTTGTATTTTATTTCCAATCAATTTAGAAGCCCTCCTTGTAAAGTGGAGTTCTTGATTCATTGTAGACAAGTGGTTTGGCACAATGAATGCTTGAACTCATTTACAAGTATTGGTGTTGGTAAATAATTAAAGGAATCATAATATAACTACGTATATAATTCTAAATGGACTTTGAATGTTTTATTTTCCAATTGGAACCTCTGTTATGTGAGGATTTCAATTGAGTTATAAAAAAAATTAATCTTGTCCTTAATTTATTACCAAAAGTGGATCTCGTAGCCCAAGCAAGTTCTTTAATTTAATTGTGAACAAGTTTTATTATTTTTATTATTGTGACAAAGTCTTTCCTTACCTCAAAGAATTTTTCTTCATCAATTCCCTGTGGATCGACCTAGAACTCCCGAGAAATTTATTACTTGAGACAACTTGCACTAGGGATTACATCCTTTAATTCGCATTGCAATGTAAGCGAATTTCAACTAGTTTGGTTCTATGATGTCTCGAGGTTCCAAGGTACTTGTGATGGTTCGACCAGTGGGCTTAAGACCCGTAATAAAAGCTAAATCAAAAAGAGTAATAGTTAGCATGCCATAAGGGACATAGAAAGAATTAGTGGTATTGTTCCAAAAGAAAAAAAAAGTTGGCTAGCATAGGAGCATTGTACTCTATGCGCTCCTTATTGAGCTAGATAAAATCAAAAATGCTAGTTGACTTCCAATGATCTTGCTTAGCACTTTCGACCCTATTCAGCCATTGTAGGTATAAAGACTTGGTTTGGGGTCCAAAAGGAGGAGAGCTTCGAAAGATTTTGAGAAAATATTCAAAGAAGTCAATTTTCAAGGAAGTATCGAAGGCTGAAATAGACTCACCTTCTAGACTTAGAAAAAAAGGAAAAGATGGACTCATAGTCATTCAAGGGAAAGGTTGGCCCTAAGAAAGCATATTTCTCATTGGAAATGGAGAAGGGAACCATTACTTGAGATTTCTAAAGGTCTGAGTTGTCCGTTGAGGGATTCAGGGCGTACATAACCTCTTTTTTCTCCAAAGGGTTAGCCACGTTAGGTAAAACCACCATCTCCTCAGTCTCAGACAAGGAGTGGGATTGTTGAGCAGAGGTAGTCTTGGTTGAAGAAAAAGCTATGGATGGTCATAGGAAGAAGGTGAAAGTAATGAAAAGAAGTTGACTTTAGAAAAAGATTGTACCTTTATGCTTGAAAGAAAGGGAGAGAGCTAACTAGCTTCAAGAAAGGCTTCACAATACAACAATGGGCACAAGGAGCTCAGAGAAAGAGAAAGCTCAGGGAAAGAAAATGTGCAGAAAAAAAAAGAAGCCTTGTGAGGAAGATTATAACACCCCTTTTTGGAGAGGGACCGTCACATCAAACCACGAAAAAGAAAACAAAATATAAATTAAGACTCGGTTCATTTGGATATAACTAATAGCTTGTTCATTTGTAAACGTGTAATAATTTGGTGAATTCTTTTTTTTAAAAAAAAAAGATAAAAACAAAATTACAGTAAAATTAACATGATAAGTAAATCATACATATATATATATATATATATATATATATATATATATATATATATATATATATATATATATATATATATATTTGTTTAGATACATTGACAGTTATACAAAAGAAACAAAACATTTACATGCCCCAAAAGGATTATACATTTACTGCCTACCAAAAAGACAAAACATCAGGCTCCTAAAAGATTTATAGATAGCCATTAGCGGCTACAAATAGTATCAGCCCCTAAAACTAATGAGAAGGAACCATAGTTGGATCTTCCTCTGGGTCTTCCTCATCATAGGAAATCGTCATCGGAGCAACCAAATTTCGAGCAGGGGCTCGTGCAGAGGATAAGAACGAATCCTCTTGTGAAGTGTAGTAACGATCACCTCACATATCACATAAGGGCAAGTAAAACTCTAAGTACACATGTGCATTAAAAGTAAAGACAGGCGGGTCATGATGACCCCATGCCAGAGACACAGTCATGTCTCCGTGGTAGATACAGCGATCCGTACTCATGTTGATGTGCCAGCAGTCCAGACCTCTATAAAACGTCAATCTAACATAACCTAAAAAGCCACACAAACGGGATGTCATCTCCAAATAGATAGCTAGTCAAGATTAGGCCAAAAGTCATGGAATTTGTGCACCTCACCTTCTTCATCGACGTCTTCAAAGAAGCACATAGGTAAACAAAATAACAGAAATACAGAAAAGGGGTGAGACATCTATCATTCAATACCAAATATGGTAGTAAAAAAATAGAATGGCGCAAGATGCCCACATAGCATCGCAACAATATTAACAATAATAATAGCAAGTGATAAAAGAAACAGCAACCGAATCTCAGATAATAAGCAGTTAAATGTTTCAAATAATCATATCATCTGTAAAAGAAATAATTCTACAATTATATAAATTCAAGCTAGGTAAAGTATGTGACGGATAATGCACATGCACAAGGTACCAAAAATCCTACTCCATGGAGCTAGACACAAATATCAGAGAGAATGATCAAGGAGACATGTCAGTATCTCGTCAGCCTAAAATCAAATGCTTTTAGAAAATCAATAATTTTTCGCAACAAGGCTTTATACACGACATTCTTCACAAGATCGCGATATAGGACAGTGTCTCAGTCCGGATTGTCGGTGCGTTTGCATCGGTCTATCCCACGGCCCAAAAGAGCCACCAACTATCCATTATGAGACACCCACACCCCAACGCCCCCAAGGTCAACGAGTGAGCTGCACTAGTTTATTCGCACCCGCACTAAGGTGTGATTCAATCTCTTAGGCATAAAGTCTTACAACAAAGTCCACCATATTTTTCACGATGCATAATGACTCAATGCATATTCATAAGTATTCAATAATCATACACTTTCCCATAAACATGCCACAGGTGGCCAATGTCATTATCAATAGATTCTTGGTCCCATATAGACCCTCAACAACACATTGTCAACTTTTCAAATGTGAAAATACGTTTTTAAGGTTTATTAGGGAATTTCACTTTAATTAAATGTTTCGTATGAAATCTTTCTCTAGAGGAATTCTTTTACATTTTCAACAAGTCTTTATTACTCAAATTAAGCAAGTTCGTCACTCAAATTTTAAACCTACTTCATATAGGGAAATTTTAACCTAAGTTACCTAACACCTCACTTTCACTCATGTTCTTCACTTGGTCATCTTTATTCTAAGTTATGACATTTCCATCTTATGAATCCTTAATTAACCTCTAATTGACTAATTAGCCAAGTTTCTATTTTAATACATAATTTTGTCCATATATTTCCTAAGAGGCCGTGAGCTCCAAATGAGCTAGGAATTTAAATTTTTCATTACCTCATTAGTTGTTAATCACTTGATTAGTCAATTTCCCACTTATTTTAAATTTTAACCAAGAACACCCTAAAAAGGGCATTTGGTCGTGAGCCACCACAAGGAGGGCAGCAAGCCCTTGATTCCCATACATAATCTAATCCATTCAAACACTCTAAAATTTCATTAAGATAACAAATGCAACCAATAAAGTCATACAAGACAAGAGTTAATACAAAAGTCATCAAAATCACATAACAAAGAGAACAACTCTAACATGGGTTTCTCATAACTAACAAATACACAAGCTCCTCACTACCAAGAGAGGTTGAAGTGGATAATCTCCCTTTTACCAAGAGAAATAACAAGAAAAGTAAGCTCCTTTATTCTTGAATTTCGTCCTCGACCAACCTAAAAACCCTACAACATTCAAACTCACAAAAATCAATATTTTCAAGCTTGAAAAGAAGAGATCTATAGTCATGGTGAGGACCATGAACACGAAAGTGAGAAGAAAAAGGGAAAGTCAAGAACTTTTTACCTCAAAGCTTCAAACTTTTGAGCTTGATGGAAGAATACAGAAATGGTGGATTCAAGAGATAGCCACAAAAGAGAAAAAATTCAAAATGATGAGAAGAGGTTGGAAATAAGGCTGGTTGAGTGAAAAGCTTGGATGGCCAAAAATGGTGGTCTTTGGTCGTGGAGATGGTGAGAAAATGGAGAAGAAAGTTCAGTTTTTTGTAAGTGATTTCAACAAGAGAAGGAAAGCTTCAAGGAAGAAATGGATTCAAGTAAGGTGGTTGGATTGAAATCAAGCAAACCATGGAGGAAAAATGGTGTGGCTGCCGTGGGGGTATGGCGGAGAAAGAAAAGAGAGAAAAGTTGAGAGAAAGTGAAAGAGAGAGAAAGGTAGAGAGAGAAAGTGTTAGAAAAATGTTTTAGGGTTTTGAAATGGGAAAGGATGGATGGCAAAAGTGGAAATGTGACAAATTTTAGTCACATTTCCCCCTCATTGTCGTGGCCATATAAGAGAAAAGATGAGAGAAAAATTGCTTTTAGAAACATGGGTAAAGCTTCCTTGAGAAGCTTTGTACAAAGCTTCTTTGAGAAGCTATGTTAGCTTTTTATAATAGTCAACATGATGCAACATAAAGATGACAATATTGAAAAGATGATAATCATGCTAATACAAGCTATTATCCAATGGACAAATGTTACGGTTAACAGAAACCAGTATTTATCGTCCAACGGATAATAAAATGTATTGCGATTTTTATTTATCAAATAAAAATCTCAAAAAACATAAATCTCGTAAACTGTGCCCGACCCCAAGTTTAGTTAGATCTCCCATCAATGTTTCCACAGTTCAAGGTTTTCCAGCCTTGGGGAAAATATCTCATTTTCTCAACTCCGCTCAGTACGTACGTAAAACGAAAAATATATTAAAATAATCAACATTTTTTAAAAAATTCACAAAAATCATAAATATTATAAAATGACTAGTTATCATGAAACAAATAATTTTTGGGGTGTTATAACTCTCCCCTTCTAAAAAGAAATTTCATCCTAAGGATTTTCATACTTTATAATAGTTGTGGATGTTGCTCCTTCTTCTTGTCTTCTAACTCCCACGTTGCATCTCCGGTTGTGTCATTCAGATTACTTTTACTAATGGGATTTCCTTCCTTTTGAGTTGCTTTACCCTTCTATCCTCAATCCTTACAAGAGGTGTCTCATAGGTTAATTTCTCTTTCAATGGTACTGTGTCTGGTGCTATGACATGGCTCAGGTCAGGGATATAATTTCGTAACTGTGATACATGAAAAACATTGTGAAGGTTAGAAAGAAAAGGTGGTAAGGCTATTTGGTAAGCTACTAGACCTATCCGGCGAAGAATTTGGTAAGGTCCGAGGAATTTGGGAGTAAGTTTTCTAGATTTTAGAACTCGGCCGACCCCATTCGTAGGCGTGACTTTCAAGAACACATGCTCGCCTTCCTCAAACTCAAAAGACTTTCTTGCTTTGTTAGCATAGCTCTTCTGTCGACTCTGAGTCGTCCTCTTCTTTTCCTGAATCATCTTGACCTTTTACGTTGTTTATTGTACCAGATCAGGTCCAACCGTGAGATACTCTCCATCTTGATACCAACACAAAGATGTTCTGCACCGTCGTCCATACAAGGCTTCATAAGGTGCCATCCCTATACTCGAATGAAAACTATTATTGTAGATGAATTCTACCAAAGGCAAAATTTCATCCCAACTTCCAGTTTATTCCAAGGTGCAAGCTCTGAGCAAATCTTCTAATGATTGGATTGTCCTTTCTATTTGTCCATTTGTTTGAGGATGATAAGCAGAACTCAACCGAAGTTTTATCCCCAACAATCCTTGCAAACTTTTTCAAAACTTTGATGTGATTCTTGGATCTCTATCAGAAATAATGCTCGAAGGCACACCATGCAATCTAACAATCTCGCCAATATACATTTGGGCTAACTTCTCCATGGAATATCTTATGTTAATTGGTAGGAAGTGTGCTGACTTCGTAAGCCGATCAATAATTACCCATATAGAGTCATGACCTTTTCAGATCTTTGGCAGTCTAACCACAAAATCAATTGCAATACTATCTCATTTCCACTCGGGGACAACTAGACGTTATAACATTCCAGAAGGCCTTTGATGTTCAATCTTCGCTTTCTGATAGACTAAGCAAGATGACACATGTTGAGCTATGTCTCTCTTCATTCCCGACCACCAAAACAACATTTTCAAATCTTGGTACATCTTTGTCATACCATGATGCATACTTAACCTACTGTTATGAGCTTCACCAAGAATTGCCTTTCTGAGCTCTGGATCATTGGGTATGCAAATCCTACCTTTGAACTTCAGAACTCCATCAGGCCTTCCTCTACTGTCGTCACACCAGCATGCTTCATTCACTCTCTTTCTTCTTGTAAAAATTCATCACTTGCTTATTTTCTCTTGGATTTCTTCCAACAAATCATTCAGGACAGTGATCATGTTCAAACGAATTCTTCCTAGTGCCAATTCAACGGATAGCCATATATCTCTGAACTGCTCTATTAATTCCCTCTCTTTAACCATCATAGCGAATATACTAATCATCTTCCTACTCAAGGCATCTGCCACGGCGTTGGCCCTTCCAGGATGATACTGGAGTTGAAAATCGTAGTCCTTCAAGAATTCCAACCATCTCCTCAGCCTCATGTTCAACTCCTGTTAGTCGAACAGGTACTTCATGCTCTTGTGGCCACTAATGATGTTGAACGTCACCCCATAAAGAAAGTGCCTCCATAGCTTCAAAGCGAATACCACAACTGCTAGCTTCAGGTTATGTGTTGGGTAATCCTTCTCATGCACTCACAACTGTCTCGAAGCGTAAGATACCACTTTTCTATTTTGCATAAGCACATACCCTAATCCTTGGTATGAAGCATCATAATACATCTTGAAGGTTTCACCTAGATCAGGTAGAACTAACACTAGTGAAGTAGTTAGTCATCTTTTCAATTCTTGGACACTTTCTTCGCAAGTATTAGTCCACTCAAAGGCTTGATTCTTCCTCGTGAGCTAAATGAGAGGCCTTACTATCTTAGAGAATCCCTCAATGAACCTCCAATAACATCCAGCTAATCCCACAAAGCTCTGAATTTCTGTCACTATTTTTGGCCTTTCCCATTGCAGAATCGCTTCCACCTTTGACGGGTCTACTGCAATCCCCTCTTTCGAGATTATATGTCCCAAAAACTTGACTCTTCTAGCCATAATTCATACTTTGACAGCTTGGCATACAGCTTCTTCTCCTTCAGAATCTGGAGAACTATACTGAGGTGTTCAGCATGATCCTCCTGATTTCGAGAGTAGATCAGAATGTCGTCGATGAAGACAACAACAAATCTGTCTAGGTAAGGACGAAAGATTCTATTCATATAATCCATGAATATGACAGGGGCATTCGTTACTCCAAATGGCATCACAAGATATTCGTAATGGCCGTAACGGGTGCGAAAAGTTATTTTGAGAATATCCTCCACCTTTACTCGAATTTGATAGTAGCCCGATCGTATATCGATCTTAGAGAATACTACCGCTCCTTTCAGTTGATCCATCAAGTCATCTATCTTCGGAAGTGGATACTTATTCTTGATTGTGACCTTATTCAGCTAGCGATAATCCACACACAATTGCGAAGTTCCATCCTTCTTTCTGACTAGCAACACTGGTGCTCCCCATTGTGACATACTGGGTCTAACAAACTACTTTTCCAAGAGTTCTTCTAACTGCTTCTTGAGCTCAACTAACTCGGATGGTGACATCATGTAGGGTGCTATAGATATAGGGCCAAATCCAGGCACAAGATCAATGGTGAACTCTATCTCCCGCTCCGGCGGTAGACTAGGTACATCATCAGGAAAGACTTCAGAAAACTCATTAACCACTGGAATTACATTCATATCTGCCTCGCCCTTGACTTTTAAGGAAGACAATAGCATGTATCCCTGAGCTCCTACTTTCAAGAAAGCTTGAACTTGGTTGGCCATTAAAAATCTAGAAACTTTATCCATAGGAAAAACTATGGTTTTACTAGAACAATCTAACAGGATATGGTTAGAAGACAATCAATCCATTCCTAAAATTACATCTATTTAGAAAAGAGGTAAATAGATCCAATTAACATAAAAGATTTGACCTTCAACAATTAAAGGATAATTTAAACAAACTTTGGTGGTAACAGCAGGTTTAGTAGTAGGGGTAGAAACAGTCAAGTCAAAAGGTAAAGAAGGCATAGGTAAACCAAGTCATCGCACACAACATAAGAAATGAAAGAGTGGGTTACCCTAGAGCCATACAGTACAGTTAAAAGATTACCTCCTATGATACCCTCTCCTTGTATCAGATCTTCAGATTCGGAGGCTTCCGCTCCACTCATGGTGTAGACTCGGCCTCCCGCCTGTGGTTTTGCAGCTCGTGCAGTGTTGACTGAAGGCTCCGTCTTAACTTAATTGTAGTCTCTAGAGACGTGTCCAGGTTTTTCACATCAGTAGCAGATTATTCCCTTGATCGTACAGTCCTTCGTCAGATGATCCTTCCCGCACTTCAAACACTTTGGTGAAGACGTCGCAGCCTGACCAGCCCTACCAGGACTTCCACTGGGACTTCCACCTTGTGGTCGTTGTTGCTGATTTCCAGGTGGTCTAGAATAGGGTTTCGTATGATAGCAGTCTACATTGCTGCAACTCCCTCTTTGAGACCTAAAAGGTCTAAAGTTACAATTCTGTATAACACCCCAAAATTTATTTCTTTTATCATAAATGTTTATTTTATAATATTTGTGATTTTTTGGAATTTTTCTGAACATTTCTGAGAACGCAGAATATTTTAATATTATTCTTCATTTTACGTGCAAATTAAGCGGAGCTAGGAAAATGAAATATTTTTCTCGAGAACCTTGATCTGTGGAAACGTCGACGGGGGATCTTACTAAACCCGAGGCTGGATACGGTTTACGAGGTTTCATATTTTTTAAGAAATTTTAACAGATAAAATAATAAAACGTTGTGTAAATTTCATCTGTCAGATTAATTAATATTGACTTCTATCGACTGTAACTATTATTCATTGGATAATAGCTTGTAATAAAAATCTTATCACCTTATCCTAATGCAATCTACTTTATATCTAATCAAGTCACTTTAATTCAAATTTTTGTACCCTAATTAGGAAGCTTTTTTGAGAAGTTTTGCCCAAAAGACTACCTTGCTCTTGGCTTGCATGGGAAGCTAAAAATTTTCCCCCTCTTCTCCCCTCATTGTCGCTGCTAACCAAGCCCAAAGGAGGGAAAATGTGACTTCATTCACTTAACCTAAACACTCCAAAATATCTCATTACTTACCTATTCACTTATCTCTCCAAACTTCTTCTTCTTCATTTGCTCTTCCTTCTCTCTAAAACCCCTCCATAGCTACGGTTTGCAGCCCCCTTCCTCCACCATTTTCTTCACTTTTTCTCTTCACTAAACATATTTCTACACTCACCTTCATCTCCTCTACAACTTTCATTCACAAAGTTTCTCCCAAATCCAACCTTTTCTCCATTGTCTTCCAAGGTAAAGTTTCTCACTTTAAGGTCAAGCTTCAACCTTTCTTCCCTTTTCTCTTCATTTTCGTGCTCCTTGGTCTCTTTGATGACCATGGATCCATTCTTTTTCATGTCTAATGGTGATTCTTGATGGTTGAAAATCCTAGGATTTTTGGAGCCACAAAATCGAAATCACAAGGAGCAAGGAGGAGACTACTCACTTCAACCAATTTTGGTGATGAGGGAACCCTTGTATGTTCATGTGTTTTGTGATTTTTGCTTGTTTATGTGTACTTAAAATTGACTAATGTTTGATTTGTATTCTTGAGTGGATTGGAAGTGTTAAATGAGCTTGATCATGTTGAGGTTGCTAAATGGGAAATGTGGAGTTCCCTACCCTAACATGAAGGCCACGGTTGTGAGAAGAGTTTGGGTTAGAAATTGATTTTTGTACATAATAAGATGGAGCTATGAAATTAAATTTTGAATGATGACAATAAAAAAATTTATGAATGAAAAATTTTAAGGGTTTATTACTCCAAATGATGGTCACGGTTTTGACTTAAACAATAAGGGAATGGATTGATCTTGATGAATTAATATTTAATTGAATAGATGTTAAGAAACTAACACATAAAATGGAAAGGAAAATTGGAACTTTGAAGACCATTGAAGGCTACGGCTTTGACCTTGAGAATTGAGAGATTGAATTAGTTTTGTGTAAATTAAAATCTAAGTTACTAGGTATCAAGTAACAAGTGTATAAAATGGAAAGAATTGGAGCTTTAGTGACCAAGAAAGGCCATGATTTTTAGAGACAAATTAAGGGCTAATTGATGCCTTGATTAATTTTTGGAGACTTAAGAATTTATAGCCATGCATAACTCTTAATCATGTGGAAGAATTAAATTGGATAATAACTCTTAGAAAGTCACGGTTTTGAAGGGTTAAAGTAACCTAAAATTATCATAATTAATCAAAGCTTAAGACTTTGAAAATGTGAATCCATCATGTGGACTTGTGATAGTAGATGAACACATGAAATATGTATTGGTATGGAATTTGCCTCTATACTATTGTGGACCCCTATATGGGCCAATCATTATCGATTATGTACTTGAGAATATTATGATGTGATGAAATTGAGAAATGAATATGTATGTGTATATATGTAAATATATCATTGTGATATGCTATGATGAATGCATCATTGATAAACATGCATGATTGGACATTATATCATCATGTATATGTGTTGTCCGTCGGACATTGTTAGAAAGGTTATGTATGCCTAGGAGTTTGAATAACACCTATGTGTGGGTGCGAATAAACTAAGCGTAGGTGTCATATGTTGTTGACCCTGGGGGGCGTTGGGGTGTGGGTGTCTCACAATAGACAATGATAGCTCCACTGGGACCGTGGGATAGACCAATGCGACACATCGACGATCCTGACTGGGACGCTGTCCTATATCACGATCAACTGTCGAGGTGCCATGTATAAGCTAATTGCGCAAATGTTTTTATGAGATGAGCACACTATATTTTTAAGGCTAACGATATACTAGCATTACTCCTTGATCATTCACTCTAAAAATGTTTATGTCTAGCTCTATGGAGTAGGATTTTTGGTACCCTTTGCATTGCGCATTGTGAGTCTCATAATACATTGATCATGAGCATTTATGACTGTCTGATTATCTGAATTGTCGACTGTTGAGGATATTGTTGTTATTTGTCTATTATTGTAAATTCCTATTGTTGTTCCGTCTTCACTGTCATTTATCTGTTGTTGATAACCTTATTCTTAATTGTTGTTATTCTACTTTTACTATTAATTTTAATATTATTGTGATCAAATGTATAAACTGTGTTATATATGGGCGTCTAGCATCGTATTATTTTCTTGCTGCCAATTCGGCACTAAAAGCTGGGTGTCTCACCTCTTTCTATGTTTCTTGTATCTTTGTATTTTATTGGAACACGTACTTCCGAGAAGACATTCGCGAGGAAGATAAGGAAGCTCCTGAGTTTCTAGGCTTCTGGCCAGACTACAACTGAAGTGATCAAGGATGACGTCCGCCCCCGCGGATTTTTGGGCTACACTCGGATTATTTTTCACGGAGGACCTGATTGTTGGCACATTAATGTACAGACGGACTGATGCGTGTACCATGGGGAGCTGCTGGTGTCCTTAACAAGGGGTCGTTATGATGCCCCTATTTTAAATTTTCATGCTTTTGTTTGGCTGGAGTTTTACATGCCCGTTAGGGATATGTAGGCTGATATGTACTACACCCCACGTGATGAATCCTTTTTGTCCACTGCTCGGGCTCCTGCCCGTTGCTCTGTCATTTCGATGGATGTTTCCTCGGACGAAGAGGACCCTGAGGAGGACCCGGCTATGATCCCTTCTCGTCAGTCTTAGGAGCTGATACTATTGGTAGCTATTGATGGCTAATCATCTATCTTTTTAGGAAGCCTGACGTTTTGCTGTACATGTTAGGGTATATTTGTATAACTTTGGGTGGGTACATATTTTGCTTTTTGTACATTTTGGAATGTAACTAAACAGGCTTATTCATATATATATATATATGTATGTATATATATATATGTGTATGGTATATTATATCTTATATTGTTACATACATACATACATAAATATATATATATATTGTTACATACATATATATATATACATACCATTTTATATATTATATATATATATATATGTTGTGTATGGTTTATCATGTTAAAATTACATTTTTTAGACCATTTTAATTATTATCTCTATACATCATGAATTTTAGATAAGTCTTTTTGACTCTACTTGGTAATGATAATAATTTATAATAATAATTTAAACACACAAAAAAAGATAGTGACAATTGCAAAGGAAATTAAATAACCATATAAAGAACCGAGTTTATGAACTAAAAAAAAAACAATTACTATTTTTCGCATTTCAAATTTAGTTTATTTTGCTTTATGTTTTATTCTACTATAGTGTGACGTCCCTTCTTCGTGAGCATTTTGAAAAAGGGGCGTTACATTCTGCGTGTCTCGTGCCTGATCCAGATCTTCCACTCATCGACACGTGTCCAACAGCTCTGGAAACTGGTTGATCCTCAAGGTTGTGACCGCCCTTTTCACGTCATGCCTCAATCATTCCTCAAATTTTTGACACTTCCACCCCTCATCCGGCTGGAGTTGGAAATACCTTGAAAATTTAGACAAGCTCTCGAACCTCGTGACATACTCGCTGACAGTCAGGTTCCCTTGCCTCAAACTGAGGAACTCCATCTCTTTGGCATGTCTTGCACTTACTGGGAAATACTTCTCTAAGAATTTATCCTAGAATACCTCCCAAGTGATTACTCGGCCTTCAGCTTTTAGTAGTCTCTGATGAGCATGAAGGTAGCATACGTTACCTTCTTGTCATCGGCATAATTCATGCCTCTGAAAATTTTCCCTAGCTCCTTGACCCAAAGACTAGCCTTCTCTAGATCAAATTCCCCCTTAAACTGAGGTGGGTTGTTACGACAGAACTCCGATAGATTTTGAGCATCAGTTGTTGCTTCTAGCTATTGTGTAGTCATTTCTTACTATTGAGCAGCTCTCTCTTGTTGTTGTACAATGATGTTCGTCATTCGCTGCATCGCTTCTGCCGCTGTAGCTATGCCCTCAGCTTCTTGTCCATGCATCACCGTTTCTCTTCAAGTCAAGCTATACAAAACACAAGGAATGTCAGATATGTCCCTTTGGAATACCATACACAGAGAATCACACAGTATAAACTAGACAGACTTAACCACAAACCCAAAAGAAAACTTAAACCGGGGCTCTGATACCAAACTAGTGTAACGCCCCTTTTTGGAGAGGGACTGTCACACCAAACCATGAAAAGGAAAACAAAATATAAATTAAGACCCGGTTCATTTGGATATAACTAATAGCCTATTCATTTGAAAACGTGTAATAATTTGGTGATTTTTTTTGAAAAAAAAAAGATAAAAACATAATTACAACAAAATTATATATACATACATACTTGTTTAGATACATCGACAGTTATACCAAAGAAACAAAACCTTTACATGCCCCAAAAGGATTATACATTTACTGCCCACCAAAAAGGCAAAACATCAGGCCCCCAAAAGATTTACAGATAGCCATCAGCGGCTACAAATAGTATCAGCCCCTAAAACTAACGAGAAGGAATCGTAGTTGGATCCTCCTCAGGGCCTTCCTCATCAGAGGAAATCCTCATTGGAATAATCGAATTACAAGCAGGGGCTCGTGCAGAGGATAAGAACAAATCCTCTTGTGGAGTGTAGCAATGATCACCTCACATATCACGTATGGGCAAGTAAAACTCTAAGTACACATGTGCATTAAAGGTAAAGACAAGTGGGTCATCACGACCCTATGCCAGAGACACAGTCATGTCTCTATGGTAGATGCAGTGATCCGTACTCATGTTGATGTGCCAACAGTCCAGACCTCCATGAAACGTCAATCTAACATAACCCAAAAAGCCACGCGGACGGGATGTCATCTCCAAACATATAGCTAGTCAAGATTAGGCCAAAAGCCAGGGAATTCGTGTACTTCCCCTTCTTTGCTGACATCTTCATAGAAGAACATAGGAAAATAGAATAACAAAAATACATAAAAGATGTGAGACATCCAGCATTCAATACTAAATATGGCAGTAAGAAAACAAAATGGCGCAAGACACCCACATAGCATCGCAACAATATTAACAATAATAATAGCAAACGATAAAAGAAACAGCAACCGAATCTTAGATAATAAGCAGTTAAATGTTTCAAATAATCATAGCATCCGTAAAAGAAATAATTCTACAATTATATAAATTCAAGCCAGGTAAAGTATGTGACGGACAATGCACATGCACAAGGTACCAAAAATCCTACTCCATTGAGCTAGACACAAACATCAGAGAGAATGATTAAGAAAACATGTCAGTATCTCGACAGCCTAAAATCAACTGCTTTCAGAAAATTAATAATTTTGTGCAACAAGGCTTTATACACAGCATTCTTCGCAAGATCGAGATATAGGATAGTGTATCGGTCCAGATCGTCGGTGTGTTTGCATCGGTCCATTGTGAAACACTCGCACCCTTACGCCCCCAAGGTCAACGAGTAACCTACACTAGTCTATTCACACCCACACTAAGGTGTGATTCAATCTCCTAGGCATAAAGTCTTACAACAAAGTCTACCAGACTTTTCACGATGCATGATGACTCAATGCATATTCATAAGTATTCAATAATCATACATTTTCCCATAAACATTCCACAGGTGGCCAATGTCATTATCAATAGCTTCTTGGTCCCATATAGACCCTCAACAACACATTGTCAACTTTTCAAATGTGAAAATAAGCTTTTAAGGTTTATTAGGGAATTTCACTTCAATTAAACGTTTCTTATGAAGTCTTTCTCTTGAGGAATTCTCTTGCATTTTCAACAAGTCTTTCTTACTCAAATTAAGCAAGTTCTTCACTCAAATTTTAAACCTACTTTATTTAGGAAAATTTTAACCTAAGTTACCTAATACCTCACTTTCACTCATGTTCTTCACTTGGTCATCTTTATTCTAAGTTATGTCCTTTCCATCTTATGAATCCTTAATTAACCTCTAATTGACTAATTAGTCAAGTTTCCATTTTAATACATAATTTTGTCCATATATTCCCTAAGAGGCCGTGAGCTCCAAATGAGCTAGGAATTTAAATTTTTCATTACCTCATTAGTTGTTAATCACTTGATTAGTCAATTTCCCACTTGTTTTAAAATTTTAACCAAGAACACCCTAAAAAGGGCATTTGGCCATGAGCCACCAAAAGGAGGGCAAGGAGCCCTTGATTCCCATACATAATCCAATCCATTCAAACACTCTAAAATTTCATTAAGATATACAAATGCAACCAATAAAGTCATACAAGACAAGAGTTAATACAAAAGTCATCAAAATCACATAACAAAGAGAACAACCCTAACATGGGTTTCTCATAACTAACAAATACACAAGCTCCTCACTACCAAGAGAGGTTGAAGTGGATAATCTCCCTATTACCAAGAGAAATAATAAGGAAAGTAAGCTCCTTGGTTCTTGAATTTTGTCCTCCACCAACCCAAAAATCCTAAGACATTCAAACTCACAAAAATCAATATTTTCAAGCTTGAAAAGAAGAGATCTATAGTCATGGTGAGGACCATGAACACGAAAGTGAGAAGAAAAAGGGAAAGTCATGAACTTTTTACCTTAAAACTTCAAACTTTTGGGCTTAATGGAAGAATATGAAAATGGTGGATTCAAGAAATAGCCACAAAAGAGAAAAGGTTCGAAATGATGAGAAGAGTTAGGAAATGAGGTTGGTTGAGTGAAAAGCTTAGATGGCAAAAAATGGTGGTATTTGGCCGTGGAGATAGTGAGAAAATGGAAAAGAAAGTTCAGTTTTTTGTAAGTGATTTCAACAAGAGAAGGAAAGCTTCAAGGAAGAAATAGATTCAAGAAAGGTGGTTAGCTTGAAATCAAGCAAACCATGGAGGAAAAATGGTGTGGCTGCCATGGGGGTATGGAGGAGAAAGAGAAGAGGGAAAAGTTGAGAGAAAGTGAGAGAAGAGAAAAGTAGAGAGAGAAAATGTTAGAAAAGTATTTTTGGGTTTTGAAATAGGAAAGGATGGATGGCATAAGTGGAAATGTGACAAATTTTAGTCATATTTTCGTGGCCACATGGAAGAAAAGAGGAGGGAAAAATTGCTTCTAGAAACTTGAGTAAAGCTTCCTTGAGAAGCTTTGTACAAAGCTTCCTTGAGAAGCTTTTAGCTTTTTACAATAATCAACATGATGTGACATAAAGATGACACACTTGAAAAGATGATAATCATGCTAATACAAGCTATTATCCATTGGACAAATATTACAGTTAACAGAAATTAATTTTTATTGTCCAATGGATAATAAAATGTACTGTAATTTTTATTTATCAGATAAAATCTTGAAAAATGTAAACCACGTAAATTGTGCCTGACCCCAAGTTTAGTAAGATCATCTGTCAATGTTTCCATAGTTCAAGGTTTTCTTGCCTTGGGGAAAATATCTCATTTTTTCGGTTCCACTCAGCATGCATGCAAAATGAGAAATGCATTAAAATAATCAACATTTTCGAAAAAATCTACAAAAATCACAAATATTATAAAATGACTATTTATCATGAAACAAACAATTTTCGGGGTGTTATAACTCTCCCTTCTAAACAAAAATTTCATCCTCGGAATTTTCATACCTTATAATAGTTGTGGATGTTGCTCCTTCTTCTTGTCTTCTACCTCCCACGTTGCATCTCCGGTATGTCATTCCAAATTACTTTTACTAATGGGATTTCCTTCCCTCTGAGTCACTTTACCCTCCTATCCTCAATCCTTACAGGAGATGTCTCATAGGTTAAGTTCTTTTTCAGTTGTATTGTGTTTGGTGCTATGATGTAGCTCGGGTCAGCGATATATTTTTGTAATTGTGATACATGAAAAACATTGTGAAGGTTAGAAAGAAAAAGTGGTAAAGCTATTTGGTAAGCTACCGGACCTTTATCCGACGAAGAATTTACTAAAGTCTGAGGAATTTAGGAGTAAGTTTTCTAGATTTTAGAACTTGGCCAACCCCAGTCATAGGCATGACTTTCAAGAGCACATGCTCGCCTTCCTCAAACTCAAAAGGCTTTCTTCTTTTATCAGCATAGCTCTTCTATCAACTCTGAGTCGCCCTCATCTTTTCCTGAATCATCTTGACCTTTTTCATTTTTTTTTGTACCAGATCAAGTCCAACCGTGAGATACTTTCCATCTTGATACCAACACAAAGGTATTTTGCACCGTCGTCCATACAAGTGTTCATAAGGTGCCATCCCTATACTCAAATGGAAACTGTTATTGTAGGTGAATTCTACCAAAGTCAAAATTTCATCCCAACTTCCAGTTTGTTCCAAGGTGCAAGCTCTGAGCAAATCTTCCAATGATTAGATTATCCTTTCTGTTTGTCCATCCGTTTGAGGATGATAAGCAGAACTCAACCAAAGTTTTATCCCCAACGCACCTTGCAAACTTTGCTAAAACTTTGATGTAAATCTTGGATCTCTATCAGAAATAATGCTTGAAGGCACACCATGTAATCTAACAATCTCTCCATTATACACTTGGGCTAACTTCTCCATGGAATACATCATGTTAATCGGTAGGAAGTATGCTGACTTCATAAGCCAGTCAATAATTACCCATATAGAGTCATGACCTTTTCGAGTCTTTGGCAGTCCAACCACAAAATCTATTGCAATACTATCTCATTTCCACTCGGGGATAGCTAGAGGTTGTAACATTCCAAAAGGCCTTTGATGTTCAATCTTCGCTTTCTGATAGACCAAGCAAGATGACACATGTTGAGTTATGTCTCTCTTCATTCCTGACCACCAAAACAACCTTTTCAAATCTTGGTACATCTTTGTCATACCAGGATGCATACTTAACTTGCTGTTATGAGCTTCACCAAGAATTGCCTTTCTGAGCTCCAAACCATTGGGCATGCAAATCCTACCTTTGAACTTCAGGAATCCATCAGGTCCTTCCTCTATTGTCGTCACACCACCATGCTTCATTTGCTCTCTTTCTTCTTACAGAAATTCATCACTTCTTTGTTTTCTCTCGGATTTCCTCTAGCAAATCATTCAGGACAGTGATCGTGTTCAAACGAATTCTTCTTGGTGCCAATTCAACGAATAGTCACATATCTCTGAACTGCTCTATCAATTCCCTCTCTTTGACCATCATAGCGGATGTACTAATCATCTTCCTACTCATGGCATCTGCCATGACGTTGGCCCTTCCAGGATGATACTAGAGTTGGAAATTGTACTCCTTCAAGAATTCTAACCATCTTTTCTGCCTCATGTTCAACTCCTTTTAGTCGAACAGGTACTTCAAGCTCTTGTGGTCGCTAAAGGCGTTGAACGTCACCCCATAAAGAAAGTGCCTCCATATCTTCAAAGTGAATACCACAGCCGCTAACTCTAGGTCATGTGTTGGGTAGTTCTTTTTATGCACTCGCAATTGTCTCGAAGTATAAGCCACCATTTTTTCTGTTTTGCGTAAGTACACATCCTAGTCCTTGGTATAAAGCATCACAATACACCTCAAAGGGTTCACCTAGATTAGGTAGAACTAACACTGGTGAAGTAGTTAGTCATCTCTTCAATTCTTGAAATCTTTCTTCGCAAGCATTAGTCCACTCAAAGGCTTGATTCTTCCTCGTGAGCTGAGTAAGAGGTCCTGCTATCTTAGAGAATCCCTCAATGAACCTCCAATAATATCCAACTTATCCCACAAAGCTCTGAATTTATGTCACTATTTTCAGTCTTTCCCATTGCAGAATCGCTTCCACCTTTGACAGGTCTACTGCAATCCCCTCATTCGAGATTACATGTCCCAAAAACTTGACCTCTTCCAACCATAATTCACACTTCGATAGCTTAGCGTACAGCTTCTTCTCTTTCAGAATCTGGAGAAGTATACTGAGGTGTTCAACATGATCCTCCTGATTTTGAGAGTAGATCAGAATGTCATCGATGAAGACAACAACGAATCTATCTAGGTATGGACAAAAGATTCTGTTCATGTAATCCATGAATATTGTAGGGGCATTCATCACTCCAAACGGCATCACAAGATATTCATAATGGTCGTAACGGGTACGAAAAACTATTTTGGGAATATCTTCCACCTTTACTCGAATTTGATGGTAGCCTGATCGCATATCGATCTTAGAGAATATCGCTGCTCCTTTCAATTGATTCATCAAGTCATCTATCCTCATAAGTGGATACTTATTCTTGATTATGACCTTATTCAGCTGGCGATAGTCCACACACAATCGCAAAGTTCTATCCTTCTTTCTGACTAGCAACACTAGTGCTCCCCATGGTGACACACTGAGTCTAACAAACTGCTTTTCCAAGAGTTCTTCTAACTGCTTCTTGAGCTCAACTAACTCTGATGGTGACATCCTGTAGGGTGCTATAGATATAGGACCAAATCCAGGCACAAGATCAATGGTGAACTCTATCTCCCGCTCTGGCGGTAGACCAGGTACATCATCAGGAAAGACTTCAGGAAACTCATTAACCATTGGAATTGCATTCACATCTGCCTCGCCCTTGACTTTTTAGGAAGACAATAACATGTATCCCTGAGCTCCTTCTTTTAAGAAAGCTTGAACTTGGTTGGCCGTTAAAAATCTAGAAATTTCATCCATAGGGAAAACTATGGTTTTACTAGAACAATCTAACAGGATATGCTTAGAAGATAACCAATCCATTCCTAAAATTACGTCTACTTGGGAAAAAGATAAACAGATCAAATCAACATAAAATATTCAACCTTCAACAATTAAAGGATAATTTAAACAAACTTTTGTGGTAACAACAGGTTTAGCAGTAGGGGTAGAAACAGTCAAGTCAAAAGGCAAAGAAGACACAGGTAAACCAAGTCGTCGCACACAGTCATAACCAAGTCGTCGCACACAGTCATAAGAAATGAAAGAGTGGGTTACCCCAGAGTTATACAGTACAGTTAAAAGATTACCTCCTATGGGTATGGCGAACAAAATAAATTGTTAGGAGTTACCACCATTTTTATTTAAATTAGGAAAAATTAGAAAACCCTTTTCAAAAAATGGTCTTTGGAACCAGATTGGATTCGGGAGTCGGTTATGTATAAGGAAGGGTGGAGACTTAACCCCTATAATACCCCTAATACATCCGTTTTAAAACAGCTACCCTAAATTAGTTGTGCAAAACTTAGTAATCTCGTAATATATTAGTTTTACCCCTTTTATTAAAAAAACTAAACAAAACAAATAATTTTGTGAAAATTTAAAATTTGGCTTGACGAAGTAAAAATTCCACTCCTACGTATCCTCAGGTGCAATGAGGAACTCAAAGTCATGTAGTTCTATATAAAATTCTTGTGGGTTGGTTATTTTTAATTTAAAGAAAAGATTTAAATTTTTTATTTTATAAAAATTTGAATTAACAGATTGTCGTAACTCTGTTAATCAAATTAAGCTCGCGTCATGCTAGAGACGTCACCCACTGATTATTGAATTTATCGCTATTAAATGAGATTTTTTTATTAAAAAATGAATTTTGAGTATTTATTAAATAGTGATTTGTTTTTAAAATAATTTGAATCATTAGGTTGTCATAACTCAGACAATCCAAAATAGTTACAAGATTAACAAGTTATCACAACTCAGTTAATCATGTTTCATTCTTAAAAAAAATATTGAAATTGTTTTACATCTATCATCTTCCATTTTTTTTTCATTTTTTATCCTTTTTTTATTCTTAGATTTCAATAAGCCCATTTCCTTAAAAAAAAAAATTTCATAATTTAAAAATAAAAAAAAACAGAGATAAACTTACAAAAAGAAACAAAAAGGGGTGGGGATTATTTTTTGGGATACTTTGCAGAGAGAACAAGGGAAGAAGATGAGGCTTGCGGCAAGGCAAAGGACAGTGAGAGCTTGGTGAAGTACCGGTTCAGAAGATGACGGCACCTACATGGGTTCGACCGGAATGGCAATACAACACGGGTCCGACAGCAGTTCGTGAGCCAGTACTCGAATCAGGTTCGAGCGGCTGAGTTCACCGGCGACTCTGGTCTGAGGTACGTACGGCGGATCTGGCTTGTGTGGTGCGGGACGGCTCGCTTGCAGGGATTGGGTTAGAGTTTTCTAGCAGTGCGGTGCGGTGCAGTGCGGGAGGTTGACTGATCGGCTTCAAAATAGATCTGGGCTTTTCCGATTTGCGGGTACGGTGGTTATGGCTTGATATAAGTGGTGAGTTTGGTGTGAAGGTTATGTTGTTGTTTGAATGGTTATGGAGAAGATGATGGTTTAGGGGCTTGGCTTATAGACACAAGGCTATTGGGTGCCTGTTTGTGGTGTTCTCACGGTGGGGATATGAATGATGGTTATTGTTTAGGTGCATGGAGGTGAAAGGAAATGGCTATTATGTTGTGGTTTAGTGTTGATGAAGTAGAGGTTGTAAGGATAATTTGGTGGCTTATGAAGATGGAAGCTTAATGATGGCTATAGAGTTTGCAGATGGGTTAAAGGAGATTGATCTGTCGATTATCTCTATATCTTGAGTGTCTTATATTTGATCTAATTGGACTTCATGTGTGCTTAATTGTTAACTTTTAGCTAAGTTTCTGGATATGAAGTTTAATCGGATCTTTATTGTGAAACTATGCTTAAGTGTGTTTATAAGCACTCATAATTGCATTGTGTTTTTCAGGAGATCAATATCACCCCTAGAAGCAAAAAAAGATAGAGGAATTTAAAGAAAGTAAGTGACATGGCCTGTGTCACATGACACGGGTTGGACCGTGTCCTTCTCTGGATTTTCAACATGGACCTGACCAACAACACGACCCATGTCATATGACACGGGGTAGGCCGTGTACATCTTTGTCTTCACAAGAGGATCTAGTTTTGAGCATTGACCATCAACACGGCCCGTGTCACATGACACGGGGTGGGCCGTGTTTCTCTCTGACTTGCAAAACACTTGAATTTGTGTTACTAAGACGACACGAGGTAGGCCGTGTCAAATGACACGGCCCGTGTCATCGCATCAGAACATTAGATACGAATTCTAATGATGTGTTAGGTATCCAAAAATATAAAGAAGGTTGCCTAAGGTCATAAAAAGAGGGTCTGGACTGGGAAACTGCCAAGAGGCTAAGGAGAAGACCAAGCACAAGGGAGAAGGAGATTAGATCGAAGATTGGAGTCTCGGGTTCGAGCAATCAGAGATTAATCATCCCCAACCTTTGGAAACTAGTTTGATCTTTAGTTTTCTTCTGCACTTCTATTCTTGACAATGTTGTTCTTCTGTTATTCTTTTGGTTTTGAATTTGCCATGTGTGGCTAGTTTTCTTATATGGTTAAGGGAAGATGAAACCCTAGTTTTGATTATGTGATTCTTGCATATTTCCTTATATCAATACAATTGTATTTTTATTCATATGTTTCTGTTCTTAATTTAGTATAAAGGTTTTTATACTCTTTGCCAATTTCGAAAGTGGTAAAACTAGGATTGCTATGCGCGGTTGCGGTGGTAGGACTAGTGAGGCATATGATCTAAGTAATTTAATCCCGGTGTGAGATTGGATCTTAGTGTGATTGGTTTTCTAAATCTTAATACAATCAATAAGTAGGTGTAAGAGCAGTTGCTTTACAAATAACTATTGATTAGGGATTGATTTGAGCGGTTGCTGAATTAACCAAAACTTAAGGAAAACAGAGAATTAATCTCACAATCACATAAAAACATAATTGATCATATTGGTATAAAGGATATGTGGGTTAGCATAATCATATAAATCTAGTGGTGGATTCCATCTCTTATCCATTGTCTTTTAATTGATTTTCCAAATTATATTTACTATTTTTGTTTTGGATTCAATTTATGTTTTTAATTTCAACAAACAATACCCCCGTTTTATTGTTTACTATTTTTGAGTGTTTAAATTAGGATTCAAGTTATAGTGTTAATTGCATTAGTTCTCTGTGGATTGACCCTTGCTAACTACAACTGGTTTCAAGGTTTTTATTTTTTGTGGAACTTAGCAACTGATTTTCATTCTAAATTTTAATCACAATCCACACCACACCAGAGATGAAGAGGAAGATTACGACAGAGGCTTCGTGGGTGAATAAAAACTAAAAAAGGTGAGCTAAAAGTGTGCATAAGTTGGTCCAAGTCAAAGGTCAAAGTGAAAGATTATGGATTTTATAAAAGGGGATTAGGTTAAGGTGTTTAAGTTAAAGTGTGATTAGGATTGATTTAGGATGATAAGTTATGATCTGTTTAGAATGAGTGTTTAGGATAACTGATGAGGTTTAGTTAGGATGGGTTTGTTTAGGATAGCATATGGGATTTGTTTAAGATGAGTGTTTGAGTTGGTTTAGGATATGGGTTGGAACATGAATTATAGGTCAATAGGTAGGATCATGGATTATGGGTTGGATATTGGATCAATAAGTTGGATAATGGGCCAATGGGTGAAAGTTGGGTCCCTTTTCTTTTCTTCTTTTTTTTTAACAAAAAGCCCCAGACAAAATTAGGTGTTCACAGTTGGCCCTCTTGTTTCTTACTAGATAAAAGAATAGTCGTAGCTTTTCATTTTATCATACTTTTCATTTTATCATAGTGAGGAACGAGTAAAGAAATGAACCCAAATTTTGTTCAGGCGAAACAAAAAACAATGTGAGAACAAAAACGTGAAGAGCAATGCGCTCAAAGACAAATGACAAAAAGACAATGGGCTACTGCGTCCCTAAAATTAAAGACAATGGACATCTGTATCTCAAAAATTAAAGACAATGGACATCTAAGTCTCGAAATTTAAAAGACAATGGGATACTGCATCCTAAAAATTAAAAGAACAGCGGGCTATTGCATCCTAAAATTTAAAAGACAGTGGGCATCTGTATTCCGAAAATTAAAGACAGTGGGCATCTGCATCTCGAAAATTAAAAGACAATGGGCATCTGCGTCCCGAAAATTTGAAAACAATTGGCATTTGCGTGCATCCTGAAATTTAAAAGACACTGGGTTTGCATCCCGAAATTTAAAAGACAATGGGCATCTGCGTCTCGGAAATTAAAAGATAGTGGGCATCTGCATCCCGAAAATTAAAACAATGGGCATCTGTATCCCAAAAATTAAAACAATTAGCATCTGCGTCCCGAAAATTAAAGACAATGGGCATCTGCGTCCCGAAAATTAAAGACAATGGGTATCTGCTGCCTGAAAATTAAAAGGCAATGAGTTACTGCGGCCTAACATGTTTTTTTTCCTTCTTTTTCTTTCTTTTTATTTTTTTCTTTTCTTTCTTCTCTTTTTCTCTCTTTTCTTTTTTTCTTTCTTTTTCTTTTTTTCTCAAGAAAATTAGACCAACGACAATTCTGGAAAGCTTTAACTAATCAAACCCTTGTTCATGTGCTTTTGCTTATTGGACCTGATAGTCTCAATCTTACTTACCCATCATTTCTCTCCTTCTCCTTTTTCTCATCTTATTTTCCTATTTTCTGCTCTTAACTACTCCCTTTTTTAGGAATTGAGATGATAATCTCTTGTTATGAACCCTTGCTTTGAGCCACTAAGTCTTTGCGAGAAAATTTTTGCCCCAGTATTTGTTCCTTGATCATTGATTTCCTGCAATGGCCTAATGACTCAATCGTTGTCTTTGTTGCTACTTCTTTCAACATATATTCTCAAAAGTTTTGCCCCAGTGTGGCTAATTGAATGCGAACCAATTTGCCCTTGTGTATCCAATCGAACGCAAATAAAATTGCCTCAGTTTAAGCAATTCCAATTTAGTTGCCTTAACTCTTGCTTAAACTGCCCTTTCGAGTTTTCAACAAAACAAGTTTTTTTTCCCTTTTTTGCTCGGGTACCTCTTATTTCTAGATTATCCCTTAGGATATCATTTTCCTCTTTAATTGAAACTTCTAAGTTCTTTTTTATCTGAATTGTTCATCAGGGGATTGCCATCAGATGGTCAAATCATAATGTTGTACTCTTGTTTGTTGGTTGTGGCTTATGAATACTCAAGAAAGGGGGGTTAAATTGAGTATTAAAACTTTTCGAAACTTATTTCCCTTTTTGCAAAAACTAATTCTTTCCTTTAACTAAGAAAAAGATTTTGTCAACCAACAAACCAAAATGTGTTTTTCCAAGATATATTGCAATCAAGACTTGAAACTTAACAAGAATTTTTAACAGTAATTATGATTTCAGATATGAACAAGATTATAAACTAATCAAATCATGTAAACATCTCTAACATATTGTTTAACTCATACAATAAGCAATAAAGCATATAAAGAGTTAAGGGATAGAGAAACTTGTAAACTGAGATTTATCCTGGTTTAGCTACCTCCTCTGGTAACCCGCATCCAGTCCCCACACCACTCTGAGTTTTATCCACTATTGAAAAATCAATATACAAGATTCTTTACATAAGCTTCAATTCTGGATTCCTTTTATCCAAATAACAGCTTTTCAAGTCAAAGCAATCTTGCAATTCCCACAAGAATTCCTTCTATTCTTGCACAGCTCCAAGAGTCCCTTCTACTCTTGATTTCATCAGCGAAAGCATCTTCTCTCTTATATCTCTTTTGCAAAATATGAAAAGATTGATTCAGATTCTAAAAAAATCAGATACAACAATTTGAAGTTCTATAGAAAAGAATACTCTGTTTTCTTTCAAAGAAAAGCTCTCACAATATTTGTGTGTTGATCTCAAATTTCGAATTGATTGTTATTGTAAAAGTGTTTGCCAATGTCCTTATATAGGTATATAACAAAATAGATCTGTTAGACACACTTTATAAATCAGTTAAGATCAAAACAGATTCATCTAAAAAAAATGTTATCAGTCAATCGATTAGTACACATATGTATTAAACAAAATTTCAATTTTATAACATGTGTACATCGATTGTCTAATCGCTTGTGTTCTTGGAAATTCTTGATCTTGATTAATACACATATGAGTACATCGATGTTGTTCTTGAAACACATTCTTATTTTCAGCCCAGAAGATTATACATCGATTACCTAATCGATTGTATAACTATATCAAAAAGTTCTTGCTTTTGTTCTAGTTTATACATAGATGTATCAATCGATATACAGATACAAAATTGCATACTGATCAAGTAAATCCAGAATAAATCGATGTATACATAGATGTATAACACTTATACATTGATGTACACTTAGATTTTCATTAAGTTCTTAATCAATTGATGTATACATAGATGTATACCATTTATACATAGATGTATACTGAGGTTTACATTAAAAGATAGTTAATTAATGGAAAGTACATTGATGTACACATAGATGTACAGACTTATTAATTAACCTTTTTCATTCTTAATCCATTTTTACTTTTGAAAACCATTTTTACTTATTATGAGAGCTTAATCAAAGAATTAAACAAAGTCTTTTCTTTACAAAAAAGACTCCTAATGATCTTCATTGAATTCCTTCTTCATGATGCTCCTTCTTTAAGTTTTTCTTCATGATCCTTGATCCTTTGCATCCATTGTTCTTTCTTCATTAAATCTCATAAATAAAATCAAGCTTGACAAGTAGTTAGTGAATCAAAGTAATAATCATGTTAAGTTTAGTCATTAATCAAAACATACAAGAGTCATTTATCCACATTGTTCACCTTACTTGAAACATTACGTAACAGACAGACATATATTCAAAAGTACGACATAAAAGGAATTTACTGAGTAAACAACTTCTAGATTGGTCTTGGTAGTTTGACTACACAAAAAAGACACAAATGATTATATGAGATCCAAAAAGGTGTTGACCCGATACGAATAGGTTTGACCTTCATGAGACAAATCTTTAGTTGTCTACTAGATATTATGGCCAAAGATTTTCTTCTGCTGAACATCTACGTCAAGCCAAATTAAACCGAAGAGAAATTTTCCCCTATCTAAGATTGAATTGAGTAGGACCAAGACTTATCCTAGTGACTAAAAGATTCGTCCAAGACAAATTGAACCAAGGAAAGGAAATATTGCCCCAGTTTAGAGTCGAGTCGATTGGGGTACAAACTTATCCTAGTGTAAGGCCAAATTGAACCAAAGAAAAATTTTCCCCAGGCTAGGACAAAAATGAATAAGGCAGGAGCTCATCCTAGTGACCAAAAGATTTGTCCCAGTGTAGATTAAATTGAACTAGGGAAAGAATGTCCTGGTGTAGAGCCAACTCGAATAGGGTAGAAACTCGCCCTAGTGTAAGTCTCTATTTTTTCTTTTCATTTTCTCTTTTTTTTAAGAAGCAATGACTAAATACTTGGATGAGCGTAACATTTGTCTTAAAATTAAAGTTAACGAAAATGATAACAAACCTTCATTGATCAAAATAGACTTTTTGAGGCTTGTAACGTGGCCAAGGCTAGGGGTTATGAAAGGAAAGATATAAGGCTCAAACAAGTATTTAAGGGTGGAATATGACTAAGGATCATTGTTCAAAAGTAAACTTCATCAACTGATTTTCCACACATTTTTCTCTTATTATTCTTCGTTTCTTCCCCATTTTATTTCATCATTTTTTTTGTTTTTGTCCCTTTCACCTTTTCTTCTTTTTTCATTATGCTTCAGAACATTTATCATGACAATCAACTTTTGTTTTGTATTATCCCCTAATATAGGGGTAATCCTTGTCCAAGGTTTATTGAAGAAAATTTCAAGCTCAAAAAGGGTAACAAGGGATAAAAATGATGAAATTTTGTAAAAGATTGAGAAAAATGGCCAATCTTTATTTTCAAATCATGATTGTTTATTTTTAAAACTTTAATTTTGAGACTAAAAGATAGTGCACACGGAGTGATTACTTATATGCTCATTTTTTCTTATTGATTTTTTTCTTTTTTTCTTTTTTTTTCTTTTTCTTTTTCAAAGACACTTACACACACGGACCATATTGACATCTACCAAACTAAGAATTACCAAGAAAGACATTTTAAAGAAAGACAAAGTGGTGAAAATGAAAGGAAACAAGGTACCCATGCAAATTTATTACATTAATATTTCAAGAAAGTTAACATGAGTTCAACATCACAAATTATTTTATGGTAATCACTTTAATTAACAACCTCAAATCTCCAATTGTTCAGAGGTTTCGAGTTGCTGGAGGGCAAATGACTTCTTCAGAGGAATTTAACCTTTGTTTGACTTGTATTATTCCCAAAGTAAGTAATCCCTGGACTCGAGTCTTCAAGGCTCAACAGTTCTCAATATCATGTCTCATTCCCCTACAATGATAAGCACAACTTGACTCTTCATCGTACTTCTCCTTTTCTTTCATTGTTGTAGCTAGTGCAGTATATCATAACTTGCTTTACTCAACCCCTCAAATATTTTCGTCATTGGCATATGCAAGCTCATGACCTTCCTTATTGGTGGTCTCTCAATATCTAACGCATTTACCACATACCTCTTTTATATCAAGCTTTCCACAAGCAATTAGCTTTCTTACTACAGTCTTGAAAGATTCACAATCTTCAATTGAGTGTCCTGGGATATCCATGTGGTATTTACAAGTTAAATTTGGGTTATGTCACTTTGGGAATGGTGGTTCAAAGGGACCTATAGGATTTCCTGAGATGAGGTGAGCATTAAACAGCCTTTGGAATAAATCTACATTTGAAATGGATAGTTTTGGGAATGGGGGTAGGTTTCGGGGGCAAGAGCGGCCTTGATTTTGAAAGTTTGACCAAGGTTGTGGGTGATTTGGGAAGTTTTATGGAGGTGGAGGTGGGTATTGGGTATAGATTGAGCAATATGGTTAGGGTACAGGAACATTATTAATTTGGAGTTGTGGGATTTGAGGTGTATTCATGGGAGGGGCGGTTAGGCCAGGTAAATAAAAAGGTGCAGGTATTTGATAAGAATAGTAAGTATTTGGGTTATATAGAGAGGCTCGGTAGGTAGGATAAGATGGTGAGTAACATGCTTGTGAAGGTTGTTGGCTTTACATGTAGCTCACCTCTGGCTCTCTTTTCTTAGGAAGAAACCCCTTTTTAAAACCATTTTCATTATTATCAGTTATAATTTTCCAGCCTTTACTAGAATTTCAATCCTCTCGCCAGCAACAATTAAATCACAAAGTCTCAGTACGCAGCGCCCGCCATTGTCCCAATATAGGGAGCTCCTAAGGTCCCTAAGAAGCATAAACACATTTCTGTCAGAGTCAACAGTGGTTGCACTTGTGCTGCGAGAACTCTCCACCTCTGGGCGTATTACTTGAACATTTCTTCATTTTTCTTATGCAGTGTTCCCAACTGCTCTCGGGTTGGGGCTATATCTAAGTTGAACCAATATTGTCCCATAAACAAGTTTGTCCAGTCATTCCATGAAGAGATTTTGGAAAGGTTTTGTTGGATACATCATTCCAAAGCAGGTCCAGTCAAACTTTCATGAAAGAAGTTGACAAGGAACTTCCAATCCTTTGACCAAATTGACATTTTGGTAATATATGTTTTCAAGTAGAAGAAAGGATTGGTGCTCTCATCATATTTGACAAATTTTGGAACTTTAAAATCCTTAGGGATGATGATGTTAACAGTAGGGCACAATTCTTCTATCCCAAGAGGACCATAGGTGCTAGAATCCTTGATCGCTTTAATTTGTTCTTCCATCTTTTCCATTCATTCTTCTCTCATCTTGTCATCTTGGATTACCGCATGACCGGTCCTAGCAGGAAATCCCGTTGATATTGGGATGGACATATGTGGTGGTTCCCATGCACACTCAGTATTACCATAAACCTCATTTTGAGTTCCTTCCAAGGAATGATATCCTTATCCAATAGGAAGTACTAGTGATGTAGCATTTGTTGTTCCTTCCACAACAAGTATCTCAGTAGTGACCCCAAGGTTTGTCTTCATATGAGTGATATTTGATGGGTGTGAATGTGCCCTAGTTACTCCTATACCTTTGGCTGCCCCCATCAAGGTGAGGGTCTCCTTCATGGCTAACAACATTTCCTCCATTCTTCTCTGAGACTCTGTCATCTCATTTATCCTTTCTTTCACTTCATCAACTTTCATACTTAGATTTCTTCCCTCATTCTCAGCTGTCATAGCTGCAAGCTTTGTTCAAACCCTTGTGTTGTGAATGTGTTTGCTACGCAACAATGAAGATATATTTTGATGATAACAAACATGAGGATGATGAGAAGACCAAGTCCAAGTGTTTAAAGATTAGCTTTAGGACTTAGGATCTATCATGTATGGAGCTGTCAATTAAATATCTCAAATGATTAAAGATAACCTAAACTGAAGGTTTTAAAAGATCAAATGTTTTAAAGGTTAAAAACAAGCATTTTGAAGCTTTTTGGAAAGGATTTTGAATGTTGTTAGATCGAGGTATTCGAATACCTCAATTTGGTATTCGAATAACCTGATTCGTAACTGATATTTTCTGCTGTGCCAAAACAGAGGCATTCGAATACCCCATATGGTATTCGAATAACTTAGTTTCAGAATGAACCTTTTTAAATGAGGCATTCGAATACCCCATATGGTATTCGAATACCCTAGTTTCAGAATGAACCTTTTTAAATGAGGCATTCGAATACCCCATATGGTATTCGAATACCCTGTTTTTGAAACATGCCTTGTTTTAATGAGGTATTCGAATACCCTTGACTGGTATTCGAATAACCCCAACTTTATCAGTTTTCTGAAAGAGTTTTTGACAGAGGTTTTCGAATACCTCCTTCAGGCATTCGAATACCCCACGAGAATCAGAGTTGAGTTTTCAAATTCCATACGAGAATCAGAAAGTTTGAAACGTTATTAATTGCTCCCAACGGCCATTTTCTTCTACGAACTCTATAAATAGAGGCCTGGGACTTCTCGAAAACCCCCGAACATTGTGATCAATTTTTGCTTGCTTGAAAACGTGCTCGCTTTATTCTCTTTTTTTCGAACTTATAATTGTTTAACTCTTGAGATATTTGAGAAACAAACTCTTTAGCACTTCAATTTGTATTTATCTACTCTTAGTGAGAGTTTCATTTCATCTCTTTATCTGTTTCTGTATATTGAGGGTGAGGTATCCCTAAGGATTGTATAAGGGTGAGGTATCCCTTTTGTTTAATTGAGGCTTGAGCACAAGGGTAGAGTTTCCCGTGTGTGAAAAGTGCTCCGTATTATAAAGGTTGCAAGCACACGTTGTTTAAGCTTGTCTTGAATAGTGAAAAATCTCGAACCGTGTTTCTGGGCCTGGACGTAGGCCACAAGTGGTTGGTGGTCGAACCAGATAAATACCGTACTGTTTTCCTTCTCTTATTCTCTTTATTTTATGCACTTTATTTATTGATTCCTGTAATTTATTTATTAATTGTTCTTCCTTTTTCTCATCTCTTCCATGTTCTTTAATATTTATATTGAGCAAAGTTTATTTGTTTAAAGCCTTGGCAAAAGTTTTTGTTACTCAATTCACCCCCCCTCTTGAGTACTGGAAGCCACTTGGTAACAAGTGGTATCGTAGCTAGACTCTTGTATAAAGAGCTTAGCCGCTTCAAGAGAACATGGCTTCCTTAAATGGTTTTTCGAGGATCTTCCATAAACCGACCACCCTTTTTCAATGGGGATGGTTACGCATATTGGAAGGAAAGAATGAAAATCTTCATCGAAGTTATTGATCTAGATTTTGTCAAAACGGCGCATTTATACCTACACGCGTTGTCGATGGTGTAAAAACCGAGACACCTAGAAGTGATTGGTCTGATGAGGATAAAAGAAAAGTCCAATATAATTTAAAAGCCAAAAACATCATTACCATTGCTTTGGGGTATGATGAGTTTTTTAGAATTTCTAATTGCAAAACCGCTAAAGAAATGTGGGACACTTTACAAGTTACCCATGAGGGTACTAGTGAAGTTAAGAGGTCGAGAATCAATTCTCTAACTCGCGAATATGAACTGTTTAGAATGAACCAAGGAGAAAGCATTCAAGAAATGCAAAAGAGGTTCACCCACATTGTTAATCATCTTGCATCTTTAGGAAAAAGTTTTACTAACGAAGATTTGATTAATAAAGTGTTAAGGTGTTTAAGCGTGGATTTGGCAACCCAAGGTGACAAAGAATTTCAGAATCAAGGGACTTGACAACCATGTCATTAGCTACCCTTTTTGGAAAACTTCATGAGCATGAACTAGAATTGAGCGATTAAGTCAAAGCGAAGAAAACGATAAAAAGAAAAGGGGATAGCGCTCAAAGCCACTTCCTCAACAATTGACAATGATGATGAAGATGAAGAAAGCTCGAGAAAACATTGAGGTAAACGAAGAAAATCTTAGTCCGTTAGTTAAAAAATTTGGTAAATTTCTCAAGAAAAAGGGAATGCAAAGAAGACCTCCCTTCCTCCGAAGAAGACTCATTACAAAGGCGAAGGAGCTTCATCAACTCCTACTTGCTATGAATGTGGCAAGCCTGGTCACATGAAAATGGAATGCCCAGTTTACCAAAAGAAGAAAGAGAGACTTGAGAAGAAGCCCTTCAAAGAAAGAAAAGGAAGAAAAGCCTATATAGCATGGGATGAAAATGACATGGATTCAACTGACAGCTCAGATAGCGAAGAAGCTCAACTTTGTCTCATGGCCAAAGGAGAAGAAGAAGAAAGCGAAAATGAGGTAAGTTCTAACTCTACTTTACTACCTTCTTATGATGAGTTACAAGATGCCTTTGAAGAACTGCATGATGAATCTTTAAAACTCACAAAACAAATTTCTTCTTCTAAGAAAAAAATCTCTTCTTTAGAAAATAAAATTCTTATTTTAAATAAAGAGATTGAAGAATTAAAAATTGAAAATGAAACTTTGGGAATTATTGATGCATGCTCATCTCATCCCTCACATGCTTCTACTTCATATTCTTGTTCTTCATATCATACACTTGAGAAAGAAATTGAAGACTTAAAGAACACCCTTGCCAAATTCACTTCTGGGAGAGATAATCTAAATATTATATTAGGGAAACAAAGGGTTGTTTTTGAAAAAGCTGGAATTGGTTATAACCCGAAAAATCAACATAAATCTTATAAAAAAATTTTCGTTTATTCAAGTACTTCCAGCAGTCCATTTATTAAATGTTTTTACTGTGGAAAGAAAGGTCATAGTGCTTCAACATGCAATGCTAGAAAGAATGTTAACACAAAAATTGGGACAAAAATAGTTTGGGTTCCAAAGGGTACATTGCCTAAAACTGACACTCAAGGACCCAAGAAAATTTGGGTACCAAAGGTTAAAAATTAAAATTATGTTGTAGGTGTGCTTGAAAGCCAGGAGCTCAAATTGGTATCTCGACAGCGGCTGTTCCAAGCACATGACTGGAGACGACTCAAAATTCACCATGTTTATTCCCAAGAATCATGGACATGTTACTTATGGAGACAACAACAAGGGAAAAATTCTTGGAATCGGAAAAGTTGGCAAGAATCCAAATTCCTCTATTGAAAATGTGTTGCTTGTTGAAGGCTTAAAACATAACCTTCTTAGTATTAGCCAATTATGTGACAAAGGAAATAAGGTAATTTTTTATTCAAATTGTTGCATAATTGAAGATAAAAATGATAAACATGTTAAATTCATTGGTCATAGAATAAATAACATTTATATGATTAGTCTTGATGATATATCTTCAAATGATGCGAAATGCCTTTTAAGTAAGAATGATGATTCATGGTTATGGCATAGGAGAATTGCACACATTCACATGGATCACCTAAGGAAGTTGGTCTCTAAAGAGCTAGTAATTGGACTACCAAAGCTTAATTTTGTTAAAGATAAATTATGTGATGCATGTCAAAAGGGTAAACAAATAAAGGTCTCTTTTAAATCAAAAAATATAGTTTCAACTACTAGACCTTTACAACTTTTACACATGGATTTATTTGGACCCTCTAGAACTATGAGCTTTGGTGGGAATTACTATGCTTTAGTGATTGTGGATGATTTTTCTAGGTTTACATGGACTTTATTTCTTGCAAATAAAAATGATGCATTTCTAGCATTTAAAAGACTTGCCAAAATTATTCAAAACGAAAAAGGTTTTCAAATTTCTTCTATAAGAAGCGATCATGGTGGCGAATTTGAAAACAATGTTTTTGAAAATTATTGTGATGAACATGGCATACATCATAATTTCTCTGCCCCTAGAACTCCACAACAAAATGGAGTTGTAGAAAGGAAAAATCGTTCTTAAGAAGAAATGGCGAGAACTATGCTTAATGAGGCTGCTCTTCCTAAGTATTTTTGGGCGGATGCTGTAAATACAACTTGTTATGTTATGAACAGGGCCCTTATAAGGCCTATTTTAAAGAAAATCCCATATATGATTATACAAGGAAGAAAGCCAAATGTCGCACATTTTCACGTTTTTGGATGCAAATGTTTTGTTTTAAATAATGGAAAAGATAACTTAGGCAAGTTTGATGCTAAGTCTGATGAAGGTATATTTCTTGGTTATTCAAATCATAGTAAGGCTTTTCGTATATATAATAAAAGAACTATGACTATTGAAGAATCTATACATGTTGCATTTGATGAAACTGACCCAAATGGATCGAGAAAGGATCTTGTTATTGATGATGTTGCAGAAGCCTTAGTGGAAACACATTTGGATAGCAAGGAAAAAGAAATCAAGGAGCAAGAAGATAAACAAAGACAAGAGGATTCACAAGCTTTGGAACTTCTCAAAGAATGGCGTACCTCAAAATATCATCCGCTTGATCAAGTAATAGGTGATGTATCCAAAGGTGTAAGTACTCGAAACTCCATTAGAAATGCATGTAACCACTTAGCTTTTGTTTCTCAAATCGAACCTAAAGACATCAATGAAGCCTTTAATGATGAACATTGGTTTCTAGCTATGCAAGAAGAATTAAATCAATTTGAACGAAACCAAGTTTGGGAACTAGTTCCTAGGCCTAATAATCATCCTATTATCGGTACTAAATGGGTGTTTAGAAACAAACTTGATGAAGTGGAATAATAACAAGAAATAAAGCTAGACTTGTAGCAAAAGGATATAATCAAGAAGAAGGTATAGACTATGAAGAAACCTATGCACCGTAGCTAGATTAGAAGCTATTAGGATGTTACTTGCTTTTGCTTGCATCATGGATTTTAAATTATATCAAATGGATGTTAAAAGTGCTTTTTTAAATGGCTTTATTCAAGAGGAAGTATATGTTGACCAACCTCCAGGTTTTGAAAATTATGATCTACCTAACCATGTTTTCAAATTGAAAAAGGCTTTGTATGGCTTAAAACAAGCTCCACGAGCTTGGTATGAAAGGTTAAGTAAGTTCCTTTTATAACACGATTTTACAAGAGGTAAGGTTGACACAACTCTTTTTATTAAAAATAAAAACCATGATATACTTCTTGTACAAGTATATGTAGACGATATCATATTTGGTGCTACTAACGAAAATCAGGCAAGGAATTTGCCAAAATCATGCAAAGCTTAATTCGAAATGTCCATGATGGGAGAACTCAATTTCTTCCTTGGACTTCAAATCAAACAAACAAAGAGTGGAACGTTCATTAGCCAAACAAAGTATTGCAAAGAACTTCTCAAGAGGTTTGGAATGGACAACTCAAAGCACATGGCTACACCAATGAGTACTTCGTGTTACTTGGATAAAGACGAAGCAGGTAATTTTGTAGAAATTACTAAATATCGAGGTATGATTGGATCTCTTCTCTATCTCACTGCTAGTAGGCCTGATATAATGTTTAGCGTATGTATGTGTACTCGATATCAAGCTAATCCTAAAGAGTCGCATTTAAGTGCTGTAAAACGTATTATGAAATATCTAGGTGGCACTACACAAGTGGGCTTGTGGTACCCCAAAGGTACCACTTGTAGTCTTATTGGTTATTCTGACTCCGATTTTGCTGGATGCAAATTGGATCGAAAAGCACTAGTGGAACATGTCACCGCTTGGCAATTCCTTAGTTTCTTGGCATAGCAAGAAACAAAATAGCGTGGCTTTATCCACCGCTGAGGTGAATATGTGGCAGCCTAGGAAGTTGTTGTGCTCAAATTCTATGGATGAAGCAACAACTTCTAGACTTTGGTCTTCAGCTTAATCACATCCCTATAAGATGTGATAATACTAGTGCAATCAATCTGACAAAGAATCCCATTATGCACTCTAGGACTAAGCACATTGAGATAAGGCACCATTTTATACGAGATCATGTTCAAAAAGGTGATTGTGTGTTAGAATTTGTTGAAACCAAAAATCAACTTGCCGATATTTTCACAAAACCTTTACCTAAAGATTCGTTCTTTCATTTAAGAAGAGAACTTGGCATTTTGGATCAATCGTGTGTTTAATCTGTTAAATTTACTGCTTACTTATTGATTTATTAATCTTAAATTGTTACTGACTTGAGCGTTGGAGATATCCTTAATTTTGTTTTGCAGGTACTCGTTCAAACTGGGTAAGCTTTAATCTTCAAAATTGCATTCTAGACGTAATATTTTATGTTTTTCTATCTAAGTTATTCGAATACCTTCATCTGGTATTCGAATACCATCATTTCCTCGCATGTTTTCATGATTTATTAACCAGGTGTATTCGAATACCTTAGTGGTTATTCTAATAACCTGAAGCCTATTGCTAACAGGCTTTTGTTTCTGTCTCTGAAGTATTCGAATACCCTAAGCAAGATTCGAATACCGCTATATCTGGGCCAATTCATTTTGGATGATCTATTCGAATACCTACGAAGTATTCGAATACCTTCTTTCAAGATAGCCCTGACCTTTGCATTTCCAAACAGCCGTATTCGAATACCAACCGAGGCATTCGAATACCTTGGGTCTGAGTTTTATATAAACTCCTTCGCACACCCGTTCACTCATCTCTCTCCCTCATTTCTTCTCTCCCGTTCTTTCATCTCCTCCTATTCGAATACCCTCTCCTACGTCTCACCCAACCGTTACTCCCTCTCTTTTCAAACCCATTCCTCTCATCTTCAACCTTCATCCATGGCTTCCTCCTCCAAACGTGCTCGCACAAAAACCGCGCCTTGCAACAACCCATTGGATCTGCGAAGGCTCTCCTCTCACCCAGAAACCCTTGGACGCTTCATTTCTCATTTCAGAGAACGAAACCTTGTGCAGCCCAAGTATCTGGACTTGGCATTCTTTGAAAAAGAAGGTGGCTTTGATTTCCTACACCAGCTAGACATCCAGGGCGTGCTTCGTTTTTGCTCCTATAAGGCGGTCCTCTACCCCGATCTGGTCAAAATGTTCTACTGCAACTTGAGGATTGAAGGACTGGAACTTCACTCTGACGTCTGTGATCAGCACATTGTGATCACTCCTCAGGACTGGGTTCGCTTCTTCGGTTTAGAATCTGCTAGCCGTAATAACGAAGACTGTGAAGAGTTTGTCCAGCAGTTCGACAAGATTCGAGCCATTGAAGATGTTCTTCGACCTGGGTTGGCATTACCTCCGACTCAAAAGGGAGTCAAAGGGGGCATGATGAAGAGCCAGGACAGGCTCTTACATTATGCTTATGCCCACATCTTAGCTCCTAGAGGTAGAAACTACGCCTACCTGAGTGAAGATGATGTGTTTATGCTGTGGATCCTGAAGAAAGGATACCATATAAACTGGCCCGTATTCAATATGAAGCATATGATGAGAGCTAAGGGAAAAGAACGCTCAGAGCTACCTTATGGGGTGATCATCACTGCCTTCCTAGGCAAGTATCCGCAGATTGTGGAGACTGAGCGAAAAACTCAGCTGACCCATCACAATGTGTTTGGCTCTTATACGCTGAACCGAATGAAGATGATAAAGACTGATGAAGGCTGGGTATTCCCAGTTGAAGTTGACGATGATAAGGACGACCCAGCTGATCATGCCGCCGCCCCTCGCCGCCGCTTCGCCGCTCCGTAGCCCCCGCCGCTCTCGACACCGCCGGCCCCGCCGCCCCCTGCTCCTGCTACTGGTTCAGTTACTCTGGATCAAGTCATGGCCACTTTACAGCCAACCGTGCTTACATGGAGGATAACCGAGCTTATTTGGAACACACCTTCTCTGTTCTGTTTGACAGACTTGATGGTGTTGAGCGTGAGCAAGCTGCTTTGCGTGCTTTCTTTGTCTTCACGGGGTTCTGATTCCCTCCTCCTCCGCCAGATGCCTATTTCTAGGCTTTGTTCTTGTTTGGATGCCTTTTTGTATTAGCTGTTTACTCTTTCAGTATATTATGTATATTGGCTAAATTATTAATACAATCAATTTCTCTTTATGCTTATTGCCTCCTTTATGCATTATATATTGTCGTATCTTTTTTATTATGCCAAAGGGGGAGAAAAATATAACTATGAGAAAAGACAGGCTTAAAATAACTATTATTGGATTCCAACATTAAGGGGGAGCTACGCCACGCACATATTAGATATGAATGTAAGCCTCTTACTTTGTGAATTCCAATTATTTCTGTACTAATGCTTTTCTCTATGATAGTTTGTCATCATCAAAAAGGGGGAGAATGTGTTTGCTATGCAACAATGAAGATATATTTTGATGATAACAAACATGAGGATGATGAGAAGACCAAGTCCAAGTGTTTAAAGATTAGCTTTAGGACTTAGGATCTATCATGTATGGAGTCAATTAAATATCTCAAATGATTAAAGATAACCTAAAATCGAAGGTTTTAAAAGATCAAATGTTTTAAAGGTTAAAAACAAGCATTTCAAGCTTTTTGGAAAGGATTTTGAACTGTTTTTAATCGAGGTATTCGAATACCTCAATTTGGTATTCGAATAACCGATTCATAATTGATATTTTTTTCGTGCCAAAACAGAGGCATTCGAATACCCCATATGGTATTCGAATAACTTAGTTTCAGAATGAACCTTTTTAAATGAGGCATTCGAATACCCCATATGGTATTCGAATACCCTAGTTTTAGAATGAACCTTTTTAAATGAGGCATTCGAATACCCCATATGGTATTCGAATACCCTGTTTTTGAAACATGCCTTGTTTTAATGAGGTATTCGAATACCCTTGACTGGTATTCGAATAACCCCAACTTTATCAGTTTTCTGAAAGAGTTTTTGACAGAGGTTTTCGAATACCTCCTTCAGGCATTCGAATACCCCACGAGAATCGAGTTGAGTTTTCAAATTCCATACGAGAATCGAAAGTTTGAAACGTTATTAATTGCTCCCAACAGCCATTTTCTTCACGAACTCTATAAATAGAGGCCTGGGACTTCTCTCGAAAACCCCCGAACATTGTGATCAATTTTTGCTTGCTTGAAAACGTGCTCTGCTTTATTCTTTTTTTCGAACTTATAATTGTTTAACTCTTGAGATATTTGAGAAACAACTCTTTAGCACTTCAATTTGTATTTATCTACTCTTAGTGAGAGTTTCATTTCATCTCTTTATCTGTTTCTCGTATATTGAGGGTGAGGTATCCCCAAGGATTGTATAAGGGTGAGGTATCCCTTTTGTTTAATTGAGGCTTGAGCACAAGGGTAGAGTTTCCCGTGTGTGAAAAGTGCTCCGTATTGTAAAGGTTGCAAGCACCGTTGTTTAAGCTTGTCTTGAATAGTGAAAAATCTCGAACTGTGTTTCGGGGACTGGACGTAGGCCACAAGTGGTTGGTGGTCGAACCAGGATAAATACTGTGCCTGTTTTCCTTCTCTTATTCTCTTTATTTTATGCACTTTATTTATTGATTCCTGTAATTTATTTATTAATTGTTCTTCCTTTTTCTCATCTCTTCCACGTTCTTTAATATTTATATTGAGCAAAGTTTATTTGTTTAAAGCCTTTGCAAAAGTTTTTGTTACTCAATTCACCCCCCCTCTTGAGTACTGGAAGCCACTTGGTAACAGTGAACTCAGGTTTGATTGGTGTCTTCTTTCCTTGGTCACGCAATGGTTGCTGAATACGATAACATCACACAAGGAATGAGATGAAATGCATAAGATGAAATGAATTAAATGAAAACATTCTTTTTTTAAATGCTAGGAATGTCCTGAAAATGTGAGATGCTAGTTTTCTTTTTTAAGAAAAAAAATGAAGGATAATTAGATAAAGAAGAAGTATACTCCTTTCGTGTCTTAAAGGATTGCCTTAAATTGAAGGATTTCATCTTAAAGATCTATGGGTCTTATTGATTCGTGAGAACTTTCATTGGATGGCTCTACTATTCCAAAGATCTCTAGAGTCAAGTCCTATTTTAGAATGTTTGACCACGAAACAGTGGGTAAACCACTAGATGTGAGACATTCATGAAAAAGGTACACTCTAGATGAGATTCACAAAACAGTGGGTAAATCACTACGCAACATCTTCTTAATTTAAGTTTCACTCAGACCCAGGTATAGGGCCTCACTCGGATGTGTGTGATAAACGTGTAAGTGTGGTGGGTGTGAGGAGCATACAAACAAAAACAAATACAAAACAAAAAATCTCAAAGAAATTATCTATCCTAAGGTTTAAATAACAAAATAATTAAAAAAAATGAGAAACAAAAAAAAGGAAACAAATATACAAAGATTACAAAATTTTGTACAATAAACTTATATGGGCTTGACTCTCAAGTATCCCCAGTGGAGTCACCATCTGTCGCGACTGAGATTGCGACGGGAGCGGCGAACAAAATAAATTGTTAGGAGTTACTACCAATTTTATTTAAATTAGAAAAAATTAGAAAACTCTTTTTAGAAAATGGTTTTTGGAACCAAATTGGATTCGGGAGTCGGTTATGTATAGGGAATGATGGAGACTTAACCCCCACAGCACCTCTAATACATCCGTTTTAAGATGGTTACCCTAAATTAGTTATGCAAAACTTAGTAATCTCATAATATATTTGTTTTACTCCTTTTATTAAAAAAAACTAAACAAAACAAATAATTTTGTGAAATTTTAAAATTTGGCTTGACGAAATAAAAATTCCGCTCCTACGTATCTTCAGGTGTAATGAGGAACTCAAAGTCACGTAATTCTATATAAAATTCTTGTGGATTTGTTATTTTTACTTTAAAGAAAAGATTTAAATTTTTATTTTATAAAAATTTGAATTAACAGGTCGTCGCGACTCTGTTAATCAAATTAAGTTTTTAATAGGTAAAGTTCACGTCATGCTAGAGACATCACCCACTGATTATTGAATTTATCGCTATTAAATGAGATTTTTTTTATTAAAAAATGAATTTTGAGTATTTATTAAATAGTGATTTGTTTTTAAAATAATTTGAATCATTAGGTTGTCACAACTCAGATGATCCAAAATAGTTACAAGATTAACAAGTTATTACAACTCGGTTAATCATGTTTCATTCTTAAAAAAAATATTGAAATTGTTTTACTTTTATCATCTTTTATTTTTTTTTCATTTTTTATCCTTTTTTCATTCTTAGATTTCAATAAGCCCATTTCCTTAAAAATAAAATTTTTTTTAGAATTTAAAAATAAAAAAACAGAGATAAACTTACAAAAATAAACAAAAAAGAGTGGGGATTATTTTTTGGGATACTTTGCAGAGAGAACAGGGGAAGAAGATGAGGCTTGCGACAAGGCAAAGGATAGTGAGAGCATGGTGAAGTATTGGTTCAGAAGATGACGGCACCAATGTGGGTTCGACCAAAATGGCAATACAACACAGGTCCGGCAGCAATTCATGAACCGGTACGCGAATCAGGTTTGAGCGGTTGAGTTCGCTGGTGACTCTGGTCTGAGGTACGTATGGCGGATCTGGCTTGTGCGGTGCGGGACGGCTCGCTCGCGGGGACTGGGTTGTAATTTTCTGGCAGTGCAGTGCGGGAGGTTAACTGATCGGCTTCGGAATGGATCTAGGTTGTTCCGATTTGCAAGTACGGTGGTTATAGCTTGATGTGAGTGGTGAGTTTGGTGTGAAGGTTATGTTGTTGTTTGAATGGTTATGGAGAAGATGATGGTTTAGGGGCTTAGCTTGAAGACAAAAGGTTATTGGGTGGCTATTTGTGCGGGTCTCACGGTGGGGATGGGAATGGTGGTTACTATTTAGGTGTGTGGAGGTGAAAGGAAGTGGTTGTTATGTTGTGGTTTGGTATTGATGAAGTAGAGGTTGTAAAGATAATTTAGTGGCTTATGAAGATGGAAGCTTAATGGTGGCTATGGAGTTTGCAGATGGGTTGAAGGAGATGAAGAGGAAAATTATGGCAGAGGCTTCGTGGGTGAATAAAAACTGAAAAAGGTGAGCTAAAAGTATGCATAAGTTAGTCCAAGTCAAAGGTCAAAGTGAAAGGTTATGGATTTTATAGAAGGGGATTAGGTTGAAGTGTTTAAGTTAGAGTGTGATTAGGATTGATTTAGGATGATAAGTTGTGATATGTTTAGGATGAGTGTTTAGAAAACTGATGGGGTTTAGTTAGGATGGGTTTATTTAGGATAGTTGATAGGATTTGTTTAAGATGAGTGTTTGAGTTAGTTTAAGATATAGGTTGGATCATGGATTATGGGTTGGATACTAGGTCAATAGGTTGGATAATGGGCTAATGGGTGAAAGTTAGGTCCCTTTTATTTTCTTCTTTTTTTTAAACAAAAAGCCCCAGACAAAATTGGGTGTTCACAGATTCAAAGGCTTCCACTCCACTCATGGTGTAGACTTGGCCTCTCGCCTGTGGTTTTGCAGCTCGTGCAATGTTAACTGAAAGCTCCGCCTTAGCTTGATTGCAGTTTCTAAAGACGTGTCCAGGTTTTCTATATCTGTAGCAGTTTATTCCCTTGATCGTACAGTCCTTTATCGGATGATCATTCCCGTACTTCAAACACTTCGGCAAAGACGCTGCAGCCTGACCAGCCCGACTAGGACTTCCACTGGGACTTCCACCTTGTGGTCGTTGTTGTTGATTTCCAGGTGGTCTAGAATAAAGTTTCCTCTTATAGTGGTCTACATTGCTGCTACCCCCTCTTTGAGACCTAAAAGGTCTAAAGTTACGATTCCGTATGTCCCGCGCCTGATCCAGATCTTCCACTCAGAGACACGTGTCCAACAGCTCTGGAAACTGGTTGATCCTCAAGGTTATGACTACCCTTTTCACATCATGCCTCAATCCTTCCTCAAATTTCTGACACTTCCACCCCTCATCCGGCTAGAGTTGGAAATATCTTGAAAATTTGGACAAGCTCTCGAACCTCATGGCATACTCGCTGACAGTCATGTTCCCTTGCCTCAAACTGAGGAACTCCATCTCTTTGGCATGTCTTGCACTTGCTGGAAAATACTTCTGCAAGAATTTATCCTTGAATACCTCCCAGGTGATTACTCAGCCTTCAGCTTCTAGTACTCTCTACGCTCCGCTCCACCAATCTTCTGCGTCTCCGATCAGCATGAAGGTAGCATAGGTTAACTTCTTGTCATTGGCACAGTTTATGCCTCTAAAAATTTTCTCTAGCTCCTTGACCCAAAGACTAGCCTTCTCTGGATCAAATTCCCCCTTAAACTGAGGTGGGTTATTACGACAAAACTCCGACAGATTTTGAGCATCAGTTGTTGCTTCTAGATGTTGTGCAGCCCTTTCCTGCTATTGAGCAGCTCTCTCTTGTTGTTGTACAATGATGTATGTCATTTGCCGCATCGCTTATATCGCTACAGCCATGCTCTTAGCTTCTTGTCCACGCACCATCGTTTATCTTCAAGTCAAGCTATACAAAACACAAGGAAAGTCAGATGCATCCCTTCGGAATACCATACACAGAGAATCACATAGGATAAACAAGACAGACCTAACCACAAATCCAAAAGAAAACTTAAATCGAGGCTCTGATACCAAACTAGTGTAATGCCCCTTTTTGGAGAGGGACCATCACACCAAACCACAAAAAGGAAAACAAAATATAAATTAAGACTCGGTTCTTTTGGATATAACTAATAGCCTATTCATTTGTAAACGTGTAATAATTTGGAAAATTCTTTTTAAAAAGAAGATAAAAACATAATTACAGCAAAATTATATATACATACATACTTGTTTAGGTACATCAACAGTTATACAAAAGAAACAGAACCTTTACATGCCCCAAAAGGATTATACATTTTCTGCCCACCAAAAAGACAACATCAGGCCCACAAAAAATTTATAAATAGCCATCAACGGCTACAAACAGTACCAGCCCCTAAAACTAACGAGAAGGAACTGTAGTTATCCTCCTCAGGGTCTTCCTCATCAGAGGAAATCCTTATCAGAACAATCGAATTACGAGCAGGAGCTCGGGCAGAGGATAAGAATGAATCCTCTTGTGGAGTGTAGTAACGATCACCCCACATATCACGTATGAGCAAGTAAAACTCTAAGTACATATGTGCATTAAAGGTAAAGACAGGTACGTCATGACGACCTCATGCTAGAGACACAGTCATGTCTCTATGGTAGATGCAGCGATCCGTACTCATGTTGATGTGCCACCAGTCCAAACCTCCATGAAACGTCAATCTAACATAACCCAAAAAGCCACGCGGATGGGATTTCATCTCCAAATAGATAGCTAGTCAAGATTAGGCCAAAAGCTAGGGAATTCGTGCACCTCACTTTCATCGCCGACATCTTCAAAGAAGCACATAGGTAAACAGAATAACAAAAATACAGAAAAGAGGTGAGACATTTAGCATTCAATACCAAATATGGCAGTAAGAAAATAGAACGGCGCAAGATGCCCACATAGCATCGCAACAATATTAATAGTAATAACAGCAAATGATAAAAGAAACAACAATCGAATCTCAGATAATAAGCAGTTAAATGTTTCAAATAATCATAGCAACCGTAAAAGAAATAATTCTACAATTATATAAATTCAAGCCAGGTAAAGTATATGACGGACAATGCACATGCAAAAGGTACCAAAAATCCTACTCCATGGAGCTAGACACAAACATCAGAGAGAATGATCAAGGAGACATGTCAATATCTCATCAGCTTAAAATCAAGTGCTTTCAGAAAATCAATAATTTTTCGCAACAAGGCTTTATACATGGTATTCTTTGCAAGATCGCAATATAGGATAGTGTCTCGGTCCGGATCATCGGTGCGTTTGCATTGGTCTATCACACTGCCCAGAGGAGTTACCAACTGTCCATTGTGAGACACCTATACCCCGACACCCCCAAGGTTAACAAGTGACCTACACTAGTCTATTCGCACCCGCACTAAGGTGTGATTCAATTTCCTAGGCATAAAGCCTTACAACAAAGTCCACCAGACTTTTCATGATGCTTGATGACTCAATGCATATTCATAAGTATTCAATAATCATACAATTTCCTATAAACATGCCACGGGTGACCAATGTCATTATCAATAAATTCTTGGTCCCATATAGACCCTCAACAACACATTGTCAACTTTTCAAATGTGAAAATATGCTTTTAAGGTTTATTAAGGAATTTCACTTTAATTAAATGTTTCTTATGAAGTCTTTCTCTAGAGGAATTCTCTTGCATTTTCAACTAGTCTTTATTACTCAAATTAAGCAAGTTCTTCACTCAAATTTTAAATCTACTTCATTTAGGGAAATTTTAACCTAAGTTGCCTAATACCTCACTTTCACTCATGTTCTTCACTTGGTCATCTTTATTCTAAGTTATGCCATTTCCATCTTATGAATCCTTAATTAACCTCTAATTGACTAATTAGTCAAGTTTCCATTTTAATACATAATTTTGTCCATATATTCCCTAAGAGGCTGTGAGCTCCAAATGAGCTAGGAATTTAAATTTTCCATTACCTCATTAGTTGTTAATCACTTGATTAGTCAATTTCCCACTTGTTTTAAAATTTTAACCAAGAACACCCTAAAAAGGGCATTTGGCCGTGAGTCATCATAAGGAGGGCAAGGAGCCCTTGATTCCCGTACATAATTCAATCCATTCAAACACTCTAAAATTTCATTAAGATATACAAATGCAACCAATAAAGTCATACAAGACAAGAATTAATATAAAAGTCATCAAAATCACATAACAAAGAGAACAACCCTAACATTGGTTTCTCACAACCAACAAATACACAAGCTCCTCACTACCAAGAGAGATTGAGGTGGATAATATCCCCTTTACCAAAAGAAATAACAAGAAAAGTAAGCTCCTTTGTTCTTGAATTTCGTCCTCCACCAACCCAAAAACCCTAGGATATTCAAACTCACAAAAATCAATATTTTCAAGCTTGAAAAGAAGAGATCTATAGTCATGGTGAGGACCATGAACACGAAAGTGAGAAGAAAAAGGGAAAGTCATGAACTTTTTTCCTCAAAGTTTCAAACTTTTGAGCTTGATGGAAGAATACGAAAACGGTGGATTCAAGAGATAGCCACAAAAGAGAAAATGTTCGAAATGATGAGAAGAGGTAGGAAATGAGGTTGGTTGAGTGAAAAGCTTGAATGGCCAAAAATGGTGGTCTTTGGCCGTGGAGATGGTGAGAAAATGAAGAAGAAAGTTGAGTTCTTTGTAGGTGATTTCAACAAGAGAATGAAAGCTCCAAGGAAGAAATGGATTCAAGCAAGGTGGTTGGCTTGAAATCAAGCAAACCATGAAGGAAAAATGGTGTGGTTGTCGTGGGGGTATGGAGGAGAAAGAGAAGAGAGAAAAGTTAAGAGAAAGTGAGAGAAGAGAAGATAGCGAGAGAAAGTGTTTTAGAGTTTTGAAATGGGAAAGGATGGATGACATAAGTGGAAATATGACAAATTTTAGTCACATTTCCCCCTCATTGACGTGGCCACATAGGAGAAAAGAGGAGGGAAAAATTGCTTCTAGAAACTTGGATAAAGCTTCCTTGAGAAGCTTTGGACAAAGCTTCCTTGAGAAGCTTTGGACAAAGCTTCCTTGAGAAGCTTTGGACAAAGCTTCTTTGAGAAGCTTTATTAGCTTTTTACAATAGTCAACATGATGTGACATAAAGATGATACTCTTGAAAAGATGATAATCATGCTAATACAAGTTATTATCCAATGGATAAATGCTACAGTTAACAGAAATCAGTATTTATCGTCTAATTAATAATAAAATGTACTGCGATTTTTATTTATTAGATAAAAATCTCGAAAAACACAAATCTCATAAATTGTGCCTGACCTCGGATTTAGTAAGATCCCCCGTTGATGTTTTCACAGTTCAAAGTTTTCTAGCCTTGGGAAAAATATCTCATTTTTCTAGTTCCGCTCAGCACGCACGCACGCAAAATGAGAAATACATTAAAATAATCAATATTTCTGAAAGAAATTCACAAAAATCACAAATATTTTAAATTGACTATTTATCATGAAACAAACAGTTTTTGGATTGTTACAAAGATGAAAAATGAAAAGGGTAAAAAAAATCCTTTTTAATCTTTAAGAGCCTTTTATTTAAAAAAAAAAAGGAAAAAAAGGAGAAAAAGGCGCATTTCCTTCATAAATGTTGACATGAAGATGGGATGGCTGAAGTCATTTTATCCATAAAAGTCATCATTGGAGTAGGATTCCCCCAAAAGGTGCAACGATTGGTTAATGGGGGAGTGGTCACGTAGTGGCTAAAAATAATTTAAATTTTAAATTGAAATTTAAATGTTTTTACCTGTTGACATTCTCTTATCTACTTGTGAGGAATTGTTATAGAGTAATTATGGCTCTAAGTCAACTTTTAATCATAAAGTAAATACTTGAAACAATAAATATTTATCTCTCATACTTCGAGAATAAATATTGGGAGGCATTTATTGGTATAAAAATAACACTTTTCGATTTAAGACAATTTCAAGCGTACATTGTAAAGCTTAGTATGAATGAAATTCACTAAGTCATGAACATGCACGTACTCTAACTTTATTAGGGTCGAAATTACAGTGAAGACTTGAAGTTATCAAAATGGTAATTTCGGTTTGTCATCAGAAATAGTAATTTTGATTTCGTATCAGAAATTGTGACTTCGAGTTAGTTTTGAAAACTAAGACTTAAGGAGTAACTACACTTAGAGATTTCTAAAGATAGAAGCAAGGGGTCTCGGCCAAAAGCTATCAACTGTTTGAATATTCAAATTTAAATTCATACAAGAGAATTTGAATTTGAGACAAAAGTTAGCAACAGTATAAGTGTAAGATTAAGATAATAAGGATTACTAACAAAGATTATGCAGTTACTTATAGCATGAAGATTACTGACAAAGATCTGACAGTTACTTAACAAGGATCACTGATGATCATTAGACAATTTTCTTTATTTTAGACAAATTTCAAGATCTTGTGGAAATGGTAGTTACTTAAGAATTCTATAAATATCGAAATGACAGAAACATTTAGGGATTGAAAATTCGATACTCACAAATACTTGTAATCACGCTCTCACGTCACTCTGATATTCTTGAGCAAGCACACAAGTCTAGTGAAATATGTTTCCATCCTATTTCATTTCTATATCATTTACACTTTCAATGCAAGTTTATATTCAGTTTCATTTATACTTCTAGTCTCTTATTTTCTTGCAAATTATCTTCTACTCTTGATCAAGTAACTCTTCCAAGATCATTTGAGTTTTTTTATTGCTTTTCTTTACTTGTTTTCTTTACTTTTCTGCAAATTTACATTTCTGTTCATTTATATATCTACAACTTTACTTTCATTGCTTTTACATTGCCCTTCTTTCAATTCCTGTTCTTTATCTTTTTGCACTTTTACATTGTCTATCAAGTTTATTTTGATGCACTTTATTGTCTTGTTCTTTACGTTTGATGTCATTTAATTGCTTTCATTTAACTGTTTTCTTTATTTTAAAAAGTAATCTTTAACTTTCACAGCAAGTTCTTTTCTTTACACTTTCATTGTTCTACTTACTTTTTTCTATTTTTTCTAGGTTAATTACAACACTACAATGCTTATATTTTTTACTCACATATCTCTGTAAGATACTTGAAATCATTCTTAATTTTCTTAAACAAAAATTAGTCTAAGTACTAGATAATCCCTAGAGGAAGTGATTCATTTTCCTGAATCGAGATCCAAAATTGAATTTGTTATTTGACAAAAATTCACCATAAACATCAAGATAAAAAATAAAATAAAATATATTAGATATCTTTAATAAAATGAGCATTTATAGTGATATTAATATTCAATTTGAAGTTGGATGGAAAATAATACTTTTATACTCACAAATCCTTTTATCACCTCCCAAGCAAGTTATTGGATAATATATTGATCCTACTATAACTTTTTTTAATGATCTAGATAAATTTATTTTAGAGTATTATGAATATAAAATCCATGTAAAAAAATTACACAAGTTAAAATATTTGAAGATCTATTATATTTAGATTATATTTAGATATTAAAATATAATTATTCGAATACAACAAAAAAAAATATTTGAGTATTTAGCTCCTAGTAAGTAAATATTTTAAGATGACATGTGATATTTAAATATTTAGCTCTATAGAGCCCAGAACATACCATTGTTGAAATACTATGAAAAACTAAAAAAATTAAATATAAAGTTCTTAACAAGAAAATATTTGAATATGTACCACCTCATGATATTTCAATATATGGATCCAGAAAAAAATCAAAATAGACAAATATTCAAATACCACATCTAAATATTGAAATATTAGCCAACAACGGTCAATGGACTTAACCTAACCCTTTTTATGGGTTATAACACGCAACCTAACTTTACTGTTTTTTAATGGGTAAACAAGTATGTTCAACCCATTTTTGTCATCTCCAACGTGAGAGGATTGGTGAAAAAAGAAAACAGTATTCAAATTATTTTTATGTTCTTTTTGGTAATTTCTTATTAAGAGTGATTTTATTTTTCAATATCTAAACAAAATTAATGGTCAATGGAGTTAGCCTAACTTTTTTTTATGGGTTATAACATTCAATCGAGTTAGCCTGACCTTTTTAATATGAAAAATTATCATCATATCATCACAGATGATAATTACACTAATTTCAATATTAGATATTGTTCATTCATGGACCCATTTCGTGAAACAAAGATCAAATCACGCTTCGTTTTTTCTTTTTTAGTATATGTCCATTAACTAACTTCTCTACGTAGTTAATCACTTTTTTATTCTTCGTTAACCAACTTATTTCACGAGCATAAAAACCATGTGGTAAAATCTTTTGTCATTAACTAACTTATATATGTAATTAACCACTTTTTTATTTTTCATTAACCAACTTTGTTTCTATACTCGTGAAAAAAGTTAGTTAATGAAGAACAAAAAAATAGTTAATTACATATAAAAGTTGGTTAATGACACAAGATTTTACTACATGATTTTTATACTCATGAAATAAGTTAGTTAACGAAGAACAAAAAAAAGTAGTTAACGACGTAGAGAAGTTGATTAATGAACATATACTAAAAAAAAAAGAAATAAGCGTGATTTGGATCTTATTCACAGGTGATGCTCATGAATAAGCCGACGTTGAAATGGATGTGGGTACTATACGCGATAGGATTATCGGAGTTGTTTTAATATTAGCCAACAACGGTCAATAAATGAAGTTAACCTAACCTTTTTTATGGATACACGTGTTAATCTGTTAAGTTCAACCCATTTGGTTGGTGAAAAAAAAGAAAACAATATTCAAATTATTCTCATGTCCTTTTTTATAATTTCTTATTAAGAGTGATTTTATTTTCCAATTTCTAAACAAAATCAATCCTTCTAAAATTACTTTTCAAACATCAATGCTAAACATCAATACTTTTTACAAACAATTGTTTGGACGTCAATTCTTTTAACATCGATTCTAAAGAATCAATTCTTTTGCAATTTAATTCAAACGGACGTTATATTGTTCACCAAAGTTCAGGAGAATGTGTCACGAAATGAACTGTGTACCAAACATATAAATGGCCTTTTTTTCAAGATGTAATTTTTATTTTACCCTTATAAAAATTTACAACGGCAATTTTGGTTTGCCAATGCCGGGTCACTTCCATAAGGAACAAAGTCGAGGTTTCCACGCCCTTCATCTAATCAATGCCCAATCATCATCTAAGAACATTTGTTTGAAATAACTGTAAAAATTTAATTATTTCAATAATCGATTATATTTAAATATGTTAGTTGAATATTAATTTTAAATTAATTTATTTAATTTAAATAGTATAAAAAAATTATCTTTATGTATTAAATTATCAAAATAAATATAAAATAAAATTAAAAAAATTATTTAATTAATTAAAAAAATTATTTAATTAAAAATAAAATTATATTTATATATCACTATTAGAAATAATCTTAACAACTTTTTTATAAAATGCGCAACCAACAGAGATGCACCTCCAACAACTTTTTTCTCAAACAAAAAGCTGTTGATTTTGGGAAGCAAATTTCCCAAACATGTTGCACACTTGTGCAACAGCTTTTTCTAAATAAAAAGTTGTTCATTCCAAACATGCACCAAGATTAAGGCTCATTTCAGCGTTTTCATACCCGGTTTTCTTCACTGATATGTCAGATATCTATGCCTTCCTTCGAGGGAATTTACATCTTTCATTCTCGCCAGATCTCATATGGTCTCTGTATTCTCTTCCTAACAAGAAAGGAGTGGTTATATTTGAGCGAATTCCAACCGCAATATCTTCGGATGAAGTATAGGCAGCAAATATTGAATGGAATGTGATTTACGTTCTGAATTTTAAAATGAATTTTCATTTCCAAAGCTAAGACAAATCTTATTACATATAAACAGGTAAGACTAATACATGAAGATTTAAAAATAAAATAAAAAATTGAGTTAGAACAATCACGGAACCATGCTCATGCGTAAGCACGGCCCATTCCATGATCGCTGAGAGCAAAACAGCATAACCCTCCCCCACTGAGTTTACCCAGGGATATAACACGTCCTATCCCTAGGAGTCACATTCTACTGTGCCACTCCATGCAGGTTAAATCTGACTACTGCTAAATGCTAATATAGCAGTACCAATAACGTGAACTAAATGATAAAATTACACAAAGTTTACAAACATCGAATATATGATCCCCACGAGGGCAACCAATGGTACAATAACATGTTTCAAATGGGGGTCAGCAATCAACTTTGACGAAACTTGGGCCACACTATGATTACTCCTGGTCTCATCTCCTCGAATCGGTATCTGCAGAACAATACAAGTGAACAAATAAGGTAATAAGAACCAAGGTAAACTTCTTATTTTCCACCCTTTTTCTTCTTTTTTAATGTCCTCAATGAAGCTAACAGGAGGATTGAAAAAAAAAAAAGTCAGGATGGGAGGAAAAGTATCATTGTAGATAATATACTGCAGCGAAAGATGTTCCACCTGTTTTCATTGAGGAAACTTCTCACAGCTGTAGGAAGAGCAGCTTGTCCTCGGCTATGATTGCCAATGCCTGTAGAAACGAAAAGACAATTAAGGCCATCCTGTAATGCTGATTGCTGACCCCATGCATGGATATAGATTTACTTAATACTAATTTTGTACTCAAGAAAATTGATATTTTTCCAACAAATAAATGAATTCATTGAAAGGTGCCAAGGGAATGATGAAGGGATCCATAACAGAGAGGCAATGCAACAAAAAGTAACATAACTGGGGTTCAGAGCAGAAAAAGTTGGAAAAAATACCAAAAGAGAACTTCTTCAGATAAAATATTTACCACAGAAAAAAAAAAAAGCCACATTTTTGCAATGAATCACTACATTTTGTTCCTTTATTGTCCATATTTTTATCAGGTGTTCCATTTCTATAATTTTCCCAAAGAAACAAGGAGTAAAAGAGAATGAACAGCAGAATGAAGTCGTGACTCATGATGACAATAAGATGGGCTAGGCCAGAATTTCTGTCCCCATATACACCCACCTTGACCTAGTTGCATGCAAAACATGATGATTAGTATTTTCACATTTAAAATATTAACTTCCATCATTATTGTTAGGAAACCTCCCATCGTAAGGTTGTATGTGAGGAAGAAATATAGGGGATCAGAGCCCCAAGTGGGTGGAATTGGCATGATTAGTATTAACTAACAGACAGTATTGGTCATAGGGAGAATTGGAGGGAAATTCTGTTGTAAGCTAGAGAGAAATATATAATGAGAGAAGAGTAGAGGGAGAAGGAAAAAAGTAGTGACTAAGGAGTGGATAGGAGAGATCAGGGCCTCTCAAATGCCGTGTGTTACTGTGCCCTCTTTTTTCACAATTCAGTCTCATTTTCCATTGTAAACCCACCTATACAGCTACTGTATCATACCGATTACAGTAGTTACAGTGAAATCCTACTGTTTCCATATACTTTTTCTGTGTGATCTGATCCAGTTTTCTATCAACTGGTATCAGAGCTCCTGGATCTAGGAGCTGTGGATGGTGAACACACATGGAGGCGAGGCTAGAAGCAATCGAGAGGGAGTTCAAAAGATAGAGGGAGGAGCAGGAAGCGAGGATGAAACAAAGTGAAGAGATTCAGAATGAGTTGCTGCAGTTGATTAGGGAGATGCCTCTAGGAGGGAATCGTGAGACCAGAGACAAATCAGAGGGAGAGGGAGGTGGAGGAAGCTCCACCAAGCCAAATTGGAACTCACAGGCGAGAGAGCTGGAGGATTGATGGAGGAAGTTGGAGATTCCAGTGTTCTCTGGTGACGATGCTTACGAGTAGTTCAACAGGGTGAAGCGATACTTCTATGTGAATTCCATGCGTGAAAGGGAGAAGCTATAAGCAGTGATGACAGCGATGGAAGGCTGGGGACTAAATTGGTTTCAGTGGTGGGAATTGAGAACTCCAAATGCAAATTGGGCTGGCATTTCGGACAGCGATTATACGACATTTGCAGCCATCGATGGCTGAGAACCCATACGAACTACTCCTTGGCATGCATCACATCAGAACTGTCAGCGAGTTCTGGGAGCGTTTTGAGATGGTCTCAGGTCCACTAAGACACTCCAATGAAGAGATTCTTTGTGGAATCTGGATGAATGGCTTACAAGAGGATATTTGGGCCGAGCTGAAGCTCTACAAATTTGAATCCTTAGCTGATTTGATGGATCAGGCCCAATTCATAGAAGAGAAGAATTGGACAGCAGGGAGGATAGGCCCAAACATCGGAGTTAGAGGAGAAATTCAGCTGGGAGGCAACCAACCAGTAAAACAGCCACTACAGATTTTGGGCCTCGGCCCAGCACTTACCCAGAGCAGATTTAAAACACTTTTGTGTCCAGAGCAGTAGCTTATAAGCCTATTTACAGTGGCAAATCGACAACTGAGAACAAACCAGCTGAGAGTTCAGGTAGCACCAGGGGAGGAACAGGATTTAGGAGATTGTCCAATGCTGAATTACAAGAGAAAATGAAAGGGCCTTTGCTTCAGATGTGACGAAAAATTCAGCCCAGTACATATGTGCAGTTTCAAGCAATTAAACTTTTTGATGGTTATGGAGAGAGCAGAAGAAATAGAAGGAACAGAAGGAGAAGGAACCTGGGAAGAGAAGGAGTTGGAAGAAAAGGCCTTCCAATTATCCATCCATAGCATGATGGGTATGACTTCCAATAAGCCCTTGAAGTTGGGGGGAATGATAGGAGAAAAACAAGTTGTTGTATTGTGGAGCATCCAACAACTTCATTGCAACAGGAGTGGTGCAGGAACTTGGGCTCCCTATAACAGAAACACCTGAATATTCAGTGAAGGTTGGGAATGGTCATAGATTCCGAACCTAGGGGGTGTGCAAGGGTCTCACCTTGCAGGTGCAGGGGGTCCAAATAGAGCATGATTTCTTTCTAAACGAGTTAGGAGGGACAGATGTGGTCTTGGGGTAGGATTGGTTGGAAGGGTTAGGGCAGATTAGAGCAAACTTTAGAGATTTGACTCTTAAGGTTGAGGTTGCACTGTTGCAGGAAATGAGATAATACTGAAAGGGAGCCGTCTTTATCAGAAGCAGCAACATCACTCAAAACCATGTATAAAATCCTTCAAGATGCACGTAAAGGTTTTTTCATTGAGCACAAGTTGATGACACATGTGCAGCAGGAGGTTCATAGGCAGAGTTGGAAGATGTCTTACATCAATTTGAAGATCTTTTTCAAGAACCTTATGGGTCACCACTTAGCAGAACACATGATCATGCTATTGTGTTGACGGAAGGAGCTCAAATTCCCAACATCAGGCCCTACAGGTTCTTCAAGCAACTGTTATTGATATTTTTAGTGTATCAAATGGCAAATGCATTGTTTAGGTACATTGCTACAGTCTACAGAACTATGACCATCGCTTCTACTGGTGGATCCCTCACTCTCTTACTTGTTTTCCTCCTTGGAGGTTTCATTATACCTAGAGGTCGAATTCCAAGTTGGTGGGTTGGAGATATTGGGTTTCCCCTTTGACATATGGTTTCAATGTTGTGGCTGTAAATGAATGTTTGCTTCTTCTAGATGGATGAACAAACTGGCTTCATATAACACTACCTGATTAGGTGTTGCAGTGCTAGAGAACTTTGATGTCTTCAATGAAGGAAGATGGTACTGGATTGGTGCAGCAGCTCTTGTAGGGTTTGCTGTTCTCTTCAACTTGCCCTCCACCCTTGCACTTATATACCTTAACCCTATTGGAAAGGCACAAGTCACTATATCAGAAGAAGCAGCAAATGAGATGAACACAGAACTAAAAGAAACAAAGGAAGAACTAAAAGCTCTAAGGGGGAAGAGTGGAGCTGGGAAGACAACATTAATGGCTGTTTTAGCATGAAGAAAAACAGGTGGCTACATTGAAGATGTGGCTGTGGAAGCTCATGGTGTGGGATTGGGAGAAGGTAACTGGGACCCAGGTGGCAATTCCTATGCTTCATACATGACTTGGTCATCGTGCTTCAAACAATGGGATCCTGGTGGAGGTTCTTTCAGAGGCTACCAGAACATTCACCACAACCTTCATCTTGAGGATGAGGTGAATCTTTTGGGGGGGAGTATTGTTTGGAAACCTTCCATCACGAGGGTGTATGTGAGGAAGAAATGCAGGGGACCAGAGCCCCAAGTGGGTGAAATTGGCATGACTAGTAGTAACTAACAGTCAGCGTGGCCTTAAGGAGAATTAGAGGGAAATTCTATTGTAAGCCAGAGAGAAATATATAATGAAAGAAGAGTAGAGGGAGAAGGAAAAAAGTAGTGACTAAGGAGTGGACAGGAGAGATCAGGGCCTCTCGAATGCCCTGTGTTACTGTCTTTCTCTTTTTTCTCAGTTCAGTCTCATTTTCCATTGTATACCCACCCATACAGTTACTGTCATCATAACAATTGCAGTAGTTACAGTGAAATACTACAGTTTCTATATACTTTTTCAGTGTAATCTGATCCAGTTTCTATCAATTAACTTATATAAAAGAAGAAAGAAATTACTAATCTTATCAGATAACTACATTATTCCTTGAATAAGAGATGTTAAAGAGATCAAATGTCAGATTACCCTGATATAAAATTGCATAGAAGTAAAGGAGATTACTTGACAAATCTCCAAAAATGCTATCAATGACTCACAATAGAATTTCTAAGTTGGTAGGTCTGAGAAAATCAATGGGTGAGCAACAATGAGGAAAAAGAAAACTACACAAATGAATAACTGTAGGAAAGAGAATGACCATTGAATTGGGGTTACAATATACCATGTAGCTATAATCTATATGTCATTTTTCAGATGTTAAAAGTTGGGAACTTCTGAAGACGTCGTCTAAATTATTAACAGAAGGGTTAAGTACCAAAGGTAGATTTTGAAGAATATTTGCTTCGAGAGAATGACAACTAACAGGAAGCAGCAAGATGTAATTTAATGTCACTTGTATGCCTGACAATGAGCCATGTTATGTAGGCCTCTTAAATCATATAACATAGCTACTTCTAAGAAATTTTGCTTTCGCATTCTGTACAAAACAAGAGACTGGATTTCTCTTTTTACCCATCTTTCAGGAGCTGATGCAAAATTATCACTGGATGCTTGAGGTAAATAGGCAGTGGATGAAAGTAATAGACATGATGAGAAAACTGTTCAAAGAAAAGAAACAATATAGAAGATCCCCCCAACATATTGAAAATTGGAATGCTATACATGGTTGAAGTGCACATTAGCCTATGCATATGCAATCAAAAAGCAAGTCCAGAGACAGAATTAGCTATATAAGCATAAACATTGACTTCATATGTTATACATGGTAAAAAAGAAGTAAATATACCTGTTATGACATGTAAAGCTAATGACCTAAGCCTTAATGGTCCTTGTTGTTTAACCAAATTTTCCCTGTCCATGAAATTAAGAGATCCAACAGTTGAATGTGCACGCCCATTCTCCTTCACACCATTTGAAGTGGCTGAACTCTTTGAGAAGCCTTGGTTTTCAATTCTATTGAGATGATCTTGTAACGCTTGAATAGCTTCTGTTGCATGAAGACCATGCAAATCCAGTCTCCAGATATCATTTTCACCATTCCTGATACTTAAAATTTCTGTGGCTGCCTTAGAATTAAGTTCTTCAGCAGTATGCCATTCCTCTCGAGCTTTCATTGAGTGTTGTTGAGCAGAAAAATGATCACCTTTCAGAAAAGTATTAGCGGCTGCCCTAGAATGTCGAGATGCTGACCTGTTCAATTAATAGGATATTAAGTCTCAATGCCTAGTGACAATCTGAAAAGTGTAATACATAAACGAAATCATTTCAATAAAACAACGTTGAAGATGCTTATTATTTGGTCAAATATGAGCAAAGAATAAGACATCTACAAATGAAAAGAAGAGGAAAGAGGAAAATATTAGGTAGCATGGATTAATTAGACCCTTTGAATCTGTCTGAATATCTAAAAGAATGTGCAAAACTGGAAATTCTATCACATAAAATCAGAATAGAAAAACACTCTTTCTCAAAAATTCATTGCAAATCCAAAACCAAATCACTGCCATAAAACAAAATAAAAGGCGCCACCATGAAGTATATTCACTATCTAATGCTGATTTTTATTGCCATTGATCAAGGTTAAGGGCAATCATTTCTCTAAGTACACTGCAAGGAGTTCAAAGACCTAAGACATTATACATATAACAGTACATGAACTTTTGATTTGGAGAATTCATGATAAGGCCAAACTAAGTCAAGCAGTTGACCACTATTCCCAAACATTGAACAAAATTAGCTTGCATGTCCCCAGACATGGTGTGGCAGGAAGAAGTTCCTGTTGACATTTGTAATCTTGCTGCTCTGCACATTTTGCCAGTAGCTAATGAACGATATCACATATTTGAAGTTAAAATAAAAAAAAAACCTAAAACATAGAACACATGCATAACAAAAGGCAAGATAATATAATGTAACCTAAGATATTCAGCACATTTAGGATACATGCAACACAATTTGGCAATTAGCAAGGGAAGTTCTCAATGGTAGCATTATTCAATATGTTTCACTGCACATAGATTCCATCTATATGTTTCAGCACATCAAAAAATGCTGATAAATAAATAATCATAAATAAAAAAATATAAAAGCAAGTCAGAACTAACTAATGCCATATCAAGAAAGAATACATCAGCTAGCATTCATACCTCATCATCTTCAATGCATCCTTTCGATGGCTAATGTAAATATCATCCTCCTCCCATTCAGGTTCAACAGGAACAGAATCCAAGAGCCCCATATTGCTTCTCCGGTTATCATCATCAGAAAGCTTTTGACCTGAGGAAGCATTTCTATCCCCCAAGTATTTATCATTATCTTTGAGATGACCAACAAGACTAGAATGGAAGGGAATCTCATCCTTGACCTTTCCTAAAGTAATACTTTCATCAGTCTTCTCATCACATGGAACATCATCTGAAGTAGTTGGTCCTGAATTGCTTGATACTTTGCATTTTTCAAAGTTGACTGCAGAGGCCATTGTTTCCAATAAATTAGAGGCCTTATCAATATTATTATTAACAGCAGCCAATATATCCTCTATCAAGCTAGTTTCAGCCCAAAGATGCTGATCTTTGAGCTTTTTGATAGCTAAATTAACATCTTCCAGAGCAGTAGTCCCACAATACTTTCCACCAGAATCAGAACCAAACATCACCGTTTGGCTAATCCCACCGTCTTTAAGAGAGGAAAAACTTTTAGTAGGGATAAGTACTAAAGAGAAAGACTTCACAGGAACATGGTTTTTCTTGACTAACTTATCACCATGTTGCATAAAATCAGAAGTGCCTATAGGCGGGAAAGGGTCCTTGTCAAGTTCAGATTCAACATTGTTTTTCTGTCTCTGCTTAAGATCAAAAGCTGCCCAACCAGATGATTGACCCCTAGCCCACGACATCTTCTTAAGGGAAGATCTGGCTGAAAATGTCATCTTGTTCTATACACCATAATTTGAGCAAAAATCAGTTTGTTATCAATCTCTCTGTCTGAACACTTATGCAAAGACAGAAGAACTCAGGAAGCCACAATCTGGAGACCTGGCTTGCAAAAAGTACAAGTCAATAACAGATAAAGCATCATACCATGTTCCTGTATCTTGGACACTCAATGTATAATATATTGTGGAAAAAAAAATGTGATCAAACATCTGAAATTGCTTCTAATAATATTTCTTTTTCTATAAAAAAAAACATTTGAAATTGCACGACATAATTTGAACTAGCTCAATTTTAAAATTCGAGTAAATTAGCAACTTAATCCCTAAATTAGTCTCTGAATTTACAAAAAAAATATCAACTCCGCCATTCTTAGGGACTCAAGTGAGAAACTAAAAGGACAAAGTTGATAGGAGTTTTATAAATGAATTCATTGGAAGCAACCCATAAACATAATTAAATTCAGGGACTAAATTGCAAGTGAAGAATAATTCCAGGGACTAAGTTGCTATTTACACTTTAAAATTCAATCATGTAAAACTACACCAATTGAAGACAAATAGAGAAGTCAAAGCAAGCACAGTAGCACAAAAAGTATGCTTATTAATCTCAGAATAAGGTACACCATCATACATCAATCCCAGCAAAACCAGAAAATAAAATTGAAGGGAAACAAAAGAAAAAACAAAAGGGGGCGGGGGAGGGGGAGGGGGAATGAAACTGAAAGAAGAAAATCCAGATGAAAACTAACCTTTTTTTCTCAATATGGGTTCACAAAATTTAACACAAGAAAGAAGCTAGGTTCAATGCGATTTTGGTACACCAAAACCCCAGAAACCGTAACAAAGGAATCAATGGATTGAAGGGTTGAAAAAGCGATGGAACCACAAAACCAAACACTTGTTGTGGGAAGAAATTTGAGATGACAGCCAGTTGCAGTGAACCAATTTTGTACCCGTTATCCATAAATCTGCTGTGTGGAGATTGCAAAGAGAAGAAGAAGGGGGAGAAAAGTTTTGGGTTTTTTTCTCGTTTTCCTCTTTTCAAAGGGTCTCTCAGAAGCCACAACAAACAGAGAGAGTCTAGAGAGAGAAAAAGAAAACCGTATGAGAGAGAGAGAGATATTTAACTGCCTGCCGCCGACGCTCTGTCACGAGGGAATATCAAATAATAAGCGACGTGCAAAGACAACTCAGGGATTTACGAAATTCGCCCTCGTTAATTGACCGATGACCACATTATTCTGGTAACCTATGTTTTTGTTCTTGGACTTAGGTAGTCGCCTGGGTCAGATGGGTGGATTTTGAAACATATTTTAACTCAATTTGCTTATTAGTTAGATTAAATTGAGGAAATTTTCTTTTTTAATTTGAACTCATAAAAAATAAGTTGAGGTAAGTTGAATTTATATGTTTCACATATATTTAAAATAAATTTAAAAAAAATAAGATATGAAATTAAAATTCATTACTCATAATAAGTCTTATATAAATATAATAAATCACATATTAATTTATGTAACTGATTTTACATAAATACAATAAGTTTTAAATAAATTAAATATATATAAGTACATAATAAATTAACAAGTCTTATTAATTTAAATCTAGAATAAAGTAAATTAAACTAATAAGTTTCAATATTTATTGTGAACACCTAATTTTGATCAGACAAAAATAAAATATAATATAATTTTTTTAAAAAAAAAGACAAAAATAAAAATTGAAAAAAAAAAGAAAAAAATTAATTTATGGTCCATTTTCTTTTCTAATTTTTAGCCCAAACAATAAGCTCACCTTAGCCTAAAAAAAAAAAGAAAATAGAAAGAAAATAAAAAATGCAAAGCTGCTGCTTGTTTTTTTTAGGAGAAAAAACAAATTCTCTTTTCTTGCTTTATGTGGTTTTTCTTCTTTTGGCCATGCACACACAGCACCACTTTGCACTGTTGCACTCCCACTCACTCTGCACACACACAACAGGTTGGGTTTTCTGACGCTGTAGAGAGGGAGAGGTTTTTTTGGTTTTTTTTTCATTTTTTGGCTTTTCCCAAGGGAGGATATCACATGGAGGGAGGCTTCTTTCATTGGGGAGAAAACTCTCTTTTTTTTTTCCAGACTCTCACGTAGAGCAACCAGGGGGGTTTTCTTTGATTTTGAACCTTCACCTCCATAACCTCTACATCTTCATTATCCACCTTCAATCTCTCCATCTTCCTTCTACCCACGTTAACAACACCACCCACCACCCATCTCTCACCATAACCACCCACCAACCATCTTCACCACACTACATCTTCCTTCTACTCACGTTAATGTGTTTATTACGCAACAATAAAGATGTATTTTGATGATAACAAACATGAGGATGATGAGAAGACCAAGTCGAAGTGTTTCAAGATTCGTCTTAGGACTTAGGATCTATCATGTATGGAGTTGTCAACTAGATATCTCAATGGTTAAAAGATCTAAAATAATCTGCTTCTTAAATTAAACTGAAGTTTTAAAGTAGCACTTGAAAGATCAAATGGTTTAGAAACTAAAAATAAGCATTTCAAGCATTTAAGAAAGGTTTCGAACTATTTTTAACTGAGGTATTCGAATACCTCTTTATGGTATTCGAATAACCTGATTCGTAACTTATACTTTCTGTTTTGCCAAAACAGAGGCATTCGAATACCCTGATTTCGAAACATGCCTTTTTTTAAAGAGGTATTCGAATACCCTTGATTGGTATTCGAATAACCCCAACTTAATCAGTTTTTTAACAAAGCTTTTGACAGAGGTATTCGAATACCTCCTCCTGGTATTCGAATAACCCACGGGAATCAGCCCTGAGTTTTTAAATTTGATACGAGACTCAGAAGCTTTTAAAAATCAATTTGATGCTCCCAACGACCATTTTCTCATACGAAGCTTTATAAATAGAGGCTTGGGTCACCTCTGATCATTCCCGAACATTTTGATCAATTTTTGCTTGGCTGAAAACAAGTTTTACATTATTTTCTCTCTTTCTCTGTGCTCTTAATATTTGTAATTATTTACTCTGAGTGAGAGTTTCTCTTCTTCATCTATTTCTCTAATATATTGTATTGAGGGTGAGGTATCCCTCAGGATTGTATAAGGGTGAGGTATCCCTGATTGATTGAGGCTTGAGCACAAGGGTAGAGTTTCCCTGTGTGTGAAAAGTGCTCTTAATTGTAACGGTTGCAAGTACTGTGTTAAGCTTGTCTTGAATAGTGAAAAATCTCGAACTGTGTTTCGGGGGGACCTCGGACGCAGCCACAAGTGGTTGGTGGTCGAACCGGGATAAATACTATGCCTGTTTTTCTTCCCTTATTCTCTTTTCTTTATGCACTTTATTTCTTGTTTTCCGCAATTTAATTATTAATTGTTCTTCCTTTTCTTATCTCTTTCACATCCTTTAATATTTAAATTCAAAGCAAAGTTTATTTGTTTGAGGCTTTGCGAAAGTTTTTGTTACTCAATTCACCCCCTCTCGAGTATTGGAAGCCACTTGGTAACAGTTAACACCAGCACCCCCCAAAAGCTCCAACATCTCTACCATCCTCTGTTACCACCGCTCAGCCACACCACCACGACTAGCCACGAACCAGCGGCCTCACCGTCGAACCAGCACCGCTGCAGTGAACCACTTGCTCTAACCCGGCACCACCACATCACCCACTGAACGTCACCGCCCGAACCGTCGCTTGTTGAGTCCGTCGAGCCACGCTGTTGCCTCCTCTCACAACACCACTCAGACCAGCGGTTGGAGTCTCGTTCTTCGCTCTTTTGTTTTCTCACTGGTTTTCTGAATGCCCCTCTGTGCTCACTTGTTTTCTTTGCATCGTTTTCCTTTCATTTTTGCTGAACTATTTTCCTGCTTGTTCTTTCGTATTGGGTTTCAATTGCTAATTTGACTTGGTGATGGCCCATGTAGTGCAAGTTGTCCTGCTCTTTTGTTTTCTGATTTCTATTGCAGAGACCTTGTCTTTTTCCTCTTTCGTTTGTTTGCTTCTTTACTGACTTGATAAAAAGAAAAGGGGCATGCTAGAGAGAAATGAAAGTCTGATGGCTTGGCTTTATTTTGGGCTTTTCTTTTAGCTTAGGTGGTTTGGGTTTCATTTTTATTTTCTTCGGAAGCTTTATAATGATGGGTTAGTTTATATATATATATATATATATATATATATATATATATATATATATATATATATATATACATACATATGAGGCGAGGATCAACTTATATCGGTGTAAGTCTTTTTTTGACTTTTATACTTATTTTTGTTAGATTCACTTTCATCTAATGGTTACTTTTAACGAAATAATCGCAATCATTAGATGAAAGTAAATCTAACGGTTGAAAAGGAGTGTAAATCAAAAAAGACTTACACCTACAGAACGATCCCCTATATATATATATATATATATATATATATATATATATATAAAGCTTTCAAAATAATAAAAAGGAGGTCAGAAATGATAAAGTACTAAAGAAGAAGAATTAACAACAAATGAAAAAATAAAAAAGGGATAAAAAAAGAGAGAATTTGTTTGGGTATAAAATAAAAAATTAAAAAATGATTTAAAAATAATAAAAGTGGAGAAGAATATAAAAAAATAGTTAAAAATAATTTTTTTTTGTTTGAGTATATTTAATATTGTTTCATTGTATTTAATTGGCTCTTTGGCACGATTTCGTGTGTGTATGTGTGTGTTTTTTTTTTACAAAAAAAAAATAGAATCTTTTAACTAATGTAATACCAATGATAATGATTGAATAACGGATGTTATCTTCAGTGTCGTTTGGATCATAAGGATTTATTGAGTAGCCATGTGCTAACTTGAATCCCGTGCAACCATGGTTTTGTTTTTTTTAACAAAAATCATTTTCAAAAAAATCATTTTCTTAATTAAAATAAATCAACTCACAATTATTTTTTATAGAACTACGTGATTTTGAGTTCCTCATTGCACCTGAGGATACGTAGGAGCAGAATTTTCATTCTGTCAAGGCAAAATTAAATTTTCATAATTAGGTTTCCTTTTTATTCTTTTCTAAAAATAAAATAAAATAAATAAAATAAATAAATAGAAAAAATAAAATAATTGCAACGTCTTTTAAGAGGGGTAAAATAAATAAATTTGAGATTATCAAGTTTTTACACAATTGGCTTAAGGTACCGTCATAAGACGAGTGTGTTAGAAGTCTTTGTGGGATTAAGTTTCTACCCTTCCCTAACCATAATCGACTCCCGAATCCTATCTGTTTTCAAAGATCATTTTTCTAATAAGGTTTTCCAGTTTTTCCTAATTTAAATAAATTTGGTGGCGACTCTCTATTTTAATTAATTTTTAAAATCACTTGAGCAGCTATATCCGCCGCGATCTCGGTCGCGACAGATGGCGACTCCACTGGGGATACTTAGAGAGTCAAGCCTGTTGTGGTTAATTATGCAAAATTTTAATAATCTTTATTTATTTATTTACCCCTTTTGTTTTCTTATTTGTTTGTAAATAATTTTTGTTTAATACTTTGTTGTAAATATTTGATAGCATCGTTTTGTGTATATTTTGACTTGTATATATTTTTGTACTTATTTGTTGAAACCCTAGGGTAGATGATTGCTGACCGGCTGTTGTATATATGTTTTGCAGGTTGGGGGGTATTTTTTTAGTCTTTTAAAATTTTTATGCAGGTTTGTATGCTCCCACACACACGTCACTATCACTTACCTCACACACTTTTTTTGGGCTCTATACCCGAGTCTGTGCGAACCTGAGGAATAGGAGGGGTCTCGACTTTTGTTATTGAGGGGCTTCATGCTCACTTGACATTGGTTGGGACACCACTCAGATTGTTGCCAGTATCATGGACTAATCATATTGAGAGGGTTTATCCCTACTTGTGATTAATTCATGAATTGGATCCTTGTCTTTCGAGATAGGGACAATCTGGGGACCATGACTTTTAGAGGTCTAGATCTGTCCTAAAAACTTTGCACTGGTAGATGGAATATAGTGGCTGTCAAAATTAGAGTTGTGACTTTATCTAACCTTTAAGTTTCACTTGATTAGGACACAAAGGGAGCGTACTTTTTCTTTATCTGTTCATTTCTCATATCACTCATTCTTTGTTAAAAAAATCATAAAAAAGGAAATGTTTCATCTTGCATTTTCATGTCACCTGCATGACATTCATAGCATTTTTCAAACAAAAGAGAAATAAAGAAAAGATATGCATCGTCTGGCATTTGCATGACATTCATAGCATTTCTCAAACAAAAGGAAAATAAAAAAAGACATGCATTACCTTGCATTTGCATGACATTCTCAAAAAATAAATGCATCATCTTACAGTTCCATGTCAATTTCTTGCATAAAGAAAAAATAAAGAGGGCATGCATCAGCAAATCATACGTGATCCTTTGGGTTTACGACCCTATAAGGATTTCTCCATGTAGGATGTTAAGGAACATTTTAGAGTTACCTCGATGAGGGGTATCCTTAGGATGCATTCTTCATGTCTCTGGTTTGCTTACATTCTTCTCTGTTTACTTTTGGCAGGGTGAGTTTACTTGGTAAAGTGGAAGGATTAATACTCATTCAATAACAAGGAATGGAAGAGATGTGCCAAAGGAAAAACACCAACAATGCAGCGGATCTTAAAAGGAATATGAAGATTACAATAAATGGCAGTGATTTGAGGCGGGTGAAGGACATTACTCAACACATGACTCCTAAAGCTCAGTCAGAGTTCTCGAGCAGTTATGGACAGATCTTAGATTTGTTGCGCATCCCTGTTGAAGAACCTGTTTTGAATGGCCTTGCCCAGTTTTGGAATTGCTCTCTGAAATGTTTTGAGCTGCCCGACTTGGATATTGCTCCGACCATAGAAGAGTATGCCATCATGCTGAGACTCCCAATGAGCAAGTACCCTAATGTTTATCTTTATGGAGGATATTATATGTCAGAAGGAAAAATAGCAGAACTCATAGGGGTTCGGTGCAAATCGAGTTAGGCATGGAAAAGAGAGGAGGAACACAAGGATTGAAGAAGAGTTACCTGGAAGCACATCTTGAGATACTAGCACGACAAGGAAGGTGGGATCTCTTTAACAAAACATTGGCGCTAACCATCTTTGGATTAGTATTATTCCCATTCACCTCAGATGTAGTTGACCAAGCAGCAATGGATGCCTTCTTCAAGTTTGAGAATCATAGGGCAAATCCAATCCCTGCTATTCTCGCTGATACTTTCTTAACCATGGAGATTTGCCACAAAAAAGGAGGGGGAATGATTCGATGTTGCACACACATGTTGTATGTTTGGATCATGACGCACATGGATGTACACAATCGCCTGGGCCTCTTACCTGATCCACTAAGGAATTTTGATCGCATTCCAGTGAAGCAGCAGAAAGCCCATGAATGGAAAGATGAGTTCATGAAGATGGGATCAGACTCTTTCAAATAGGTTTGCTCTTGGTATCATGGGGAAGAGATATTGCTCAGTTGTGGTGACTTCTCTAATGTTCCTTTAATGGGCGTGAGAGGTTGTGTATCATTTTCACTGGTCCTTGTGCTTAGACAGCTCTAATGGGCTCAGCACGTGCCTGACGAGACACAACTTGGAGGATTCAACCTTTTATATGGGAAAGATAGAAGCACTACCAAGCAGGAAAAGGAGGTCAGGGACGCTTGGAAGAATATTCATAGGCAGGAGCGAAAGAACTGGGAAAACGTGTGGTAATTCCTACTCCCGAGTACCTGCAATGGAGAGCAACAAGGAAGGCACAAAATAGTACCCCTCAGGCAATGTCAAGTGATGAAAATCACTCCCAGATTATATCTCAAATGACCACCCAGATAGAGAGGATGAAAGCGCAGATGTAGTTTTTGGAACAAGGGAAGGAAGCCACTGAGTTAAAAGTCGTCATTCACACAAGTCGTTGCCAGAAGTTAGCCGACAAGATTGAAGACTTAAAGGATGCACAAGCTGATGCTGCTGAAGCCCCGAGTAGAGTAAAAAGGGCAAGAAAAGGAAAAGAGGTAGAATCAAATAAGATCACTTTAGAAGTCCAGGAGCTACGAGTGAAGGTAAGTGCTCAAGAAGAATTAATAGAGAAGATTTTGCAAGAGAAAGAAGAATTGGAAGCAAATACTAGAGCACAAGACCAAAGGATGCAATCTTTACAAGAAGCTCTAGTTAAAGTGAAACGACACTCCGATCAAAGACAGGTTTTGGCTGCAGAATATTATAGTTCACTCAAGGAAGCAAATAAGAAAGCAAGGTGTTTGGAGTTGAAAGCTCAAGAACTAGAGCAAGAAAAGGAGCAATGGAGACTCGAAGCTCAGAGGCAACGACTGCAAAAAGAAGAAAGTGATGGCGCATGGCAATGGGCAGCTCAAAATGAAAGGGCTCAAAAGGAATATTGGATGAAGAAATATGAAGACATGTCTAGCTGCTTGCAGTATTACACTACGCAACTGGTTAGGCGTTTTGATGAAGCAGACCATCAGATTCGCATGAATCCGTTGCTAAGGCTACCACAAAAGATAACCGAGTTTATGAAATATTATCGAGGTCTTGCTAAAGGTCTTAGGAAGAAACAAACAAAATTATTGATGTAATGTAGTTTATGTTACACTTTGAGGAGACTGAGACCTTATATTGATTAATTTTGGAATGAAATGAATGACCAGTTGTAGTGTTTTGCTTTGAATGTTGATGTTACTGCTTTTCATTCAGGCACTATTCATTGAAGGGTGAATTCCCCCTTGAATAGGTTGTTAACCATGCTTTCGCCCTGAAACAATTTGTCCTTTAGCGAAAATATGGGAATCTTGGTATTTGGCGAAAGAATGATTGCATTGTTTGAAGGTGGCACCATTAGCGAACTCGCTAATGCTAAATCAGGGATCCTACCTTGCTATTGAATGACCATGCGAGTCTTTCCACAATCGCCAAGCATCCTCACAATAGTGTTAACTTTTTTTTTTTGTTTAATGTGCTTTTGCTTTAATAAATCAATTTGGCTCGGGAATCATTGCGCGGCCTAGGAAAGAAGAGATCAATCTAACCCGAGTTCACAATACCAGATCTCGGACAAGAATGGCTGCTGATAATTCTGAGACAGGAAGGAACTTGAGTAGGGAAGTCGATGAAATGACAGGGAGAATCAATGAGGTGTCAGAGAACCAAGCAAGGTTGGAAGTGATATTGCAAGATATAAGGGAGTCTCTCCACTTAATCAGTGGGACTAGAAATGCGAATGTGGTTAAAACATATGTAAATGTGCCATCAGTAACTACTCCGATCTTTTCAGCCATAACCTAGGGCATCGCTGCAGGAATCCACGAGCAACCACCTCAGATAGCATCAATCGTCATGCCATTGGGGAGGGATATTGCGCTTTGGAAGGCGCTCATAATGAAATCCCTAATCATGCAGGCCCGACTTGGGAATCACCTCATGTGTCTGTTCCGGAGCACGTGACAATGCCTTATTCTGGGAATAGCCATGTCATAACTAAAAATGATAAGATGAAAGAAGATTGGATGGAGAAAATAGAGGAACAAATCAAGGCAATAAAGGGCCCCAATGCTTATGGACCCTTGAGGATAGAGGAGCTGTGTCCTACCATGGATGTAGTAATCTCCAAAGACTTCAAGATTCCTGATTTTATGAAGTACGACGGGAGCGGCAACCCTCGTTTCCATTTGATCAGTTATGGGACTAAGATGGCTGTTTGGTCCAAAGATGATAAGTTCCTCATCAGTTTCTTCCATGAGAGTCTTACAGGTCCAGCTCTAGAGTGGTATCTTCAGTTAGATCGCTCAAGGATCTCACGTTGGACGAAATTGGCTGACCTATTTATGGACTAGTACAAATTCAATCTGGATGCAGCCCCAACCCGGGAACAGTTGAGTTCGATGCAAAAAGGTAATGAGAAACCTTTCAAGCAATATACACAGAGGTGGAGAACCTTGGCGGCTCAAGTCCAGGCCCCATTAACTTTGTCTGAGATGTGTTCGTATTTCTTGGGGGCTTTAGGAAATCCTTTTATTGGGACGATGGTTGGGGCAGCCTATAAGGATTTTACAGATTTAATAACTGCTGGAGAAAGAATTGAAAATTTGGCAAAAGCTGGGAAGTTGCCGATAAGTAGCCCAGAGAATACTATTTTCAAGAAGGGATTCCAGCCAAAGAAAAAAGAACCTGAGGTGAATTATGTCCAACGCCAACAGAATTTCAGACCTCGTTATAGCCCAAGTCATGAGCCACCATGCAACCCTAACCCTAATTTTTCATACCAAACACCTCCACTACCTTATTGTCCACCCCACCAAATCATATCGGCCACAAACATCACCCCAGCTCCATAATTCCAAATTAACAACGTTCCCACGCTGCAACCATATACACCAACTCGCCCCACCTATACCCGATACCCACCTACACCTAATTACCCAAACCACCCACAACCTCGGCCGAGCCTCCAAAATCAAAGTCGCTTTCATCCCCAAAACCTTCCCCTTTTTCCAAGGTTGTCCATTCCGAATGCAGACCTATTTCAAAGATTGTTTGATGCTCACCTTATTTCGGGAATTCCTGTGCATCCCTTAGAACCACCATTTCCATCATGGTACAACTCGAACTCAACCTGCAAGTATCACATGGATATCCCAAGGCATTCAATTGAAGACTGCGAGTCTTTTAAGACCACAGTAAGAAAGTTAATTGCCTATAGGAAGCTTGATATCTAGGAAGAGGCTGGACCCAGTATCGTTAACAACCCAATTCCTAATCATGGTGGAAGGAATGTGGTGAATGCTTTAGAGGTAGAAGGGTCATCCATAAGAAAGGTCATGAGCTTGCGTACACCGATGGCAAGGATATTCGAAGGGTTGAAGAAAGCTGGCTACAGTATCACTGCACCAGCTGCCACAATGAAAGAAGAGGAAAAATATGAGTCAGAGTCAAATTATGCTTATCATTGTGGGGGAATGGGACATGATATTGAGAATTATTGGGACTTCAAGGTTCGAGTCCAAGGGTTGCTTACTTTGGGAGTAATACATGCGAGACAAGGGTTAGCCTCCTCCGAAGAGGTCAATGTGATCGAACGCTTCGTGCTTAAGGTGCCACCTCTCAACCAAGTCTCGACATCAGAGAAAGTAGTGGTAACAATCAAGAAGCCAGTGGCATTTGTTTATAATGATACTCATTCAGTGTCATGGAATTATGAAATCAAGGTAGAGACAAAAGGAGTTGGGGAAGAGACTTCGAAGGCTCGAATTGCTGAAGTGCACAAGGATGAGGAGTTGGTAACTAACATAGTCAGGGTAGGGGGAATTACAAGGAGTAGGCGATGCTATGGCCCAAGAGAGTTAGAAAAAGGAAAAATTGTTAAAGAAGGGAATAAGGAGGAAATGTCAAAAGAAGAGGAGAGAAAGAAGGAAGGTGAAGAGGAGTTCTTGAAGATAATGAAGTAGAGCGAATATGATGTGATGGAACAACTAAAAAAGACTCTGGCCAGGATATCTCTTTTGTCACTCATCTTGACATCTGAGATGCATCGAAAGGTGTTGTTAAGAATTCTGAATGAAGCCTATGTAAAGCCCGATGTTACTCCCGAGAGTATAGTTAACATGGTGGACCCCGTGAAACGCGTTAACATGATCACATTCACTGATGAAGAGATCATTTCTCAATCTAAGAAGAACCCGCAGGCCTTGCACATAACCCTCAAATGCAAAGGGTACATAGTTGCAAAAGTTTTGATTAACGGGGGGTTTGCATTGAATATCATTCCCAGGTCGACTCTAACCTCGTTATCAATAAGTGAGGATGAATTGTCACCACGAGAAATGGTGGTGCGAGCCTTTGATGGAAATAGGAGAGGCATTATGGGAGAGATGATGTTGCTGCTAGAGATTGGTCCAAGTAATTTTCAAGTGTTGTTCCAAGTCATGGATATTGAGCCTGGCTACACCATGTTATTGGGGAGACCATGGATCCATACCGCTGGTGCTATTCCTTCCATCTTGCATCAAAGCGTTAAATATATTGAGAATGGGTCGGTCATCACCATACATGGAGAGGAAGAGATTATGTTGTCACAACCAGTTTCAGTGCCATATGTAGAGAGTGCAGAAAAAGAAGAGGAGAACCTGTGGCACAGTTTCGAAGTAGTTAAAATTAGACTTGGTAAAGATGAATCTCTCACACCAAGTGTGAATCAAGTGGTGGCCCGGATCATGGCTAGTAGTGGATACCAGGAAGGAAAGGGTTTGGGCTCGAAGCTACAAGGTACTCGGTCACCAGTGTCACTCTTAGGAAAGTCAGACAAGTTTAGGATAGGGTACGAAGCATCTCTGCAGGAGCATATGAGGAGCATGACTCTTGAAAAAAAGAATAGCAAGGGCAAAATGAAGCATATTCCCCACCTGAGGGAAACATTCCCAGCACCGGCCGAGGTGATTATGCCTGACGAGGACATTCATCCTCGATACCGCCTCACTATCAATGCTTTGCATGAAGAGAGCCAAGATGAGCACAAGGTAATCCGTTCTTTTACTGATGAGGAGCCGCTGAAGAACTGGAAATCTGAACCAATTGTTGATGTGATTGTTTCAAAGTAATTGTCTAGTCATATTGTGTTGAGCAGATGTTGAAGTTATTTTGAGCTTATGGTTAATGTTATTTGAGACATTGATTAAATGAACTTGTATGAATATTCATCATTTCTCTTTGTTGCACTATCAATTTTCTTTTTACATTTTTGTACCATATCTTGTTCTTCCTTTGTCATTCCTACTCTATTCTACTTTTCCAACTCCACGCAAAATTGCTTTCCAGGGATCTGAGTTTCGTAGAAAGTTCGCTTCATGAAAGGGACTTCGAAAACTCATCAATTGATTCCCCTGCAAGGTTTGATGAAGAAGACCCTAGATCTGGAGAAGAGGAAGATGTTGTTGAAAATTTTGCAAAATTACTGGAGTACTCAGAGAAGGGATTTAACTTGAATGGCGAGGAAGCAGAGGTGGTCAACATGGGGACAGAGGAAGAGAAAAAGGAATTGAAAGTAGTGGAAAACCCAGAGTTTGAAGAGATGATCACGCTATTCAAAGAGTATATGGATGTTTTTACTTGGTCTTATTGGGATATGCCTGGGTTAGATCCAGAGATAGCATCACATAAAATCCCACTATACTTGAATATTGAGGCAAAGAAGCAGAAGTTAAGGAGGATGCATCCTGATATGTCCCTGAAGATCAAGGAAGAGGTGACTAAGCAGTTGGAAGCAGGATTTATGGAAGTGTTAAGGCACTCAGAGTGGGTAGCCAATATTGTGCCAATGCCTAAGAAGGACGAAAAAGTCAGAATGTGTGTGGACTATAGAGATCTGAATAAGGCCAGCCCGAAGGATGATTTCTCACTCCCTCACATCGATTGTCTGGTTGATAACACTGCTAAGAATCACAGGTTCTCATTCATGGATGGATACTCAGGGTACAATCAAATTCCCATGGATGTCAATGACAAAGAAAATACCACTTTCATTACTCCTTGGGGAACGTTTTGTTACACGGTGATGCCGTTTGGATTAAGGAATGTTGGGGCTACTTACCAACGCGCTATGGTGGCACTGTTTCATGATATGATACACAAAGAGATTGAGGTGTATGTGGATGATATAGTGGCCAAGTCTAAAGAAGGAGAAAGTCATGTGGCGGTTCTACGTAAGCTATTTGAAAGACTCAGAAAGTACAAGTTGAGGTTGAATCCTGCTAAATGTGTTTTTGGAGCATCTACTGGGAAATTACTTGGATTCATTGTTAGCAGAGAAGGAATAAAGGTGGATCCAGATAAAGCAAAAGCAATACAAGAGATGTCTGCCCCTAAGACGGAGCGTGAAGTGCAAAGTTTTCTTGGGAGACTCAATTACATTGCTAGATTCATTGCTAACTTAACCAGCACCTGTGAGCCTATATTCAAGTTATTGAAGAAGCACCAACCAGGCAAATGGGATGAAGAATGTTAGGAAGCTTTTGATAAGATAAAGGCTTATTTAATGAATCCTCCTATTTTGGTACCCCCCACGCTCGGTCGCCCTTTAATTTTGTACTTAACTGTATTACCAACCTCGATGGGGGCAATGCTGGGACAACATGATGAATCGGGAAAGAAGGAGCACACAATTTACTATCTGAGTAAGAAGTTTAATGATTGTGAAGCTCGTTACATGGCTATTGAGAAGACTTGTTGTGCGCTGGTATGGACCTCAAAACGGCTACGACAGTATATGCTCTATTACACCACATGGTTGATCTCCCGAATAGACCCCCTGAAGTACATATTTGAGTCCTCATGTTTCATTAAGGGTTTCAAAGTGGCAAATGATACTATCAGAATTTGATATCAAGTACATGACTCGGAAATCCATCAAAGGAAGTGTGATTGCTGATCATTTGGCTGAAAACCCTCTTGAGGTGGACAACTAGTGACATCTGAGTTCCCTGATGGAGAAATACTGATGGCGGAAGCAGAAGAAGAACCTACTTGGAAGATGTATTTCGATGGAGCGGTTAATATGCATGGTAGTGGCATAGGAGCCTGACGAGTGCCGAACTCAGTCAAAATTATAACCGAAGTTATTACCTAAGCTTGTAGCATAGTGACAACACCGGATCGTCTCCTCAAGGATCGTAAATGCAATTTAATCAAATCAAGTGAAAGTTAGCAAAGGGGGGTTTGATAGTTTAAGATCGCACTTAACAAAATTAAAGGAAGAAATAACAATTAAAGAATAGTCAATTTAGAAACCTATCCAAGATTGGGTGGATTCAATCATAGACCCTTCATAAAACACTTGAAGCGCAATTGAATTGTTAATTTGGATCTAACCGAGATCTCTGCATCAAATCCAGAATTCATACTAGACGATCGTCTAGAATTCAATTAACAAGTGATAAACATAAATCCGCAATCGCACCATTCATGAAAATCTATGTTAATTTCAAGTACCGAATTCAATTAACTTAGGCACAAATCAATAACCTAACCTCTTCAATTTCGTGATTAATTTAGATCAATCGGTTCTAAGTTTCATCACAAATCTCAATCTTCATTTATGTGATTAGTTTAGATCAATTAGTTCTAAGTTTCATCACAAATCTCAATCTTAAACCAAGATCAAATCAGATCAACATAAATAGAATCACCATTCATGCATTCAAGATCAAGAAGAAGAAAAAGAAGAAGAAAAGAGGAATTCAATTACAAATCAAATACAATACATAACCAAGGTCTCAAGAATCCAAACCACAATCTCTTCAAGAGTTCTAAATTGACCGAAAGTAGCTTAGCCCTCCATTACCATGAAGGGGAGCATCAAAATATACAAAACTATGAGAAACTATGAAGAAGCAAGAAGAAACTTAGAGAGAAATGAAGGAGAATACATGTTGTTCATGATAAATAGTGCCTTTTATAGAAGTCTAAGGTAACAAAATGACAAAGGGAAGTGGGTGGATGAGTGGGTGAGTGAGTGGAGTGTTTGAGTGGATGGATTAGTGGGTTGGTTTACTGGATTGGTTTAGTGGATGGTGAGTGGAATGATTGAGTGGTTGAATTAGTGAAAAATGCCAAAGGACTTTTGGTGAGTGGGAAATTATGGACATGAATGGGTGAGTGGATGGATGAGTGGATGGATTAGTGGATGAGTGGGTGGAGTGGTTAAGTGGTTGGATTAGTGTATGAGTGGATGAGTGGGTGAGTTAGTGGATGAGTGGATTAGTGGATGGATGAGTGGATTAGTGGATGGATGAGTGGATGGTTGAGGACGAAAATTTCGTGTCTGACTTGGAAGCCAAAAACGACCCATTATACTTCAGAACCACGAAAAGTGTTCTTCATGAAAGTTGTATATCCTTGTCTTGGTTATAAAATGGATAGCTGGTTCGTCCAATTTGGCTTCCTTAAGCCCAAGATATGTCCCAAATACCGTAGGTTACTCAAACCCAACTTCAGCACCTCTGTTCCGACTTGCAAGCTCAAAATGACCTACTATACTTCTTTTTCTCAAAATGTGTTCTTCATGAAAGTTGTTTATTTGGATCTTGACTATCCACTGTCCAAATTTCAACCCATCTCCATTATTACATCTTGAGATATGATTTTTTTGAGTGCACACTGTTCGGATTCTACTGACAGAACCCGTATTCTGATTTCCATGTAAACTTAGGTCCCTTAGACATCTGAATCAGACTTCGAGCTCTTCATCAAAGTTGTAGAGCTTCCTGTTAGCTTTCCTACAAGGTAAAATTCATATTCATCAGATATTAGGAACTCAAGTTATGGCCAAAATACAGAAACAGTATCAAATCTCAATAATGCTGAAAATATTCAATTAGGACCAATTTGAGCTCAAACTCACAAAATCATACCAAACTCAATCAATTAAGAATATGGAGAGTGTAAATGACTAAACATAAGGGTTTCTTAATGAATAAAATATGTGATTATCAAATTCCCCCACACTTAGCTTTTTGCACTCGGGCAAGACTCAAGACCAAAATTTTACAATCAAGAAGAACAACCAAAGGTCAATGGATCAAAACATTCATGAGTTAACAATTCTCCACATCTCAAACCAACAAGCAAGGTATCTTCAACATGAATCGAGAATGATAGATCTTCACAAGATTCCCTCTCAATCTCTCAAGTGTTTAAAAGGTAGGTATTTCACTCAATTCAACCCATGAAAATTGCACTACCATAAGCTTGCTTATCTTCTACTTCTCCACTACTCAAAACACATGCACACACAAATCATGAGGACTTTATTCAAGGTTGTAGTGAGGTCAAGGTAACAGGAGAGGATAAAATGGATATGAGAAGATAAATACCAAAGAGAATAAAAGCAAATGAGAGTTGAGTTCAAATAACAAGCATAAAAGTTCATCCCAACTCTAGTGTATATTCCTTTACATATTCATTTCCCAATCCTTTTCTTTTTTTTTAAACACTTGGTTTTTATTTTTCCTTTTTTTTTCCTTTTTTTTTATATATATATGAACATAACTATATACATACATTTTTTTTTCTTTTTGGGCACTCTTTTCTTTTTCAACAACCATTTTGTACAATAAAACACACCCCCACACTTGTTCAAAAACTCATCCATTAACCAAGCTAATGTTCTTTTATTCCCTAAGGTAAAGTAAGAACACGATTTCTCATTTAAGGCACATAATGAGCTAGAAACAAGGAATGGTCAAATAAGCTCAAAGGGGTTAAGCAAAGGAAAATATACAAGGTTGGTTGGGAATCGAGAGAATTTTCAAGAAGTCAAAAGAGTGCTTGATATCATATTGAAAACAAGGTTGGCTATTTGGTTAAACTAGCTAATTAAGAAAGAAGGCCTCAATTATGTTCATGCTTGCAAGTGAAATGTAGCCTAAAAAAGAATCAAAGCAAGTTCTAGAGTGGTCATTAACATGAGTGAAAATCACACAAGAAAGAAGAGAATGACATAAATGTTAAATCCATCCATTAGGCTCAAAATCTCACAAGGTATGCATCCATCAAACTCAATTCATCAATTCAATCATCCATCACCAAGCATATCAGTTCAAGAAGGGAGAAAAGTTATTCAATCATGCAATGAACCCTCTTTTTTTTTTAACAAAAAAGAAACATGCTAAAATCTCTCCCCCACACTTAATATAGACATTGTCCTCAATGTGAAAGTGATAAATAAAATGGAAAGAAAAGAGCAACACAACCTGATGAGGAGTGAATCAACGCCCACAAAAAAAGCACATGTTTTACACAAGACTCGAAAAGAAATCAAACAAGAAAATGTTAGTACTTCCACAATTTATTACTAATTAATTACTACCTAAAAAACTCCGTACTCTGCCACCAATTAAGATGCGTCTCAAGAGTAAAATTACTCCTTACTCTGCCATCACTAATTAGTTTAATAAGTCCATGACAATCATATCATACTTTCCAAACAAAACAACATTTTTTTTTTGACTTCAAGAAAACCATGAAGGTAAAGAAGTCTAGAAACCCCTGAAGGACCCTGCTCAAAGGATCGTCTGTACAAAAATCAAAATACAACAAAATGATACAAAGATAAAAGAAATAGAAAATGATGACATACCTGTATGTACAGTTTCCATGGCGTATCTTTATACTGCGCGTCATGAGTGCAGTAGACATCACGTCCTTTTTTTTTTTTTTTTTTTTGAAATTGTTAGAAAAACTTGATGAAAGATGAGTGTATACTTACTTAAGATTGGGATGGAGGTAGTCTGCTCTTTCGGCTTTGTCCCAAAGCATTGTTGATCAGTATTGGACCCATTCAAGACCAGCGCAACATAGGGCTCCCAAAAGGGACAAGTGGCCATAATATGACCGCCTCACATGTGGGATACAATCTACCTTCTTTGTTTTTCAATTAAGAAGGCTGGATCGGGATGCATGCATTTCCCCATTCACGGTGTGTGTTACCAAAGCCAACCCTAAGACGTATACATAATTTTGTTTTTTTTTTTTTTTTTTGTTTTTTTTTTTTTAGAGATGACATGAAGAAGAGGAAGAAGATGATATATACAGATTGTTTGTGGATATGGCTCACATCTACCTCTGGTTTAACGTCCAGTAACGACTTAAACGTCTTCTATGAGTCGAGGATAAGCTTCCCATCCAATTTTCTTATAAATTGGCAAACAGGGTCTTTTAGAGTCGATTCCCAAGATCGTAGCGTTTTTCTTCATCCTTGAAGAGATTCCACAATTTAAGAATTTCACGATGCACCAATCCACAAGAATGCGTCTCAAGAGTCAATAAGATATCATCTAATGACTCCTTACTCAGTCCATTCTTAATGAAGAAAATTTTATCTTCTCTATTTGCAGAAACCATCCCCAAAGTACGACATCGCTTGTTACAGTTCCATCGTCCACATTTGTGACAGACTTGTAACCTTTTTGCTCTTCTCCTTTTAGAATATGAACTTCTTCCAAGACCGGGCATATATGAGTCAAATGAAATTGAGGACTCACCTGCTAATCGGACCTTCGCTTCAATTATCCATCGTACATCTTCTGGCATACCTTTGTGCATTAACAGTCTCAATCTTTCACATCGAACTTTGTAGATTTTTCTCAGAGCATTTTGAGGAAGAGAAGGAAAATGTTTTCTCAGGTTTGAAAGAATGACATCCATTTTGAAGGAGAAGAAGGATTCAGTTATTTTGGGAAACTGAAAAATAAACCGACTTGAGAGTCACGAAGTACCGTATCCGCCACTTAACCGGCAACACAAAGAACTCAAGAACTTGGTTTTCCAGGAATGGTTGAGTCTTTGTCCATTAACTTTAAGTGCATTACCATTCCTAGGATCCTCAATATCTTCGGCCCCAGAGGATACACGTGTTTGACAGCAAAAGAACCGCGCCACCTAGATCTCAATTTTTCAAGGAGTAGTTGCAGATTATAATCTCAAAGCAGAACTTTTTTTTTTTGACCAATTTCCGCAACTTTTGCAAAAAGTGTGCAGACCTTGAATAAAGTGGGCCAATAAAATCCATCGCAAGATTTTCGCAATTGTTGTCGTTGAAGAAAAAAAAATGACCTCCACTTGCTTCCGAGTGACAAAATTTAATGGCACTACCTACCTCATTGTCGGGCACACAACCTGTTTTTTTTTTTTTTTTTTTTCTTTTTTTTTTTTTTTTTTTTTTCCTTTTTTTTTTTTTTTTTCATTCATAATGCGGATGGAGAAGGTTCATCACCTCCATTTTCGCATTCTACGGAAGTTCATGATATCTTGTTTGAGGCGGTGTCCATTTACGATGAAAGCTTTGGCGGTGACCTCACTTTTAATCCGAAAAAGACCAAAAGGAAAAACCTTAGTAACAATAAATGGTCCATCCCATCTAGACCTTAATTTTCCAGGCATTAGTTAGAGGCGGGAGTTATAGAGGAGAACTTTTTGACCAATCTCAAATGTTTTCCTCAGAATCAACTTATCATGGAAGGCTTTGTTCTTCTCCTTATAGAGTTTGGAACTTTCATAAGCCTCCAAGCGGATCTCCTCCAATTGCTGCAGTTGCAGCTTCCTCTCCATACTTGCTTGATCTAGGTCCAAGTTGCACCTTTTCACCGCCCAGAATGCATGATGCTCAATTTCCACCGGCAGGTGGCAGGCTTTTCCAAAAACAATCCGATACGGAGACATCCCGATTGGTGTCTTATAAGCTGTCCGAGTAAGCCCATAAAGCATCCTCAAGCCTCTTGCTCCAGCCTCCTTTCTGTTAGGTTGAAGCTGCTTACTGGAGTATCCGTTTGATCTCCCTGTTGGAAATCTCGGCTTGCCCATTAGTTTGGGGATGGTAAGGTGTAGAAACTCGTGCAAGACCCATACTTTTTCATCAAAGCCTCCATGCTTCGATTACAAAAATGTGAACCCTGATCACTGATGATGGCCTTCGGAACTCCAAACCTGCAGAAAATATGTGATCTAACAAAATCCACAACAACTTTGGAATCATCAGTCCGAGTAGCTTTCGCCTCCACCCACTTGGATACATAATCAACGGACTAGCAAAATGTAAACAAAACCAAAAGAAACAGGAAAGGGTCCCATAAAATCAATACCCCATACATCAAAAATCTCACAGAACAATAATGATTTCTGGGGCATCTCATTCCTTCGAGAAGTGTTTCCTGTTTTTTGGCATTGATCACAAGATTTACAAAACACATATGCATCATGAAATAGAGTGGGCCAATATAATCCAGATTCCAAAACTTTCCTAGCAGTCCTTTGGGGACCAAAATGATCGCCACATGTAAGTGTATGACAAAAGCTAAGAATAGAATGGAATTCATTATCAGGCACACATCTCCTAATGACTTGGTCACTACAAAATTTCCACAGATAAGGGTCATCCCACACATAATATTTTGACTCACTTTTCAATTTATCAATTTGAGCCCTAATAAAATGTGCAGGGAAAACACCAGCAACTAAGAAATTTATCAAATCAGCAAACCAAGGAGTGTTACCTTGCAGCTTGAAAAGCTGCTCATCAGGGAAGACATCATGGATAGGAAAAGTATCTGCCTCCTTTTCAATTCGGCTTAGGTGATCAGCCACTAAATTCTCTGCTCCACTTTTATCACGGATTTCAATATTGAACTCTTGGATGAGCAAAATCCACCTAATCAACCTAGGCTTTGCATCAAGCTTCTTCGGGAGAAACTTGAGAGTCATTTGTATGATCTCGAAAACACAACCACTCTAGAACCAAGCAAATATGATCGAAATTTGTCTAAAGCAAAAGCAATTGCTAAAAGTTCCTTTTCGGTGGTGGTGTAGTTGACTTGTGCGAGGATCTAAAGTTCTTGAAGCATAGGAGATGACATGAGATATTTTGCCGACCCTTTGTGCAAGAACGACTCCCAAAGCATAATTAGAGGCATCACACATGAGCTCAAATGGGAGTGTCCAATCTGGTGTTGGATGATAGGTGAACTAGTCAATGCTTGCTTCAAGTGATTGAAGGCATCCTTGCATTTCTCGGGTCAAAATGGAACTCCACTTCTTTTTGTAGCAAGTTGGATAGTGGAAGAGCAATTTTTTGAAATCCTTTATGAACCGCCTATAGAAACCTGCATGACCAAGGAAAGAAGAACGAACCTCCGCACGCATGTGGGGTAAGATAACATGAAATAACATTTATTTTTGCAGGATCTACCTCGATACCCTTGCTAGATATTATATGTCCTAAAACTATACCTTGTTCTACCATGAAATGACATTTCTCAAAATTCAAAACAAGGTTAGTTTCAATGCATCTATGTAAAACCGAGTCGGACTATCCAGGCATGCATCAAAGGAAGAACCATAGGCAGTAAAATCATCCATAAACACATCCATGCAATTTCTAAAAGTCGAAAAGATACTTACCATACACCTTTGAAAGGTGCCCGGAGCATTGCACGAGACCAAACGGCATCCTCCTATATGCAAATGTGCCAAATGGACAAGTGAAAGTAGTTTATCTTGGTCTTACGGGGCTATATGAATCGAAAAATAACCGAATATCCATCCAAAAACAATAATGCGACTTGCCACTAGCCTCTCCAACATCGGATCAATGAAAGGTAAGCGGAAAATGATCTTTCTCGGTAGCCTGGTTAAGTCGCCTATAATCAATGCAAACCCGCCAATTTTGCACTCTTGTGGGTAGAAGTTCATTATTCTCATTCTCAACTTTGCGTGACCCCAGATTTCTTGGGAACAACTTGCACGGGGCTCACCCATTTACTGTCTGATATGGGATAAATAATGCCAGCTTGAAGTAGCTTGGTCACTTCCTTCTTCACCACATCTAGAATCAAGGGGTTCAGTCTCCTTTGGGGTTGCCTTACTGGTTTAGTATCCTCTTCCAATAAAATCCTATGCATGCATGTGGAGGGACTAATACCGGGAAGATCCGCAAGTGTCCATCCGATGGCTTGTTTATTACGCCTCAAAACCTGCATTAATTTTTCTTCTTGATTAGGTTGCGATTCTTAGCAACAATCATCGGTGACTTCTCACCATCTCCTAAATATGCATATTTAAGATGGTCCGGCAAAATCTTCAACTCTAAGGATGGGGGAAATTTGTACAATGGAAGGCAAAGAAGCTATTTGAAACAACTAATTCAAGAACATTAAATTCAACAATTCGACTTCTATTTTCACATGCGGTATCATTTAAGTCGGCCAGTTGCATCATCACTCATACCGCATAAATCTCAAGCACATGCAAAGACATGGCTCAACATCACAAGCAACACATGTACCACAAGAAAAGAATCCAAAAAAGTCAAGAATATCGGGAAATTCAAAGCATATAAATCGGATAAACATCATCAACTAGCATCTCAATCACATCAATATGGAAAAGAATGCTCTCTGGGGATGTCTCATGGCATCAAAAATGTTAAAATTGTACCAAATCATTGCCAAACTCCATAGAAAGGGTGCCGGCATGCACATCTATCTTGGTCTTGGCGGTCTTGAGGAAAGGTCTGCCTAGAATTAATGGAGCATGGTTTGTTAAAGACTCATCTTCCATGTCCAAGACATAGAAGTCCATTGGAAAAATTAGCTCATTCACCCGAACTAACACATCTTCTAGTACTCTGCAGGATAAGCGGTGTTCCTATTTGCCAATTGAATCACTATACCAGGAGGTTGCAAAGTGCCAATATTCAAGGATTTATAAATTGACATAGGCATGACATTAATCGAAGCACCCAAATCTAGCATTGCATGTTCAAATTTGGAGTTACCTATCGTGCAAGGAATTGTGAAAGTTCCGGGATCTTTGCATTTTTGTGGCATGCTTGGTAGAATCATTGCAAAAACATTTACGCCCATGCTTATTTTCTCGGTACACTTAAGTCTTCTCTTGTGAGTACACAACTCTTTAAGGAATTTGGCATACTTGGGAATCGCTTGATTGCATCAAGGAGGGGAATATTGATTTCCACCTTCCCGAATGTGTCCATGACTTCTCTTTCTATTTCTGTTTGCAGTATGCTTGACCGTGTGACTCTGTTTGGAAAAGGTAGTGGAATGGCCGATTTGAATTCTCTCGCACATTTCTTACGTGTCACGATTTTTGACCGAGTTATCCATTTTTTTTTTCGGTTTCGGTCACCTTCGGTTCTTGCACTTGTAGTTCGGGTTGTGGTGGAGTAGGACCGTCAACTTCTCTCGCCACTTCTCAAGCTAATGACACTTACATTGCCTCTTGGGTTGTTGATTTGTTTGTGAAGGCAATTGGTTCGACCCTTGACTTTTTCACTCACTCGAGTGGTTGCCATCCGCCTAATTTGAGTTTGTAAATTTTGGATGGTGGCATTGACATTTCACTGAAACCGTTTCATCAAGTCTTCGAAAGGTGGCTCGGTGGAGTGGGCTATTTTTGGAACAGTAATTTGGAGGGCCTCGCATGGGTGGCGGAGCAGGTTGTGCTTGCCTAAATGCAGGTGGTTGGTACTTGTTGCTAGGCCACTGCAGCTTGGTATCTAAAGCGTGGTTCCGCTTGTTGGTAGGGCCGTTGTTGTTGTTGACCGGAATTTCCATATCTCGGTTGGGATGGTCCCTCGGCCAAGGTTATAGGTATTAGAAAATGGATCATATCCGGGTTCGCTTGTGTGATTGCCGATATTGGGGTCTACCGGGAAAAAATACCACCGCCGCAAATGCATTGTTCTCGGAAAAATAGAACCACCATCCGAAGTGTAGGGCATGCATCAGTAGGATGAGATGAACAAGAGCAAATGCCACACACAGTTGCAACCATCTGCATTGGTGCTTGTTGTGCCACTGCTAACTGTCTCACCAAAGAAGTTAATTCATCAAGTCTGTGTTCCATTCTCTGTTGGTCTGCATAAGACGATTGAATCTCATTGACTCCTCTGGTTGAGGTAATAATTCGTGTGCCAAATTGTTGGGTGTTGGCTGCCATGTTTGCTATCAAATCTCTCGCTGCTGCAGGGGTCTTGTCTACTAAGGCTCCTCCAGAGGCAGCATCTACCATGCTTCTGTCATTTGGCAGCAAGCCTTCATAGAAATATTGAATTAAGAGTTGATCGGTGATTTAGTGGTGGGGACAGCTCGAGCACAGATTCTTGAATATTTCCCAATATTCATGCAAGGTCTCTTCTGTCATTTGTCTTATGCCACATATATCTTTTCTAATGGCAAATGACTCAGAGGCCAGGGAAAAATTTCTCTAAGAACAACCGCTTCATGTCAGTCCAACTTGTTACTGAACCTGGTGAAAGATAAAATAACCAATCCTTGGCTGTATCAGCAAGTGAGAAAGGAAATGCCCTCAGCTTGATGTGCTCTTTTGAGATCCCATGTGGTTTCATGGTTGAACAAACCACATGGAACTCCTTTAGATGCTTATGGGGATCCTCACCTGCAAAACCGTGAAACTTGGGCAACAAATGTATCAATCCAGATTTTAACTCAAAATCAGCATCAAGATCTGGGTATTGAATACACAAAGACTGGTTAGTTATATCAGGAGCAACAAGTTCCTTAAGAGTTCTATTTTGCATGTTATCAGCCATAGTTTCAGAATTATTCAAGATCTCAAGTTCACTCTCAATATTAAGATCAAATTCAGAGGCAATTCTTGCACTTAGCCTACGAGCTCTAATCAACCTATGCAAGGTTCTATCAATCTCAGGATCAAAGTCAACCAAGTTATCAGGCTCAGACCTAGTCATGCATCACACAAAAATAAATAAATAAGCAAAATACACTAGACAATGGTTAAAAATGTTAGAAAAATTAATAAAAAGCAAAAGTTAGTAAAAACACTTCAAATGAAAAGATTACACTTACTAATCCCCGGCAACGGCGCCAAAATTTTGACAAGCGCCGAACTCAGTCAAAATTATAACCGAAGTTATTACCTAAGCTTGTAGCATAGTGACAACACCGGATTGTCTCCTCAAGGATCGTAAATGCAATTTAATCAAATCAAGTGAAAGTTAGCAAATGGGGGTTTGATAGTTTAAGATCGCACTTAACAAAATTAAAGGGAGAAATAACAAATAAAGAATAGTCAATTTAGAAACCTATCCAAGATTGGGTGGATTCAATCATAGACCATTCATAAAACACTTGAAGCGCAATTGAATTGTTAATTTGGATCTAACCGAGATCTCTGCATCAAATCCAGAATTCATACTAGACAATCGTCTAGAATTCAATTAACAAGTGATAAACATAAATCCGCAATCGCACCATTCATGAAAATCTATGTTAATTTCAAGTACCGAATTCAATTAACTTAGGCACAAATCAATAATCTAACCTCTTCAATTACGTGATTAATTTAGATCAATCAGTTCTAAGTTTCATCACAAATCTCAATCTTCATTTATGTGATTAGTTTAGATCAATTAGTTCTAAGTTTCATCACAAATCTCAATCTTAAACCAAGATCAAATTAGATCAACATAAATAGAATCACCATTCATGCATTCAAGATCAAGAAGAAGAAAAAAAAGAAGAAGAAAGGAGGAATTCAATTACAAATCAAATACAATACATAACCAAGGTCTCAAGAATCCAAACCACAATCTCTTCAAGAGTTCTAAATTGACCGAAAGTAGCTTAGCCCTCCATTACCATGAAGGGGAGCATCAAAATATACAAAACTATGAGAAACTATGAAGAAGCAAGAAGAAACTTAGAGAGAAATGAAGGAGAATACATGTTGTTCATGATAATCAAGTGCCTTTTATAGAAGTCTAAGGTAACAAAATGACAAAGGGAAGTGGGTGGATGAGTGGGTGAGTGAGTGGAGTGTTTGAGTGGATGGATTAGTGGGTTGGTTTACTGGATTGGTTTAGTGGATGAGTGAGTGGAATGGTTGAGTGGTTGAATTAGTGAAAAATGCCAAAGGACTTTTGGTGAGTGGGAAATTATGGACATGAATGGGTGAGTGGATGGATGAGTGGATGGATTAGTGGATGAGTGGGTGGAGTGGTTAAGTGGTTGGATTAGTGTATGAGTGGATGAGTGGGTGAGTTAGTGGATGAGTGGATGAGTGGATTAGTGGATGGATGAGTGGATTAGTGGATGGATGAGTGGATGGTTGAGGACGAAAATTTCGTGTCTGACTTGTAAGCCAAAAACGACCCACTATACTTCAGAACCACGAAAAGTGTTCTTCATGAAAGTTGTAGATCCTTGTCTTGGCTATAAAATGGATAGCTGGTTCGTCCAATTTGGCTTCCTTAAGCCCAAGATATGTCCCAAATACCGTAGGTTACTCAAACCCAACTTCAGCACCTCTGTTCCGACTTGCAAGCTCAAAATGACCTACTATACTTCTTTTTCTCAAAATGTGTTCTTCATGAAAGTTGTTTATTTGGATCTTGACTATCCACTGTCCAAATTTCAGCCCATCTCCATTATTACATCTTGAGATATGATTTTTTGAGTGCACACTGTTCGGATTCTACTGACAGAACCCGTATTCTGACTTCCATGTAAACTTAGGTCCCTTAGACATCTGAATCAGACTTCGAGCTCTTCATCAAAATTGTAGAGCTTCCTCTTAGCTTTCCTACAAGGTAAAATTCATATTCATCAGATATTAGGAACTCAAGTTATGGCCAAAATACAGAAACAGTGTCAAATCTCAATAATGCTGAAAATATTCAATTAGGACCAATTTGAGCTCAAACTCACAAAATCATACCAAACTCAATCAATTAAGAATATGGAGAGTGTAAATGACTAAACATAAGGGTTTCTTAATGAATAAAATATGTGATTATCAGAGCCGTGGTTGTTTCACAAACGGGAAAGCAATACCCAGTCGCTATCAAGTTGGATTTCGAGTGCACCAATAATGTTGCGGAGTATGAGGCCTGTGCTAATGGTTTACAAGTTGCAATTGACTTAGGGATCAAGCGGTTAAAAGTATTTGGAAACTCAGCCCTCATCATTTATCAGGTGAATGGTGAATGGCAAACCAAAGATCCAAAGTTGGTACTTTATCAAAAGCATTTGATCCAGTTGGTTGAGAAGTTTAAGGAGGTGACTTTCTCCCATTTGACCCGAGACAAGAATTAGTTTGCAGATACCTTAGCCACTTTGGCTGTAATGACCAAGTTGGATATTCATAATAATATCTAACCCATCCAAGTGAAGACGTACAGTGAGCCTGCGTATTGCGCTAATGTGGAAAGCGAGCCAGATGGTAAACCCTGGTATCATGATATCAAACAGTATATTGAGCGCAGAGAATACCCAACGGGGGCAAGTGAGGTGAATAAGAAGACTATCCGCCGATTAGCAATGATTTTTTTCTTGAATGGAGAGGTTTTGTACACAAGGGGTCATGATGGCACTCTACTTAGATGTGTGGATACTCGTGAAGCTCGTGTAATCATGACCGAGGTTTATGAAGGAATCTGTGGAACTCATGCCAATGGTCATATGATGGCTCGAAAAATTCTAAGGAGTGGTTATTATTAGTCCACTATGGAAACGGACTACATAGATTATGTACGAAAGTGCCAAAAATGCCAAATGTATGCAGATCGACTCAATACACCCCCTTTCCCTTTGCATAATTTGGTATCTCTGTGGCCTTTCTCAATGTGGGGAATAGATGTCATTGGACCCATTAATCCCAAAGCTTCCAATGGCCATCGCTTCATCTTGGTGGCGATTGACTATTTCACCAAATAGGTAGAAGCTTCTTCTTATGCCAGCATTACTCAAAAAGTGTTTTTGAGATTCCTTAAAAGGGATATTATCTGCAGATATGGGATTCCAGAAAGGATAATCATAGATAATGGTACCAATCTCAATGGTACTGAGATTAAAAAGTTCTGTGAAAATTTCAAAATCAAGCATCATAATTCAGCTCTCTACAGGCCCCAGATGAACGGTGCAGTTCAGGCAGCAAATAAGAATGTCAAGAAAATTATTGCTAAGATGGTAGTGAACTACAAGGACTGGCACGAAATGTTACCCTATGCTCTTCATGCATATCGTACCAATATACGATCAAGCACTGGGGCAACGCCTTTCTCTTTGGTGTATGGGATGGAGGTTGTCTCTCTAATAGAAATTGAGATCCCTTCTCTAAGGGTTTTGATGGAAGCAGAGTTAGAGGAATCTGAATGGGTGAAGACTCAGTATGAGCAATTGAATATGATAGAAGAGAAGAGATTGACAACTATTTGTCATGGGCAATTGTATCAAAGCAGAATGGCCAGAGCCTTCAACAAGAAAGTTCATCCTAGGGAATTCTATTAAGGGGATTTGGTTTTGAAAAAGATTCTCCCTAACCAAGAGGATGCCAAAGGAAAATGGGCTCCAAATTATGAAGGCCCGTATATAGTTAAGCAGGCATTTTCAGGAGGAGCTGTAATTTTGCAGAATATGGATGGAAAAGAATTGCCATGGCCCCGTGAATACGAATGCTGTCAAGAGATTCTATGCCTAAAAAAATAATAATAAAGCAAAAGCTCGTTAGGTTGAAAACTCGAAAGGGAAGCCTAAGCAAAAGTTAGAGCAATTGAAAAATGAAAAAGAAAAAGTCTGTTAGGCTGAAAACCTGAAAAGGCGGTCTAAGCAAAAGTTAGGACAAATAAATTAGTAAAATCTCAAAGAAAGTGGACCTGAAACTCTTCGGAGGATTCACCAAACTGGGGCAATTTTTTATGAGCGTCCAATCAGTTACACAGGGGGCAAGGCGTTTGCACTGAATTGACCAATACTAGGGCAAAATTTTTCTAAGGAATTAAAGAGGATTCGCGTTAAAGAAAACAACAACAAAGACAGTGGTTGAGTTATCAAACAGTTGTGGGGAATCAATTGAATGAGGAACAATGAACCAGTACTGGGGTAATTTTTTTTTGTTTTTCTTGCAAACTTTCTTTGGGCTTTCAAGTACGTGTCTTGTCAAAAGTTCATGTATAAATACATTACCAAAATAATAAAGGAAAGTTTGTTCATTCAACACATTTTTGTCCATTCATGAATGCATGTTTACTCATTAATTTATGTCTCAAATAAAATAAACTTAAGGTCAACAATTTGATCTGACAATTTTGCAGCAATCCTTCAATGATTAATTTAGATTAAAGGATCTCAGTAACTCAAGATACAGGTTGCAATGTGTTGTCAATGAGAACAAGGTGGCCAGAAAAATGAAAAAGGGAATGAGAATCTAAGGGATTCTTAGCTGACAAAAGGGTCTGATGAAGAAAAGCACGTGGACAAAGGGGTTGATTGGTCAAAACTTTCCAAGATTGCCGTTGGTTAAGATGACTTTGGATAAATAAATGAAAAAAGAAAAAAAAAAGAAAAGGAGAGAAAAGAAAATAGAAACAAAAAGGAGAGAAAGAAAAGAGAAACAAAAAAGAGAGAAATGAAAAATTTTAAGTCCATGCATTTTTAAATTCCTATCATTTAATTTTGAGCGCATCAGCTCCTGTCATTTGTTCTGTTGAGCGCATCGGCTCCATGCATTTTAAATTTCTGTAGAGCGCATCGGCTCCATGCTGCATTTAATTTCTGTTGAGCGCATCGGCTCCATGCTGCATTAAATTTCTGCTGAGCGCATTGGCTCCATGCATTTAATTTTCTGTTGAGCGCATCAGTTCCATGCATTTTAATTTTCTGTTGAGCTCATCGGCTCCATGCATTTTAATTTTCTGTTGAGTGCATCGGCTCCATGCATTTTAATTTCTATTGAGCGCATCGGCTCCATGCATTTTAATTTGCTGTTGAGCGCATCGGCTCCATGCTGCATTTAATTTCTGTTGAGCGCATCGGCTCCATGCATTTTAATTTTTTGTTGAGCGCATCGGCTCCATGCATTTAATTTTTTGTTGAGCGCATCGGCTCCATGCATTTTAATTTTTTGTTAATTCTTTTGAGCTCATCGGCTCATTACATGTTAAGTTTCTGTTAATTCTTTTGGGCGCATCGGCTCTATGCATTTTAATTTCTTGCCTTGTTTTGCATTACTGGACAAAATTGAAGTTTATGTCTTTACTCGTTTCTTACGATGATAATATGAAAACTACAGTTATTCTTATTATCTTGTAAGAAAACAAGTAAAGAGGGGAACTGTGAACACCTAATTTTGACCAAATAAAAATAAAATATAATATAATTTTTTTAAAAAAAAGATACAAAAATGAAAATTGAAAAAAAAAGAAGAAAAAAATTAATTTGTGGTCCATTTCCTTTTCTAGTTTTTAGCCAAACAATAAGCCTACCTTAGCCTAAAAAAAAACAAAACAGAAAGAAAATAAAAAATGCAAAGCTGCTACTTGTTTTTTTTAGGAGAAAAAACAAATTCTCTTTTCTTGCTTTCTGTGGTTCTTCTTCTTTTGGCCATGCACACACAGCACCCACTGTGCATTGTTGCACTCCCACTCACTCTGCATACACACAACAGGTTGGGTTTTCTGACGCTGCAGAGAGGGAGAGGTCTTTTTGGTTTTTTTCATTTTTTGGCTTTTCCCAAGGGAGGATATCACATAGAGGGAGGCTTCTTTCATTGGGGAGAAAACTCTTTTTTTTTCCAGACTCTCACGTAGAGCAACCAGGGGGGTTTTCTTTGATTTTGAACCTTCACCTCCATAACCTCTACATCTTCATTATCCACCTTCAATCTCTCCATTTTCCTTCTACCCACGTTAACAACACCACCCACCACCCATCTCTCACCATAACCACCCACCAACCATCTTCACCACACTACATCTTCCTTCTACTCACGTTAACACCAGCACCCCCCAAAAGCTCCAACATCTCTACCATCCTCTGTTACCACCGCTCAGCCACACCACCACGACTAGCCGCGAACCAGCGGCCTCACCGTCGAACCGGCACCGCCGCACTGAACCACTTGCTCGAACCCGGCACCGCCGCATCACCCACTGAACGTCACCGCCCGAACCGTCGCTTGTTGAGTCCGTCGAGCCGCGCTGTTGCCTCCTCTCACGACACCACTCAGACCAGCGGTTGGAGTCTCGTTCTTCTCTCTTTTGTTTTCTCACTGGTTTTCTGAATGCCCCTCTGTGCTCACTTGTTTTCTTTGCATCTTTTTCCTTTCATTTTTGCTGAACTATTTTCCTGCTTTTTCTTTCGTATTCAATTGCTAATTTGACTTGGTGATGGCCCATGTAGTGCAAGTTGTCCTGCCCTTTTGTTTTCTGATTTCTATTGCAGAGACCTTGTCTTTTTCCTCTTTCGTTTGTTTGCTTCTTTACTGACTTGATAAAAAGAAAAGGGGCATGCTAGAGAGAAATGAAAGTCCGTGGCTTGGCTTTATTTTGGGCTTTTCTTTTAGCTTAGGTGGTTTGGGTTTCATTTTTATTTTCTTCGGAAGCTTTATAATGATGGGTTAGTTTATATATATATATAAAGCTTCCAAAATAATAAAAAGGAGGTCAGAAATGATAAAGTACTAAGAGATGAAGAATTAACAAAAAAAAAAAAAAGGAATAAAAAAAGAGAGAATTTGTTTGGGCATAAAATAAAAAATTAAAAAAGGATTTAAAAATAATAAAAATGGAGAAGAATATAAAAAAATAGTTAAAAATAATTTTTTTTGTTTGAGTATATTTAATATTATTTTCATTGTATTTAATTGGCTCTTTGGCACGATTACGTGTGTGTGTATTTTTTTTTACAAAAAAAAATAGAATCTTTTAACTAATGTAATGACCAATGATAATGATTGAATAGCGGATGCTATCTTCAGTATCGTTTGGATCATAAGGATTTATTGAGTTGTCATGTGCTAACTTGAATCCTGTGCAACCATGGTTTTTTTTTTAACAAAAATCATTTTCAAAAAAATCATTTTCTTAATTAAAATAAATCAACTCACAATTATTTTCTATAGAACTACGTGACTTTGAGTTCCTCATTGCACCTGAGGGTACGTAGGAGCATAATTTTCATTCTGCCAAGCCAAAATTAAATTTTCATAATTAGGTTTCTTTTTTATTCTTTTCTAAAAATAAAATAAAATAAATAAAATAGAAAAAATAAAATAATTGCAAGGTCTTTTAAGAGGGGTAAAATAAATAAATTTGAGATTATCAAGTTTTTGCACAATTGGCTTAAGGTACCGTCATAAGACGGGTGTGTTAGGGGTGCTGTGGGATTAAGTTTCTACCATTCCCTAACCATAACCGACTCCCGAATCTGATCTGTTTTCAAAGATCATTTTTCTAATAAGGTTTTCCAGTTTTTCCTAATTTAAATAAAATTGGTGGCGACTCCATATTTTAATTAATTTTTAAAATCACTTGAGCATCTATATCCGCCGCGATCTCGGTCGCGACATTCATAAATAATAAATTATTCTAATCAATTGAAATCAATATCATCATATATATCATGTTAATTGACATAATCATTGATTACATTCCCTATTTTTTAAGACGCTATAGTTCTTGAAATAGGAAGTTAGAGATTTGAATATTTTTAATTTGAGAGACTAGGAATTTGGTAGTGAGTGGAAGAAATAGTGATTAGTAAAAATGAGTGTACTGTCTATGTATGAGTGATTTTGCCTTTTGTTAGGCTTCAAAGTAGAATTGTGTCATTCCACTAGATGAGCTTTTTTTTTAGTGGTCGTTTAGTCGTGGTTAAAAATTGGGACCAAATAACTTTTTAACCACGACAAAATAACTTTTTTTTAATTTAGAAAAAAAAGTGGGTGGGTTAGGTACCTGTAGGTTAGATATTTCTAAACATACTACTCGACTCATACATTGTGAGTTATGGTATTTTTCAACCTGACCCAATATGTATTTTATGAGTTGGGTTGAGTCGAAACTTGCAAATTCGCAGGTTGAGTCGAAACTTGCAAATTCGTAGATTGACTCAATCTGCTTGACACCTCTACTTGAACAAGCACTTTGTTAATTTGCTTATTTATTAAACATTTAAAGCATGTTTGTTTCACCTTCCCAACAATTTTTTTTGAAAAAAAAAAGTTGTTAGGAACTATTTATAACATGTTTGATAACTTTCGTTTCAATTTTTGTACTAAATTCAATGTATTATAACAACTTTTTTTTCATAAGTTTGAAGCTTATAATTCAAGATTATAGATTATTCCAAAAGTTTGATATGTAAATACCTTTTTGTCCTCAATCAAATAACTTTTTTAATTATTTTATACTTATTTTGATAATTTAATATATAAAAGTGATTCTTTTTATATCATCCAAACGAAACAGATTACTTTAAAATTATTTTTCGGTTAATATATCCAAATATAAAATTGATTCTATTACAATTGATTATATAATAATTAATTATTGAAGTAACCAAAATTTTCACAGCTAATCCAAACGTACACTAAATAAGTCTACCCGCGGGTTGAATGGGTTAGGCTAAAAAAATGTGAGTTTAAACATGTTGGTATTTTACTAGTTCGGGCCATTTAAGAGCAGTTTACGGATTTAAACAGGTTGCCTTTTTTTCCAAATTTTTATTTTGAAAACTACATAAAATAAGCCAATACAACATTTAAATTCAAATTCAAGTTTGCAATTCTAATTTCTAAAGTAAAGTCATACAAAACAAATCTAAGTTTTCAAGTTCTAAAACAAATTCATATTATCACTTTCAAGTAGGGTTGCACAACTCGAACCGGCGACCCGCGAACCCGAAGACTCGACCCGACCTGATTACGAAATATCCCGGTTGGTTCGGGTAGACGGGTTAGTTTGGGTCAGACCCGATAAACTCGTCTTGCTATCGGTTCGGGTGACGGGTTTGGTGAATCAACCCGATGACCCGACCCGATGACCCGACCCGATGACCCGATGACCAAAATACGACGTCGTTTTGAGTGATTTCTATTAGAAAATGTTCATGGATCGGTCTAACCCGACCAACCCGACCACTTAATCCCGATCAACCTGACCAACCTGATTACCCGACCCGAACCAACCATATTACCATCGAGTTAGTTCGGGTCGGGTTACACGAAAAAATCGACAAAGCCCGACCCGAACCTAATTAATTAGTTTGGACTTTTTTTCTCCCAAACCCGACCCAACCCGACCCGTGTGCACCCCTACTTTCAAGCTTCCAAACTCCAAAAAACCAAGTCACAATATCAAATCTAAGGTTCCAAAACCTACCACAAAATAAATTCAATGCTCCAAATAAAATTCAACATAACAAATCTAAGCTTCCAAACTCTAAAGAACTATCAAGTTTCAACAAATCTAACAAATTTAATAGATTCAACATAACAAAAGCTAATAAGTCATATCAAATCTAATCTTTCAAAACAAATTCAACATATCAAATTAACAACAATCAACATCACAATCAAATCAACAAACGTATAAAGTTCAAATTATATAACAAATCCAAAACAAACTTAAACAAACTTAAAAGGTCAAAGTCATATTAAATCCAAACTTCCAAATAAAGTTCAAAATTCAAATTCTAAATACTCCACTTGACCACTTCAATACATGCTTCATTTGAAAACTATCAAGCTTCTTTTTGTTTTGAAAAATTAAAAATACCTCTTACTTTCTAATTCTAATTGACTTCAAATAATTCTTAACTTCTCACTATATAGCTAGAATTCACTTCAAACATTAGTCATTATTATTTATTTTTTAACTTGTAAAAAGAATTAAAAATGTAAATTGGTAGTCACATAGTGTCAAGTAATACGCTAATATATAGTCTCAAGGGGATGACTTAACAATAGATAAGCATGTGATATGTGGATAGACACACAGTCATGTGTTCGAATCCTAATTATGTCAATTACTTGAGGCTAGGTGTTGTTGGTATTTCCACACAAGTGCATGTATCGTATCAAGTAAGATAATGTATTAGAAGAATATTCTCACAAGGAATTACAATAACTTTTGCTAATTACTAACATATTATTTTCTAGATTTTATCCAAGCAATCAAATAAAAGAACAAATAAAAGTAAAAAAAAAATTAAAGAAAGCAATTTAGATAAAGCAAGAACACAATTTGAGTATCTAAAGAAAATAGAAAATAGCAACCTTGGGTTCAATCTACCTTAACACTTCATTTAAATCCTTTTATTCTTCCCTTACTTACATCAATAAATTAAAGTTGCTAATCTAGGGCATTAAATTATTCCCATGCCTCTTTCAATGGTCATATAAACATGTTTCTCTTATCTCCTATATTTCCATGAGAACTAAATCAAGTTTCACTTATTAAGACTAAGCCTTAATTTTGATTATGTACTAATAGGTATATTTCTATCCGACAACCAAATCAATTTATTCCCCTAATAGAATGAAATTAACACAAACAAACATAAGGTTTAACACCTAAATTCATAGGTCTAGTTCATTAGGGTTTTCCTATTCAATCTAATTGGTGGTCAATCAATTAGAAGCATTAAGCATATAACTAGATAAACAACTCATTTTCATTAATAAAAGCAAGAAAGAACAAAAAAAAAACTCAAACTATATATCATGATTGAAACCCTAGAAAAGAAAATTAGATAATCCTAACAAGATAAAGCATCATCAAAAGAAGTATGGCCATCCATTCAAAACTAAGAAAATGGAAGAAGAAGTAGAAAAGAAGGATGAATGTGAATGGTGAAGCTTGATCTTATTGGTTTCTTAAAATGTTTTCTTCTTTTTTCTAAATCTCTCAATAAATTCAAAATAACTCTCCCAATTGACCCCAAAAGGTCCTATCTATAGGCCCAAAACTATTACATAATTCTATTCAAAATAGTAAAAAAATTCTTGTGTTGGCACTACAACCTCAGAATCCCAGTGCTTCAACATCAAACTCATTGGATTTTGGCCTCTTTATGTTTATGTGCCAATGCTGCAACACTAGCTTTCTGGCACTGTGGCTTAAGCTTATTGCCTTCAATACCAATTTCTAAAGTTGCAGCTCTAACTTTTCAAGGCTGCAACAATAGTTTTAAAACCCGACTTGGACCAACCGGTTTATCTGGTAAACCAGTGAACCAGTCACTAGACCGATTTGAGCCTCTTACTAGATTGGATATGCAATTAAATTGTTGCAACATGTTTAGATCGGGTGGTTTAAAGTAGGATTCGATGAATCAGACAGATTTTTATGAACTGATCAAGTTGAAGAAGAGAAAAGAGAAAAACGAAGCCAAACCCATCTCGTCACATGGCACCACACCCCCATCCCGTTGACTAAAAATTAAGTAGCACAACATTGTAGAACAACCTTATCGCAGCCTCAAGCCCTTAATGCGCCACCTCAACACACGTGATCTATGCACCTTATAAATGCAAAAAAAGGAAACATAAATCCAAGGATGTGGTGGTGAGTTGCTTGACTTTGTTGATTGCTTTTTCTTTCTTTTTTCGTTTGGGCTTATTGTGACTACAAATTAGGAAAACGAGCCAACAGTTGTTGTTGGTGGTGGTGTTGGTGTTGGTGTTGTTGTTGGTGTTGGTGTTGTGCTGGTTGAATAAGTAACCCATTAATGTAGTACCTCAGCCGATTCAATAATTGGTTCGAGTTTTAAAACTATGGCTGAAACCTTGTATTTGTATTTGCTAGTCTTTGGCTCTAACTTCCTCTTCTCGCATCTTTGGTCCTCTCCTTGGCTTTACACCTTTAAACCACACAAAAATCGTTATACATGAATATCATCAAAGAGTTAACCTCAAAGCAAAGACTATCCAATGAATCAACAAAACCCAACTAACTCATGCAAAGTAACACAAAAAGCTAAACTACAAAAACAAAGCAGATACTAAGAAATCTAACATTAACAACAAGGATCTAGCCACTTTTAATACACAAAATGAGATAAAATAACTCTATCTCTTAGAGTTATCACACTCCTATACTTAAGATTTTGCTAGTCTCCGAGCAAAAGAAAACAAGGCACGCAAATCAAACAAAATTACCTAAACCAACTACACACGTAACCAACTAACAAACAAGCTTTAAACAATTTGAACTTAGCTCATGTTTCCCATAAATGTCCTAAGAGATTATCTCAAAATCTTTGTTGTTCGACATAGACACAATCCAAGCTTATGCTTCAACCCTTAATCGCACACATCATTCTCAAATAAGTTCATGTGTGTGTGTATGTGCGAGTGTGCGCATAACCTCTTTACTAATCATCACATGCAATCTAGATAAGTTTATGCACATATAATCACGACTTAGAATTTAAGTTTCATAGGTTTGTCTTTCATCTCTCTCTACTAATGAAAAACAATACATGACTAATGATCAAAGGGTCTTTGAAGCTTATAATATAAGGCCTAGGGTGATGATTATTGTAATATCTTGGTCATGTATATGGTTTCGTATTACTTGTTGTTTTCATTGTGCAAGATTGGGTTATTAGGATTGACCTTATAAGCTACTCTTTCTTAATTACAAACTTCTTTAAGTTAAACTTTCTTTGTCAAAACATATTTGAAGCTATTTGAATATAATTAGTGGTTATTTGTTAACTTCTTCGTCTTCCTCTCTTAGCCTCTCGGTTTTGCACCATTCATCCACCTTTGCAATGGCCACTGCACCTGCCTTCCATTTGATTTTTTTGATGTGTCGATTTGTGTTTAGGAGCTTCATATTGCAATTTAAGTTTTTCTTTACTCCAATCTAAGGCTCACAACTTCAACTATTTCATAAATTCAGTAGAGGTTGCTAGTGGTATTTGGATTTGACAATGTTCTTGCAAGAACTTAGGTGGGGCTTTCTTGAATTAAAGCAATAATTGGCTATCCTATGATTTTAAGTGTTAATTCTTGATATTGATACTTTCTTTGTGTAGTTAGATTCATTAGAATATCTTCCTGTTGTTTCCATTGGCTCCAAGACAACATAGATTTGAATTCACTTGGTTTTGCCTTTTGTTGTGAATTGATAATATGTTCTATGATATGTTTTATGTCTTCTAAACTCTCCAACATATTTATTTCTAATTATTCAGCTTTATAATTGTCCCATTTTATTTCATGCATTTATTGATTTCTAGGATGTTAAATTTGATGGTATTTTAGTGAATATATTGGGATTTATTTTATCTCCTATGATAAAAATGATTGGATAAATATAGGGACTAATAGCTACTTTTTATTTTTTGTTAGTGTATCTACAAAGATTTTATTTCATTGTATTTGTACTACATGTACTTCCTTGTACTTCTTATACTATCTTGTACTTTAGTTGTAAAGTCTAAGCATTATAAATTTGTGTAAAACAGTTGTACAGGACACATTCAAAAATACAGAAACTATTTAGTCTCTCTTTATGTTCTCTATTTCGATTTCTAACATGGTATTAGGAGTTTAGGCTCTCGATCCTTATCAGAATTCCTTCATTGGCTTGTCATTCTCCTTTGGTTTCGTCGTATATCTGCTATAGCACCTCTGCCACACTAATCTGCTTCCCTTCTCAACATGTAAGGCTTGTGAATGGATATAGAGATAGCCTAAAATTTGCTTAATATACTTGTTGAATTTTGTGACCTTTTGAGCATGTTTAATCACTTTGCTGCAACGTTATGTGTGAAATATAACTATTTTTAGCCCTGGTATTGGATTAAATTGCTTGGTTAAGGGAAATAAATGTCGAGGATCTATTTCTAGGTCACAAATATGTTGAAGATGGTGCAGTAAAAATTTGAGGTTAATTGAAGTTAGTTTGGTATTTTTAAGCATATAAATTGTGTGTTTTAATACCAGATTGACTAACAGAAGATATAAAAAAATATCGAAATGGTGAAACAAGATTTTTTATGAATCTTAGAATTTATTTGAAACTTGTTGGAAGTGAGAAAAATTGTTTTGGTGAAATCTAAGCATTTTTAGTATATCGAAGGTTACATCTTGGTCACTTAAGTGACCAAGCATCTCACGTTTTCTCCTCTTTCTGCTTGGCTATTTGATGCTTTCAAAATGAGATATTTTTCTCATTTCTCTTCTCACTTCTATGGCTGCAGCTAGGGAGAGCAAAAGGAAAACCAACAAAGGAGCAAAAGGAGGTCCATCATCAACCAAGGAGGAGGAAGAGTTTACTGGTGGAGAGGAGCTGCTCTCTGATTTCATTTCTAGCCATTGAGGTAAAGGAAATCTTGTTTTGTTCATCTTCTTATTCTCTTCATCTTGTTCATGAGTTTGGCTTGATGTGGTGATTTAGGCTTTGAGTTGTTTTTAGTTGTTTGACTTGAATCTTGTAGGGAAACTTGAGAATGACTTGTATATGAGTTATTTGGTGCATGAAAATGGATTTTCAGTCCTTGTATACCTTGATTTCCATTTGAGATGAGAATTTGGGTTTTAGGTTTTGGATAACCAAGTATGAGTGATTTAGTGTTTTGATCCATTTTTTATGAAATCAATTGGTGTTTTATGTTTCCCTTATGTTTGTAAACTTATTTGAGACTTAAAATCATCAAGAAACGAATTTGACATGATCAAATCTCATATTTTAGCCAATGGAATAATGGCTCAGTTATGCAAAATTTTCTACAGTATGTCAGGCCAAGAGACACGGCCCGTGTCCTAAGACATGGGGGGTCGTGTCCCTCTATGCTTATTCAATCCCGTAAAACTATGTTAACATAACAAGACACTGGGGGCTGTGTCATCAGACATGGCCCGTGTCTTCGGCCCAGAAAGTTATCAAGCCTAGGTGTGAGCTCCAGAATCTTCAAAAAATATGTTTTTGATATCTTTAGAAGTTCCTAAGTGTTGGGACCTTTTATGTATGCATTTTTAAGTGTGATAAGACTTTAATAAGGGTATTTATGAAGTGTTTATGTGATGAATGTAAATCAATTAGTATGTTAATTATTATGGTATTTAGCATCATTGTTGTTCATACTTTATAATAGATGAATGTAAACTAATTAGTATGTTAATTATTATAGTACTTGACATCATTATGGTTCATATTGGTGATTATGGATATAAATCAATTGGCATGTTAGTTATTGTAGTAATTGGCATCATTGTCTTCTATACTCATTTATGGTTGAGGATAAGATCCTTACCTTTGGGTGATCATACATGATTGTAAGTGAAGATGTAATATACCTTTCCTATCATAGTGATGAGTTGAGGATAGTTAATTCCCTCACGCCTGGTAAAATGTTTGGAACTGGGTTTCAATGCTTGTTCAAGGCTTATGGAACTGGGTTCCTTTGTTTTGTTCAAGGCCCATGCACGACATGACATTGCCATGAACTTGGTATCATAACATTACTCATTACATACTTAGGATATTACATAGGCATAATCATTAAATATATTTTGGCATAACATGGTGATTGTATAGGCGATTGCCACCATCACATTTAAATTCATGACATACAATTGTATGGGCAGTTACGTTTTCTTTATGAACATATAAAATGTTAGTTTTGGAATATTTATACTGAGAATTGTGATGTCTCACCCCGATTGTGTTGCCATGTAAATTTAAGTATGAGTTCTTCAAAAGGTAAGCAAAAGAAGTACAAAGACTAGTATAGTTTATAGGGGTATAAATTGGTTCGGATAACCCGACCAACCCGAACCAAACCAATTAAGTCGGTTTGGTTTGGTTTGGGTATTTTGATTGGTTCAGGTAAAATCCGAACCAATGAGAGCTTAATTGGTTCGGTTCTCGGATTGAGAATTTTAAATCCGAAGAATCACCCGAACCAAACTACTATTGCACGTACAGAAATATTAGACATATGTGTTTTCATTTTTTTGACTAATATTTTCTATTAATTGTTACCCTGTTAGTATGATACATTTATAGAGATTGAATTACATTAATTTTATTAGGCATTTTGCTTTGGGTGTTATATTAGTTTTGAAAATGTCTATAGATGTCAATAAATAAAAAGTTGTGTGATTATATAAACAAGTGTTTATTAAGGAATATATTTAACTAATAGTTCTATTTTTCTATCGCCTACTAGGAAGTTTTCTTTTCTCACTATTTTAGCATTTTGGATTTGATATAAACAGGAAATCTCAAAGAGCAATAATCGTGTGACTCAACTTGAAATTAAATGTTCATTGCCTGATGAAAGAGCAAAGGTTAGTCTATGTTCTAATATTATTTGAAATTTTAGATACATTATGTGCACTTTTCTGTATTACATATATAATTGTTTAACTAATTTTTGTGTTAAAAAAAATAATGATCAACCCGATCACCCGAACCAAACCAAACCATAGATGTTTGGTTCGGTTCGGTTCAGATTTGGCTATCAAAAAATAAGAAAACTGAACCAAACCGAACCAATTGATTTTGATTGGTTCAGATTTATTTTTCCCCAAAACCCGAACCAAACCACCCACTTACACCCCTAATAGTTTATATGCTTTATATAGTTAAAGCTTGTTTATAATATACTTGATCTTGTTTGTATAAAGTTATGTATTACAATGTGCCCTGTTGAGGCAATGATGTATATATATAACTTCTAGTTCATCATGGCTCTCCATAATTGTTTGTATGAACATTATGGGTTTAGTTTATAATATGAGTTAGAAGTAGCATGACTAGTATTGGTTGTTTTTATATATTTATCAGATATATCAGGATATCAATATTGGGATGTTACATTATGCTATTAGAACAGTTCATCATGTTGAGTTGGGGTATGAACTGATTATACTTAGGCCTGTTTCGGAGTTCTTATGTGTGTTATGCATTTCTGTATCTCTTATTTAAGATGTTTAGATAGGATTGCATGACTTGCCAGATGTTGGATTGTTATTAGCTACTGTTGCATGGTTACATTATATTGATGACTGATTAATTCAATATAAATTATTCTATGTGTACAGGAAATTATGGCACCAAAAAGGTGAACCTGTCAAACAAGGAACTCACCCGATGAAGGTCTGAATATGGTCGAGGATATGATGGAAATGGCCAATGTGATGTAAGCACAAACGTCTGCAAATGTCACAGCAATGAGGGAGCAGGCAGCTGCAATCGCTAAGATGTTTGAACAAATGAGGAATACACAACCAGCGCAACCTTAACCAGCACAAGTGGTGCAGGTGGAGAGGAATCAAGATTTTCATGATCTGTCAAAGTTTCAAAAGGCGAGTCCACCATCTTTCAGAGAGGAGTATGACCCGACTAAGGCCGAGGAATAGATAACAGAGTTGGAAAAGATCTTTGCAGTTATGAGATGTTTTGAGGATCAGAAGATGTCTTTTGTTGTATATGTTAAAAGCAGAGGCTAAGCACTAATGGAACGGTGCAAAGAGGATGATTGGGGTAGTAGGGATCCAAGTTACTTGGGAGGCATTTAAGGAAGTCTTTTTGGAGAAATACTTTCCATAGAATGTATAGGAGGGGAAGAGAGATGGAGTTTTTACAACTGTAGTAAGGAAACATAATGGTTAGACAATACGTGGCACGATTTAAGGAGTTGTCCAAGTTTTCTTCTTCCCTTCGGTATAATCCAAATGATAGTTAGAAATATGCAAAGTTCGAGATGGGTTTGAGAGAGCGTATAAAGAGGTTAGTGAAGCCTTTTGAGATCTGAGATTACCATTCCTTTGTTTACAAGTGTAGAGTTGTTGAACCTTTTAGTTTGAGGCCACAGCAGGAACAATGATCACATCACCACTACAAGCGGAAGAGTTCGGATGATAGGTCTGAGAGGAATGCTCCACCTACTAGAGATCATAAGAATAGGGGAAAGCAAGTGCAGAGGGACAATCACGAGCAAAGGTGTACCAGGTGTGGTAAATATCATAGAGATAAAGTTTGTATGGCAGATCTGATAGCATGTTTTACTTATGGTAAGTCAGGTCACTTTGCAAGGAATTGTCCTCAGAAGAAAGAGCAAAGACAGATGCCAAACCCACAACCCAAGGCAGAGTCTACATTCTTCAAGGCAATGAGACAACACAATCTCTAGGTTTAGGAAAAGGTGAGTACATTATTATACCTGTTGAGTAATTGTTTTTGCTTCCTTAAGATTTGGTTGTGTCTGTTTTGTGTGTGAGTTGTTTAGGATTTCTTACTATAGGTAAACCAAATTTTGGGTACAAAATTTTAGAAAGGAGGGGAGAAATGTAACACCCTAGAGAATAAGTAAGGCTTGTATATGGATACGGAGGTAGTCTAACACTTGCTTAACATGTCTGTTGAATTTTGTGACCTTCTAAACACGTTTAGTCACTTTGCTGCAACGTTATATGTGAAATATAACTGTTTTTAGCCCTGGTATTGGCTTAAACTGCTTAGTTAATGGAAATAAATGTGGAGGATATGTTTCTAGGTCATAAATATGTTGAAGATGGTGTAGTAAAAATTTGAGGTTAATCGGAGTTAGTTTGGTATTTTTAAGCATATTGGTTGTGTGTTTTAATATTATATTGACTACCAACAGATATGAAAAAATATGAAAATGGTGAAACAATATTTTTTATGAATCTTAGGATTTATTTAAAATTTGTTGGAAATGAGAAAACTTGTTTTGGCAAAATCTAAGTATTGTTAGTAGATCAGAGGTTACAGCTAGTGACCAACCATCTCACATTTTCTCCTCTTTTTGCCTAGCTATTTGAGGCTTTCAAAATGAGATATTTTTCTCATTTTTCTTCTCACTTCTATGGCTGCAGCTAGGGAGAGCAAAAGGGAAACCAACAAAGGAGCAAAAGGAGGTCCATCATCAACCAAGGAGGAGGAAGAGTTTAGTGCTGGAGAGGAGTTGCTCTCTAATTTCATTTATGGCCATTGAGGTAGGGGAAACCTTGTTTTGCTCATCTTCCTATTCTCATCATCTTGTTCATGAGTTTGGCTTGATATGGTGATTTAGGTTTTAAGTTGTTGTTGGTGGTTTGGCTTGAATCTTGTTGGGAAACTTGAGGATGACTTATATATGAGTTGTTGGGTCATGGAAATGAATTTCCAGCCCTTGTATACCTTGATTTCCATTTGAGATGAGAATTTAGGGTTTAAGGTTTTGAATAACCAAGTATGAGTTATTTAGTGTTTTGATCCATTTTTTATGTAATCAATCGGTGTTTTATGTTTCCATCATATTTGTGAACTTATTTAGGACTTAAAATCATCAAGAAACGAATTTAAGGTGATTAAATCTCGTATTTTGGCCAATAGAACAATGACTCAGTTCTGCAGAATTTTCTACAATATGTTTGGCCAAGAGACACGGCTCGTGTCCAAAGACACATGGGGAGCGTGTCCCTCTCTGCCTATTCAATCTCGTGAAACTATGTTAACAGAACAAGACACGGGGGGAGGAGGGGCGTGTCATCAGACATGACCCATGTTTTCGGCCCAAAAAGTTATCAAGCCTAGGCGTGAGCTCTAGAACCTTCAAAAATGTATTTTTGATATCCTTGCAAGTTCTTAAGTGTTAGGACTTTTCATGTACGCCTTTTTAAGTGTGATGAGATTTTAATAAGGGTATTTAGTGAATTGTTTATGTGATAAATGTAAATCAATTAGTATGTTAATTATTATGGTATTTAGCATCATTGTTGTTCATACTTGATAATAGATGAATGTAAATCAATTGGTAAGCTAACTATAGTAGTACTTGACATCATTGTGGTTCATATTGGTGATTATGGATATAAATCTATTGGCATGCTAGTTATTGTAGTAATTGGCATCATTGTCTTCTATACTCATTTATGGTTGATGATGGGATTCTAACCTCTGGGTAATCATACATGATTGTAAGTGAAGAGGTAATATACCTTTCCTATCATAGTGATGAGTTGAAGATGGTTAATTCCCTCATGCCTAGTAAAATGTTTGGAACTGGGTTCCAATGCTTGTTCAAGGCTTATGGAACTAGGTTCCTATGTTTTGTTCAAGGCTCATGCACAACCTAACATTGCCATGAACTTGGTATCATAACATTATTCATTACATACTTTGGATATTGTATAGGCATAATCATTAGACATACTTTGGCATAACATGGCGATTGGATGGGTGGTTGCCACCATGACATTTAAAGTCATGACATGTAATTGCATGGGCAGTTGCGTATTCTTTATGAACGTATAAAATATAGGTTTTGGAATACTTCTACTGCGAATTGTGATTTCTCACTCTGATTGTTTTGCCATGTAAATCCAAGTACGAGTTTTTCAAAAAGGAAGTAGAAGATATACAAAGACTAGTATAGTTTATATTCTTTATATAGTTAAAGCTTGTTTATAATATACTTGATTTGGTTTGTATAAAGTTATGTATTACAATGTGCCCCGTTATGGCAATGATGTATATATATAACCTCAAGTTCACCGTGGCTCTCCATAAATATTTGTATAAACATTATGGGTTTAGTTTATAATATGAGTTAGAAGTAGCATGACTAGCATTAGTTGTTCTTATATATTAATCAAATATATCGAAATATCAATATTGGGATGTTACATTATAGTATTAGAGCAGTTCATCATATTGAGTCGGGATATGGACTGATTATGCTTAGGCCAATTTAGGAGTTCATGTGTGTGTTATGCATTTCTGTGTCTCTTATTTGAGATTTTTTTTTAGGATTGCATGACTTTCCAAATGTTAGATTGTTGTTAGCTATTGTTGTACGGTTACATTATATTGAGGACTAATTAACTCAATATAAATTATTCTGTGTATACAGGAAACTATGGCACCAAAAATGCGAACCTATCAGACAACGAACTCACCCGATGAAGGTCCGAATATGGCTGAGGTTGTGATGGCAATGGCCAATGCGATGCAAGCACAAACGACTGCAAATGTCATCGCAATAAGGGAGCAGGCAACTGTAACTGCTGAGATGTTTGAACAAATGAGGAATACACACCCAACGCAAGAGTTCGGAAGGATAGGGAGGAGTGCTCCACTTACTAGAGATTAGAAGGACAGGGGAAAGCAAGTGCAGAGGGACAATCACGAGCAAAGGTGTACTTGGTGTGGTAAATATCATAGAGATAAAGTTTGAATGTCAGATCTAATAGCATGTTTTACTTGTGGCAAGTCAGGTCACTTTGCAAGGAATTGTCTTCAGAAAAAAAAAGGGGATGACAGATGCCATACCCACAGCCCAAGGGAGAGTCTACATTCTTCAAGGCAAGGAGACAACACAATCTCTTGGTTCAGGAAAAAGTGAGTACATTGTTGTACCTATTGAGTAATTTTATTTTATTTTTTTGCTTCCTTGAGATTTGGTTGTGTATTATGTGTGAGTTGTTTAGGATTTCTTACTATAGGTAAACCAAATTTTGGGTACAAAACTTTAGAAAAGAGGGGAGAAATGTAACACCGTAGAGAACATGTGAGGCTTGTGTATGGATACGGTGGTAGCGTAATACTTGCTTAACATGCTTATTAAATTTTGTGACCTTCTGAACACGCTTAGTCACTTTGCTGCAATGTTATGTGTGAAATATCATTATTTTTAGCCCTAGTATTGGCTTAAATTGCTTGGTTAAGGGAAATAAATGTGGAGGATCTGTTTCTAGGTCACAAATGTGTTGAAGATGGTGCAGTAAAAATTTAAGGTTAATCGAAGTTAGTTTGGTATTTTTAAGCATGTTGTTGTGTGTTTTAATGTTGGAGATATAGAAAAATATAGAAATAGTGAAACGATATTTTTTTATGAATTTTAGGATTTATTTGAAACTTGGTGGAAGTGAGAAAACTGATTTTGGCGAAATCTAAGTGTTTTTAGCATATCAGAGGTTACAGCTTGGTCACTTAAGTGACCAAGCATCTCACGTTTTCTCCTCTTTCTGCCTGGCTATTTGAGGCTTTCAAAATGAGATATATTTCTCATTTCTCTTCTCACTTCTATGGCTACAGCTAGGGAGAGCAAAAGGAAAACCCACAAAGGAGCAAAAGGAGGTCCATCATCAACCAAGGAGGAGGAACATATTAGTGGTAGAGAGGAGTTGCTCTCTGATTTCATTTCTAGTCATTGAGGTTGGGGAAACCTTGTTTTGCTCATCTTCCTATTCTCTTCATCTTGTTCATGAGTTTGGCTTGATGTGGTGATTTAGGTTTTGAGTTGTTTTTGGTTGTTTGGCTTGAATCTTGTTGGAAACTTGTGGATGGCTTGTATATGAGTTGTTGGGTGCATGGAAATGTATTTCCAGCCCTTGTATACCTTGATTTCCATTTGAGATGAGAATTTGGGGTTTTAGGTTTTGATTAACCAAGTATGAGTGATTTAGTATTTTGATCCATTTTTGATGAAATCAATTAGTGTTTTATGTTTCTCTCATGTTTGTGAACTTGTTTGGGACTTAAAATCATCAAGAAACGAATTTGAGGTAATTAATTATCATATTTTGGCTAATAAAACAGTGACTCAGTTCTCCAAAATTTTCTGTAGTATGTTTGGCCAAGAGACACGGCGCGTGTCCAAAGACACAGGGGGAGTGTGTCCCTCTCTGCCTGTTCAATCTCGTGAAACTATGTTAACAGTACAAGACACAGGGGGCATGTCATCAAACATGGCCCGTGTTTTCAGCCAAGAAAGTTATATAGCCTAGGTGTGAGCTCCAGACTCTTCAAAAATATGTTTTTGATATCCTTGGGAGTTCTTAAGTGTTGGGACCTGTCATATACGCCTTTTTAAGTGTGATGAGACTTTAATAAGGGTATTTAATGAAATGTTTATGTGATGAATATAAATCAATTAGTATGTTAATTATTATGGTATTTACCATCATTGTTGTTCATACTTGATAATAGATGAATGTAAATCAATTGGTATGCTAACTATTGTAGTGCTTGACATCATTGCAGTTCATATTGGTGATTATAGATATAAATCAATTGGCATGCTGGTTATTGTAGTAATTGGCATCATTGTCTTCTATACTCATTTATGGTTGAGGATGTGATCCATACCTTTAGGTGATCATTCTTGATTGTAAGTGAAGAGGTAACATACCTTCCCTATCATAGTAATGAGTTGAGGATGGTTAATTCCCTCATACCTGGTAAAATGTCTGGAACTTCGTTCTATTGCTTGTTCAAGGCTTATAGAATCGGGTTCCTTTGTTTTGTTCAAGGCTCATGTATGACATGACATTGTCATAAACTTAGTATCATAACATTGTTCATTACATACTTAGGATATTGCATAGGCATAATCATTAGACATACTTTGGCATAACATGACGATTGGATGGGCAGTTGCCAGCATGACATTTAAATTCATGACATGCAATTGCATGGGCAGTTGCGTATTCTTTATGAACGTATAAAATGTTGGTTTTAGAATACTTCTATTAAGAATTGTGATTTCTCCCTCTGATTGTATTGCCATATAAATCCAGGTACGAGTTCTTTAAAAGGGAAGTGGATGATATACAAAGACTAGTATAGTTTATATGTTTTATATAGTTAAAGCTTGTTTATAATATACTTGATCTGGTTTGTATAAAGTTATGTATTACAATGTTCCTTGTTGAGGCAATGATGTATATATATAACCTCAAGTTCATCGTGGCTCTCCATAATTATTTGTATGAACATTATAGGATTAGTTTATAATATGAGTTAGAAGTAGCATGACTAGTATTAGTTGTTCTTTTATATTTATCAAAGAGATTGAGATATCAATATTAGGATGTTACATTATGGTATCAGAGCAATTCATCCTGTTGAGTCGAGGTATAGACTGATTATGCTTAGGCTTGTTTAGGAGTTCATGTGTGTGTTATGCATTTCTGTATCTCTTATTTGAGATGTTTGGATAGGATTGCATGACTCGTCTGATGTTGGATTGTTATTAGCTACTATTACACGGTTACATTATATTAAGGACTGATTAACTAAATATAAATTGTTCTGTGTGTCTGTGTGTACAGAAAATTATGGCACCAAAAAAGCGAACCCATCAGGCAAGGAACTCATCCGATGAAGGTCCGAATATGGCCGAGGTTGTGATGGCAATGGCCAATGCAATGCAAGCACAAACGACTACAAATGTCATTACAATGAGGGAATAGGCAGCTACAACCACTGAGATATTTGAACAAATGAGGAATACACAACCGGTGCAACCTCAACCAACACAAGTTGTGCAGGTGGAGAGGAATCAAGATTTTTATGATCTGTTAGAGTTTCAAAAGGTGAGTTCACCATCTTTCATAGGGGAGTATGACCCGGCTAGGGTCGAGGAATGGATAGCAGAGTTGGAAAAGATCTTTACAGTTATGAGATGTTCTAAAGATCAGAAGATGTCTTTTGCTGCGTATATGTTAAAAGTGGTGGCTAAGCACTGGTGGAACGGTGCAAAGAGGACGATGGGGTCAACAGGGACCGAGGTTACTCGGGAGGTATTTAAGGAAGTCTTTTTGGAGAAATACTTTCCACAGAATGTGTTGGAGGAGAAAGAGATGGTGTTACCAAGTGGCCTCAAACTCAAGTGGGGGTGAATTAAGTTTATAAAATATTTTCGTAAATCTTTCACAAAACACTTGTAAACTAATTTTCGTTGAAGCTATTGTTTAATTGAAGTGAATAGATAAATGAGATCGAATAAATCACTCACAAATAAATAGGCCAAGATAGAAAGTATTCAAGCAAAGCTAGATATCAAAGTCAATTCAAGCATATATAATTAAAGCACAAAGTAAAAAGATAGAGTTGAGAGAATCAAACACTAGGATTTATCCTGGTTCAGTAACACCATGTGACCTATATCCAGTCCTCAAGCGAACCACTCCAGATTTTCTACTAAACTTTAAGCTTGAATGAGTGCTTGAAAACCTTTACAGATTGGAACACTCAACAACACCTTAGGATACCTTACCCTTATGCTTTGAGCCTCAAAATAGGGATACTTCACCCTTTACAACCTTTGAGGGATACCTTACCTTCTTTACAACCTTTGAGGGATACCTCACCCTCTTTTCACCTTTGAAGGATACCTCATATTCTTTTCAACAAGGGATACCTCACCTTTTTTCACTAGAGGGATACCTCACTCTCTTTACAAAATAAACAAAGTGTTTGAATGATACAAACTCTCTCAAAGAGTAGATAATACAAATTGAAGCTCTATGAGTATCAAGGATCATACTTTGAAGCTCAAAATAGGGTATTTAATTAAATGATGAGAAAACTCATATTTAATGCTCAAGGATGTTTTTCAGAATGTTTTTAACCCATAATCAATGCATAAACACTTTCATTTATAGCTCATAGCATTTAAAAGACGTTAGAAGTAGTTGGCAGCATTAAATGCTCTCAAAGGAACCATTGGGAAAGTGTTCTGTGTTTGAGCATAACCTGTTATGGCATAACCATAATAGGTTATGACTTGAAAACACGATATCCTAAGCTTTTATCTAACTTAATAACCTATTATGAGTTTTTTATAATCACTTATGGAGTTTATTATAACTTGTTATGAATTGTCATAACCTATTATGAAATAAGCATAATCGATTATGGAATCAATTAAAAACAAAGTGGGATGTCTGTAACAACGTATAACCTATTATGAAATAGTTGTAATCGGTTATGGAACATTTCATAACCTATTATGATTTTGGCATAATCAATTATGGAACATTAAAACCAAAGAGGAAATGTACTGGAACATCATATAACCTATTATGGATTATTCATAATCAGTTATGGGAAATCTATAACCTATTATGGTTTGCTTAGAAACATAGGATTTTCAAAGAATTTCTCAACCAAGGATATCTAAAATCTTTCCAAACTTTTTTAAAGCATTTTACTCAATCTTAAACATAATTTTCATAAGATGAAAACATGATTATGCAATGCCATTTAAAGATGAGTTTAGAACCAAGAAATAATTTTTTGTGTGAGTCTATTATACCTTTATATATGATCTAGGTCCTATTAGCTAATCTTGAAAAATCTTGGGACTTGATCTTTTGCATTTCATTGCTTTCTTATTTGTTAATCATCGAAATCAAGACCATTGTCATTCATATTCTCCCTTTTTTATGATGACAAACAATCATTTGAGAAAAATATCAGTTCAATTAAATTGGTATTCACACAAGGTATTAAATAAAACTTACTCCCCCTCTATTTTTCAAGAGGTGACAAGTTCAGAGTTTGCACAGCTCCCCCTTGATATTGGAATCCCAGAATCATTGAATTTATACCTTTTGTTTACCTTTTCTCAAAGACTTTCTTCTTCTCCTGTTTTTGTCATAATCAAAAAGATATTCCATATATTTTGACAAAGAGAGAAGACACATCTTAACAGGTCCAATTTTAAAATATATACCAAAAAATTTAATATATATGGACCAAAACTCATGGTTATTTGATAACATAGATATTCAATAATTAGTGCAATAGGATCATCAAAAACAGAACATGCATTGTCATTCACATTTGATACCATTGATACCAATATACAAACACCAAAAGCATATCATGATATATGAATTTGTTCACGATGAAACTAATAATAATGTTAGATCAAAACAGGAAATATATAGATCAAAGATAGTAGCTAAAAGAAAAACTGGATCCATGCTTAAGTGTCGTGATCTTCAGGTTGTTGAAGTTGACACTCAAGTCTTTCAAAGCAAGCACCCATGGAGTTGAGACGATCATACATAATCTCATTAGTGTTTTCTTGATAGACCCTCAAATCCATAATTTGAGCCTGTAAACTAGCTTGTATATCTGCAATAGTAGCTAGGATCATGTCTTCGTTTTGAGTAGGGGTATCCTCCATAGGAACATCAGCATCTCCAGCTGGTGTAGTTGCTGCCTCACGTCCCCTACCATATACCCATACATCATTCACTTGGAAATAGATGATTTTTGGGGAAATAGATTATTTTAAACAGTGGAAATGGATGGAAAGTAAGATTTAATGGTAGATTTTGGTTGGATTTGAAGTGGGAGAGGTGTTAGAGTGAGTGGGTATGAGTGGGTGTGAGTGGAAGAAGATGGCTATGGAGGAATAGGGGCTGTGAAAATGGAGGCTACAGTTGGGTCATTTTAAGTGAGATATAACCGATTATGGCTATGTTGTAATCAATTATGGATGGGTTTTCCAAAAAACTTGACTCTCAGTCAAGTGCATATAATTGGTTATGGAATAGGCCATAACAGATTATGGTGGCCATCCAGAGAGTCCTCAGAAAATACGAAAGCTTCATAATCAATTATATAAAGCCCATAATCGATTATATGGGGCTTGGCAGAGAGCCACCATCATCCAAAATTCTTTATAATTGATTATAGCTTGCTTGTAATCAATTATTTTCACTTGGCAGAGACCAAGTCCAACGTGCCAAACCATCTTCAAATGCTCATAACAGATTATAATATTTTCATAATAGGTTATATCCATCCCCAAAACCTTTATTTCTCAAACAAAGCCAAAAAAAAAAAATCTTCAAGAGTTCAACCTTTAAGACCCTTAACACTTGCCATTTACCATCAAAACCAAAAAATTCTTTAAGAAATCATCCTTTGATATACTAACAACTTATTCTATCCTTAGGAATTATTTGACTTGACCATTTTTCCATCACCTCTAAACACCTTAAATATAACTCAAAAACTGATTATACTTCTTTAAAGGAGCTTGAATCCAATTTCTTCAATAAGAACTTTGAGATTGGATGATTGAGAGACTTGAGCATGGATCAAGTACCTGCAAAACAAACTTGGAGGAAACTCTAACGCTCAAGTCAGTATTGGATTCATAAACAATTAAAGCAATAATGTTATGTATGGAGTTCAATAATGCAGCAAAGTATCAAATTATGCTACAAAGTGACAAGTTATGCATCAAAATAACATATCATGCAATAAATGACACATTTTGCAACTAAATGTCATATTATGCAATAACATGACAAATCATGCAACAAAAATGATTTTTAGCAAGAGTTAGATGCATGATTGATCTAATATTCCAAGATAAAAAGTATCTAACACAAGCATTCATTCAAATGCATGATTGATCAATTATTCCTAATTCTCCTCTTATATATGCACTTTAGGACAAACAATGATCATATTAGGAATGTTACGAAAAGTACAAAGATATTATCATCAAACATGTCATTTCAAACAAGAAGTGTACTTATCAAGCTTATTAACACATGTAAAGATGTTTTCAAGATATAAAGCTAGAAGAATACAACTTTAAAGCAAGTTAAAGTATAAAATAAGTTTCCACTTATCCAAAGATTGAAAGTCCAAGCTTCTTGGAGACAAGGAAGGGAACTTGAGTAATTTACGATCTTGTGCTTGCAGCAGCTACTTTTGAGATTCCAAAGTCAATTCTTGGTCTTCAAGCACACCTACAACACACTTCAATTTTTGGCTTTTAGTACCCAAATTTTCTTGAGTCCTTGTGTGTTAGTTTTTGGCGAAGTGCCTTTGGGGACCCAAACCATTTTGGTCCCTATCTTATTATTGACATTTTTTTTTACATTACAAGTTGATGCACTATGTCCTTTCTTGTCACAATGAAAATACTTATTAATGTGTTTGAGGGAACAAACAAATTCTTATAAAGTTTTTGTTGATTTTCGAGATTGTACCCTAAACCAGCCTTTTGAAAAACATATTTTTGTTTCCTAAGCAATATGTTCAAATTATCTCTTCCAAAGGTAAATTTTGAAAGAGTATTTTTCAAATCTTCAATTTTCTTTTCAAAAGTTTTGCATAATGAGCAAGAAAATGATGTAGATGCATTATCAAGAGAAGAACATGTCATGTATGAAGAATTTGCATCAATAAGTCTAAGAGTTTCATTTTCAATTTTAAGCTTCTCAATTTCCTTATTTAAAATAGAGATTTTGTTTTCAAAGGAGGAAATTGTTTTCTTGGATGATAAAATAAGTTTTGCAAGCCTCATAGATTCATTATGCAATTCTTCAAATGCATCTTGTAATTCATCATAGGAAGGGGAAGAGTCAAAGTTTGAGGATATTACCTCTGTGCCATCTTCATCTTCCTCTTCTCCTCTAGCCATGAGACATAAATTACCTTTCTCATTATCTAAGCTATCGGTTGAGTCCATGTCATGATCATCCCAAGCTATATAGGCCCTTCTTTCTTTTTTCTCCTTTGAGTACCTTTTCTCATATTTTTTCACTTTCCTTTGATAGATTGGACACTCCATCTTCATATGTGTCGGTTCTCCACATTCATAGCATTTAGGAGTGAATGAGGTTCATTCCCCTTTGTGATAAGTATTCTTTTGGGGAAAGGGAGATCTTCTTAGAACTTCATTCTTCTTGAAGGAATCTTCCAAATTTCTTTACTAGATGATTAAAATTTTCTTCATTAATCTCCAAGTCATCTCCATCATCATCATCATCATCATCATTAATCATGGAGGAAGTGACCTTTAGAGCAATTCCCTTCTTTTCCTTCTTGTCATGCTCTTCATTTTGATTGAACCTATTCAGCTTCAGCTCATGCTCTTGGAGCTTTGCAAAGAGGGTGGCCAAAGTCATTGTTGCTAAATTTCTTGACTCTGATATGGCCGTCACTTTGGGCTGTCAATCCCTACTCAAACATCTTAAAACTTTGTCAATAAGATCTTTATTAGAAAATGTCTTTCCTAATGAAGCTAAATGATTAACAATATGTGTAAAGCATTTTTACATTTCTTGAATGCTTTCAACTTGGTTCATTCTAAAGAGCTCATATTCATGAGTGAGAGTATTAATTATTGATTTTTCACTTCACTATTATCCTCATGGATAACATGCAAAGTAGATCACATTTCTTGGGCGGTTTTACAATTTGACACCCTAAAGAATTCATCATACCCTAAAGTTGTGGTAATGATGTTTTTGGCTCTCAAATTGTATTGAACCTTCATCTTATCATCATCGGTCTATTTACTTCTTAGTGTATTAACTCTTACACCATTTACAAGTTGTGTAGGGACAAAAGGACCATTTTCAACAGCATCCCATACATTTAAGTCAATAGCTTCAATAAAAAAATTTATTCTTTCTTTCCAATAAGCATACCCATACCCATTGAAAATGGAGGTCTAAAGAGAGAAGAACTTTCTGAAAAACCATTTGAAGTCATCATTTCTCTTAAAGTTGCTAAGCTCTTTACATAAGAGTTGAGCTCTGATACCACTTGTTACCAAGTGGTCTCAAACTCAAGAGGGGGTGAATTGAATTTATAAAATATTTTCATAAATCTTTTGCGAAACACTTGTAAACCAATTTTCGTTGAAGCTATTATTTAATCGAAGTGAATAGATAAATAAAATCGAATAAATCACTCACAAATAAACAAGCCAAGATAGAAAGTATTCAAGCAAAGCTAGATATCAAAGTTAACTCAAGCATATATAATTAAAGCACTAAGTAAAGAGATAGAGTTGAGAAAATCAAACACAAGGATTTATCCTGGTTCAGTCACCCCTTGTGACCTACGTCCAGTCCTCAAGTGAACCATTCGAGATTTTTTACTAAACTTCAAGCTTGAACGGGTGCTTGAAAACCTTTACAGATTGGAGCACTCAACAACACCTTGGGCTACCTCACCCTTGTGCTTTGAGCCTCAAAACAGGAATACCTCACCCTTTACAACCTTTGAGGGATAACTTACCATCTTTACAACCTTTGAGGAATACCTCACCCTCTTTACACCTTTGAAGGATACTTTACCTTCTTTTCAACAAGGGATACTTCACCTATTTTCACTAGAGGGATACCCCACTCTCTTTACAAAATAAACAAAGTGTTTGAATGATAGAAACTCTTTCAAAGAGTAGATAATACAAATTGAAGTTCTATGGGTATCAAGGATTCACTATTTGAAGCTCAAAATAGGATATTCAATAAAATGATGAGAAAACTCGTATTTAATGCTCAAGGATGTTTTTCAGAATGTTTTTAACCAACAATCAATGCATAAACACTTTCATTTATAATCCATAGCATTTAAGAGACGTTAAAAGTAGTTAGGAGCATTAAATGTTCTCAAAGGAGCCATTGGGAAAGTGTTCTGCATTTGAGCATAACCTGTTATGGCATAATCATAATCGGTTATGACTTGAAAACACGATATCCTAGGCTTTTATCTAACTTCATAACCTATTATGAGTTTTTTATAATCGGTTATAGAGTTTATCATAACCTGTTATGAATTGTCATAACATATTATGAACTAAGCATAATCGATTATGGAATCAATTAAAAACAAAATGGAACATTTTGTAACAACGTATAACCTATTATGAAATAGTTGCAATTGGTTATGGAACATTTCATAACCTATTATGAAATAGTTGTAATCAGTTATAGAACATTTCATAACCTATGATGATTTTGGCATAATCAATTATGGAACATTAAAACCAAAGACGAAACGTACTGGAACATCATATAACCTATTATGGATTATTCATAATCGGTTATGAGAAATCCATAACCTATTATGGCTTGCTTAGAAACATAGGATTTTCAAAGAATTTCTCAACCAAGGATATCCAAAATCTTTCCAAACTTTTTAAAAGGATTTTACTTAATCTTAAACACTATTTTCACAAGATGCAAACCCATTTAAAGATGAGTTTAGAACCAAGAAATGAGCTTTTGAGTGAGTTCATTATACCTTTACATATGATCTAAGTCTTATTAGCTAATCTTGAAAAACCTTGGGACATGAACTTTTGCACTTCATTACTTGTTTGTTAATCATCAAAACCAAGACCATTGCCATTTACAGATGGACTATTTACAGCTGTAGCAAGGAAACATGACGGTTGGACAATATGTGGCACGGTTTGAGGAGCTTTCTAAGTTTTCTTCTTCCCTTCGGTATAATCCAAATGGTAGTTGGAAATGTGTGAAGTTCGAGACGAGTTTGAGAGAGGGTATGAAGAGATTAGTGAAGTCTTTTGCGATTCGGGATTACCCTTCCTTAGTTTACAAGTGTAGAGTTGTTGAACCTTTCAGTTTGAGGCCACAACAGGAACAATGATCACATGACTACTACAAGTAGAAGAGTTCGGATGATAGGTCCGTGAGGAGTGCTCCACCTACTACAGATCAGAAGGACAGGGGAAAGCAAGTGCAGAGGGACAATCACGAGCAAAGGTGTACCAGGTGCGGTAAATATCATGGAGATAAAGTTTGTACGACAGATTTGATAACATGTTTTCCTTGTGGCAAGTCAGGTTAGTTTGCAAGGAATTGTCCTTAGAAGAAAGAGGTGAAGACAAATGCCAGACCCACAGCCCAAGGGAGAGTCTACATTCTTCAAGGCAAGGAGACAACACAGTCTCTAGATTCAAGAAATGGTGAGTACATGGTTGTACTTGTTGAGTAATTTTTTTTTTGCTTCCTTGAGATTTGGTTGTGCCTGTTTTGTTTGTGAGTTATTTAGGATCTCTTACCATAGGTAAACTAAATTTTGGGGATAAACTTTTAAAAAGAAGGGGAAAAATATAACACCCTAGAGAATATGTGAGACTTGTATATGGATACGGATGTAACCTAATACTTGCTAAATATGTCTGTTGAATTTTGTGACCTTCTAAGCACGTTTAGTCACTTTGTTGCAACGTTATGTGAAAATATAACTGTTTTTAGTCCCGATATTGGCTTAAACTGCTTGGTTAATGAAAATAAATGTGGTGGATTGGTTTCTAGGTCACAAATATGTTGAAGATTGTGTAGTAAAAATTTGAGGTTAATTGGAGTTAGTTTGGTATTTTTAAGCATATTGGTTATGTGTTTAAATGCCAAATTGACTACCAGCAGATATGGAAAAATATGGAAATGGTGAAACTATATTTTTTATAAATCTTAGGATTTAATTGAAACTTGTTGGAAGTGAGAAAACTTGTTTGGAAAAATCTAAGCATTTTTAGCAGATCAGAGGTTACAGCTTGATCACTTAAGCGACCAAGCATTTCACGTTTTCTCCTCTTTCTACTTCGTTATTTGAGGCTTTCAAAATGAGATATTTTTCTCATTTCTCTTCTCACTTCTATGGTTGCAGCTTGGAAGAGCAAAAGGAAAACCAACAAAGGAGCAAAAGGAGGTCCATCATCAACCAAGGAGGAGGAAAAGTTTAGTGCTGGAGAGGAGCTGTTCTCATATTTCATTTCTGGTCATTGAGGTAGGGGGAAACCTTATTTTGCTCATCTTCCTATTCTCTTCATCTTGTTCATGAGTTTGGCTTGATGTGGTGATTTAGGTTTTGAGTTGTTTTTGGTTGTTTGACTTGAATCTTGTTGGGAAACTTGAGGATGACTTGTATATAAGTTGTTGGGTGCATGGAAATGGATTTCCAGCCCTTGTATACCTTGATTTCCATTTGAGATGAGAATTTGGGGTTTTAGGTTTTGAATAACCAAGTATGAGTGATTTAGTGTTTTGATCTATTTTTGATTAAATCAATTAGTGTTTTATGTTTCCCTCATGTTTATGAACTTGTTTGGGACTTAAAATCATCAAGAAACGAATTTGAGGTGATCAAATATCATATTTTGGCCAATGGAACAGTGGCTCGATTCTGCAGAATTTTCTACAGTATGTCTAACCAAGAGACACGGCCCGTGTCCTTAGACACGGGAGGGTGTCCATCTCTGTCTGTTCAATATCGTGAAACTATGTTAACAGAACAAGACACGAGGGGGGCGTGTCATCAGACATGGCCCGTGTGTTCGGCCTAGAAAGTTATCAAGCCTAGGCATGAGTTCCAGAATCTTTAAAAATGTGTTTTTGATATCCTTGGAAGTTCCTAAGTGTTGAGACCTTTCATGTATACTTTTTTAAGTGTTATGAGACTTTAATAAGGATATTTAATGAAGTGTTTATGTGATGAATATAAATCAATTAGTATGTCAATTATTATGGTATTTACCATTATTTTTTTTATACTTTATAATAGTTGAATGTAAAGTAATTGGTATGCTAATTATTGTAGTACTTCACATCAGTGTGGTTCATGTTAGTGATTATGGATATCAATCAATTAGCATGCTAGTTCTTGTAGTAATTGACATCATTGTCTTCTATACTCATTCATGGTTGAGGATGAGATCCTTACCTTTGGGTGATCATATATGATTGTAAGTGAAGAGGTAACAGACCTTCCCTATCATAGTGATGAGTTAAGGATGATTAATTCCCTCACACGTGGTAAAATGTCTGGAACTGGGTTCCAGTGCTTGTTCAATGCTTATGGAACCGAGTTCCTTTTTTTTGTTCAAGTCTCATTCATGACATGACATTGTCATGAACTTGGTATCATAACATTATTCATTACATACTTAGGATATTGCATAGGCATAATCGTTAGACATATTTTGGCATAGCATGACGATTGTATGGGCGGTTGCCACCATGACATTTAAATTCATGACATGCAATTGTATGGGCAGTTGCGTATTCTTTATGAATATATAAAATGTTAGTTTTGGAATATTTCTACTGAGAATTTTGATTTCTCACCCCGATTGTGTTGCCATGTAAATTCAAGTACGAGCTCTTCAAAAGGGAAGCAGAAAATGTACAAAAGACTAGTATAATTTATATGCTTTATATAGTTAAAGCTTGTTTATAATATACTTGATTTGGTTTGTATAAAGTTATGTATTACAATGTATCATGTTGAGGCAATGATGTATATATATAACATCTTGTTCTTCGTGGCTCTCCATAATTATTTGTATGAACATTATGGGTTTAGTTTATAATATGAGTTAGAAGTAGCATGACTAGTATTGTTGTTCTTATATATTTATCAGATATATCGGGATATCAATATTGGGATGTTACAATATCAATTAAGATTAATACAGCATATCAAATAAGAAAATAATTATTATTTGGTAATTTTTCAAATATGTTTTCCTAACAATACATAAAATAAAATGAATTTAAGAGCTTCTTCATAAAACAGTAATAGTAAGCCTTCATTGTTGTGGTTTCATTAAAAAAAATGTGATTCATCATGTTAAATCAAAGTTTTGGTTAATTAAATAATTTTCCATAATAGTATTGGAATAGAAACAAAAGTCTAGAGAGTTTCTTTGTACATCACTTGGTTGAGTTCCTCAACTGTAAATACCCACTCAAGAATTTTTTTTAAAAAAAATAGAATCATAACAGCATCCACCAGGAATGTCATTCATAAGTTAAAATATTAATATTCCTTCCTTTAAGCAATCTCAGATACCGAGAGATAAAAGGGATAATAGATATAATAAATGATTTAGTTAAGTATTCTTCTATGTCATCTCATTTTTCAGTCAACAGAGGAAAAAACGAGATTCCATGTTTCATGAAATGGGAAAAAATCCAACTTTTAAGTCTAGATATATTTTTTTAATCCCAAACCCTTTCTTGGCAGAAAATCGCAAATAAACTCCAAGCTTGAAAATCTTCAAGAATATCAAACAATCATATATCTGACTTGTAACAAAAGAAAAATAGAACAGAATAGGGTAGTGGAGAGGCATAATGGTCATGAACCAAAGAGAAAAGGAAGAAAAGAATGAGTTTTTAACTCTTTCCTTCCTTTCTACAAACTGCAACTTAACGGAAAATGGAAGGTTGGAACTGATGTGAAATAGAAATCAGAAGTGCTAGGAGAAATAGAAAGTTAGCAATGGGCTGTTAATAAGGAAGTGAAGAGAAAAGAGGTATTTATAGTGTAAAGAATGAGTTTGCTGAGGAGAAACCTTCTAAAATCTTCAATATTTTCTCTTTATGTTACACACTTGGCTCAACAAACTAATTTCATCAAATGGATTTTTGTATCTTTGCAATAATTACTTTGTAGAGATATTTCTTTCTTTTGAAACGTGATTCACTTCATTTAATACTTTTATTATTTATTTATTTATTATTATTATTATTTTATCTTCATTAATTCTATACTGATTCGTATATCTTTTCAAATATTCTCCTATCATATGTTATATTATCTTCCCCAATCTCTTCTTACGTCACTTTTGATTTGATTTTTTTACTTTATCTTTCATGTCACTTCATTGTCCCCCTTCTTTCTTTCTTTTTTTGGCTGAAGTTTCCTAATCTTACTTTTTTTTATTATTATTATTATTATTATTATTATTATTATTATTATTATTATTATTATTATTATTATTATTATTATTATTATTATTATTATTATTATTATAACGTTACTTCCTAACATTAATTTTTATCTTGTACATAACATATTATTCTAATGTAAGATATTTATTTTCTTACGTAATACCTTATTTTTCAATATTTCACGTAAATACACACACACACACACACATATATTATGTACTCATTATTATTATTTTTAAGGACGTTACATAGCACATTAGTTGCTCACCTTAAGGACACCTTACATGTGTTGGATGCTTGTTAAACTAGTACCCAATCTCCGACCTTGCTTCTCCTATAACCCAATTGTCCCCTCATTTCCCTTCACCATAAAAAACACAACCCACCCAGAGAGAGAAGAAAAAAAATAAAATTTTAGAGATATAGTGATACAGAGAGTCATCTTCCTCTCATCCCATCCTTCTCAGCTAAGGGAAACCCTACCTCACAACTACTTTGTTTCCTACCTGCTTCAAACCGAGATCATCCTAAGATAGGAAAGGCAAAAGTTTATTCTTTTCTTCTTCCTTTCTACTGTCCATAGCTTTGTGGTCCTTCCTTCTTTATCTTTTTGCCCTATTTTCCTTTTTTTTATGCATGCTTGTTTCTGACTTTTAGAAGTCTTTACAAGTTCCTCCTTTTTACTGTAACCAACACGAGTTTACTTTACAGGGGATGAACTAGGTTTATCTCCTTTTGAAACTCTTTTTCTTCTTATTTATGTTTCTTTGCTCACCTTTGTTGTTGTTTTTGTTGAGGAAAAAATGGACCTTAGAAAGAGGAGAAGAGTTAGGGTTTGTTGAAACCCAAGATTTTGTTTCTTGGCTTGCATGCTTGCAAGATCACTTTTTTTTTTTATTTTGGTATTGGATAATGTCACCCATGGACTATATAACTAAACTTTTAGGACTGTGACTCACTCTTACCCCTTAATTCAAGTTCTTTTACTAAAAGAAGATTCTTTATTTGCCTGCTTGCTTAATGTGGTAGCTATAATACCTATTACGAACTCTCTAACTATGAGATTTTCTGATTTACAGCAGATCATGATTTTTGAGCCTTGGACCTTTATTTTGCTTGCCTAACTATATTATGAGATTTTCTTAAAACTTATATCTTATCATGAATTTAAACTACTAACTCATTATGTTATTTTGGAATTAAAAGATGCATGATATGATTTTTTGTTGTTGAGGTTTTTACTCTCCCTATGATACAGTTTTGTTATTGGAAAAATGAGGAATAGTGGATATACATGATCTTTTATCTAAATCAAGCAAATCCAAAAGATTTGGGTATTCTTTTGCAAAACCAAATTCCTTACTAAAACTAATATTTTGTAGTTTAGATTTGTTTATTGTTGTGGACTTACGAATCCCCAATGGATTCTTCCAATAATTCTTTTTTTAATATAAACTTTATTTTGTATAAACATGGAGGAAGCTCAATATTGTTATCTATAGAATGAATAATCATTATGCATTAGAAGTTAATATTATAGTCATGATTAGAAATATTGAGAGAAAATACCCTTGATTAGAAAGAATTATGCATAAATGGTTGAGAAGTGAGGTTCCAAGGCCCTAATGATTCCTTGATAAAGGCTATGGTCTTGCATTGGGATGAGGAGAAAATAAATTGAGTTCCTTACTCTATGGGGTTTTCTAAAAAAAATATTTTAATTTTATTTTCTGGGTAAATCTTTTTTTAGACCATTAGTTATGACTTTTAGAAATAAATAATTGAAAAGAATGGTAAAAAATGTTACCCGTAATTATACGGTTGGAATACTATTAGTTCAAACTTTATTACTTTTGTTCTCTTTTCTACTGAGTTTTATCTCATAAAATTTTGGCGTGGTATTTCGGATGTCAAGGTTTTGACTGATTGCTGACTATTTCTTTGTGTGGGTTATGTTACCCGAGTTTCAGCTTTATTTTGCCTGTTGTGTATTACATCTTGGTCACCTTGGAGGACGTTCCTTATGATGAAGGATAGAGACTAGTATAGGATATAGTAGTAGATGTAGCACTCCTTAAGCTTTTTCCTATTTTTTTTTTAAAGCACCATGTAAAGGCATAAGTAAAGCCTAACTTTTGACTAACCTAGGTGCAAACTCAAATTAGGAGTAGCTACATTTATATTAAGATGGATGTATGTTCTAATCTACTAACTTGAAAGGGGTTTCTATCATAGTTGTACGGACCAAACCAGCTCGGCTGGTCGACCTAGAAAACTCGCGACCTTAGTTCCAAGTTGGTCTGGTCAACCTGTTGAACCAGTTTACTTAACGACTCAGTCAAACCCGAATTGATCTGGTGACCCACCCAGCCAGGTTGACTCAAGTTGACCATTATTTTAACCAAAAATTAACAAAAATGTAATTTTTAGGATTTGAATATTATACTTGAAGGTCTTTGTTATAAAAGTGCATTTTACCATTGACCATATGCTTCCGTTGAATATTATTCTCAATTTCTTAGTTTATTATGCAATCAACCAACCAACCAACCAACCAACCAGGCCTTTTCCTACTAAATTGGGCCAGCTACATGGATCAAACGATGTCATTGTGCCCTATCATAAACTAAGTTTTCAGAAATGTCATTCAAATTTAAATATTTTTTAATCGTTTCACTTATAGTCTTTTTTAGTCTCTATCTACTTCTAACAATTGGACTATCCTCCACCTGATCTACTCTTCTTACAGGGGTTTTTAAAGGTCATCTCCTTATATGTCCAAATCACTTAAGGTGAGATTCTTTCATCTTTTCCATTATAGGTGCTACCATTACTTTCTCTCTAATGCATTCATTCATAATCATATCTTGTCTTATATGAACACACATTCAGCGCAACATTCTCATCTCAGTGACACTGATCTTATGCTCTTACTGACTTTTTACAGCCTAACATTTAGTAGCATACAATATCGTAGGCCTTATAGATGTGCGATAAAATTTACCCTTAAGCTTAACACTTTTCTATCACAAATAACTCCTGAAGCACTCCTCCATTTTTTCAACCCAACTTGAATCCTATGGTTTACATCTCCCTCTATCTCTCTGTTATTTTGTATGATAGATCCAAGATACTTAAACTATGTGACTTATGGTATGGTATGATCTCTAATTTTTATCGCTAAGGTAGTATTAGCACGCTTCTTACTGAACTTACATTCTATATACTTTGTCTTACTCCTGCTTAGACGGAAGTCGCGTTCTTCTAATACTTGTCTCCATAGCTCTGCCTTCTCATTTATTTCCTCTCTCGACTCTCCAACTAAGACTATATCATCTGTAAAAAACATGCTTTGTGACATCGACTCTTGGATATGTGCAGTAAGCACATTTAAGATCATGGTAAAAAGATATAGACTTAAAGTTGATTTTCAGTGTAATTCTATAATTTATTATGCAACTAATATGTTATTATTACTACTTATTTAAAAGTATTTTTTTCATACAATATTTTTTGTTTAATATTTTTTAATATAATATATTTTATATTAAGTAATTCTTCATATGATATTTTTAAAAAAAATATATTTTTCTTTGTCTAAATTTTTAGTTTGACTATTTGATCTCCAATCAAATTGTGACTCGATGACCCAACTTTCTAATTGGGTCAACCTCCAATCCGAGTTATAAAAATGTGGTTATATCCCTCTATGTTATTGTAAGCTTTATAATGAAAGCATGCTTAAAGTATGTTGTGAAAAATATACTACCCTACAAGATTAAAAGTGACGCCTAATATCCAACAAAATAAATATTAGGAGAAAGAAATTAAAACAAACTACCAGCTTAACAACAAAACACAGACTTGACCAATAAACTAAATAATGATATAATATGAAGCTTCATAATCATTAGTATAATAAGTTAATTCTTTGAGTGTTGTGTCTATATATATATATTATAAGGAGGATTAATTTATATTAGTATAAGTTTTTTTTTATTTATACTTATTTTTAACTGTTAGATCCACTTTCATCTAATGATTATTTTTAATAAAATTATCTCAACTATTAGATAAAAGTAGATCTAACTATTGAAAATGAAAGTGTAAATCAAAAAAAAACTTACACTAATATAAATCGATTCCCTTCATATATATATATATTAAACGTAGGAACTTATCCAGTAAATTAAGATAAGATTACATATATTAAAATTAAAATGAGACTAGCGTAATTTTGTCTTCAATTTAGAAATAAAATTATTTTTTATAGATGTATGTTACACTAATGATAGTAAATAACCAAATAAATGTGGCATTTTTAGAAAATACTTAAGATGCAAATAAGAACAAATAAGAACAGACAAATAAAATAGAAAATTAATATATATATATATATATATATATATATATATATATATATATATATATATATATATATATATATATATATATATATATATATATAAAAGTAACGTACTGTCCTTTTAACATATTTAAAGTCTTAGACACTGTTAAATTAGAGAAGGAGGTTGAATACTTTATTTTATAAATTAATTTTAAATAAAGAAAAATAAAAATATACATTAATAAAATGCCGTATTACATTTTAATCTTAATTTTGTAAGTTTTAATGGTAAGAATATCTGAATAATATTATAATTTTATATAATTTCTATATATTTCATTGATAATATATTTTTATTTTATTTTTGTACTTATAATATTAACATAAGATGCATTTAAAGTTCTATAAATATATATAAGATAAAATTGGTAAACAGAGATCTTGGTTAGTAAGTGATATCTTTATTAAGATGAAAATTATCAAAATATAATTAAGATTGAGTTATAAAACTATTTTGTAAAATTACAAAAATAAAAGATAAAAAAAAGATTATAATATTTCTCATGTTCTAAAAAAATTCACTTAACATGTCAAAATAAATGTAATGACTTTTTTTTTTATTTAAATTATGTATAAAATTTTAAAAAGTGCATCTAAATATTGTTACAAATAAACAAAACAAAATCAAGTCAAATGATTATTAAATTTTAAATATAAAACTCTCTATTATATTTCATAAAATTCTAAATATATTTGGGTTGATTTAATTTACTCTTAAAAAATTCAAACTAAACATTCTCTTTAAAATATTTTAACTATATAAATTTTACTTAAAGGGAACTAAAATAATTAAAATAGGCATTAAATATTTATTATTAAATAAGAAAATCATCATAATATATAATTGATTTTAAAAAAATCTCGTGCAATGCACGAGTAGCATTATGGATGACAATTTTATTCGCGGGCAGTACACCACTGAGATAATACCCGTGATGAGGGACGAGTAATACCCATCTAATTTCTTTTACGGATATAAATACCCGTTTATGTTAGCACGGGTGGTTCTCCCCATACTCGTTAGTATCCGCAAATAAAATTATCAAAATATCTCTATATAAAATTATTAAAAAAACCTTATTATTATTTAAATATTACTAAAATATTATTTTTTTTGAATTTTATTTTTTTTTTTAAATTTATTAGGTACTTCGCGGATATCCGTAGATATCCATTTACTCGCGAGATAATAATAAACGAAGATCTTAAGTACGGATATGGAGGCGGGCGGGGGCAGATATTATCCGCGGGAACGAGGGACGAGAGGCGGGAGGCTGCTACCCATCCCCACCCCGCCTGGACCTCATTGTCATCCCTAAGTAGCATAACTAGTAAACATATAAAACACAAGAAACTAAATAACTTCAATGATATAAAAAAAATTATCACATCAATATTCTATAAGTTTTTTTAATTTTTTAATTATAACATTATATATTTAGGGTTTAGGGTTTAAGTTTTTAATTATATTTATTTTTTGACTTTTCATTTTTCCTATTTTTATCTTTTTTTGACTTTTTATCTTCTCTAACATTTCAAACTTTTTATTTTTTTCTTGACTTTTCATATTTTTTTGAATTTTTTAATTTTTTAAATTATTTTACTTCATTTTTTAATTATTTTAAAAAAGGCAATCGTAGTGCAATTTTTAATTAATTATGAAAAATAAATGCTTTATTTCATAAATTAATCTTAAATAAAAAATAAAAATATACATTAGTGAACCTGTCACCTTTCAATCTTATTCTTGCAAGTTTTAATGATAAGAATATTTGAATAATATTAGAATTTGATTTAATTTCTATATATTTTATTGATAATATATTTATATTTTATTTGTATTTATAATATTCGAATAAGACACATTTAAAATTTTATAAATATATATAAGATAAAATAGCAAACAAATATCTTGTTTAATATATGATATCTTTATTAAGAAAAAATGATTATCAAAATATAATTAAGATTGCATTAGAAAACTATTTTGTAAAATTAAAAAATAAAATATAAAAATGACCATTATAAAGGTTTTTCACATAATTGTACAAACTAGACCGATCCAACTAGTTGACCTGAGAAACTCACGACTAGCGCTCCAGGCCGATCCAGTCAACTTATTAGACCATTTTTAAGAATTGAACACCATACTTGAAGGTCTTTATCATAAAGTGCATTCTACTACTAAATTATATATTCTGTTGAATATTATTATCAATTTCTTAATTTATTATGCAACCAACAATAGATTATTATCACTGTTTGTTTGGAAATATTTTTTATGTAATTTTTTTAAAATATTTACTTATTTGTCCTGATTTTTCAGTTCAACCGATTGACTTATGGTCGGACCATTGACCTGGTGATTCGGCCTTCTGATCAGGTCGACCTTTAGTTCGGATTATACAATTATGATTTTTCATGTTCTAAAAAAATTCATTTAATATGTCAAAATAAATATAATGACCTTTTTTCATTTAAATTACGTATATAAATTTAAAAAGTACATCTAAATATTGTTACAAACAAATAAAACAAAATAAAATCAAGTCATATGATTATTAAATTTTAAATATGAGACTATCTATTATACTTCATAAAATCTTAAATATGTTTGAATTGATTTATTTTACTCTTAAAAAAGTCAAATCAAATGTTCTTTTTGAAAAAAAATTAACTATATAAGTCTTACTTAAAGCAAACTAAATTAATTTAAACATGCATTAAATATTTTTTATTAAATAAAAAATTCATAATAATATATATTTGATTTAAAAAAAAACATATGCAATGCATGGGTGACATAACTAATAAACATATTATCAAAGTGTGTTGGTTCAAATAAAAAAGACTCGAATCCCTTAAGTATGTGATCTTGAGTTTGATCTCAAAATTTATGTGTATGAAAAAAATACTGTTGGAAGGAGTCCTCGCTTAGACGCTTGACCATACTTCTAGAAATTAATCTCTCATATATTAGATGGAAAGATACTTTGAAAACCAAAAAAAAAAAAAGCATACAACAACGAAACTAAATAACTTCAATGACATATACAAATCAACCATACTATTTATACACCCACTTTTGATACCTATGAGATGTGGTAATCAATGAGGCAATAAGTAGTGATTCGAATTATTTATGTGATGATATTCTTTTATTACACATAACAAGTCAAAATTAGAATTAATTAGATCTTACACACATATCATCATTTATCTTAGAGATGTTCATCACTTACTAGACACATTTTTTAACACAAATAAAGGATATGTTAATAAATGAGACTATTAGTGGTGATTCTTATTACTTAATATATATTTGATTTTAAAAAAAAAAGACATATGCAATGCATGAGTGGCATAACTAATAAACATATTATCAAAGTGTATTGGTCCGAGTAGAAAGAACTCGGGTCCCTTAAACATGTGATATTAGGTTTGATTCTAAAATTCATGTATATAGAAAAAATACTGTTGGAAGGGATCATCACTTAGACACTTAATCGTATATCTAGAAATTAGTCTCTCACCTATCGGTCGAAATGATACTTCAAAAACCAAAAAAAAAAAAACATACAACAAGGAAACTAAATAACTTCAATGACATATAAAAAATCAACCTCATTACATGTACACCTACTTTTGAAACCTATGAGATATAGTAATTAATGAGGTAATAAGTGGTGATTCAAATTACTTATGTGATGACTTTCTTCTGTTACACATAATGAGTTAAAATTAGAATTCATTAGATCTTTCATACATATCACTATTTATCTTAGAGGTATTAATCACTTACTGAGACATACTTTTTAACACAAATCAAGGATACGATAATAAATGAGACTATAATCAATGATTCTTATTACTTATATGTTGATAATTTTCTATTCTCTCTAATTTTGCATAATTAAAGTTCACCATATCCAATATAAGAATCACCATTTATTTTAGAAGTATTCACTGCATTCTATAAGTGTAAAAAATAAGTGTAAAAATTTTTTTTGATAAAAAATATCACATCAATATTTTATAAGTAGCAATCATTAAAATAATAACTCTTATATTCTTACATTAAATAATATATACATTTTTTTCACACTCAATCTAATACTATTTATTATACATACTTTTTTTTATCATTTTCTCTCAATCAATCACATCTCTTAAAAATATTGTAAATAGTACTTACACCCTTTTTAAGAATGTAAGATGATCTTTATTCTTAAAACAATTCTATTTTAGTCATGAATTTTAGTTATGCTTTTTGAGTTTTTTTTTACTAAATGGATCTTATTTTCTATATAAAAGAATGCAAATGGAATCATAAAACAACTTTGAACTTGTGCAACCACATAGCTCAATATCTAATAATTAAATTAAAACAGAATTGAGTTTAAAATTTTAAAAATAAAAAATGACACCTATCATTTGAAAGTAAAATAAAAAAATTAAATTATTATTAAGTGAAAAATATCCTAATTTAACAATAGCTAGGAGTAGATGGGCAATTTTTTTTTTAATTAATGTTCTTTGTTTTGGTTTGAGCATAGAAACATACCTAGGAGAGATGAAGTTGAGAGAGAGAAGGAAAGGAAAGAGAGACGTAAGAGTCCGAACCAAGCCTCATAGCTGAGTTCAGGATCGGAAGCTCTGCCACCGTTCACCATCTAAGGATCTTTCCCCAGCTACGACCGTGACCCCTCGTACGCTACGATTTCCGCTGTGTTTAATTTACCTTACTTTATTCTCTTCAAATTATCCATTTTGAAATCTATTTTTCTCCGAAAATTCTTCGTTTTCTTAGTACAATTGCTTTAGCTTCTTCCATTTATGTTTTATTATATATGCCTTGGAACCATTCAATTTGGGTCTCTCTGCGAAATTCCTTTCTGGGTTTTGTTTCGTTTTGGTCTTAAAGCTGTTTTTCATTTTCCTGCTTTGAAATTTCGACGTAGCTGATGCATAGTTTCATGCTGTTTATTCATCCTCGCTGAAGCCATGATGAAATTTTAACGTATATAATGATATACTTAATACGTTTCTTTTATCTTTGAGATGGTTCTGTAGATTTGGGGTACTTGAATTTGAATCAAAATTTTCTTACTTTGATTAGGGGAATGAAAGGGAAATCATGGGTATGTGCCTTTGAGGGATGCTTGGTGGAGGATACTGTAAGTTAATATTCAATTATTCATTGATAGGAATACAATTTTTTTTTTCCCTGATGGTAAGAAATTTTGAACTTCTACAGTTTCCCCACATTTTTTAACCAAAAAATGGCAGGTAAGGATAGGTTATTCCAATACTATCGGTTAGGATGCTAGTGGCGTGGATGGGATCCCAAAGTGGCAGGCAAAAGCGCACCCAGAGATATTACCTCCTAGGATATCTCAACTAGAATCTGGGCGCTAGGGGATCTCCCTGGGGATGGATGACCACCAAACTGGACTACCTAGTCAAAGAGGGATTCAAACCTGTGCACATGGGGAATGCAGAGTCTTATGTGGATCCCTTTAACTAGCTGAGCCAACCCGCATTGGCAGTTTCCCCTCATTTTTTTCATCCTTTGACCCTTGTGTTTATTTGTAGTAGTCAAAGATGCAGATTATTATGTCTTTTTAGGGTAGCTAAAGAATTTGTTAGCTTAAGAAAGACTACTGTTTTTGTTCTTGGATGTATCTTTCTACTTTTAGATTGTTAATGAATGATCATGAGCATATGTTTTTGGAGGCATTTTAGGTCTTTGTTTCATTAATCACCTCTTTACTGGCATCTGGCAGATATTGGCACAAACTTGGTTTGCTTCTATGAGCCAACTCTTGTGTTTTCTGCTGCTTCATAATGGTATTGAAGGGTTTCTGTGAGAGGATTGTTGCTGCAAAGTGTTCTTCTAAAAGCTCAACCGAGATTGTTGATAATAATCAGGTGCCTGCTTGTTCGAAAGCAGGGTCTAGTGACAGTAAGTTTCCCAAGGCTTCCTTATGGTCAAGCTTCTTTACATCTGGTTTTTCAGTCTTTGAAACATATAGTGAATCATCGGCTTCTGAAAAGAAAGCAGTTCATTCTAGAAATAGTGGGTGGGCAGCTGCCGTGAGGAAAGTTGTTACTGGTGGCTCAATGAGGAGATTTCATGAGCGTGTACTAGGGTCGAGCAGGACTGACATTTCGAGCTCTGATGGTGATATATGGCTTCTAGGTGTCTGCTATAAACTTTCACTGCATGAATCAACTAGAGATGTAGATACTAGTAATGGGTTTGCTGCATTTGAGGAAGATTTCTCCTCAAAAATCTTAATAACATATCGGAAAGGTCTGTTGAATGTATACTGCCCTTTTTGGGATGTATTCAGATGATAGATATTAGACTAACAAATTTTAATATACGTACTTATCTATAGGTTTTAATGCTATTGGAGATTCAAAGTATACTAGTGATGTTAATTGGGGTTGTATGCTTCGAAGCAGTCAGATGCTTGTTGCTCAGGTATTATGTCTTCGATTCAATGATTCGTTTTGACTGTCACATGATACCTTACTATAATCTCTCTCTCTCTCTCTCTCTCTCTCTTGCCTTTCCTTTCAAAATAAAGCTACTAATGTGGCTTCCTTGTGTACAGGCATTACTTTTTCATAAATTAGGTAGATCATGGAGAAAAACTATAGACAAGGTCAGGTGATTGATATGCAATGTGTTGTTTCGATGATTAGACTGTTGTTCTTTTTTCTCTACCTCTCTTTTCTTCTTTTTGTTTTGACATCTTTATAGGTTTTGCCTTGTCTTGAGATATAATGTCATTTGGTTAACTCATTATTGTATTTTTTTAATCTGCAGCCACTGGATAAAGAATATATTGACATCTTGCAACTTTTTGGTGATTCAGAGGCTTCTGGTTTTTCTATCCACAATCTTCTTCAAGCTGGTAAAGGTTATGGCCTAGCTGTTGGGTCATGGGTGGGCCCATATGCCATGTGTCGCACATGGGAAGTTCTAGCCCGTAATCAGAGGGAGACAAATGACCTTGGAGAACAGCCACTTCCAATGGCTATTTATGTCGTTTCTGGAGATGAAGATGGGGAGCGTGGTGGAGCACCAGTTGTCTGCATTGAAGATGCCTCCAAACGCTGTTCTGAGTTTTCAAGGGGCCTAGCTGCTTGGACACCACTACTTTTATTGGTTCCTTTGGTTCTTGGACTTGATAAAGTCAATCCGAGGTGTGTTAAATTTTCACAGTTCTTGGCCTTATTACTTTTTCCCACCCTATTTGGATTCTATTATAAATATTAGAATTGGCAATCCGTAAAGAAAGAGCTTTCTTTATCTTAATTATCAAATCAAATAAGCCAATAAAAAACATAGAACTTTGGATAACATTTTACTTTGCATAACATTGAAATTGTCCAAAGCTACAATATTTCCTCGCACCCTTTTGTTATACTTTCAATTCCACCTGTCATTGACGTTGAATCACACAGATAGAGACTCCCCAATGGGTAAACTTGTATGTTGTTAATAACCATCATCAACCTTGCAGAAAAACAACTGTTGGGTTCAAACTTGAAGCATATCTGCAGAGTGATTTAACATGATTTATGGTTTCTCTACCTTTTGTCTAATGAGTTAGTACTTGGTAGAGATAATAATTAGGTGTACTAGGTGTAGGTAGTCTCATATTTATAGGTCGTTGGCTATGAGCTAAGTGATTAGCACATGAAGTTTTTAAAATTAAACTTGAAAGCTGTTCAATGAAAACATTAGTGCAATGACTAATCAGTTGCATCTATAAACTATTATCAGGTATATTCCATTATTGCAGTCAACCTTTAAATTTCCCCAGAGCCTTGGCATCTTGGGTGGAAAACCAGGTGCTTCAACATACATTATTGGTGTTCAGAATGAAAAAGCATTCTACCTTGATCCACATGATGTTCAGCCGGTATGGAAATATCAACAAAATTATTACTACTTAATCACCTTATTATACTATTGAGATTGTGAAACTTGTACTCATATGGGTTATATATTAATTAACTTACTGAATTGGTCAATGAGGGTTGGCTCAACTGGTAGGATCGAACAATATTGACAAAAATGTCTTGAGTTCGATTCCTGCTAGTGGACATTTATTGGTAGGTCATCTGTAAGTACCATTGTAAGCCCTCACTAAGGCTTGTGACATGCCCTAATCTTGGAATGGGGCAACTTCCCCTCCCCATGGTTTTAAATTGCGGTTGCAATATTGCAGTTTTTGTGGTTTCCGCAATTGCATCGCGATCGCAATTGTGGCCGCATCAGCCACATTTTTCTGCAATTCTTCGCAATTGCGATAAACGCGACATAACCGCAACTGCGACCACAACCGCCTAAACTTTTTGTTACCACCAAAAAAAAAAAAAAACTTACTGGATGTATAATTTATAGGTATGCTATGCCCCATCTTGATTTTCATTCTTGATTTAGTATAATTGTAGATCACAAGTCTTCAACTGGCCTACGAAGTTGCTTTTTGGAGGAAACAGGAAACTTAAAAAGAAAAACCAAGAAATTATTCTGGTTCTGTTCTCAACAATTGCATGCGATTGAAACTTGATTTGGTAAAATATAATAACTATTTGCAAAGATTTTATTGATGAAATCAGGACAAATATTTGTTCAGTTTAGGATTGCTTTGCAGATAGTAACGTAGTATTGATTCTTTGAAGCTTTGTGTATATGACCAATCAACTATGCTAAATCAGAAATGGTAAACAATTTGTTAGGAATTTCTCATCACAAACGAAACTGGATCAGCATTTGATTCCTTCACATGACCTTTTACAATAATCTTACTTTTTGGCTTGGTTGGTGGATAAAGCACAATGGTTCAGGAGCGGAATGATTTCCATTGATCACTTGTGCTTGTTTTGAATTGGAGGCTGCAAGATTTCACATGATTCTGGCAATTCATGTCACTTGGGTTTAATATGATTTTGAAAATATGTTGCAACAGATTTGGATTTATTTTCTTAGAACCCTGGACCAAGAGTCTTTTCAACACTTTGAGTTGCAAGTTACTACTCATGTTAGATTTTTTGTACTTGAAATATATTTTGTGATTGTTGTGACTCAAATAATAGGGAGGTTATATTACCTTCAATCTAATTCTCTAAGGAGTTCTTGTGCTTTTAACAGTTGGCATAAATATGCTTTTATGTTACTTATATTATGATTTTTGTTTTACTTTTTTTATGTATTAATTACTATTTTGTATGAATTATCTTATTTAAATTGTTTATGATTATATTCAGTATTTTCCATACTTTACATAATTTTTTGTAGCTCAATTACAAAGCTAAGTATTATTTATTAACAAATCTGACAATTCCTGATTCAAAATATTACCTTCATGTTTCTGTTCATTATTCGAATCATGATTTGACAACCATGCTTATTGATTTCTGCTAACATAAATCTATTAAACATTCAGAGCCCAGCTTACATTATTCCACTAGCTTGGACAGTTACATGGATCATTGATAAATTGGGCTTTATCAAAAACCAAATTTTCATTAAAATCAATTAGAGCTAGGTCTTTTTTAACAGTTTTCCTGAAGTTTTCTTATGTCTTCTTCTACTCTTCAATTGGACTATCTTCCATTTGATCCACTTTCTTCACTGTCTCTATTGGCCTTCTTTTCACATGACCAAATCACCTTTAGGCAGTCTTCGTCATCTTCTTGATAGGTGCTATATACATTTATTCTTAATCTTATCTTTTCTTGTATGTCTACACATCCACTTAGCATTCTTATCTTTGCTGCACTTATTTTTTCTGGTCTTGTTGGCACTTCATTCTCAACATTGACTACCATAGAGCATTGTTTGTCTTATAACTCTACAGTAGAATTATCTCGTATGCTTGCAAATACATGTATATAAATTTAGAAAGCAATGGCTTTCATGGAAAGTTTTACAGGATTACAAGCATGTGTGATTTGTTATCTCTTGTCATATGCGACGTGCCTGTCTAAATTTTTGAAATTTTCCTTTTTATTTATATATTTGTCTGTAATAAAGTGCTTTATATATTCTAAGTTATATATATCCTTGTATATTTGTCTTGGCAAATGTCTAATTTGCTACATACATGACGTGCTTACAGTTGGTATAGAATTGAAAAATAATATGCCTTGTCCTTTTAAGTTTTGCAAAATTTTGTTTCTTTGAGATCATAGAGTAGAACATTAATTTTGAAGTTCTCTCTACGGATGAAAATTAAATTGAAGGGAAAATCTTGTCGCAACAGTAACTTTGTCAAATCATGATTTTGAATTCTTAAATGTGTAGCCGGGAATGTGGTCTCAAATTTGAGATTAGAGATTGTTGACTAGAATGCAGGAAGAGGCTAATAGAATTCTGTTAATGATATATGTATGTAACATATTTGGGGAATAAGATCAGCAGAGCTTGAGATGATTTATGGTGTATACAGGAAAACCTTACAATATAAGGCTATACGTACCAATCTTGAGTGCCAAAAATAGAAATATGAACTGTCCATCCCTAAAAGGAAAAGAAAAAAAGAAAAGGAAAGAAATGGGAACAAAACAGATCAATGATGACCTAGTTGGGAGGAATGTAATCTCAGTTGGTTTTCTCACTGTTTATACATAATTTCAATTATACAGCGTTTAGGCTGTTGTTGGGTTGGTGAAGCATTCATAACTCAGTATGTCTTAAATGGTTGTTTTCAGGTTGTTAATGTCAATGGGGACAATCAAGAGGCTAATACTTCGTCATACCATTGCAAGTAGGCTTTCTACCAGTACTGATTTCTTTAATGTTTTTAACTGCAACTTATTTGTTCATTCTTCTTTGTCTAAATTTTTAAAATTTTTACCAGCATTATCAGGCACATACCCCTAGATTCAATTGACCCATCCTTGGCTATTGGATTTTACTGCCGGGACAAAGGTTTGCTGGTTACTTTGGCTTAATTTCATGAGTTCAATAATTGTGGCTAATAGCTAAGCTTTCGGTTGACCCTCATCTCCTTGTTAATGGTGGCTGCCAGATGATCTTGATGATTTCTGTTCCCGGGCTTCCAAGCTTGCAGAAGAGTCGAATGGTGCACCGTTATTCACTGTAGCTCAGTCTCGGAGAATGCAAGTTACCAGTAATGATGTGTTAGGTGACAATACTGGATTCCAAGAGGATGATTCCCTTGGTTTGGACCTTGTCAATGATGCAAGTACCCATGAGGATGACTGGCAACTCCTATAATTGCCAAACTATGAGGTGGATTCAAAGTATGGGGTCAAAAATTTGTTGCTTGATTCTCAATTTCTCATGAGCCTAAGTGCCACTGCGAGTTTGGTTGATGCCTGCGTGGCACTCCCACTCTTCAGACACTGTTGAATAGGCTTGTAGAAAGTAATTTAAACTCATTATGATTCTTTGGCTTAAATTGTCCATTTGTTCATATAGCTAATCAGGTATTTGTTGTACATTACACGGCTAGTTCGTTCATATTTGTTGCCTGTGCCCTTTTATTGGCTACAAACTTGCAGTGGATAATACTTTTGGACTATCAAATAAATGGGAGAAAGTAGTCCGCAATAATGTTATATATACATACTTATACATACATCATTTCACATTTGCATAGTTTTCATAATCTAATTAATGTTGGTCTCATCTTATTTTTTTTGTATATTTACACTTTGATTTTGTTACTTATCCCTGATGTGAAGGGATGTGTTTCTAGTGATGTGTAAGAAGCTTTATTCAAGTACTTCATGTTGAGATATAATGTTTTCTTAAAATGGTTGGTGTAAATGAAAAACTGATTCTTCTAATACAATTCGCATTAAAATCTCCATGCATTGTAGTGTTGTGGTTGAATTGGCAACTTCATGATAATGATATGGATGACATGTCAATACTGAATTATTGATATTGTCATATATTGGAAGTGTACGCATAAAGACTTGGGCTCAGTTGAATCTAAAAGTACCAAAAATACTAAATTTAAGAAATGTACAATGAATCGAAGTACTTTGTTTTTAAGGCTGAGGTTTAATTTTGGTATATATACAGCCTCCTGAATGGTGCTAGAATAATTTTTGTAGGTAAATACATCTAGCGGATGTGGGTTGGTTTACTTGATTGAGTTTGTAAATATCAAAGCACTTTGTTTTAGAAAAATGTTCAATTAACACCCATTTTTTAATATTAAAATGTGTATTTTTCGTGTTTTATTAACTAAAAAGAAATTGATGTAAAGATGATGTAATAAAAATGGTGTAAAAATTATGGTTGGTTGTTTTAATGTTTAGGTTTGATTGCAGCCACTATCATCAATTTAGTACGAAGTAACTATCACCTTTAACCTTTTTAAACAAAATATAAATAGTTATAGTTGTACAAAAGAAGCAATTAACATAATATCAATTGTCATCATTCTTTTTAATTCCCTCTCTATATCTCACCCTCATTTTTCTTTATTAAAATCAATGGTGCTGATAACAACGTCGTCAATCCAACAACATAAAGCCTACAACCTAATCCAATGATCAAATGAAAACACAGGCTGCACATCACTCAATCCAACCCGATCAATCTGACCCAACTCAACTTTGTATTTTTAGATTGGTTCAAGTCGTCGAGTCAAATCCAATTAACTCGATCAATAGTTGGTTCAGGTGACGGGTTCACAAATGCAACCTATGAACTCGACCCGACTACTCGATGACCCGAAATTAAACATTATCGTTTTGTCCCAACATTTTACATAGAAAAACTTTAGTTCACTTTCATTTTCATTATTCCTCTTCCTTCAATTTTCTGATTTCCAATTCCTCTTCCACCACGTTCTTGAACTAAACCCTAGCCCCCCTCCTTGCCACCTTCATTTGCGCCACCACGCCACTAGCAACTCCGACCACCACATCACTACCTTCCTCTGTTACCACCACAACCCACCAACCCATCAAACTTCCACCACTGTTGGACCAACCCCGTTATGCCACAAGTCATATCCATGCCGACGTCTCTGCACACGAACCACCACCTATGGATACGACCCAGCCACCCTGAGCTTTAACTCAAGCTACGCTATCGCCTAGATCTGCCACTTCTCTCACCCAGATCTGCTACCCAACCACCAGATCCATGAGCCAACCAACCCAGATCCGACTGCTACGCTGCCGTACCGGAGCACCGTGACAAGATCTGCACCAGCCATCAACCATTGTTGCCTTGTCTGCCTCCACCCAAACCTCTCGTCTTTAAACCGCAAAATGAAACAGAAAAGAAAAAATGGAGTTTGAGGTGCCAACTAAGCAACAATGGCAGGGATGAAGGACAATGGCGCTTAGATCAAGGTTAGCTCGCGGTGGCTCCGACGTGTGGTGGTTGTCCGGCCCGTGGACTACGTGGCGGGATGGACGATTCTGGTCCGTTCTCACAGATCTGGTAGCTTACGAATGTGGTCCTGGCATGGGTTTGAGGCAGATCAAGGTGTGGGTTGGTTAAAATTCTATTCAATATTTTATTACTTAACAACTCGATTACCCGATCTGAACCAACCTGATTGTTACCCGATCCGAACTAACCCGATTACAATTGGGTTGGTTTGGTTCGGGTTACCAGGAAAAAAAAATTTCAAACTCGATCCAACCTAACCCGACCTCAATTAATTGGTTTAGATTTTATTTTCCCTAAACTCAACCTAACCTGACCCGTGTGTAGCCCTAACAAACAGCTCAAGTCGATAGGACAAGACCCAAGTGCATATTGAGGAGGTTGATTACGTACACACATGACTAGTTGAGCGCGAGAACGAAAGTGTTGTTAGTATGGTGAGCTATTAGAGAGTTTGTTGTGCATCACGCTAGAGCATCAAGTGTTAATTCCTATAACCTAGAATGATCTCTAATGTATATGACATCTATAAATGTACATGTGAAATTTTTTTTTTTTGGAAAATTCTCTCCTTCTTTGCAGGTGCCTTGCCTCAAATATACATTCTTTTCCTATCATTTTGGTCCTTTCATTTTGAACTCCCTTGGCTGCTGGTACCAAATCCAAAACCACTAGCCAAGAGAAGCTTGAAGAAGTCATAACCAACTTGGCAATCTCCCACGCCTCCTTAAAACAGCGTGTTGAGGAGGTAATCACCAGGGACAAATCTACATGAATGGGAGTGGGGACACATGCCCCCACTCAGCTTTGGAATTTTTTTATTACTCATGATAGTTATTTATCATTCTTATTATTTCATATTTTTAATTTTGCCTCCATAAGATAGATAAATGTATAAATTTACAATGAAAGAAGTTAAAATCTATCTAACATGATCATTTATACATAATAGAGTTGGAAATATGTGATAGTATTGATAATAAAAAGATCATTCAACATCAAAGGAATAATTGTAAATTGATTTTTCATCATTTTAAATTAATATATTTTTTCATTAGAAATTTTTTTTATATCTATGTGTTGTCTTTGCCCCCACTACTTAAAATTTCTGAATCCGTCATTGGTAATCACAAACTTGATTCTCTTGAAGCCATATCCACATTCACTAGGACCACCACCACACCCCCCACTCTACACTCCACTTCCTCAATTCACTATCATGGGCTACCTTCACGCTTGATGTTCCCAGATTTGTTTTTTCAAGCCATTAAATAATAAATAACTTTGTTGGGATGGTCTAAATTATAGAAAATGCTTGTTGTACAATTGTAAGAATCATATCTCTTCACATTAAAAGTAGGTGATAGAGTCAAAGTATAAGTATGCAAAAAAATGAGGTAGGTTTATAATCAAATATTTAAAACATTGCAAATATGATGTAATATGTGGATAGCATTATTCCTAAATCAACAATGCTAGACACACACTTACACACACATCATATTACATTTGTACTATAATTGGGCTCACTTTATTTTTTACATATCTACATTCTGATTCTGCTAAATAAGATGTGAGAAAGATGAACTGCTGTTAATATAGACTCGAGTTCATGATAAATCCTCAATGTGATAGCATATCCATCATCATATTCATAATATACACATATTTATATTCATAATATGATGCTACATATAGGGTTTATAGTGAATTCAAGTCTATATTAATACTACTTGAGAGAGATGTGTGTGAATGATAATGATTTCTTCCTAAATCTATACACGATACACATACAAACCTATGTTTTCCACTATGCCTACATTGTTTAAAAACACGTGTCATCGACAAAGGGAGTAGATAGTTGATACATTGGAAAAGGGGTTTTGTTGTCATGAAGCTGGCGTGTGCGTGTGGGAACCAGACTCATCAATCGGTTGAACAGTGGTAGGAGCGAGGTCTATAAACCAGTAGTCCATACGCCTACTCCACTAAGTGATTCATACTTCTCTTCTCCTATTCTATCGTCTACAAACCAGTAGCCCATATGCCTATTCTTTTGTGCAAGATGGTTGCAGAATGTAACAGGGATAAGTATGGGCTCTGTGTATGATTAGGGATTTGAGTGGTTGATTTGAGTGTATTTTTTCCTTATTTTCAGAGTATTGAAATGATATGAGCGGTTAGGTTAATTGGAGCTCTAGTAGTAATTGGATTTTCCCTCCCATTTTTACCCTTTTGAAATTTAAATTATGACTCTCTGATCCTTATTTATAGGGTTACTATTACATTCTTCAATTGTTCATTACTGACCCTAAAACATCTTCACTTATTCATTTCCATTCCCTACTCTTATTGTGTAAATCTCTTATTGGGTGCTATTACCTATTACGTATGGCTCCACTGTCTGATGCCTTGAGCAAAGTTGTTCCTAAAAGACAGACTTGGAGGATTACAGTGAGGATTTTGAGGCTTTAGAAGGTGCCTACATTCAACAACTCCAAACTTCCAAACTCCATTGAGATGCTGTTGTTGGATGAGTTTGTAAGAAAATCATATTCATCTTTTATTCATATTGCTTTTGTTCGATTCTATTTTTTTTTCCAATTCTTTCCAATGGTGGTTTTGCTATTAGGGTGGTAAGATTCATATTGCTTTTGTTCAAATGTTCATCCTGTGCTAAATTTGATTTCTGATTCTATTTTTTTTTTATCTTTCCAATGGTGGTTTTGCTATTAGGGTGTTAAGATTCAAGCAAGTGTGAGAAAAACTTTGGTCTATAAGTACTTGGATGTCCTTATAGATGGCAGTGTTTATAAGATGTGCTACTTCATTGCGATTCCAAATGTTGGAGCCTATCGTCCTACAAATCATGAATTTCGTCTTATTTTTCAGTTTAGGACTACTATTGCTCCTTCTAAATTTGTGATTACTCACACAATATGGGTTGTCATTTGTGCCATTTGGTGATATATTGGGAAATGAAGGAGATTCTGACTTCCTTATTTGTCTAACTTTTCTCAAGTTATTCTTTTATTTTCCCATTTATTTTTGTTTTCTTCAAATTTGGTTGTTTACTTACAAATTCTACTTTTTATAGATGTCATGGGTCTGTTGGTGGGCACTTCTAGCCAAAAGGAATATGACCGAGATGGAAAGCCAACTAAAATAGTTGTTATAGAGCTTTCTAACTGCAAGTTCGTGCTCATTTTCCCAATATATGGCCTTCCACATACTTTTTTAAATTCGTTCATTTTCTGTACATCTTTCTTTATCCTTCTTTATTCACTTTTCACTTGTGAATAATATGTTTCCTTCTTTTTACAATCTCAAGCTTGAGTGTGCTTTGTTTGCTGAATATGTGGATTAGATGAATGTTTTTCTAGCAAAAGGTAATGTTGACCTTCCCGTTGTTGTCATCTAGCTTGCTAAAGTGAAGCTTTTCAAAGGTAATCATTTGTGGTTTTATTTTTTTTATTGTTGCTGCTATTTCTTTTTGTTCATTCTGACATCCACAAGTGTTATTACTTTATTTCTTTTTTCTTTTTTCCCTATATTTTCTTTATGTAGTTCACTAATGTTTTTGTTCATTTATTCATCTTTTTTTACTAAGGAAAAATTGTTATCCAAAATATCATGCAAGCATCCAAAATAATGTTCAATACTCCTATTGTTGAAGTCATTGCTTTAAGAAAGAGGTGCATTTTGTGTTTGAAGTTATTGTATAAAAAGTTATTGTGTATAGATTCAGTTATTGAGTTAATTAGTTCTGTCAAAATTCTATTTAGCTGATATGTCTTTGCTATTTTTGCTAATAGACTTGCTGAAGATAGCCTAATCGGGTCTCAAACATTAGTTGTTATTCCTGATATCCAAACGACTTCCATGGAAGATGACGTCATGAAACTTCATGAAAAGAAGTCTATAAATTAGATCACTGAGTGTAAAAAGGTTTGGTGGCATATTTAAATATAGTTATTAAATTTGACTCTAATGTATTGTTAGATAAATTTGGTTTACAGTTATAAGCATAAATTGAATAAATGATATCTATTAACTACAACTCTTTGCCTAAATATATTTTTGAAACTTTTTTCATTATCATTCAAGTTACACTTAAATCTATTATTATTTGATTTTTATTGGAAGGGAGAATTCTTTATAGTTTTGGCAACTGTGAAGGCAATTGTGAAGGATACTGATTGGTGGTATAGTGCCTACAGATGCCAAATGTTTGTTTCTCCAGACTCTGTATGTACTATTGTGAGGTATGCCTTTGTCATGTGGTCTCTGTGACACCAAGGTACATCTCCCTACGTTCATCATGTCATTGGTTTTCTAATTTGCTTTTACAACGACCAATGGTATTTATATAAAGTTTTTTTTACTAATAACAAAGGTATCAAATAAAGATGAAGGTTTATGATGGAACTGGTACTGCTATCTTCATGCTTTTTGACCATGATGCACAAACTTTACTGGAGATACCATGTGCTCAATTGTTGCCTGAGTGTAACAAGGTTTTATTTTAGTTTTCAAAAGTATCATCTCAGATATCAAATCGAAACTATCATTTTAATTACTTTAAGTCTTTATTATAATTTCGACTTTACTAAAGCTAGAGAATGTACATGAACAAATTCATATTATATATATAAAAAAATAATGCTCGACCGTTTTTAAAAAAAATCAGAAGATGGTCAAAAGAAGGTAATTCATTAAGTCATATAATTGTTTACATCAAATAAAGTTAAATGCTTTATATCAATGGTACAAACTATTTGTGACATCAAATCAAAATTATCATTTCGATATAAAATCAAAATTACTATTTCCGACATACTTGAAGTCATTACTTCTGATATGGAATCGAAAGTACAATTTCTAATACCAAATCGAAACTATCATTCCGATTACTTCTAACCTTTATTACAATTTCGACTCTAATAAAGTTAGAGAATGTGCATGAATAAATTCATATTATATAAAAAAAATCAAACAATGCTTGATTGTTTTTTTAAAAAAAACTTAGAAGATAGTCAAAAGAAGGTTATTCATTAAGTCATACAATAGTTTATATCATATAAAGTGAAATGTTTTATATCAATAACACAAACTATTTCTGACATAAAATCGAACTCATCATTTCTATATAATATTGAAATTACTATATCTGAGATACTTGAAGTCATCACTTCAGATACGGAATCAAAATTACCATTTCTAATAGCAAATTGAAACTATCATTTTGATAACTTCAAGTCTTTATTACAATTTTGACTCTAATAAAGCTAGAGAATGTGCATGAACAAATTCATATTATATAAAAAAATTCAAACAATGCTTGACTGTTATAAAAAAAAAAGTCTGAAGATGCTCAAAAGAAGGTCATTCACTAAGTCATATAATTATTTACATTCATATAAAGTGAAATTCTTTATATCAATGGCACATACTATTTCTAACATCAAATCGAAATCATCATTTTGATATAAAATCGAAATTACTATATCTGACATACTCAAAGTCATCACTTTTAGATATGGAATCGAAAGTACCATTTCTGATAGCAAATCGAAACTATCATTTCGATAACTTCAAGTCTTTATTACAATTTTCGACTCTAATAAAGCTAGAGAATGTGCATGAACAAATTCATATTATATATAAAAAATTTAAATAATGGTTGTCTGTTATAAAAAAAAAACTCAAAAGATGGTTCAAAGAATGTCATTCATTAAGTCATATAATTGTTTACATCATATAAAGTGAAATGCTTTATATCAATGGCATACTCTATTTCTGACATCAAATTGAAATCATCATTTCGATGTAAAATCGACATTACTATTTCTGTTATACTTGACGTTATCACTTCTGATATGGAATCAATTTAACTTACCTCAATTTCTCATATTTGACCATGGTTTACTTTTTTTACACCACCTATGTTTGTTTTACAATTGGGAGGTAGTTGTTATTTGCCACATATTATTTCTACCTTTGTTGGGCAGAAAATGCTTTTTAAGGTTCAGACAAAATCGACCTCATCTTCTCATTATGATGGCTCAATATGTGTAAGGAGGGTATGTAATGATGAACATATATTGAGTATGTTTATGCTTGAAGGCGCTGACAACACCTATATAAAGGTCTATATCTCAGCTTATTTTTTAGCAGGATTATGTACCTGTTTTCCACTCTGGTCAATTATGTTGTTTTTTCTTTTTAAGATACTAAAATTTCGGTTCTTACTATTAGTTGCTTTGTGTTGTCTTTTGTTTTTGGTTGGTATTGCTAATTCGGCAACCTTGGGAATTTTTGTTGTGATTAATTTCTTCAATAATTTCGTTTGTTTGTTGTTATTGTTGCTCATCGTCTAACATGAGATTCTTTAATTTTTGAAGTCCATTTTCAATCCACCTTTCCCAAACACTTTCAATCTTGGAGATGATCTGCCAGATGTCAAAACCATTGTTAATCAGGTAGAATATAATTCTCAATTGTTTCTTATATTAATGTTTCTTAGATTATTTATTTACAATGATTATTTTTAATAACAAAAAGATAAAAAATGTGAGATAAATATATTGCTATATTTTTTCAATTGTTATCATTGATATATCTATTTTTAACTTATTTGTGCAGCCATTTGTTTCTCAAGTGATTGTGAGCCCTATTCCATTGGTATCTGATAGTAGCTTTTTTGGGGTTAAGGCAACCCCTACAAAAAGGAAACTCTATGGCACCATCGAGGCAAACAAAGATGGGATTGCTGGTCCTCCACTGAAGGCTATCAAGATTGAAGAGAATTGACCCCTATGTTGGGGAATATGTTCATAGTTGGACTTAGGATGTTGCAAGTTTTTTTTTTTTTTTTGGGTCTCTTCTTTTGATCCTGCATATAATGGTACCTACTAGGGTGTGGATAGTGACTGCTGATTGGGTGCTTCCACAGATCATACCTTTTTTTTTGCCTTTTGGATTTTTTGTGGGTGAACTGTACATGGTTAAATAAATTCGAAAAATAGTCAAATATTCACTCATTTTGGATTAGTATAGTTACTTTGTAAATATGGTGAATGTAAGTAACAAAAATGTTTGATAATAAAATACCAGCCTGTTTAATCAGTTTCTCTATAGAAATAAAATAATGCTTTACTGTTTTAAAAAAAAATCTTAGAAGATGGTCAAATTAAGATGGTCATTCCTTAAGTCATATAATTGTTTATATCAAATAAAGTAAAATGCTTTATATCAATAGCACAAACTATTTCTGACATCAAATCAAAATCATCATTTTGATGTAAACTCGAAATTACTGTTACTAACATACTCTAAGTTATCACTTCTGATGTGGAATCAAAAGTACGATTTCTAATAGCAAATTGAAACTATCATTTCTATAACTTTCAAGTCTTTATTACAATTTCAACTCTAATAAAGCTAAAGAATGTACCTGAGCAAATTCATATTATATATAAAAAATCAAACAATGTTTGATTGTTTAAAAAATAATAATTAGAAGATAGTCAAAAGAAAGTTATTCATTAAGTCATATAATTGTTTACATCATATAAAGTAAAATGCTTTATATCAATGGCACAAACTATTTGACATCAAATCAAAATCATTATTTTGATATAAAATCAAAATTACTGTGATGTGTTACTCGAAGTCACCACTTCATATATGGAATTGAAAGTACAATTTATGATATCAAATCGAAACTATCATTTCGATTACTTCAAGTCTTTATTATAATTTCGACTCTAATAAATCTAGAGAATGTACATGAACAAATTCATATTATATTAAAAAAAACTCAAACAATGCTCCACTGTTCTAAAAAAAACTCAGAAGATGGTCAAAAGATGGGCATTCATAAGTCATATAATTGTTTACATCATACAAAATGAAATGCTTTATATCAATAATACAAACTTTCTAACATCAAATCAAAATCATCATTTCGATGTAAAATCCAAATTACTATTTCTGAATACTCAAAGTCATCACTCCAAATATGGAATCGAAAGTACAATTTCTAATATCAAATCAAAAATATCATTTCGATTACTTCAAGTCTTTATTACAATTTTGACTTTAATAAAGCTAGAGAATGTACATGAACAAATCTATATTATATAAAAAAATCAAACAATGTTTGATTGTTTTAAAAAAAAACTTAGAAGATGGTCAAAAGAAAGTTGTTCATTAAGTAATATAATTATTGTCACGCATATAAGAAATTAGCTATCTTTTTGAACGGTGAATGAATACTAATTTTTGTGGATTTGAATTTTCTTATATCATTTTTTTTTCTTTTATATGATCATATGGAGTATTGAGATAGATGAAAAAAAATATTTGCGATGTCCAATTAAAATTTGTGAACTTTTTTTTTCATATCTTTTTTTTTTAACTCTTTCTACTTCTCATAACAACATAAGAAGAAAAATGACATAAGAGGATCTATATCTTATATTACTAATATACCATTATCAAATTTTTTGATTCTTGCACTATAAGATTTAACATAAAAAACACTCCCATTTATATGAAAGGAATTTAATATTTTTAATAGCCAGTAACATGAAACAAATTGGTATACATTTAATAGTTCTTTAGTCAAACAAGCAACCCAAATGACTATCAAATTCACGTAACTATTGAGTCTATATGCTATCAAAGGGTAGTAAGGGTACTTTTTGAAGTTTATATACTACTGATCTATCAAATTTAATCCAGTTATGTATTATCTGTGTCAAACACTTTCCAATATCATCCAAAAGATTGACTTGTATAGTTAATTGGTGGCATTATTGGCTTCCAAAAGTCATTGTTGTATTAACACCTCTTTTGGCTTGTGAAAGTGAACATATTTAGAAACACCAACTTTGTGTGTCAGGCGATTTTTGAGGTTGAAAACTAAGGAGAAACGTCATGAATATTCAAAGAACCATTGATGCTAGACAAGCACGAGTAGAGAGGAAAAGTCATATTGATCGTAAGGGTAAAAGAAAAGCTCATCCTGCTGAAGGCATGTATCTTACTAATGCTTTATAATGTTTTCACCTATTACTACCAGTCATATGACTAGCATTAATTTCATATGGTATACTTAACAAAATATACTCAACTGATAACTTCTTGAACCACATAAGTTTGTCCACGTGTGATGAAAATGAGGATAATATCAGTTGGTTTTCTATTTTGCATCCAACTCGAATTCGACAAAGTGAGTTGCTCCTTGAAATTGGATTTCCAATTGTGTACTTTTATATTCCCCCATTTGTTTTTATATAGATCCAAAGTAATGAAAATGTTTTGTCTATGTGTACTGAGACAGGGGAATGTTCTATGTGAGATCAATGGTATTGAACCTGAAATTACTCCACCATGTTCTTCCTCAAGTTTTATACTTGGTGGATTTAGTTGTTTTCAGATATTTGTAAAGCTATTTTATATATATTTAACACCTTTCATGTGACTTTTTATGTTTTATTACTCTTTTCTATTAATTTTTCTCCAGTTGAATCATGACCTGGTACTCCCAAATAGCTTTGAAAAGTTATATTTGTTCATCAAATGCCATATTTGTCAGATATCAAAACTTGATTTAAATAAAAGTTTTTTACGGAATTGATATGTCTTTAAGTATCTTAACCTTCTATTTTGTGGGTCCTACTTACTTTATTTTCCACATGATTTTTCAATTTCAATGAAATAAGATTTACTTTGTCTTCAAAATAAATTGTCATTTTCCTTTTACTGATTGTTATGTTGAAAATATTTTAGTAGGTCATGATGCAATTGCTAAAGGGATAGAAGATGCCACCAATTGTTATAATGTTGGTGAGATATTAATTATAATTCTCTTCATCATTGTTGTGATTCCTTACATTTTAATTTCTTTGCTTTTGCCATGTGTTTATAGCATTATAATGAGAAATTGACATAAGTTTTAATTTTAGTGTGGTTTGTAAACAAATTTGACTTTGTCTTACAATTTTTATCTACTTTTTTAATGGACTATAACTATAGAGTTCTATATTGATTCCCTTCCTAACTCAGTTAGGCGAGGATGGCCAAGGAGAAAAATTACTAATGTTGGGTCTTATGAAGGTTAGTTACAATTCTAAGTTTATTTGAATTCAATTCAATATATGGTGTTGTAACTACAATTATTTTTAATCTATTATTTGTTTTCATTAGCTGTTAACTAATTTATTTTTACTTCCATAATCTATTTATATATCCATTTACTATGCGAGTCATGCATAGTAATATTATGTCATTTGTTTATTATGCACCTTTCATAATTTTTTTTTTTACTTTATATCAATTTCCTTCTTTTCTTTTTAACTCTTTTTTGCTTTTATTTTCATTTTTTTAATAGTCTCATCAAATTACTCTTTTGTTGGACTTGACCAAACCTTACTTATTCCTTCAACCTCTAACTTTTATACTTCAGATGGTCAATCGCAGTTTCAGCGTATTATTTCATGTTCTTAATCTTTTTTAAAATGTAGTAGATGCTTATTTACTATGTGTTAATGTCATTGTTTTAAGTTACCCTTTTGGTTTTTGGATGTAGATGTTACTTCATTATTTAATGAGTATGCCAACAGTCAATTCATTGACAATAGTGATGATCAAACCAATGTTATTTTAGAACATGAGTTATTTGCTGAAAGTGAAAACAAAGGTTAGTAAAGATATATCCTACTTGATAAAGGAAATTCTTTTTTCATGCTATTTTTGTTCACCCTCTTACTTATCAATTTTCCTCCTCTAACTGTAGTTCCCTTGGATTTTGGTTATTGTAATCATTGTTGCATGCAATGCGGTGCTTTGGTTTGGTATGAAGCACAATCAAAGAAATCAATCCATCCTGTGAACCCAGATTTTTCAATCTGTTCTATGAAAGGGAATGTGCAACTTCCACTACTAACTAGGCCTCCTAATTAGTTATGGAATTTATTCATGAATGTGGATTCTTGAAGTGCTCATTTTTTTGATAATGTTTGTCTCTACAATAATATGTTCTCATTTACTTCAATTGGAGGAAAGGTTGAGACTTCTTTGAATGATGGTAATGGTCCTCCGCAATTTATTCTTAGTGGACAAAACTACCATCGAATTGGATGTTTGCTTCCTATCAATGGACAAAAACCAAAGTTTGCTCAACTTTACATTTACGATACGCTTAATGAGTCATTAAATAGGATTCATCATTTCAGGTTTGTTCACGGAATTTATTATTATGTTTATCTCTTGGTCTAGGTATCTTATTCTTAAATTCATAATTCACAATTGCTTTCTTCTAACATATTATATTAACATTTTAGTTTTTAAAAGATAACATTCTCTCACGTTTGCACTCTAATATTTGTTTCTTATTGTTGCTTCCATTTTTATTACAGTGGAAATAATTCTACTTCTATTATTGACTCTACATTGGTTAATGACTTAATGGCTATGCTTGATAAACATAATGTACTAGCAAAAACTTTTAGAAGGTCAAGAGATTGTTTCCAATTAGATGAAACACAACATTTTTCTCTTAGATTACTTAGACATCGCACTCCCGATGCTAGGATGTATAATTTACCAACAATTGATGAAGAAGCTCTAATTATTGGTGATCTTAATTCATCAGACGTTGGTAGAGACATCATTTTACAATGTCGTGATGGCCATTTAGAGCGAATAAGTGAAACACACTCTTCTTATTTACCGCTTCAACACCCTCTTCTTATTTACCGCTTCAACACCCTTTGTTATTCTCATATGGTGAGGATGGTTATAAAGAAGATATTCCTATTCGAGAGGTGTTTTCTACTTCTAGTGTAAGAAAAAGGACCAGAGTGTCATTGAGAGAATTTGTTGCATAAAAACTTCATGAAAGGGAGATGGAACAAGGTGTAATTGGCATTGGCTAAAGCAATAGTTTTGATGATAACAAACAAGGACAAGAAATGGAAGTGCAATGATCAAGTTCCAAGAATCTTCAAGATTAGCTTATAGGACTTAGATCTTGTGTAAAGGTAAATGGGAATCACACTAAGCTCAAATATGTTTTCAAATCTTTAAAAATGGTTTTTACATGCTAAAATGCTCAACAAACAAGTTTTGAAAAGCTAGTCTTGGTGGTAGTTCAAATCCATGAAAAATAGTCAAGTTTGTATTTTGCAAAGCTGACCTTTGGTCACTCTCTTGATCATAACTTACAAACTATTTTGAGTTTTGTTCTGAAATTATTTCATATGAAAATAGACTTAAATATCTTTCTAATGACTGGTCATTTGTTTAAAACAGATGAGAAATGAAAAAGTTATGACTATTTAAAGTTAGCTTTGAAAACCAGAATGCCATAACCGAATATGGGATATGCATAACCGAATATGGCTTCTTTATATTTGATTATTTGGTATTTCTAAACGTAGCCACCTGTTTCTAAATGGCCATATTCGAATATGGAATAACTCATAACAAATTATGAGTGTTTCATAATAGGTTATGAATTCCTTCATATTCGAATATGAGTAAACCCATAATAGGTCATTTTGCAAACCAGAAACGTTGGAAAGCTTTCTTTCATGCCATAATCGATTATGGCTTTTGCCATAACAGATTATGGTCTGTTCTAGGACTCTTCCCCAACGGCTCTATTGAGCACTAAATGCCCTCCACAAGCCTCCAACGGCTTTTAAATGTCATGGGCTATAAATGGAAGTGTTTGGGCATTGCTTATAAGTTGGAGAACAATCTGAAAATCACTCTTGAGCATTAAATTCGTATTTCATCATCTCTTTCTCCAAAACTCTGTTTTGAGCTTCAAATTGTGATTCTTTGATACCCATAGAGTTTTAATTTGTATTATCCACTCTTTGAGAGAGTTTCTATCATTCAAACACTTTGTATAATCTGTAAAGAGGGTGAGGTATCCTTCTAGAGAAGAAAGGTGAGGTATCCTTTATTTGTAAAGAAGGTGAGGTATCCTTCAAAGGTTGTAAAGGGAGTGAGGTATCCCTCTAGTGAAAAGGGTGAGGTATCCCAAGGTTTGGTGAGTGCTCTATTGTGTAAAGGTTTTCAAGCACCCGTTCAAGCTTGAAGTTTAGTGAAAAATCTCGAGTGGTTTGCTTGAGGACTGGACGTAGGTCACAAGGGATAGCTGAACCAGGATAAATCCTTGTGTTTATTTTTCTCAACTCTATCTCTTTATATTTGTGCCTTAATTATATATGCTTGAGTTGAATTTGATATATAGCTTATTTGCTAGATTTATCCTATAGCCCAAGTGGTATTTGAGAAATCTCTATTAGTTATATTGTTGTTAAGCTTATTTCGCTGCAAGTGTTGATTGAAAGTTTCAAAATGCATAATTTCTCAAAGTTGCATTAAAATTTGTAATTACCCAATTCATCCCCCCTCTTGGGTAATGGTTGCCATGACTAACACAAGGCATAGTTCTAAGAAGTAAAAGACTATTTCAACAATTTATAGTTGATTGTTACTCAATGACTAAGTCTTAAAGATTGTCATATATAAGGGTAACTAACAAAATATCATATCATATTTTTTAAAAGGGTTAGAAGAAGCTGTTGATCATGGTGACATTAATCCAAGTTCATCTAGGGTTTGAGTAGTTTTGCCATTTTCTTTTACTGGTGGTCGTCGGTATATGTTTAATAATTGTCAAGATGTTATGGTAATTTCAAAGAGGTTTGGTTTTCTAGATTTGTTTATGACTATTACATGTAATCCTAGATGGCTTGAAATTGCTCAATTTCTTCATACACGAGCGATGTCAGCAGTTGAACGCCCAGATATTGCATGTAGGGTATTTCGCATGAAATTAGATGCATTGATGAATGATTTCAAAAAAGGCTTTTATTTTGGAAAGGTTGTTGCTGGTAAGACTTTCTTCCCAATTTAGTTATTGTTACCTTTGTTCTTCCAATTCTCTTTACATCAAGTAGACCAATAAATTTTTATGTTCTTATTAGGTTTGTACACCATTGAATTCCAAAAAAAAGGCTTACCACAGCCGCATATTTTGTTATGGTTGGATCAAGGTGATAAGTTGCATACTATTGAGTTAATTGATAAAGTCATATGTGTAGAGTTGCCTAATAAATGCAAATATCCAAAGTTGTATGATGTTGTTACTACATTTATGATACACGGCCCTTGTGGTCGTGGTATTAGTTATTCACCTTGCATGAAGAATAACAAGTGCTCAAAATTTTATCCTAAGAAGTTTGTTCAAAAAACCTCTTTCGATGAAGATGGCTATCCAATATACAAAAGAAGAGATCTGAGTGTAATAGTTATTAAAAAAGATGTTCACTTGGATAATATGAACATGGTTACAACCCAAAGTTATTAATGAAGTATCAAGCACATATTAGCTTGGAATTTTGCAACAAGTCAAACTCAATCAAGTATTTGTTTAAATATGTCAACAACGGTCCTGATCGTGTTACAGTTTCTATGTCCAAAGAATTATCGAATTTGACTCAAAGAGGAAGTTGGTGAGATTAAACAATATTATAATTGTCGTTATTTGTCTTCTTGTGAGTCAATTTGGTGGATTTTTGCATTTGATATCCATCATAGGTGGCCCTATGTTCAAAGGTTGACGTTCCATTTACCAAATCAACAAAATATAATTTTCCATGATGATGATAGGATTGATGAAGTTGTGGATAAAAATAAAGGCAAGAAAACTATGTTCCTTGCATGGATGGAGGCTAATCGTATGTTTAATGAGGGTCAAGACTTGACTTATGGTGAGTTCTCATAACAATTTGTTTATTGTGCTAATAGTCAACAATGGCAGTTGAGAAAAAAGGGGTTATCAATTGATAGGTTAAATTTCATACCTCCAAGACTTGGAGAGTTGTATTATTTGAGACTATTGTTGAATTTCCAGAAAGGTTGTACAAGCTACATCAGTATTAGAATTGCCGACAATGTAACACATCATTCTTTTTAGGATGCATGTCATGCTCTTGGATTATTAGCTGATGATAGAGAATTTGTGGATACAATAAAAGAAGCATCTGAGTTAGGATTTGGTCATTATGTTTGTCGGTTTTTTATTACTTTGTTGTTGTCAAACTCTATGAGTAACTCTTTGTTTGTCTGACACATTAGAGTTACTAGTAGGTGAGATTGTTTATGAAAGGTGAAAAATTTTGAACGAACCAAGTATTTAAGTTATTCTTACAAGTTTATTGATTAAAAAAAATTAAATTTCTCTTTACCTTTTAATAATTGTCTTTAAATTGATTATTCCATTTTTGTTTTAATCATGTTTTTTTGTTTGTTGCTCCATTATTATGGGTGGTTTTAATTTACCTAATTTTTGTTTTTAGATATTACAATTACACATGAAGAGTTGAAGTCATTATGCTTATTTGAGATTGACAAGTTGTTACGTTCAAATGCGAAATCTTTGAAGGATTTAAGTCCTCTACCATATCCTAATTTATCTGATGAAGGTCAGTGTGAAAACATTTTTTTTGGTTAATGAGTTATCTTACAACAAGGAAGAAATGATTGAAGAGCATAATAAATTGTTTCCCCAATTGACTGATGAGCAACATGTTGTTTATGACCAAGTTATTCAGGCTGTATGTAATGGAAATGTCAGATTTTATTTTGTTTATGGTCATGGTGGAACTGGTAAAACATTTGTTAGGAAAACACTCTCAAGTTGTCTTTGTTTTGAAGGAAAAAAATGTTTTGAATGTTGCTTCAAGTGGCATAGCATCCCTTCTCTTGCTTGGTGGTAGAACTACTCTCTCACACTTTGTTATTCCATTAGTTTTGACTGAAGATACTACATACAATATTAACCAAGGAAGTTTGAAAGCTGAGTTGTTGCCTCATACAAGTTTGATAATTTGGGATGAAGCTTCGATGGTTAATAGATGGGCATTTGAAGTAGTGGATAGAACTTTGCGTGATATCATGCGCTTTTCAAATGTCAATGGTTTCAACGAACCTTTCGATGGAAAAGTTGTTGTTTTAGGTGGGGACTTTTATTAACTATTACGTGTTATTCCTAAAGTAACAAAGGCTAATATTGTTATGTCTGCTATCAATTCCTCTAGATTATGGAGTTTTTGCAAAGTGCTGAAGCTAACTAAAAACATGCACTTACTCTCTGGCATTGATAATCCAAATCTTGAACAAATTGATGAGTTTAGAAAATGGATTCTTGATATTGATGATGGTAAATTTGGTGTTGAAAACAATGGTGAGTTTGATGTTGAAATTTCAAATGATGTTTTGCTTTTAAACTCTTCTAATTCTGTTGTAACTATTGTTGAATCGACATATCCTAACTTGGTTGCAAATTTGCATGATTTTTAATCTTTTGAAGACAAAGCTATACTTGTACCTACACTTGAGATTATAGATAAGGTCAATTCATATGTTCTTTCTTTGATACTTGGTGAAGAACAACAATATCTTAGTTGTGACTCGATTTGTAAATCAGATGAAGATATAAGTTTTGATCCTGAATGGTTAATCTCTGAATTCTTAAATGAGATTCAATGCTCTGACCTTCCTAACCATTGACTAATTTTGAAGAAGGGTGTTCTAATTATGTTAATGCGTAATATTGATCAGGCTTCGGGTCTCTGTAATGGAACAAGACTGATAGTTGTTGAGTTGGGTATTAATGTAATTGGTGCTAAGGTTGTCATTGGCAATAATATTAGAAATAAGGTATACATCCCTCGAATGAATTTAATTTTGTCTGATCCTGGAATACCATTCATAATTCAACGCATACAATTCTCATTATTTGTTTGTTTTGCCACGACCATCAATAAGAGTTAAGGCCAAACTCTTTCACATGTTAGTTTATATTTTCCAAAGCCTATTTTTTCATATGGTCAACTCTATATGGCAATATCTCGTGTTAAGTTTAGGTGTAAATTGGAAATTCTCATTTGCAATGATGAAGGTGAGCTTTGTCACATGACAAAGAATGTTGTTTTCAAAGAAATTTTTCAAAAAAATTGTATTTGAGTTGACATTATCTCACTTTGTAAATTGAATTTCTTTTATCATTTAGTCATGTATGGTATGGTTATTCTCATAACTAAAGTTATTGTCCTTTTATTTCATACTTTGGTTAGCCTATATCTTATACAAAATGTTATAAAAATATTCTGGTGATTTTTATATATACTGTTCTTCATTTTTGAAAAGTTATATAAAATAAGATTCTTATTAGTTGAAATTCTTTGGTATTAGTTGTTTCAAACATACTTTTAACAATTCAGATTATTCAAGTTAGATATAATTAACTTTATTATTTATCTTAATAAGATGTTTAAAGTTAAGTAATTCTACTTTTGTCTATCATTTTATATATTCTAAATCTATCAATTTAAATAATGTAATTTTCACAATTAAAAATGATTCATAATAGCTATAATTAAAAAATATTAATTATTAAATTGAAAAAAAAAAAACAAAATACACACAAAATATATTAAATGTACCCGTGCTTCTCCTTCGAGTATTTTCCATCACATACATATTTCTCTCATAAGCCATTCAAGTTGCTCAACATTTGAAACTAGCGAGTCTCCGACAACGATAGCTATTTTCTTTCTTTCGCCGTCCTGATTCAATCGTTATCAACAGTAAAAGGATCAAGGTACGCAACCTCTATACATTCTCTTCATAAGCAGATCTCACTGTCTCTCTCTCTCTCTCTCTCTCTCTTCCTGTGTTTGGATTCTGAGAAAATGTCCAAATCTTTCTGAGCTCATTGTTTTACAATGTAGCTCAATACATCACGTCTTGCTGAATTACTGCACCTTGGCTTCAAATTTTTCGTACTTTCCCCTGTGCTTGGCTTTGTGTGCAGCTCAAGGTTCTTTTTTCTTTGTTTCCTCCGTTTTTGTGAGAATGGATCCACCGGCAATGCTATATAGCCAGCTCAAGGTTTGTGATTTTTCTCAGATTATGTGTTTCTAGAGTCAGAATTTTTATGGGTCATGGGAAAAATGGTTTGTTTATTTTTTTTATATATATATTTTTGCTTCCTGATGGGTTGTGCTTCTATCAATCTCACCAGGCTGCAGACCCTTTCTTCCTGCTAGCAGGTCCTAATGTGATTGAATCCGAGGAGCACATTATGCGGATGGCTAAGCACATAAAGAGTATTACATCTAAGTATGCTATCTCTATTCAGGACAATTTTTTTATTATTATTATTAATGGAAAAGTGAAGGTGGTTTAATGGAAATGGGTTTGAAGCCAACTTCTTTGCAGGCTTTTGTGTGAAGTTACATCTTTTCTTCCTTTTTTTTTCCTTCCTAATATAAAGTAAAGGATTTAGTTTCATCCATTATGAGTATAAAAGTTTTTTACACTATCATTCAATTGTGTTTAAACATATCATTTTAAAAGCTACAATGCTATATATACATACTTACACACACATCACCTCACATCTGTATTTTTTACCATCTTATTACATCAGGTTCCACTTCGTTTTTTGCATACTTACATTCTAATTTTGCCAACTCAACAGATGTGAAAAGATGTGACTCATTAGAGTTGTGAACCAAGCATTTTCCTTCTAAAAGTTTGATTATGATAACAGTTACTTGAAAGTCAAACTCTTTTAACGACACGACAAATACATAGTTGGATGATAGTGTAAAAACTTTTACCCTGACAGTGGATCAAAATTAAACTTGTAGAGTAAAATGGTCAGTACACATGATATTTGGTTTTATCTTTGTTGATAGCTAACAGGATCTTGAGTGAATATATGTATCTTTCAGAGTTGGAATACCATTGGTTTTCAAGTCAAGCTTTGACAAAGCTAACCGAACATCATCAAAATCATTTCGTGGCCCGGGGATGGTTGAGGGATTGAAGGTTCAGATTTCTACTACTTTGTTGTCATACATCACTTTTGTGGTTTGCATCTTGAGGATGCTAGCCGTTATAATATGTGACTATACTAGTTCTGTATAAAATTTTCAAGACTTCTGTTATATATGTGTAATATAAAAATTGTCCTTGATATTTTTTCTGGCTCCATCTGTTCCCGGAGGTTTTGGAGTCAAATGTTGTCGGAGGTAGCATCTGTACACCTTATGGCAGGACCTTGAGAAATCTCATCTTGGTCCTTTTTAAGGGTTTACAAGGTTATGCATTAGGAGTGCTTCTATGGGTCAAATTCCACCTCTTGCAGTCTTGCCTATTTCTCTAGCCAAAAGAAAAATATACTGTACTAACACTAGTAAAACTTCACTCCATCTTTGTCGTATGTGGGAATTACAACAGAAGTCTTACATACAAAGGAATTATGACCTTAATAGCTGTTAACACAAGTGTTGTTAACATACATTTAGTATGTTTGTTTGACATGTGAATTGCATCATCATAATGTTTAAGTATGTCTAAATCACAGAATTTTGTACTGGATAAAGCTATTTGTCTCAGTTAAATGTTTTTCCTTCTTTGATTTTGCTATTTTTTATTCTCAGATACTTGAGAAGGTTAAAATAGCCTACGACATCCCTATAGTGACAGATGTGCATGAGACCATCCAGGTAAAATGTTTTTATTTTGCCAAAATATAAGCTTGTTGGTTTCATATGTATTTTTGTCTGTTCGGTTGTGTTGTATAGAATTCATATTTCATAGCCTTGTTAGACTTGTATACAAACTCTGCCTATGCTGAGCTTTGTTGCAAATTCCTACATAGCCGGTCCCAAGCCCGGATAAAAGAGGAGGGTTGTGTTAGGCAGTCGACAGCTAACGTAAAACTTTGTCGAATCTTTATGACATGGATCAAAGAAGTAATTGTGTTAATGTTAGGTCGTTGCCCCTAAGCAACGCGCTATATGGCTCAAGTACAGTGTCAAATGAGCAAGAGCCGCTGCATCGCCGCCTGGGTGTAGTGAAAAATAAGCAAGGGTTCTCACATTTTCGTGAACGGGTGTAGGTAAAGAAGTTAGTTCACAAGAGTAGGATGCGTTTTGGAACTTGGAATATAGGCACACTTACAGGTAAATCAATGGAAATAGTTGACACCATGATTAGGAGGAGGATTAATTTTATGTGCCTACAAGAAACTAAGTGGGTTGGAGAAAAGGCAAAGGAACTCGATACTTCGGGTTTTAAGCTTTGGTACACTGGCAAGATAAAATCTAGAAACGGGGTAGGCATAATAGTAGATAAGAATTGGAAGAATAATGTTGTGGATGTGACAAGACTTGGAGATAGGATTATAGCTTTGAAGTTTGTTGTGGAACAGGAGACTTTTAATGTTATCAGTGCGTATGCACCCCAAGTAGGGTTAGACGAGCACTAAAAGATTAAATTTTGGGAGGATTTAAAAGGTTTAGTGCAGAGAATACCTTTGAGAGAGAAGATTTTTCTAGGTGGGGACCTAAATGGTTATGTGGGGAGCGAATCTAGGGGGTATGAGGGTTTGCATGGGGTTATGGTCTAGGAGTAGTTAATGCGAGAGGGCGAAGCGATTCTAGATTTTGCGGTAGCGTTTGATCTTACAATAGCTAACACTTGTTTTAGGAAGCGGGAAGAACATCTTATCACATATAGAAGCGGGTTCTTTCTCTCAAATTGATTTCTTTCTATTAAGGAAATCGATAGAAAGATTTGCATGGATTGCAAAGTCATCCCTGGAGAGAGCTTGACTACCCAACACGGGGTTTTGGTTATGGATGTACGAGTTAAGATGAGAGTAAGGAGAAATTGTCGAGACAGAGAGCCAAGGATCAAATGGTGGCAACTAAAGGGCGGAAAACAAATGCTCCTTCAGGAGGAGGATTATGGAGGAAGAGATTTGGGAAGTACAAGGAGTGCTAATGATATGTGGAACGAGATGGCTAAAGGGATTAGGAAGGTAGCAAAAAGAGACACTCGGTGAATCAAGGGCTTTGGACCCAAGGATAAAGAATCTTGGTGGTGGGACACAAGTGTACAAGATAAGGTTAAGGTTAAAAGGGAATGTTATAAAGCTTGCACGAGTGTAAAAATGATGAAAATTGGGAAAAATATAAGGCACTAAAAAAGATACTAAGAAGGCGGTGAGCGAGGCGAAAGCTAAAGCGTTTAATGGGTTATATCAATCGTTGGGCACCAAAGACGGAGAAAGGTATATCTACAAGCTTGCTAAAAGTAGGGAAAGGAAGACAAGAGACCTGGATCAAGTGAAATGCATTAAGGATGAAGAGGGTAAAATCTTGGTTATGGAACAAGACATCAAAGATCGATGGAAGGGTTATTTTCACAAGTTATTTAATGAGGAACATGGGGCATTAGGGGATTCAGACATTCTAAACACTAGAGAGGAAGACCAAAATAAAACATTTTATGGTAGAATTCGGGAGTTTGAGGTAAAAGAAGCATTGAAGAGGATGGATAATGGAAAAGCGGTGGGACCGGATAATATACCTATTGAGATATGGAAGTGCCAGGAGATAAAGGTATAAGTCTAGCTTACAAAGGTATTTAACGAGATATTGAGGTCTAAGAAGATGCCAAATGAATGGAGGAGAAACACTTTAATCCCTATTTATAAGAATAAGGGAGATATACAAAACTGTGCAAATTACAGAGGGATTAAGCTCATGAGTCATACCATGAAGTTATGGGAAAGAGTCATTGAAAGGAGACTAAGACAAAAGACTCATATTTCAGAGAATCAATTTGGTTTTATGCCTGGGAGGTCAACCATGGAAGCAATCTATCTTCTACGAAGATTGACGGAGCGATATCGGAGGAAGCAAAAAGACCTACACATGGTTTTCATTGATTTGGAAAAAGCTTACGCTAGGGTACCGAGAGAAGTCTTGTGGAAGGCTTTGGAGAAGAAAAGAGTTCGTATTGCCTATATTCGAGCAATCCAAGATATGTATGATGAGGCTAAAACTAGTGTGAGAACACCGAATGGGGTCACAGAAGAGTTCCCTATAACTATAGGACTGCACCAAGGGTCAGCTTTGAGTCCTTATCTTTTTACCTTGGTCTTGGATGTACTGACTGCGCATATCCAAGAGCCAGTGCCACAATGCATGCTTTTTGCAGATGATATAGTCTTAGTTGGAGAGTCGAGAGAGGAAATAAACGGGAAGCTAGAGTTATGGAGACGGGCTTTGGAAGAACATGGCTTTCGTCTAAGCAGGAGTAAGACGGAGTATATGGAATGTAAGTTCAGTAAGAAGCATGTTAATGCTAGCTTAGCGGTAAAAATTGGAGATCATACCATACCACAAGTTACACAGTTTAAGTATCTTGGATCCATCATACAAAATGACGGAGAGATAGAAGGAGATGTAAACCATAGGATTCAAGCTGGATGGATGAAATGGAGGAGTGCTTCAGGAGTTATTTGTGATAGGAAAGTGCCTCTCAAGATTAAGGGTAAATTTTGCCGCACAGCTATAAGGCCCGCAATGTTGTATGGTATTGAATGTTGGGCGGTAAAAAGCCAACAAGAGCACAAGATCAGTGTCGCGGAGATGAGGATGTTGCGTTGGATGTGTGGCCATACTAGACAAGATAGGATTAGGAATGAATGCATTAGAGAGAAAGTAGGGGTAGCACCTATTGTGGAAAAGATGGGAGAATCTCGCCTTAGGTGGTTTGGACATGTAAGGAGAAGACCCTTAGAAGCCCCTGTAAGAAGAGTAGATCAGATGGAGAATAGCCCAATAGCTAGAGGTAGAGGAAGACCAAGAAAGACTATAGGTGAAACGGTTAAAAAAGATCTAGATTTGAATGATTTTTCTGAAGACTTGGTTCATGATAGGACACAATGGCGTCGTCTGATCCATGTAGCCGACCCCACCTAATGGGAAAAGGCTTGGTTGTTGTTGTTGTTGTTGTTGTTGTTGTTAGACTTGTATACAGTAATAACCATTATTTGGCATACCAGCCAAGTTTGATTCTTATTGTATGTTGTTTTGAAGGGATATCATTACATGTCTGTCAGTGCTAAAGGAAGAAAATAGCACAAGTTTTTCTTTAAGTGATGCTCGGATAAGTGGATGTGCTACCTAGATAAAATTAAAATCATGAAATAGTTGATACCTAGATAAAATTCTATATGTTCTCCCCTTGCATGTATGTATGTATATCTCAAAAGGAATTGGTCTAAGTAGGGACAGTAACTGAAAAGACATTTTTCTTGTAAATCCTAGCATGGCTCTCCTACCTTCCTTCGGATGAGGATCGGCTGCAATTAATTTTTTAACCGCATGTGATCTGAACCATTCAAAATAATTTTTCTAAGTTAAAAAATTAAAAAAACACATGGTTTTAGAGCTTGCTACCGTGAGATTGGAGCTGCACCTCCTGCAGTTCTCTTTTGAATTGCAGAGGATTGAGTTCCATCTTCCTTCATATTTTCCCTAACAATTGGCTTCTTCCCATTTAAAATTGAAAATCAGAGTGTTTGGCACCTTTTTTATTAATAATTTCATGATATATTATCAAATTAAATAACTGAATTAATTCTTCCAACATATACTTGTGAGGGGAGTGTGCTAATGATATTTTAGATTTCTGACTTCAGATCTGCCTTTAAGACATTTTATCTTTTCTTTTGCTAGTGTGAACCAGTTGGCAGAGTTGCAGATATCATTCAGATTCCAGCATTCTTGTGTCGCCAAGTAAATATGTTTTACATTCAAATTTTAGTATCCATATAATTGGCTGGCTATTAAATTTAATAGATGTGCCAACATCAATTGTTTCATTTATTTTGCCTCTGATGACAGACAGATCTTCTAGTTGCAGCAGCCAAAACTGGGAAAATTGTCCACATCAAGAAAGGCCAGTTCTGTGCTCCTTCTGTGAGTATATTGTCCAACCTTACAAGTTATAATTTTATTAGTTAACAGTGACTTGAGCTTCAGTATTAACTATGGAGAACGTTCCCTGTTTTTTGGTATTATTCATATGTTTTGTAATTTTCACATGTATAGGTCATGGTAAATTCAACAGAAAAGGTTCGGTTGGTTGGAAATCCCAATGTGATGGTCTGTGAGAGAGGAACTATGTTTGGATACAGTGAGTTAATAACATCTATTTTGAGGTCTTCTTTATGCTTTTGAATGATGTTTATCTTGTAAGAATCATTCAATATCGGTAATTGCTGTATGTGAAGTTCCTGAAATTATAATTTTTTTTCTTTTCATTTTGTTTTTCTTTGATTTCTAAAGCACTTTGCAGTATTGCATGATGTGATTTAACTAGGAAAAAGTTATATTAAGTGATGCTATAGTTATTTCTTTGTGCACACCTCTTGTAGTTTGGTTGTAGTCTTGTGTTCTTTTCACTTATCTAATTTAAAGTTGAAATCTCAATTTTATTTTAAGTAATATGTTGCCCATCCTCTCCTTTAATCAGAACTTTTAACGTGTATTTTATGTTTAACTTTTCCTTAAAAAAGTGAGCATTGAAATCAATTGTCCTTTACCTTTCTGTTTCCAAAACTCAGAATTAATTAAATCCTCTACCTTCTTATATAGATGATTTGATTGTTGATCCACGAAACCTGGAGTGGATGAGAGAAGCCAATTGTCCTGTTGTAAGTAAATCTTTTTTCATAGTATGCTTCTCATTAAGATAAACTATTTGAATCTTTGTATCCTTTCTTATTAAATTGATATTTTTTGGGGAGAAGAGTACCTTCTTCCTGCACCTCTTCTTGATAGTATCTTCTGGTAACCTTTTATTTGATGAAAGTATTAAAGTTGGTTAAATAGGATAAATCCTTGTGAACAAAACGAACCTGGTAGACAACTTTTAATATGATAAAAGTTGCTGCTGTAATTGCTAACTCTAATGGGTATTTATTCTCAAAAGCTTAGATCTCTCCACTCTCTGTAACTGAGGAGAAGGCTGATTTCATAGTCCCTGAAAATATTTGTTTTGACCTGGATAAATTACCTAAGTGTTTATGTACAGATGACTCTTATCAACAATCTTTTGTAATATCCCTTGAAGAAGAGTATTTTACTTTGAATTTGATATACAAAGAATTGATTCTTGTGTGGTTTAGAGGACCTATTTCATTTTTGTGTATATTTTAGTCAAAGAGTGTATAACATTTTCTCTTCTTGTCAGATCCCAAATCAATATAGTAGTTGTTTACTCAATTTATGAATCAATTAAGAAGAAAACCACAGTGCATGCATTTATTTGCCTATTTATGAGAGTAAGATTGAACTTCTTTCTTTCCTATGCCCTTAATGTAGAGAACTATTCTTCTCAGAGGATTTTTGGCCTTACACTAAATTTTCTAATGAAGTTTCTTGTCACTACCTTTGTATGCCATTGATTTTCTGGAGAACTCAAAATAGTTGATTATGATGTTTACCTCAGGTAGCTGATATAACACACTCACTACAACAGCCAGCTGGAAAGAAGGTGTGTTTAGTGTTAATTCCCATATTTGTTTGATACTAATATGGTTTTGCAACCCTTTTGTGTTCTTAACTATATCTTTCATGTGACATTATTTTAGCCTGTGATGCTTTTGAAAATCCAAACAGAGAGGAAATCCAAACAGAGAGGAATAAACCTCTATTGCTGGAGTGTTGGTGTTGCGATATCTGTTAGAATATTTGGATTCTTAGTGTTTAAAGTCTTATAATATTAGTTGTCTTATTAGACTGGGCATGTACTAGTTGTACTACACTAGAACTCGACCTACATTATTAGTATAAATGGAATTGTCTGTGGTTTGTATTTAACAACACATCATATCAATCATGTCATATCAACCATTGACAGTTCATTTTCTCCCTTTCTCTCTTTTTCGCCTTTTCCCCATAATTTCATCAATTTCAATTTAAATATTTGCATTGTACATGTCATAGTATGTGAATACATTATAGCTAAAAGTGACACTTGTTTGATTTCACGGAGAATTGGAGAGCATAATTGTTTTTTTGAGATTCATGATGTCAAAAGTTCGTGTGTAGCTTTTATGCTTTGCTGATTCATAAGGATCATTCAGAATATTCGAGTATTGTGTATTTCCTTGTGTGTGTGTTGTGTAAACCTGCTTCTATGCTATGCTCCATTAATGTCATTTTGTATAATTTTTTTTCTCTGTACATTGGAGTCTCACAAGACCTTTAAGTATATTTACTTTGACATTCGAACCCAACCATCAGACCTGACTTCTATAGTTCCCGCTTTTAAATAACTTTCTCAAACGACCTTTTATAATCTGTAGTCTCAGTTGGATTAAAATTCTGCTTTCATGTATAGTTGGATGGCGGAGGTGTTGCAAGTGGAGGTCTTCGAGAACTAATACCTTGTATTGCAAGGACAGCAGTTGCTGTTGGAGTAGATGGGATCTTCATGGAGGTACAGAGAATAGGTGAAGCCAGTTATGATTTATTAATATAAAAAGAAAGTAGTTCAGGGTAAAATTTCAGGTACATATTTATCATACCTGTGATTCCAGGATCTGCTATTTAAAGAGTATCTTTATCTATTTGGTTTGTCTATTAGTGAGCTTCTAAAAGCTTTATTGGGTATTCAGGTACATGATGATCCACTGAATGCACCTGTTGATGGTCCAACACAGTGGGTGAGTTGTTGCTTATCATAATCATTCAGATTTATAAACATCATTCCCTCAACAATTATTTTCCTTTGGTTGCTCTGTATATTTATTATTGTCAGATAGGGCATTTAATGAACTGTATACAAAATCCTTTTATTTTGACAGCCTCTGCGCAACTTGGAGGAGCTACTTGAAGAGCTTGTAGCTATTTCTGTAAGTCTGTTGCTTGAAATTTATGATTCTAATATTTATTTTTAACAAGGAGGTAATTTTTACATCAGCAAGTATTTGCATGTGGATGTTATATTATTGTTGTTTTAGCAGCTGATGCTTTTGCATGTGCCATGCTAACATAACCAATAAATCAATTAAGGAAAGACAATGCTTAAAAGTTGAATTTCCCATTTTATCTTCCCTTTTTTCAGTCCATACTTCCCCTCTTCCCCTGCAAAAAGCAATGGACAAGTAAGGCTGATGTAATGAGTAGAGATAGCAGAAAAAAAAAAGAGACAACAGGAGGGGAGAGAGAAGAGAGAGAAAATAGGGAAAATCACTGAAAGTATCAATTCATCAAAAGCTTATACTTTCAAACTAAGTTATATAATAAAATCTTTCGATAGGCAAACTGAACTAGTCTTGATACCCCCTAGTGTAGACAACCCTGAATTAATATCTGATTTTTCTTATTATAAATAAAATTCCTAATTTATTATTGAATACCTTGTCAACAAAGATACTAATAAATACCCTTATATGATAAATTTCCTATCCATAACTGTTATGTTCTGAGGTGATGGGGAAGTCAGTCGATAAGTGCTATATGAGGCCGTTGTGTCCAGAAGGTTAGGGTCTGAGCTTCCAAGGTCAATGATGGTGAAGACCTGTAAAACAAAGAGAAAGCGAGGCAGACGTGGAGTTTGCTTCTACGATTAAGATCGGATCGAATAACTCAGTTGAGAGTGGCAGAATGCCAGAATCAGAATCCGTAACTCAGTTGAGAGTGGCAGAATGCCAGAATCAGAATCCGTACCTGAGGTTAACCCCCTATTTATAGGCGAGAGGAGTCACCGGTGATGGCTGGTTACGTTGACCAGCTATCTGGTGGTTTCTCTCAATTGGGCTTAGAAGGGAGAATTGGGCCAACTGGTACTGGCCCCAGTGTGATACATACAGAGTACAGTTACAGTACACATACAATAGTCTAGGATTTGATAGTCCTAGCACCTACACATTATTCCAAACCTGTACTCCATTATCTTATCTAATACTTCACTGAGAGCACTTATGTTTATGTATAAAGTGGCAATACATTTACCTCTCAGTAGAAAAACAACAACAACAACAACAACAACAACCAAGCCTTTTGTTTAGGTGTCGGCTACATGGATATTGTGTCCTCCTGAGCCAAGTCTTCAGAAATGTCATTCAAATCTAGATCTTTTTAAGCTGTTTACTATAGTCTTTCTTGGTCTTCCTTTACCTTTAGGTGTTAGACTATTTTCTGACCCACTCTCTTCAGTAAGTCTTCTCCTTATATGTCCAAAACAAGGACATCTTTTCCACAATAGATGCTACCCTTACTTTCTCTCTAATGCATTCATTATAATCCTATCTGTCTAGTTACACATGCAACATCCTCATCTCCGCGACACCGATCTTGTGCTCTTGTTGGCTTTTTACCGCCTAACATTCAGTACCATACAACATTTGCGGGCCTTATAGTCGTGCGGTAAAATTTATTTGCACTTTTTATCACAAATAACTTGAAGCACTCCTCCATTTCATCCATCCAGCTTGAATCCTATGGTTTACATCTCTTTCTATCTCTCCGTCATTTTGTATGATAGATCCAAGATACCTAAACTGTGTGACTTGTGGTATAATATAATCTCCAATTTTTACCGCTAAGCTAGCATTAACATGTTTCTTACTGAACTTACATTCCATATACTCCGTCAGTAGAAAAACAAGGACAATTTTTATGTTCTGTTTTGCTTTGTATTTTTTAACCTATATATTTGATTAACTCCAGTTTGACATATTATAGAGGGTAAGCAAAGGGAAACAACAATTCAACATTGATCTCACACCATTTTGTGAATAGAAAGAATGGTAAGCAAAGCTCCATATTGTCTTTATTTTTATATATGTTTTTGTTTCTCCAGCTTAAGAGTCCTTTTTCTTTGTTGATAATGGACTGAAGTTGTAACTAGTATACTATAAAATGCATTTCATAGTCTTACATCTTATTGTGATAAGTAAGTACAAAATCCATTGAAAGGATGTAAAAGCAAAGATTTTACATGCTATATGAAATGTTCTTCAAAAGATCGTGTAAATCATATACCATTCATTGATAAAGACTAGAAATCAAAATTGAGCATTAAAGTCAATCTTTTATGATCTTAAAAAGTCATATAATATAAGTAATCCTTAAGCTTCGGATAAACATTGACCAATCTCTAAGTTGTAAATAAACTTCATGCAAGCATCAAAGCAAGGTTCAAAAACCAGAAACTTCTAGTGCAAAACATGACCACATCACCAGCTTTTATCCATTTGTGATTTCAGTGGAATCAGAAGTGTTTTACCTATTTTAAAGCGTAAATGCATATACATTTCGTTTAATGTAAATTTTGTTTGCAGGTGATGATTTTCAATTATGCTGAATATAATTCCCTAAGCATTGGTCTTTTAATGTTCAAGGTTGAATGCAGCACTATCTTAATTTCCTAGCACTAGTTCAACTGCCCTATAAGGAGGGTTTATCCTGAAAACTATTATTCAATGATTCATGTTTGCTTCTCGGTAGTAGTGACACTACCAACTGATGTTTGTCATAGATCCTGTGTAGCCTTTAATCATGCCAGATACTAAGTCGAGGCAATATGATTATAGGAAGTGAACTTTTCAGGTGAAGTTTTCAGCAAGCATGTGTTGATTCTCTTAATGTACCTGTATGCAATTCTGTACTTAATTATACCAAATGATTGCTTGTACAAGTGAGGGAGGAAAGCAAAACCAAACTGGTTTAGGACGATGCCTAATACTAGGAATGGTCACAATCCAACCTTGCAAACACCATTAAATCTATCATGTAATAAATGGTTCGAGTTTGACATGAATGGGATGACACATAAGAGGAATGTGACTTTTGTGACCTATAGCTTGCACTTAATAAAACTACAAACCAAGAACTTTCAGTCCAATGAGAATTTGTAGAAGCTTTGACATATTCAGGTAATGTAAAAGGCAACACAGACATGAGTCACACAGTAGTAAAGTAAATTAACTTCAACAGAAGTTAGTTAACAGGGACAAAACAAAAGCAAATTAAACTAGGGACAAGATCCCAGAAACAAAACAGTGGAAACAGTATATCTTAAAGCAAGTTGAACATGCAGTCAGTCAAGCTTAAATGCGCAAGACAACACGTTGTTGGATATATTAAAAATGAAGCGGAAACCGATGCATACCTCAAGTACCACACTTTCATAAGCTTCTCAAGGTTTTCGATGATGCTATCCCACTCAAAATGGTTCGAGACCTGATTATTAGAACTGGATCATGCATTTTCACAGCTGAAGCTATCTCCCAAAGTCAAAACCCGAGGTTACTCACGTGTTTTCCTCTCTTGAAGGTTACACTCTCACAAAGTGTGTTGTCGTGTCTCTCTCAATTGATGTCTTCTATCTAGATAACAACTACGAGTCAATAGAAAAAATCTCTTATCACAATTATCTCTCTCCAATTATTTCAAAATAATTAACTAATTATCCATAATAATTTATATCTCATGGATAAGGATCAGTCCATCATGGGTGCTCCACTTAAATGGGTATCCTAACCCATTACAGCCACCTAAGGTAGAAGTTCCACAAGACAAGCGCATTAATTCATTACTCAACCAAGCACCTTATCTACCAAGGAGAGCTCTACATGCCCAATTCCTTCTTATGTGACGCATCCACCATTTGAAAGGTAGAGGTAAACATATCTTGGATGCTATTAAGCAAATGCCTAATTATGCAAAATTTCTCAAGGATCTATATGCACTATGAAGAGAAAGTTAAAAGGTGACAAAAAGATAAGTCTGAGGGAGAATGTTTCGATACTACTTCAAAGGAAGCTACCACCTAAGTGCAAAGATCCTGACTTATTTACAATTTCTTGCACCATTGATGATACCAGGTTTGAAAGAGTTATGTTAGATTTAGGAGCATCTATAAATGTTATCCTTCTTTAAATGTCGTCCATTAGAAGAAATTGATGCTATTATACAACTGGCTGACCATTCTATTACTTATCCTAGAAGAGTTGTAGAAAATGTTATTGTGCAGGTTAATGAATTAATATTTCTAGTCGGTTTCTATGTGCAAGATATGGAAGAGGAGACAACTACGAATTCTACACCAATTTTGTTGGAAAAACTGTTCCTCAAATTAGCTCGTACCAAGATTGAAGTTCATGTGGCACATTATTATGGAGGGAAAAACAGTCATATATAAGTGACATGTGTCATTGATATCACTTGCATGAACTGTGTTTTATATAATAATATAAAGATATAGATAATAAATGAAATTTGAATTTATCTTTTAGGATAAAAATAAAATTAAAACAAATATTTTATCACTTATTAGTGTATTGACCAGCACGCAGTAACTATGCCTGTAAACCCATATTTTTTTTAAAATAAAAAATAAATAATGATAAATATTATTTGAATTCTATTTTTATATTTATATTTAAATATTTAAATAAGTAATAAGATGTAATTATAATTTTATCCTCATTTACATTTATCTTTAAAGTTTCAAATGACCAAATAATAATGGTAGATTTTAAAAAAATAAATTTTGAACACGAAAGTGAGCAATCTCCTTTATTATATATATATATATATATATATATATATATATATATATATATGAAAATTAGGGAACTAGATATATAACTAATTGTATTTATATCAGGATTGTAGTGTTATTAAAAGTAGGATTTAATTTTGATACATTATTAGTGTAAAAGTTTTTTTTTTTACACTATTATCCAATCATGTATTATCACGTCATTAAAAATATTTGATTATCACAACAACTACTTTAAAAGTCACACATATAATAATGTAAAATTGGTTGATAATGTAAATTTTTTACACTAATAGTATATCAAAATCAAACTCTTAAAAGTATTGTAAATTGTAAAAGAAACGTTTATTTTATTACAATTATTGTTTATCATCAGTACCAAAAAGAAATGTTATTGTTTATAATAAGAGTTTAATTTTGATACTTTATCAGTGTAAAGTTTTTAATGCCACAAATCAATTATATATTATCACATGTGTGAATTTTGAGGTAGTTGTTGTGAAAGTCAAATATTTTTAATGACATAACAATTTATAATTGAATAATAGTATAAAAGACTTTTACATTGCCAATACATTAAAATTAAATCCTTATTATAATAAGTGAATAAGTATATATATTTTTTGACATGATAATAAGTGAATAAGTATAATTAGTATTCAAAATAATTTAAAAAAGTTGCCTATGGAGTAATTAATATATTATTGTTTAAAGAGAAAAGAAATATTTTATCATTTAGATTAAATCAAATTAGTTAAGGGTATTGTCAAGTGAAATTAATTTAGAGCAGAAATTTTCAAGTTGTATCAATATATTATTGTAAAAAAAAAAATAGTTAAGGGAGAAATTGGAATTGAATTTGAATTTTTTTTTTCATATTAGAATAGAGTACGTGAAAATGAGATCATATCAAATGAGTCTAAATTTTGAGGAAAAAAAAGTCATATGAGTGATGCAACCCCTTACTAAAATAATAGCTCTAAAAATGGCTATAATAATAATATTAATGAATTTATTTCATAAAAATTTGCAGATAAAAATTAAAATGAAATAAAAATATTAAAAGAAATAGACATCAATGCATCACAATCCAAAGTTGTAATACACTTTTATAATTTTTCAAATTAACATCACATGTCATTCATAATGTTTGCTCAGAAATAGATATATACATATTTTTAATAATTATATCCTCTTCCTTTAAAATAAGAATTTATGCTTAGTTGATCTGGATGATGATGACTATAATACATCTTGTGTTAGTCTGAAAACACTATAAATAAAGTGAGAATTGGAAATTCTCAATAAAGAACAACACAATTCTAACATAACATAACGAATGTTAAATAAATCATGCAATATAACCTTAGATATTAACATCAACAAGTTCCTCAAATATCAACAAACAAGTACAAATTATCAACAAGTATATGCAAATATCAGCAAGCAAGTTCCTCATAACAGAAAAATCACTATTTTCTTTTTTTTTTCTTTTTCTTTCGATGTTTGTTTATTTCACATTTTATTCGAAGACTTTCACTTCCATAGGAAATCCACCCTATATCTTGTGTTACTTTAACATCATGACAATAAAGTTAGACATACCCACACTAATCAGATAAGTAACATAAAAGAAAATTCATCCCTTTGCCTCTCAATAGTTATGTACAAATTTTTTCATGAATCACTTACTTGTCATCACACACAAACATAAGCAATACAAACTACCAATATATCACAAATAAATTCATCATATAAATAAATCATGATAATTAAATAAAATTCACAAAACTTAGAATCATTAAATTTAAATATCAATTCTTCAATGAGCCAATTATGATTTAAAATTAATATAATAATTCTCTTAATAATTCACATCATAATTCATATTTTGTCAGGTCTTCATCATAATCCATATTTTGTCAAGTCCTCATCATGGTTCATAGTTTGTCCTAACCCTGATAGTGCATTCATTGCACAAAAGTCTTTTTATTGTAAATGTCATAAAATTACTCATAAGCTAAAGTAAATATAAGAAAATCATATAAATTAAGTACATATATGCAGTGTCTAATATAATTAAAAATATTTATTTAACTTAAGTCTTAAGTGATATTTTAATTTATTATATTAGTCTTATAAAAGAGTCAATACTTAAATTATAATAATTTTAAATTTTGTAAAATATCATAAATATTTTAAAACTAAACAAATATTAAATTTTATAACATTACATATGCATAATAAATTTAACAAAAATAATAAATATATAAAATATTAAAATAATAAACTAACAAATAAAAAGTATAAACATAATAAAAGTCATGATTTTTTTTTTTTAAAAAAGAATTCAAATCATACTTCTTACAAAATTTTCTTTCTTACTTTTTCTATTCATTTCTTTCTTCTTCTTTACTTTACCTTTTTTCTCCTTGTCTCCTACGTTCTCGGTCAGCACCTCACCCTTTCACTCCTTCTTTCTTTTTCCTTTTGTCTCTCTTTCTCTTTTCTTTCTTCAAATTTCACAACATCAGCACTCTTTCTCCTTGTCTTCGATAGTTCACGTTTAAGCCCCTTATATAGTCAATGTGAATGACTACTTTTTATTCTCATTGGTGCAAGTTGCACTGCAACGTTACACCTATAATCATTATTATTTTTAAATAAAATATTTATTTAAGTAATCATTACTTAAGAAATAATTAGATTAAAATGATATTATTTTATAAATATTTTCTCATAAATATCTTTTTATAAATACATTTCATAAATATTTGTTTATAAATATATCTATTAAAATATTTATAATATTTTTTATTAGTAACAACTATTATAAAATAAAATTAAAAATAATTTCAAAGTTAAAATTAAAATTTTATTTTTTACAAAACTATTTCATAAAAAAATAAGATGTTACAAGTGATATGTGTAAATGATAAAAGTTTTGGAAAAAAATAAATTACTGATTTTTTTAATAAATCAAATCAATCACAGATTTGTGATATTATTGTAGTAAATGAAATTTGAATTTATTTTTTAGGATAAAAAAATAAATAAACATATTTTTAGTTTCTTAAAATATTCATCCACTTGATAAATGAAAGATTAATTTACGATGAATGCGATCGACGCCTAAATATATTGACCTTGTATTTTTTATTTTTTAAGATAAAAAATAAATTATGATAAAGATTATTTGAATTCTATTTTTTATATTTATCTTTAAATATTTAAATCTACTATATATGAAAGGAATTCCCCACTTTGATGTCTAATTTTTGTTTTTCAAAAACTAAGGTTATTAATTATTAGTTAAAAAATTCAAAGATAAATAAAAAAAAGATAAAATTGTAATTATATCTTATTACTTAATTAAAAGCTTAAAGATAAACACAAAAAAATAAGATTATAAATATATCTTATTACCTATTTAAATTCTCCAAGATAAATTTAAAAATAAAATTTAAATAATCATTATCATTATTTATTTTTTATATTAACAACAAAAATACGAATTGACAAGCATGTAGTGCCAGTCAATATGTTAGTAAGTAATAATATGTATTTAAATTCTTATCTTCTTTATATTTATAATTAAATGATAATAAAAAGTAATTATAATTTTATCTTTATTTATATTTATCTTTAAACTTTTAAATGAGTAATTAATAATGATAGTTTTAAAAACATAAAAATTGGACATCAAAGTTAGGAATCCCATTTATATATAGATATATTTAAATGATTAATAAAATGTTATTACAATTTTATCCCCATTTATATTTATCTTTAAACTTTTAAATAAGTAATTAATAGTGGTAGTTTTAAAAACATAAAAATTGGACACCAAAGTTAGGAATCCCCTTATGTATAGAAGATATAGATATATTGAGGATAGAAGAAGAATATAAAATCAAATAAATTTTGATTGAAATTTTAATAGAATTTTTACTTTTTATACAAAATTATAATGAATATATATGAATGCAATAGATAAGTTATTAATATCTATATGAAAATTAGGGAAATAGATATAAAACTAATTATATTTATATAAGGATTGTAGTGTTATTAAAAGTATTGTAAATTGTAAATGAAACGTTTATTTTATTAGATTTATTGTTTATTATCGGTACCAAAAAAAAAAGTTATTGTTTATTATAATAGGTGAATAAGTATATATTTTGTTGACATGATAACAAGTGAATAACTATAATTAATATTTAAAATAAAAGTTTTTCTAAAAAGTTGACTTTGAAGTAATTAAAATATTATTGTTTAAAGAGAGATAAATATTTTATCATTTAGATTAAATTAAATTAGTTAAGAGTGAAATTTGTATTGAATTTGATTTTTTTTGTATGAATAAAATACATGAAAAATAAGTTAATAGAATTGAGTTAATAGTAAGAAAATTGGATAGTTTCTTCCACATCATAAGTTCAAATCTTATTATTTTTATGTTAAAAAAAATGAAAAATGAGATTATATCAAATAAGTCAAAATTTGAAGGAAAAAAAAAGGTCATATATGACTGACATGTGTAATGATAAAAATTTTGGAAAGAAATAAATCACAGATTTGTGATTTAATTGTAGTAATTTAGGACAAAATTAATTAAAGTATTTTTTTGGGTACATAATTAAAGTATTTCATATTTTTATATAAATAATAGCAGATATATAGGTATGTAGACTCTTCTATCTTCTGCTAGTTAGGGTTTAATTCAGGGTTTTCTGATCCGCATAAAATTAGATCATTTATTTTTTGTTTGGGAATTTCGTTTCTTCCGATTCGGGTAAAGAAAGCTGCGAAGTGCGAACAATGCCTCCGAGAGTGGTAAAGAGAGGTGCTGCAGCAAGGAGGATGGTAAGAGCAACCAGGGACTCCTCCAAGGCTACTCTTCAGAACCATGAAGCTGCGGAAGAGGAGAAGGCCAAGCGTGAAGAGAAGGAAGAGAAATCTGTTGTTGTTGCGGAGGAGAAGACCATTGATGAGACTGTGCCTAATGAGTCTACTGCGGTGAAAAGTAAGTCACTTTTCCTTTAGTTTATTAATTATATATGTTCAATGGTTGTATTTCTAATCAGCGTTCTGTCATATGACACGGGGATTTGTCAAAAGTTCAAAATCTTTCTTTTGTTGGCTTTTAAATTGGTCATCAATATTTTTTGATTACTTGTGAATTAGTATGGAAGGTTTCTATTGTTTTTGAGTTTTAATACTTCTATTGTAACATCTTAATCTGATTATTTTAGGAAACAATTAGTGTAAGTATCCTTTTGATTATTATGTTGCCAGGGAAATCTGGGAATTGGGAATCTGATTTTCTTACATATTGTAAGTATAATTTGAACCAAAAATGATGACGATTTATTTGTTGAACATGGACTACCATAATCTAATATATACTATGATGTTGGAAAAGTTAAGTAGTTTTGACTGGGATGATTTAAATATTTATTTTATGGCAGACGATGAAGAGGAGGTTAAGGAGTCCATAGATGAATATGAAAGAGATGAACGCTTAGATTTGGAGGATAATTATCCTGAGTATGAACCTGAGGAGTATGGCGGAGTTGATTATGATGAGAAGGAAATTGAACAAGATGAGGGTCAGGAGGTGGGAGATGAAGTAGAGGAAGACCCTAAAGAGAATGTGGGAGATAAAGTAGAGGAAGACCCTGAAGAGAATGTGGGTGAAGAAGAGAGTGATATGGGTGATGAAGAAGTTGAATATGTTTATGAAGAAGTTGAAGATGATGAGGATGATGAGCATGTAGGTGAGGAGCATGAGCCTGCACAGATGGCTGATGTAGGGGAAGAGGAACACCATGAAGTTGTAAAGGAGAGGCGGAAGCGGAAGGAATTTGAAGTATTTGTTGGGGGCCTAGATAAGGATGCTACTGAGGATGATCTGAGGAAGGTTTTCAGTGAAGTTGGGGTGGTTATTGAAGTCAGGCTGATGATGAATCCTCAGACTAAAAAGAACAAGGGATTTGCATTCTTGCGTTTTGAAACTGTTGAACAAGCAAAAAGAGCAATAGCAGAGCTCAAAAATCCTGTGGTAATCATTGATCTTCTCATGGTTAGAGCAGGTTTAAAGTTGTTAGCATATTAAATTATGTTTTCATCACTGCAATTTCAGATTAACGGCAAACAATGTGGTGTTGCTCCAAGTCAGGACAGTGATACTCTCTATTTGGGTAACATATGCAAGACATGGACAAAGGAAGCTGTAAGTTCTTTTCTTGGTCTATTTCTTGCCACGTTCAAGGCCTGAGTTATACTTAGCAGTGACCTATGAAGCATGGGTATGGCTAAAAGCCAGCCGTATCCGTACCGGGTAGGTATATGGTACGGATACATGTACGGTATGCACATATACACACCTGGTACACCAGGGTACTCCTTTCCAAAAAACAATAAGTTGGATACGGCTTGGATACCAGTTGGTTTGGTTTGCTTCCAAGCTTGTACAGATTGGTTCTAAAATTTGAATTTCAAAGTCGACAAATCTTCAGTTTCCTAATCGTATTTGAAGATTAATTTCCCTACCATAATCCTATTTGAAGGCTAAAACTCTGAACGATTTCCTGCCTCTCACTCTTAGACCACGATGTAGGCATTCTCCCATTCCTCTTTAGTTTCTGATTGCAAACCACTCTTCTTTGGCTAGTTGAGTGCGTCGTTCTTGGGTTGTTCTTTCTTTTCTTATTTCTAGTTGTGCCACTGAGAGATGTAGATGTTTTCTATCTTTATAGAAGAATGGCAGATTCTGTCCTACTTCTATCTCTCTTTATTAAAGAATGGGTTGTTCTCTCTCTTTCATGCCATATACAGTATATAAGAGATGTATGTGTGACAGTGTGATATTCTTAAAATTTTTTTAGACGTGGCTCTGTACAATTTAATTAATTTTTTATTTACAATTCACAGTTCACATACTTTTTGAGTTAAAAAATATCACCATATATGCCTTTGTGGTATATATTATTATTTATTGTGTTGGTTTGGGACTTTGGGTTCCATTACTTTAGTTTATTAATATAATTCTATAGAAAAGCATTTATGAAGTACTAGTACTAAACATGGTTTCTCGTCTCATTTATATACTTTATTTTTTTTCTTTTATATTTTTTTTATAATTTTTTTCTTATATTTTGGAGTTAGAATATTATTATTATTATTATATAAAAATTAAAATTTTATATTTTTTTAATCTACACACACACACAAATATACACCCTTCCGTAGCTGTATCCATGCAATCTAAGTAGTGATTATGTCTTATCAGAAGCTTACAGAGTTTCTAACTGTTAATGCAACTTCTGGTGCCAGTTGAAGGAGAAGTTGAAACATTATGGAGTTGAGAATGTTGAGGATTTGACTTTAGTAAAAGATAGTAACAATGAGGGAATGAACCGTGGATTTGCATTTCTGGAATTTTTATCTCGTTCAGATGCTAAGGAAGCATATAAGCGACTGCAGAAGCGAGATGTTATGTTTGGAGTCAATAAGCCTGCAAAGGTTTCCTTTGCAGACTCCGTGGGAATTATGTCACAGGTATTTTTCTGCATCTGAATTCCATTCTTTCACCAAGGGTCGTTATATAGAACCTGTGTAGTATGGTTCTTCAATCTTATTGAAGCATTTGGCCTTTCTGTAAACATCTATGTTGGCTTCCAACACCTGTAGTGGTTATTATTTTGGTAGACTGTTTTTTAGATGTTATAACTTTATCTTTTTACTTATTATTTTTTTTAAAAAAACTTTGGGTTTACTTTTATGGTTGATTAATAAATTTCTACGAATTTAACTCAGTTTACTTTTGAAGGTGGACAGGATGAAACTTTAGTAGTTTTGTTGTGTGGACAAGCAGGCAGTTTGGTGTTTAGCTGTTAATATACCTTATATTTGCTTACCAAGTGTTATTATTATTATTTTTTCGATGAAGCTGATCAAGTTCATTCAAATTGCAGGCTAAAACTGTGTTTATTGATTCACTGCCTCCTTCATGGGATGAAGATTATGTCCGCAATCTTCTTAAGAAATATGGGGAGATTGAAAAGATTGAGCTTGCCAGGAACATGCCAGCTGCCCACAGGAAGAACTATGGATTTGTTACGTTTGGTACACATACTGCTGCTGTGGAATGTGCTGATAACATTACCAGTGCAGGGTTAGGTGAAAGTGACAAGGTCTGTTTAGGCTTTTAAATACATTGTACATGTGCAACAGTTGAATGCTGCATTTTATAATGCTTCCAGCTTATTTCAGGTGAAAGTTAGGGCTAGATTGTCAAGACCACTTCAGAGAGGCCATGGAAAACATGTTAGTCAGGGGGACTACCGTTCTGGCCGCAATTCTAGAAGAATGGCAAGGCCTTCATGGAGTCGACCTGCACCACGTAGTCTTCCTGCCCGCATGGTAAGAGGTATTGGAATTCGTGTTCCGCCAGTTAGACCTGTTAGTTTGAGAGATAGACGCCCTGTCATCCCCATGCCAGTAAGAGCTAGGCCAGTGGCTCCTCCAGCTAGATCCTATGACAGGAGACCGGCTGGTATGGATTATATGGTTTTTTTTTTTTCTTTTTTTTTTTCTAACAGACTTTCTATTGTTAATATTTCTTTATGAATAACATACTGCCATATTTTCTTGTTAGCTCCTGCATATCCAAAAAGTAGCATGAAGAGAGATTATGGTCGACGTGAGAATCTGCCACCTCCAAGAAGTAAGGTTTCTGCGGATTATGGCTCTCGGGTGGCCTCTCAAAGACGGCCATCTTATAGGGATTATCCAGCCCGTGGCCCTGGCTACTCTGAGCTCCCTAGAAGCACATCTCATACTGCACCAAGGAGAGGTTATGTGGATGATGGCTATGGCCAAGGATTTGAGAGGTCGCCTCCTTCTCCCCATCTAAGTTATCGTGAAGGGCACCCCCGTGATTATGACACACTATCTGGCTCGAAACGTCCTTATACTGCCATAGTAAGTATTATTTCTGCACATTTATTTTAATGGTATCGTTTTGAATCTCATTTTAGTTCTGTATTTAGTAATTGAAGTTCTTTTACTTTTATTTCTCATAGGATGATGTTCCTCCACGGTATGCAGACACTGGTGTTCGCCAATCAAGAGCTCGTTTGGACCATGACTACAGAAGTAGTGCATCGCAGTATGGAGATGCTTATGGTGATAGGTTAGTTTCCTCTAAATTCAGGGTTCTCGCTTTCCCCCCACCCCAACCCTGTTGTTCTTTGGTAACTTATTCTTACATTTTGATTGGTAGACTTGGAAGATCTAGTCTGGGATATAACGGCAGCAGAAGTTCTATTTCTACTCAAGACTCACATGGGATGTACAGGAGTCGACAGGGCATGAGCTATGGTGGAGGTGGATTTTGTTGCAGTCTTGCAGATAATCTGATTTGTTATTTTGAACATCAAATTTTATTTGCTTAGTCCTTATGTCTTTATTGTGTGTTGCATTGTCAGGTTCTTTTGGTGGTAGTGATGGTGGTATGTACTCATCAAGTTATGTTGGTGATTACATGTCTCGCAGAAGTGATGTAATGTTACTGGCCTTTCTCAATTGGAAGTAGTGTTATATATTATATGGTTATCTTTTATCCCAAAAAAAATTATATGGTTATCTATTTGTTGTATTCTTATATTCTATGGTGTTGGACCTGTTGGTCCTGTAGGTTGGTGGCAGTTCGGATTCATCAATGTATTCTGGACGGGGTCTGGGTGGTAGCAGCAGTTATATAGGTGGTGGTGGATCTGGGTCTTATTATTGAGGTATGTACATCTGATAACTCCTCGTCATTGCATTTTGTGACGTACATGAGGAAGCGCCCAATATAAGTAAATCTATATTTTTCTGAGAGATTTCTCCATCCTCAAATGGCATCTCTATATTTTTGCATAAGGGATATGACTGGCAAAGATTGCACACTGTGGTCACTAGTGAGTTTGTTTATGAACAGATTTAATATGATAAAGAGGCTGCTATAGGATGTGGACTTTTGAAGCTTATGCATGTTATGATGTCTCAAAACAAAGGTTACGTCAATTCAAGCTATGTTGGATCTTCTCTGGATGGATTGTATTATAAGTTATTGAATTTGTGCTGTAAGGGCTGAAGTTAATTAGAGATGGAAAGAGAAGTGCTGAGCATGTGATGTGTAATTAAACCTCGTTTTATAAGAATCCCATATGGGTGGATAATGTGAAAGACTCTGTTCATTTAGATAGAGACCAAGGCCAGAGATGTTACCTTTTTCGTTAAGTATTATTGGAATTTTTTCCTGCTGAATTCGTTAAAAAGTTTTTTTTTTCTTTTAATTGCAGAAGAGATGTTTAGTTACTTTGGATTGCTTAACTTTTATTTGCCAGTGCTGTGATCATGAACAGGAATGAACTACCCCACACTTTGTTGAGCTGCCATTGATAGTAATACTGTAGCAGTAATATGAGCACTTAGGCAAAAGACTAGTTTCTCAAGATTTATTTTGTATGCTGACATCCTAAAAAGCGTGATGCACTGGTAATATTTGTTGTTGGAGGAGTGATTTCAAACTTCAAAATTTTGTACTAAGGGGCCGTTCAAGATGCTAAAGAAATATTACATATTTGTCCTTTACAGTGTTGACTTAGCCCCCTTCATAATTTTTCTTTTGTGCAATTATTTCTGCACACTTGGTTGGTCTCCAATTGCATAACCGTCAGAAGACCATCCCTCCTGTGCTATATCGTTGGAAAATGCAACATTGAAGTGATTCTCAAGTATCATAGATGGATTGAATATCATCTGTTACTGACAGTTTCTGAATTTCAACAAATTATTGAAGTTCTCACCTTATGCACAATGTTATACCCTGCTTTATTTAGCAGAACCCATGCCCCCAAGGCAAACATGAACTAACTAAAATTCACAGTATAAATTTATGCTTACATGGATTTGGTCTCATGATTTTTATTATATTCTGGTGGGTAGTCAGTTTCCAACTTCCATACCATATTTTATTTATTTATTTATTTATTAATTATTTTTTATTATGACATGTTGCATACCATATTGTTGGTGTTAAGTAGCAAATGCATTTTTACTATTGATGTTTGGAGTCTTAAAGTCGCTGAAATCCGATGCCTGATCAGTGAGAATCTTATATTAATGAATATTTTGCATAGTATATCTTATTGGAGGGCTGTTTTTAGAGTACAAAGCTTGTTAGGATTTTTTAATGTTTTCTCTGCCGTTCAACAGTGGCTCTGATAAATACTTCAACAGTGGCTCTGATAAATACTAGAGGTTTTCTAATTTGATGATATTTCATATTATTGTCCATGCATATCAATATTCATCACATACTTGCTAGGCTTTTTCAGTTCCTTAATGCTTGTAAGTAGTTGGTGTCAATCAGGGTTTCCAGTCTGTTCTCTTTGCTGCGCTGTACTGTAGGATGTTGACTCTCATCAAGTTAACTTGCTGGCTAAAGTCGGTTTCTGCTTGGACGTTTGTTGCTCTAGATTTTTTTGTTTTTGGTTGAATTTAACATTATTTGGTTTTATAAATTATGTTTTGTAGATGGTTTTGTGCATGACATTGTAAACACTGGGTAAAGTACCATATGTTGCTAAGTTTCCAATTTACTAGGCTTATATTGTGGTCGTATGCTGATATGCTCTCAAACTTTAATTTGTTCTGTCAAGTGGTGCAGGCGTGCAGGCATGTAATAAGGGTCGGTTTAGTGTACCAAAAAAGATTATATTGTGGTTTAATGTACCAAAAAACAAGGTCGGTTTAACTAGACTAAAACCAGTATGTAGCCCATTCAAGTCAATCTTGAACTTGATGAAAAAATTGGTCCTTAAAATAGAGATTTTGATCAATTGGCGTTATTTAATCATGTATTGTGAAATCAGAGTTTGAATATTATAACAATAACTTAAAAAGTCATCCTCTTGATGATGTGTTTACATGTCCTTAGATGATAGTATACAAAATTTTACAGACGAAAGATCAAATTTGAACTCAGTAATTTAAATCAAACAGTAAAGCATGATTATTGAATGCTCAAGTCAGTGTTATTTGTGTTAATTTTGGTTTAAGTAATGATATTTGCGCGTCATTTTTACATTATTTCCTTTTTAAGTAATAATAAAATAAGAAAAACAATAACATCTTGTCTTTATACCTTTTATTTCTCGAACAATGAAGACTTGATGTAAAGAAAATGATGTGCAAAAATATCATTTATCTTTTAGTTGGCCTAAAATAATTATCTGATTAAACCTTGTTACTTGTTGCGTTTTCACACCTTTCCCCCTTTGCCTTTTCTCCCTTCACAGCCTCCATTACTGTTGAAGCTCCATGGCCTAGAAGGTGGAAGCTTGTACAAAGGGACAGAAAAAGGAGAATGTCTCAACCTTAGGTTGTGGTTGAGTTGAGAGTTGATATGCGATAACATTTTGCCACACTTTCTCGTCGTTCATGCACCGAAAAAGTCACACCTGAAAACTTCTGGTAGATGGTGCAGCAATTCAGTGAAGCCATCATTTTGAGATGCCTACAAGATTTGAGTTGGAGAGATGATAAACAGAAAATAAAAATAACAAAGCAAACATATTTTCAACAAAATAAAAAAATGAAAATAAAAATGGTTTTCAGAAAATGAAAATAGGAAATGTTTGTTTAAACAAAATGCCTTACTCTTCAAAGTTTCAAAGTTTTCTTATTGTTGTTGCTTTTCATTTCACGAGTTCGTGTCTCGCTCCCTTGCTCTCCAATTGGTCCTCACTCCTATATGGTCGATTGTGACATGTGAGCTAAATACACTTTTCTGATGAATTTGTGTCTCGCTTCCATCCTCTCCTTCGCTACTTTACCATCACACTAACATATTGCTTGAATGAGAAGAGAAAATGAGGGGAAAGAATGGAAAGGAAGAAAATAGATAGAAAAATAGGGATGAAAATTGCTTGCTCGGATGAAGAGAAAATGAAAAGAAAGAAAAGAAGGAAAATATTAAAAAAATATTTGAGTAAATATCTAATTTGATCACTGAGAAAAACATCGTTCCCAAATTAGTTCCTAAGTAAAAATAACTCTCCTAACAATTTCAGAGATAGACAATCGTTGGACACATTAATCTCTCTGTCAACTTCGCTCTATTAAACTTAACGGATGTGCACGTAGCACGTTAAATATGTGACATGACCCAAGATTTTCCAATATGACATTTTTCTTTTTTAGGTGGGTTTAAAATAGTAATCCCCTTTGTGAAACAACATCGTTTGGGGGGTAGGATTTATAAAAAAAAAATCTCAATTCCCACATTGCTCTTCATCTTCTTCTTGATACTCTTCTTCATTTGGGGGTAGGGTTGTTCTCGATAGCAGTCTTGGCGTGGTGGCTGCTCGTGGTTTGGTGGAGTGTGATTGCAAGATGATTTCGGGTTAAGATGAAGAGACTAGATGTTGTGAATTTTTCGCAAGTGCACAAATCATACAAGTAGTAAAATAAAAATCGTTCACACGAGGATCGATTGATTACTAACTTTTACTGCAATTTTGATTATTTAAGTGATTAAAAGCAATAGTGAAAGCTCAATTAAATCAAGACAAAAATCAAAGCAATAAAGTAAGCAAATAAATCTAGAAAAGTTAAGATTGAACCAAGATTTAAAGGCTTAGGACTAGGAATTCACTACACTATCTCCTATGATAAATTGTAATCCTATATTTGCTAATGTTCAATTATGTTTTTAAAGGCGATTTGTCCTAAATTATTTAAAGCCCAATTTCTTGGCACTAAAAATGTGCTAAAATTCTATCAATCTTATTCTCATGACAATTAATCTAAATTCTAACTCATTAAGTTTTATGACAATTATTTACCCCTTGTTGGGGGTAAAATTACAAGTCCTAGTTCGAAGAAGATGTTTTTTCGACAGTCAGATGATATCATTGAGATATTCGACAAAGATATTTCGACAGCTTGATGATGATATTGAAAAAATCTTCTTAAGTGTTGGACCAACCTGAGTATTAATAGTTGGGTGTTGGATTTTTGTCGAAAAAATTGTATAACTGCTCTCAATTAATCAAAATGTGGCATAACTGCCATATACGTGCTTAGATTTTAGGAGTCAGTTATTCTTATTTTTGCTTATAAATATTAATTTTTACGATGTAAAATAGGTTAGTTACTGGATATACAATCCTAATATTTCACTCAAGCAGATTAACGGATTTGACTCCAAGTATGCCTTCCATTTTCATTTCAAGTCATTTACTTTAATGCAATGTTCTTTTAAATTCCTTTATCTTCTACTTTCCTTTATACTTATGCACTTTTTAACTTTCTGCATTTAAAATTTCTGCACTTTAAGTTTATGCATTTTACGTTTCCTGCATTGTAATTTCCTGCACGTTAATTTTATACACTTTAAATTCATGTCCTTTATATTTTCTGCTTTTTAATTTTTTGCAACTCTTTATTTTTCTGCAACATTTCAAAGCTTTTATAAACTTCTACTTATTTCCTTTTACTTCTACTATTTACCTTCAATTTGTCTTCAAGAGTTTCTTTTTCAAAACGAGATTACCACATAACTCTGAACTCACATTCGACTGATAAAATATATTTGTTTATTGAAATTTGTTCTAACCAAATTTACCCATAGACAAATTGGCACACCTGGTGGGACGAGTTCAGAGTAACTCGTAGTGTCATGAACCTCTTTGCATAAAAGATGGTTTTATGCATTTAAGAAGTGGAAAGGTAGTTTATTCTTGCCCTTCTCAAAATATGCAAATCATGAGTGATGCAAACAATCAGCCGTCAAATGCACTTGCAGTTGATGTTAGTGCACCACTTTCGACAACCGTTATTGCGCCACCTTTAACCGTTGTTAGTACGGGTCCTGTGGTGGATGCAATAGTAACTGGTACTCTCCACAGTAATCCAGTGATAGAACAAGTGGTACCTGGAGTGACTCAGCCATCACCGAGTCAACCAAGTAACCAAAGTGTGATGAATTCAAATTCAAGGTTTATACCACAATATGGTTTGCCACCTAATTATGTTCCTCTTGTGTTGGCACAAATGAGACTTGACTCTACTTTGGCGAATACCGTAGGCCAAACAACAATTTCACAAGGCCAACCGCAAATAAGTTCAGCCTTGGTGAATTTCAATGGTCAAGGAGTAAGGGTTGCAAGTTCAAGTAATCCAACCCCTATTCGACATGAGAGATTTAATTTGGGACTAGTGTTCCCAAATATGTCGAGAGATATTCTTCAAAATGTAACAAAGTCAACTATGAATTCTTTAGCCAGTTTTTGACAACAAATGGATGAAAGCAACCATGACATGGTGCATATGTTTACTCAGTAAATAGGTGTCGTAATTACACCAATCATGGAGACCACAAATAATACTTGTAATACATTGGCTCAACAAATGACAACGCTAAACCAAGCTTTGGGAATAGAAGGATTGGCTAATGATAATACTCAAAGAGTCCAACCTGGGGTAAATGCAAGAGTAGCTGCACCACAAGCAAACATGGGATAAGACCAGCAAAATCTTGGTCAATCTGGGCAAAATGATCAACCTCGCTTGGAATATGGTAATGTCCATATGCTCCGTCGAGATGATGAGGATCAAATGATTAGAAATGATGCAGCCATGAGATTGCTTTGACGAAATCTTGGGGGGCACCAAGTGGTTGAGCAAAATGTAAATCAAGTGGTGGAACAAGTGCTGAATAGGTTTGAGTTTAATGTTGGATATGCCAACCAACCCTACTTTGTTTCGGCCTTTCCTGAGTGGGTGCAACAAGCAGAATTGCCCAGGGGAATTAAAATTCCTAAACTTTCCAAATTTGCTGGTGAAAGTGGAGAATCAACCGTCGAACATATTGCACGGTATACTATAGAAATGGGAGAGTTGACCACTATTGAAGGCCTTAAAATGAGATTCTTCCTAAGTTTCCTTACTAAAAATGCATTCTCTTGGTTTTCGACATTGAGACCAAATTCAGTTCATTCTTGGACTCAATTAGAAAGAAGTTTTCATGATCAGTTCGTTAAGGGGCGATTTGAAAGTGGAACTTACAGATCTCTTCAATATCAAGAGAATGTACAATGAAACCGTAGATGATTATCTTACTAGGCTTCGACAAATGAGGAGTAGATGTTTTACTCCTATACCTGAAGTGGAGATAGTAAAAATTGTTGCATGAGGTTTAGACTACTATTTAAGAAAAAAGTTAGTGAACCAACATTTAGTTGATCTTGCCTAACTAGGTGAGAAAGTTAGGCAAATAGAACAACTGAAAGCTGAAAAGGTTCAGAAACAAAAGAGATTCTTTAAAAAAGAGAAAGTAGCATTCGTTGGATTAGGTGAATCTAACAATGAGACTGAAGATAACAATGATAAATTTGAAGTCAACATTGCTGAACTTCAGACTGGTCCTCCTTATGTGTGTCAGACTCTACAACCTATAAGAAATAAGGAGAAAATGAATTATATCAATAGAAAAACATACATTCGACGTAACAAAAACTAACAAAATTTTTGATTTATTGTTAAAAGATAAACATATTAAACTGTCGGAAGGTTATAGGTTATTAAAACCTGATGAAATAAAAGACCGAAAATATTGTAAGTTTCATAACAATTTCGGTCATGTTACTAATGAATGTATTCGTTTCAGAGATTTGATTCAGAAAGCACTCATGGATGGACGTTTGAACTTTGCTGACAAGCCTAAGGTAGATATGAAGGTTGATACAGATCCGTTTCAAGCTAGAGTTTCCTATGTCGATCAACAGGTTCCTCTAAATGTTGGAATGATCAACATTAGAAATTTGCAAGAATTCGACATTGATGTGGAAGATGCAATGGACATCTATCCAAAGTCAGGAGAATCTCTTGAAGCATTCCTTGAAAGAAAGAAAGAAAGAGGCAAAGTAAGGTTATGTCCAAAGTGCAATGCAGTGTATGATGAATTTGTAGCGAAGAAGGCTACTGAGGAGCAAAAAAATAATTCACAGGGTAAGAAAATGTTTTCCGACAGGAAAGCTTGGAAACCAAAACAACCCGTTTATACTCCAAGGCCAAGGCCAAGTTATATACCCAGGTCTAACATGAATGACTAGTTGGTTGAGTTATCTGGCGAGTCTATGGGAGCAATTCATTTCCTAGAGGCTATGTCAGATCAGCTAGGACCAGGGTGCCACCTGCCAATGTTGCTGTGGACAGATGAGTTAAAAATTTTGTAATGGCATTCCACCCACAACTTCGACAGGAAGTGGCTGCTAGGAAGAGTAGGTTTCAGAGAGATCAACCATTCTAGAATGAAGATTACAGAAATGGTAGGATCAACCATGTTGAAGCTATGATTAGCCAGAATGTAGCAGAGCCATCAAAGTTTTTGCCTTTGTCAAAGAATCGAAAGAGGAGGCTGCAGAGGTTGAGACAAGCACAAAAAAGAAGGAACATGACTGAGGGTTTAGTTATCAAGGAACATCCCACATAAAAGGGATGCTTAGTAGTCGAAGCTAAACCAACACCGGACAAAGATGACAACAAATTGAAGAGTGTTGTCAGAAAAGAATCTGCAGATACAAGTGGGCAATTCTAGTCGAACCGATGACAACTGCAGTTAGCCAACTCGACGGGAATGATAGTTTCCAACAAGATAAACTTGCAGAAATAAAGAAAAGAAAAGAGATCCAAGTATCTGTTCTAAATAAAAATGAAGGAAAATGGCTAATTGGGCTAGTAGCAGCAGAAGAAGAGGCAAAGAAAAGTAATCTAGCAGTTAAGGAAGACAAGGAAGTAGCTAGATTGAAAGTTGAAAAAATGATAATGAGAATAGCTGAAATCAAGGACTTCAAAATTGAAAATGGTGAAGATGCTGAAGGTTAGTCGAAAAAAGAAATCATGAAGGTCTTGAAAGATCCAGACCAAGATCTTGAATAGAGAAGGTAGATGTTTGGCATAATTAGGGAGAAGAGAGAAATGACCAGGCCCAATTGCCAAACCTCAGACATGGATTTAACAATTGATGAAATTATTGAGGCCTTGAATGATCCGGATGATCTTTTAAGTTTTGGTGATAATGATCATTTCGACCTAGATTTCAATTTGGATAAAGACCTGGATGACATCATAATGGCTATGGATAGTAATTTGTCATCGGATGGGTCAATTGACAAAAGTTACTTTAGGATTGGAGGGTACATAAGTGAAGAGTTGACTGATGAAGAAGAATTCTTAAAGTCAATGAGTGTGAATTTGATTTCAGTTTTGCCTGTTGAATTCGAAGGATATCATGAAATTGAATATGTTGGAGAAAATGACAAAGACCTAGATGACCTTAATTATCAGTGGTTATTTTGTCAGGACAACATGTTAACTGTATTCGACAATACACCACAATTGGAGAAGCCAACAAAAAAGCAAAAGGGTCATCTTTGCTCGTTACACATTAAGGCTTTGTTAGAAGGAAAATCGACAAATATAGTCTTGATAGACCGGGGGGGGGGGGAACTATCAACTTGATCCCAAGGGTGATGTTTAAGAAGCTTAGCAAGAATGAGTCTGATCTGATGTCAACTAACATGATTGTCACTGACTTTAGTGGCAAGACATCCCCATCAGATGGAGTTGTAATGCTGAATTTGCAGGTCGGATCCGTTGTGAGGTCGACTTTGTTTGTTATAATTCCAATGAAATCTAGTTACAATCTTATGCTGGGAAGAGATTAGATATATGTCGTCGGAGCAATACCATCGACGGTCCACCATAAGCTCATTCTTTGGAATGCAGAGATGATCAGGTAGAAATAGTAGAGGTAGATGATAGCCCTTACTATTTACAACAACTTCATGTCGATTTTGAAATTTATGCTCCAAATGTCAAGCCAGTCACGACAAATGATGGAGTCATCGACAAAGATGCACTTGAAGCATGCTTAATGGATCAGTTTGGCATTCGACTAGTGGATAAGGCCGAAAAGGATCGGCCAAGCACTAGCCATGAGTGTTGATAATCAGTTAGATAGACTGTCAGCTTATTTGACCGACAGAGCAGTATACACCACTGAAGGTGTATTGTCAGATTGCATAATAGATTATAGTCCTTTGGGATTCGAGAAAAGACTTGATGAAAAGCAAAGTATAGAGTTTAAAGACCCTTTGGAAGAGATAAACTTGGGCATTGAAATAGATAAAAGACCCATATTTGTGAGTTCATTTTTGCCAAAGGAGTTCAAGGAACAACTTGTCAACCTAATTAAGAAATACAAAGATTGTTTTACATGAGACTATGACGAGATGCCTGGGTTGACCAGAGACCTTGTCAAACATAGACTGCCATTGAAAGAAGGATGTAGACTTGTCAAGCAAGCGAACAGGAGATTTGTGCTTGAGGTGTTGTCGAAGATAAAGGAAGATGTCAAAAGGCTGCTCAAAGCCAATTTTATTAGACCGACCAGGTTATAATCAAATCTTTATAGTTAAAAGGGATGTGTCGAAAACTGCCTTCAAATGTCCAGGGGCTATTGGGACATATGAATGGGTAGTCATGCATTTCAGATTAAAGAATGCAGGGGCCACTTATCAAAGAGCAATGAATACCATTTTCCATGATATCATTGGAAAGTTCATGAAGGTATACATTGACAATGTAATTATCAAGTCAGAAACAAAGGAAAGTCATTTGAAAAACTTGAGGCAAGCATTCGACAGAATGAGAAAGCACAACCTCAAGATGAATCTGGAGAAATATGGTTTTGGAGTGTCGGTTGCTAAATTCTTGGGTTTCTTAGTTTATAAGAAAGGTATTAAAATAGACAAGAATAAAACTAAGGCAGTTCTGGAAGCCGCACCACCGACGAACAAGAAGGAACTACAATCTTTCTTGGGGAAGGTGAATTTTTTGAGAAGATTCATATCCAATTTGTTAGGAAGAACCAGAGTTTTTGCCTTATTGGTCAAGTTGAAGGCTGAACAAGACTTTGTGTGGGAACCTTGCCACCAAGAAGCCTTCGACCAGATAAAACAATACTTGACAAATCCATCGGTCATGATGCCTCCAGTGCCTCGAAGACCGTTAAAGTTGTACATATCAGCGTCGAAAGAAATCATAGGGAGTATGCTGGCTCAAGAAGATGAAAATGACGTCGAGAGAGCCATATATTATCTTAGTCAAGTTTTGAATGATGCTGAAATGAGATATAGTGCAATAGAGTAACTTTTTTTAACATTATATTTCTCATGTACTAAACTTAAGTATTATATGATGCTTTGTAATGTGTTGGTTATGTCAAAGACTGATGTAATAAAATATATGTTGTCGAAACTAGTGCTAAATAGACGTATTGGTAAGTGGACCATTGCTTTGTCAGAATTTTCTTTACAATATGTTCTAATGAAAGCTGTCAAAGGCCAAGCAATTGCTGGTTTCTTGGATGACTATCCATGTTTGGATATTAATGGTATAAAATTCATCGGTTTAAGACCTTGGCGTTTATATTTTGATGGCTCAAGGCATCAAAATGGAGTTGGAGTGGGAATTCTAATTGTTTCTCCTCAAGGAACTCCACCTAAGTTCATGTTTGAACTTAAGTATACATGCTCTAACAACGAGGCCAAATATGAAGCCTTAATTGTCGGGATGAAAATACTGTTACTCAAGTGGCTTCAGTACTCAAGAGGGGGGTGAATTGAGTATTAAAAAACTTTTCGCAAACACTTATAAAAGCAAATTTCTTCGAAGCTAAATATTAAACAAATGCAAGAATAAGGAAGATAATAGAAAGCTTTAAGCACAACAAATAAATAGGTAAGCAATATTAAATAAATTACTGAAAATAAAGAGATAAAGGAGAGAAGAGCAGGCACGATATTTATCCTGGTTCGACCACCAACCACTTGTGGCCTATCTCAAGTTCCCGAAACATAGTTCGAGATTTTTTACTATTCAATACAAGCTTAAAATAAATGCTTGCAACTTTTACACAACAGGTATACCTCACCTTATATACTAGAGGGATAGCTCACCCCCTTTGAAGGAGTTGATTACTTTACTAAGTGGGTTGAGGCTATAGCCTTAAAAGATGTGACTCCACATGATATAATTGACTTCATAGAAAATAATATAGTTTGTCAGTTTGGAATGCCACAAACTTTAACAACCGACCAAGAGATGGTGTTCATTGGAAAGAAAGTTGTCGAATATGCCAATTCAAGAAAAATTAAAATGCGTACGTCGACTCCATATTATGCTCAAGCAAATGGCCAAATAGAGGCCATGAACAAAATAATCATAAGTTTGATCAAGCAGCATATTGGTCGATAACCTAGAAATTGGTATAATACCCTTGACCAGATCCTATGGGCATATAGAAATTCACCAAGAGAATCGACGAGCACTTTACCATATAAGTTAGTGTATGGTCATGATGCAGTATTACTAGTCGAAATTAATCTTCAATCAGTTCGTATTCAAAAACAAGATGAGTTACCAGTCGAACATTACTGGGACTTAATGTTTGATGAATTAATTGAATTAAGTGATGAGAGATTGATTGCTTTAGAAAACTTGATTCGACAAAAAGAAAGAATTTCTAAATTTTATAATAGTCGAGTTAAATACAAGTCTTTCAAGGTGGATGACTTGGTTTGGAAAGTGATTTTGCCCATGGATAGGAGTTGTCAAGAATATAGGAAGTGGTCTCCAAAGTGGTAAGGACCATTCAAAGTTACTCGAGTGTTCTCTAGAAATGCTTATGCACTTGTCGAAGTTAATTCTGGTTTAAGAATTAAGTTTATTAATGGCAAATATTTGAAGTCATATAGGTCGACAATGTATGAAGTAAAAATTGATAAGGAATGATTAAAATAAATTTCATTCATATATTCGACAATTACAAGTTACATGAAAATGTGATATTACAACTTGTTTGTCAGAATTTTATAGAGAAAAATAAACCTATTATAAATAAACCAGAAGCTTCTCCCCAACTGGGGCACACGTTCAGATTGCCTCGTGGGAACTGAGGAAGAGGAAGAAGTAAACAACTTTTGATTTGTCTTGGACGATATGATGGTCGGCCGTTTACTCCCCGATGAGTCATCCTTATCGTAACAACTGTGTTTTTGAAACACCAGGTTGTTATGATGATTACTAAAGCTCATCAGGAATATTACGATGATTACTGAAGCTCAAGATGGGTATCACCATTAATATATAGTCCTTCCTTATACTTTTCCATTGGGAGTTTTTTTTTCAAACCCTACTCCCAAGTGACTTTGTTTCATAAAATGGGGGTTACTATTTCAAACCCACCTGAAAATGAAAATGCCATGTTGGAAAATCATGAGCAAGTCACACATTTAATGTGCCATGTGTGTAAATTTGTTAATTTAACAGAATTAAGTTAACAGAAGGACTAATGTGTTTAACGATTATCATTCTCAGAGACTATTAAGAATTTTTTTTTTTTGCTCAAGAACTAATTTAGAAGACGATATTTTTCTCAGAGATCAAATTGAGAGTTTACTAAAAATATTTTTCTCCACTAACAAAATAAAATACATACCAACCCAATGCGTGGGACCCACCACTGCACTTACCTTTTCACATCCCAACCCCCACTTCTGCCAGTTTGGCTTTTTTCTTTAGTTTTCTTGCATGTTGAGCGAGGAAAAGTTTAACCATGGGTTCTATGCATTTTATTTTCTTTCTCTACTGTTTTCTGACATCTTCCAAGCAAGAGAAAATGACATTTTCTCTCTATCCCACCTCTCTCCTCTCATTTTCTCTTGATCCAAGCAAAGGCTAAGTGTGCTCAACTGCATTTAGTAGGTTGACCCATTCAATTATTAAGAGATTATAATCAAATATTATGATTTAGTATTTGAATATGCACTTCTTTTGAATATTAGGCATTAGGATTCGAATATTTGCACCTTGGATGGTAAAACACTTTTCTACCTAATGGCTTGAGTAAAACATTTGTTAGGCTAATTTTGCATGAGAAAATAATTGAATTTGGAAATTTTTGAGTAAGCTTATCAAGAGAAGTCTTATACCCTCATAAGATTTTAAGTCTTTTAAATTAAATTTTCAAGGAATGTAGGAACTTGATCTTCTTATATTGTGCTTGCTTTGTTAACATAAAAATCTTCAATTATGTGTTTACGAGTGTAAAGACTAACACACACAAAGTGAGGTAAGTTATATTTTTGTAAAGATTTATCAAATATTTGGTGAAGCTTGACTTTTAGTAAAATTAGAGTTTACACTCGTGTGATGCATAGGGTAATATTAAAAATTAAAAAATTATAAAATAATACAAATATGATGAAATAAAACTTAATTTCATTAAAATGCTTTTCAATAATGATAGATTAAATTGTAAATAAAAGATAAGTTTATTATATAGAAAATTATTTTCTAAATTCAATTTCAAATAAAAATAAGTAAATATATTTATTTTTGAAAATAAATAAATATATAAATAAATATCATTATTGAAAATAAATATATATATATATTATGAATGAGGTAATGCTTTTGAGCATAATAAACTTATTATGCACAAATGAAGTTTATTATGCACAAACTCATTGAAATTGAAAATAAATAAAAGATAAGTTTATTATGCACAAAAACATTTTTAAAATTTAATTTCAAATGAAAATAAATAAATATATATATTTATTTTGAATGAGATAATGTTTTTGTGCATAATAAACTTATCTTTTATATTTATTTATTTTAGATAATGATATTTATTTATATATTTATTTATTTGTTTTCAATAATAAATTTATTTATTTATTTTAATTTAAAATTTAATTTAGAAAATATTTTTGTGCATAATAAACTTATATTTTATTTATAATTTAATCTATCATTATTGAAAAGCATTTTAATAAAATTAAGTTTTATTTTATTTTGTTTGTCTTGTTTCATAATTTTTTGACTTAAATACACTTTTGGTCCTTATACTTTCACCCTATTTGGATTTTGGTCCCTATATTTTTTTTATTTGAGTCCCTATACTTTCATTCTATTTTCACGTTAGTCCATGTCGTCATCTACCGTGTTGATACCATTAAATTTCGTCCTGCATGGCAAACAAAATCCTACTTGACAGCAACATCAAATAAAAATTAAATTATTTATCCACCTCATTTCCTTCCAATAATTTTTATAAAAAGTGACAAAAATTCTAAAAATCTAGGTTTTCTCCATTGAAATTGTGCAGCTCCACTTCTTCATTCTCCACACTTAACCATGAACGGCAACAATTATAGCTCCCATAGCTGACATTGTAGTCGCTCCACTCATGGGAGCTGCCAGATCACAAGCATGTTCTGTGCTTGCGGTGGTAAGGTGGTGATATATACTTTAAGGACATGAAAATCTAGAAAGAAGATTTTTTAGGAGCCCTAATTACATCGTAAGGAGATTTTTGGTTTATGATTTGTTTCCATCTTTATTCCAGTGATTTGAAGGGGTTTTTTGTGGCAGGCAGATTGGAGTTGTAGTTTGTTTGAATGGTTGGATCTGCTAATGCCAACTGGTGCAAGGGAAGTTCTTGAAAGGCAGCAACGAGTGGTTCGAGGTCTGAAAAGGATGTATAAGCTACTATGGTGATTTGTTGTAGAATGATAGTGAGATTGGTGTTATTTTTCATGTGAACTCAATATGGCAGAGGAATGTTGTATTAGTTATTTTGAATTGGTTCTGACTGTTAATGTATGTTGGTGGGTAGATGTTTAGGGTCTGAAAAAATGTATTAGGTGTCACATCCTTTTTTTAGCATGTTAGACTTGTGTATGATCATAGAGGTATCATAAATACTTGTTTGTCATGTCTTCTTAATTTTGTGATAAACTAAGTTGATTTAAGCACTTTGCCGCAACAGAAGATGCGAAAAATAACTTAAAATGACTCAGAAAGTGATATAAATTACCTAATTGAAGGAAATAAATAAAGAGAATTTATTTCTAGGTCACAAATAGGTGGAAGATGATGTAGTAAAAATTTGAGAACAATCAAAGTTAGTTTGGTATTTTTAAGCACACTGAGAGAGTGTTTTAATATCAGATTAACTTGCAGCAGATATGAAAACTTGTGAATATGGTGAAATAAATATTGAAATGAATCTTATGATTTATTTTAATATGTTTGGAAGTTAAGAAACTTGATTAGTAAGGTCAAAGTATTCCTAAGAGATATAAAGTTTTCAGTTGAATATTAGAGTCATTTGGTGACTCACATTCCAGAATTCTTTTCTTTGACTTTTGAGTCATTTTCTTTCTTTTTCCTCACCAACTTTCTCACTTTCTCTCACGACCACATAGCTGGAGCAGCTGAAAATAGAGAAAAACGAAGAGCAAGAAGAGGAGAAAAAGGAGGCATAAGAGAGGGAAAAAAGGAAAACGAAAGGGAAGGCCGAAACCTGAGATTCACCATTAAAGCAACTTGAGGTAGGGGAATTTCTTACTCAATTTATTCTTCTTGTTTCATCTTGTATAAAGCTAGTTAAGATGATTGAAGAAAATAGGTTTTGAGAAGAAAAAATTATTTTCTTTGTTTACTATTTGTTCCCAATGGTTGCAAAGATTTAGTTTCAACCTAAAGGATGCAAGAGAGTCATTTTTTGACTTGAGAAATACCTTTTTAACTCCTTGAGTGTCAGGTTCGTAATATGGGTACTAGTGAGTTTAGTTTGAAGTTAGAATCATATGTTTATATTTGACTTGATTGTTTGTGATTGATTCTAGTTGTTTCTTTCACTTAAATCTTGGTTTGAATACACTATATGATGAGTTTTAAAGTGTTAAAATAGAAGAGTATAGAGGCATGGAAGAAAAGGATGAAGAGACCCTATTTCTGGTGCAATTTTGCACTAGATAACCAATTACCATTTGAGGATAATTGGTTATTATGTGATGACAGAGAGGTTGCTATCACACTAGGCAAAAATAATCAGTTAGCCTATGTTGGCTAATTAGTTATTTGCCCAAGTCAGAGAGTTACAAAACTCAATAATTGATTAGCCAGAAGGAGCCAACCGATTATTTAGTGTCTCAAATTAGATTATGAGAAGTCCTAACCGATTATGTGAAGACAATAATTGGTTCAGAACTTTCCCAAAACGTATTTTTAAGGGCTTTAATCGATTATTCAAGTAACATAACCAGTTATAGGTCTAGCAAGAACAAAGTTTTACACTCTTAGGGTTAAAAGCAACCTTAGCAAAGCTATGTATTAATGATTAGTGAACCAATCAAGTTAAGTATAAAGGGAGCTCTAGAAGCTCTAGTCATACCTTGATAGTTGAAAACAAGCATGTACTAAGAGAGTTACTCATTTTAAATAGTTTGAGTTAACATAGTAAGTATATGCTAGTTTTAGAGAAATGCTCTATTAACTCATTACGTTGGGCTGAAATGGAGTGTTTAGTAAGAGTTAGTTCCTTTATTTATTAAAGTTGAACCATAATACTTAACAATCCTAACTAAGGGAGCGAGACAAACCCCTTGACCTTGCAAAGGAATGACAAAAACACTTTGCTAATGATGAAGTTGTGAGACAAAGGAGTGAGAAAATCCCCTTGTTATGGTAAAGAAGTGAGAAAAATACTTTACTTAGAAAGGTAGGTGAGTGAGACAAGCACTCTACCTAAGACAAAGTAATGAGTTAAACTCTTTGTTAGATAACATGAGAAACAAGAAAAGCACTCATGTAAATGGTAGTAAGTGTGAGTCAAGCTTTCTATCAAAAGTAATAAAGTGAGATAAGCTTATTACTCAGAGCAATAGGTAATGATAGGCAAATGAGTGAGACAAGCGATTTGCCAAGTGAAATTGATATTTTACAATTGTGTAGAGACTTGTCTAATATTGATAGCAAGTTTATAAGCTTATAGATATAAATTTACTTATGTGTATCTTTATATTAGTGCCATGAGATATATAACTTATTACTAAGAATTTTTATGTTCTCACCCCGTTTGTGTTTCATGGTTAAGCAAGACAAGACCATTCCGAGCGAATAAAGAAGAAGAAAAAGAAAAAGAAGAAAAAAACCCACAAGATTAAATAGTTTTAGCTTAGGTTTTTTATGACAACTCTTGTAAAATTTGTTACTTTGGGTTGAGTTCTGTTGTATATATTACACTTTGCCCTTGAGGCTTTTGATGTAAATATGCATGACTTTCTGTTATCGTGGCTCTCCATAATTATTTGTTTAAATATTATAGGATAGAATATAAGTTAAGTTAGTAGTAGTATAACTAATACTATTTATCTTTGTATATGAAGAATATATCTAGATATTTGTAATAGGGTATTACATTATGGTATCAGAGAAATTCATCGTGTTGAGTCAGGATATGGACTGACTAGGCTTAGGCAAGTTTAATGTTTTTTCACTAAGTGTTGTGCATTTCTTGCTTCTTTTGTGAGATGTTTGCATGACTTGCCTTGTTTGAATGTTATTAGCTACTGCTACACTATTACATGGTATTGAGATTAATCAACTTAATATTTAATGTTTGTGTATATAGGAAACTATGACTTCTCCCAGGCGCACTAGAGGAATTGAAAATTCTTCTAGTGAGGGCCCGATTATGGCCGAGGCAGTAATGACAATGGCCAAAGCTATGCAAGAGAAAACGACTGTTACTAATAGGTTGTTGGAAAGGTTGGAAGCCAATCAACCTTAACAATCAGTACCTCCACCAATACCACCACCAGTGCATGAGGTACATGTGGGGGGAGGAATTAGAATTTTCTGGATCTTGCAGAGTTTAGAAGGTTGAATCCTCCATTGTTCAAAGGCGAGTATAACCCAATGAAAGCTGATGAGTGGTTGACCGAAATAGAGAAGATTTTCGAGGCCATGATATGTACAGATGAACAAAGAGTTTCCTTTGCTTCCTTTATGTTCAGTAGGGAAGCAGAGTGTTAATGGAGGAGTACCAGAAGGTTGTTGGAAGCTTCAGCGAGAAAGACTTCTTGGGAAGTGTTTAGAAGCACTTTCTTGGAGAAGTACTACCCAAAGTCAGTATAAAAGAATAAAGAAGTAGAATTCCTAAAGCTTGAGTAAGGAAGTATGACCATGGGTCAATATGCGGTGAAGTTTGATGAGATGTCAAAGTCTTCACCTCAGTATAGGCTCAACCCGGATGAGAACTCTAAGTGTGTTAAGTTTGAATCCGGATTGAGAGAGGACATCAAAAGGATGATACGACCTTTGAAGATCAGAGATTTCCTTTCACTAGTGAACAAGTGTAGAATAATAGAAATGGGTTGTCTCTAACTCCAACCAAAGCAAAAAATAGACGACTCCCATAAGCAGAAGAAGTTTGATGAGAAGAAGAGCCCTCCTAAATTGGGTTACCCATAAGATAAGGTAAGCAAGTTTAAGGGGGAGTAGGGGGACCTAAATGTCCTAAGTATGAGAGACAGACCATGCTTGACGGGGCAGTCAGTTTGTTATACTTGAGGCTAGCCGAGGTATATGTCCAAGGATTGTCCACAGAAGCAGAAAGTTGTGTTCACCCCAAAATCGCAAGCTCCAGGAAGAGTTTACACTTTGAGCGGTAAAGAGGTGATTCACTCTACGGATCTGATCCAAGGTAAATGCATAATCCGTAATTACCTTTTAACTATTTTATATGATTCGGGAGCATCCCACTCATTTGTTTCTTGTGATTGAGTGAAGATGTTGAGTTTACCTATGACAAACCTTCCTTAAAACCTAGTTGTTTCCATTCCCACTAATAAATTAGTTACAACGTCTAAAGTTTGTTTAGATTATTGTATAAAGATAGAAGATAAGATTTTCTTTGTAAACCTTATATGTTTACCCCTTATAGATATTGATGTCATTCTCGACATGGATTAATTGTCTTCCAACGATGTGGCTTTAATTATATAGATGAAACCCTTGCATTTATGTCAAATATATCTACTAAAGTTATCCTTTCTAAGTCTGTGTATCTCAATACAAACCAAGTGAATCATTATTTAGAGGATGGAGCTCAAGGGTGTGTTCTCATTTTCTTTCTAACTGTAGAGGTTGAGCAGAGTTTAGGCGATATACTAATAGTGAGGGAGTACCTAGAAGTATTCCCGAGTGATATAGTTGAGTTTCCACCCATGATAGAAATAAAGTTTACTATAGATTTAGTATCGGGGACGAAACCTATTTCTATAGCACCTTATGGGATGACACCTCTAGAATTAACGAAGCTTAAAAAACAAATAGAGGAATTGTTAGAGAAACAATTCATAAGACCAAGTGTTTCTCCTTAGGGAGCACATGTGTTGTTGGTGAAGAAGAAAGATGGTACCATGAAGCTTTGCGTAGATTACAGACAATTGAATAAGGAAACCATTAAGAACAAATATCCATTGGCTAGGGTAAATGATTTAATGGATCAGTTGAGAGGAACATCAGTGTTCTCAAAGATTGATCTAAGATATGGATATCACCAGATAAGGGTTAGGGAAGAAGATATCCCTAAAATCACTTTCAAGACTAAGTATGGGCATTATGAGTACCTCGTGATGTCTTTTGGGTTGACAAATGCACCAGTAATACTTATGGATTACGTGAACCAGATTTTTAGACCATACCTAGACAAGTTTGTTATGGTATTCATAGATGATATTTTAATCTATTCCAAGACAGTAGAGGACCATGAGCTACATGTTATAATGGTCTTAGAGATTCTTAAAGAGAAGAAATTGTTTTCCAAGCTATCAAAGTGTGAGTTTAGCAGATGATTGACTGATTAAGTTTAGAGATAGACTTTACACTCTAAGAGATTCTGCAATCAAAGAAAAGATATTAGAAGAAGCTCGTAAGAGTCAATACACCATCCATCCAGGAGCCACTAAGATGTATCAAGATTTAAAGAAAATGTTGTGGTGGCCAGTAATGAAGAAAGAAATAGCGGAGTTTGTGTCTACGTGTTTAGTGTGCTAGAAAGTTAAGATAGAACACCAAAAACCTTCTAGACATCTTCAATCTTTAAAGATTCCTGAGTGGAAATGAGATCATACCACAATGGATTTTGTGATGAGTTTGCCCAGAATTAGGCAGGAAATTATGCAATTTGGGTCATAGTGGATAAACTAACTAAGTTTGCCCACTTCTTGCCAATTAGAGCTAACTACTCTTTAGATAGACTAGCCCAGTTATATTTACAAGAGATAGTTAGATTTCATGGAATCCCCCTTAGTATAGTTTCAAATAGAGATCCTAGATTTACATTTAGATTTTGGGGAGCCTTGTAAAAAGCCTTCGGGACTAGGCTAAGTTTTAGCACAACATACCACCCACAAACAGACGGGAAGTTAGAGAGAACTATCCAAACCCTTGAAAATATGTTTAGAGCATGTATTTTGGATCAACGAGGTAGTTGGGATAGACTCTTATCTTTAGTGGAGTTTGCCTACAACAACAGTTATCATATCAACATTGGAATGACAATGTATGAGGCACTTTATGGTAGGAGGTATAGGTCACCATTATGTTGGTATGAGGTTGGAGAGAGAGCTATTTTAGGATATGAGATAGTACAACATACTTCAGACTAGATCAGAAAAATCATGGATAAGATATCTATAACTCAAAGTAGGCAAAATAGTTATGCTGATAGAAGTAGGAGACCTCTAGTGTTTGAAGAAGGAGAACATGTTTTCTTGAGAGTCACTTATACAACGAGAATTGGTAGGGCATTGAGAACAAGAAAGTTAAACTCTCGTTTCATTGGTCCCTACCAAATTCTAAAAAGAGTCGGACCTGTAGACTACTAGATAGCTTTTCCTCCTAGTGTATCAAACTTTCATGATGTTTTCCATGTATCTCAACTCAGAAAGTAAAATCAGGATCCTTCACACATCATAAGAAATGAATCTATATAGTTATGAGATGATTTGTCTTATGCAGTAAAATCGGTGAGGATTATACACAAAGGGGTTAAATAGCTCAGCGGTAAGCAGATTCCTCTAGTGAAGGTGTTATGGGGTGAGACAGGTGCAGAAGAGACTACATGGGAGCTAGAATCCCGGATGCAGTAAGATTCCCTAGAGTTGTTTATATGAGGTAGGTAATTTTAGGGACAAAATTTTAAAAAAGATAGGAGAAATGTAGTATCCTCTTTTTAGCATGTTAGACTTATGTATGATCATAGAGGTATCATAAATACTTGTTTGGCATGTCTGCTTAATTTTGTGACAAACTAAGATAATTTAGACACTTTGCTGTAACACATAATGCGAAAAGTAGCTTAAAATGACTCTGAAAGTGACATAAATTGCCTGGTTAAGTGAAATAAATAAAGAGAATTTATTTCTAGGTCACAAACAGGTGGAAGATAATGTAGTAAAAATTTGACAATAATTAGAGTTAGTTTGATATTTTTAAGCACACTGAGAGAGTATTTTAATACCAAATTGACTTGCAGCAGATATGGAAACTTGTGAATATGATGAAATAAATATTGAAATGGATCTTAGGATTTATTTTAACATGTTTAGAAGTTAGGAAACTTGATTTAGTAAGATCAAAGTGTTCCTAAGAGATATAAAGTTTTCAATGGAATATTAGAGTCATTTGGTGACTCATGTTCCAGACTTCTTTTCTTTGACTTTTGAGTCATTTTCTCTCTTTTTCCTCACCAACTTTCTCACTCTCTCATGACCACACAACTAGAGTAGCTGAAAACAGAGAAAAACAAAGAGAAAGAATAGGAGAAAAAGGAGGCAGAAGAGAAGGAAATGAGAAAAACAGAACAGAAGGCCAAAACTTAAGATTCACCATTCAAGCAACTTAAGGTAGGGGAATTTCTTACTTAACTTATTCTTCTTGTTTCATCTTGTATAAAGCTAGTTAAGATGATTGAAGAAAATATGTTTTGAGAAGTAAAAATTGTTTTCTTTGATTACTATTTGTTCCTAATGGTTGCAAAGAGTTAATTTTAACCTAGCAGATGCAAGAGAGTCATTTTTGACTTGAGAAATACCCTTTTAACTCCTTGAGTGTGAGGTAGGTAATATGGATACTAGTGAGTTAAGTTTGAAGTTAGAATCATATGTTTATATTCACCTTGATTGTTTGTGATTGATTCTAGTTGTTTCTTTCACTTAAATCTTTGTTTGAATACACTATATGGTGAGTTTTAAAGTGTTAAAATAGAAGAGTATGGAAGCATGGAAGAAAAGGGTGAAGAGACCCTGTTTCTAGTGCAATTTTGCACTAGATAACCGATTACCATTTGAGGATAATCGGTTATTGTGTGATGACAAAGAGGCTGCTATCACACTAGACGAAAATAATCGGTTAGCCTATGTTAGCTAATCAGTTATTTGCCTAAGTCAGAGAGTTACAGAACTCAATAACTGGTAAGCCAGAAGGAGATAACTGATTATTTAGTGTCTTAAATTAGATTATGAGCAGTTCTAGCCGATTATGTGAAGACAATAACTAGTTAGGAACTTACCCAAAACATATTTTTAAGGGCTTTAATCGATTATTCAAGTAACATAACTGGTTATAGGTCTAGCAAGAGCAGAGTTTTACACTCTTAGGGTTAAAAGCAACCCTAGTAAAGCTATGTATTGGTGATTAGTGAACCAATCAAGTTAAGTTAAGTATAAAGGGAGCTCTAGAAGCTCTAGTTATACCTTGATAGTCCAAGAGAGTTACTCATTTACTTTAAATAGTTTGAGTTAACATAGTAAGTATATGCTAGTTTTAGAGAAATGCTCTATTAACTCATTAAGTTTGGTTGAAATGGAGTGTTTAGTAAGAGTTGGTTCCTTTATTTATTAAAGTTGAACCATGGTACACAACAATCCTAACTAAGGGAGCGAGACAAGTCCATTGGCCTTTCAAAGGAGTGAGAAAAATACTTTGCTGAGGATGGAGTTGTGAGACAAAGGAGTGAGAAAACCCCCTTGTTACGGTAAAGAAGTGAGAAAAACACTTTACCTAGTAAGGTAGAGGAGTGAGACAAGCACTCTACTTAAGACAAAGTACTGAGTTAAACTTTTTGCTAAATAACATGAAAAGTGAGAAAAACACTCATGTAAATGGTAGTAAGAGTGAGTCAAGCTCTCTACCAAGAGTAATAAAGTGAGATAAGCTTATTACTCGAAGCAACAGGATGAGTTAAGTCTTATGCTATGCAAATGAGTGAGACAAACGATTTGCCAAGTGAAATTGATATTTTACAATTATGTAGACACTTGTCTAATATTGATAGGACATTTATAAGCTTGTAGATATAAATTTACTTATGTGTGTCTTTATATTATTGCCATGAGATATATATCTTATTATTGAGAATTTTTATCTTTTCACCTCGTTTGTATTTCATGGTTAAGCAAGACAAGATCCTTCCGAGGGAACAAAGAAGAAGAAAAAGAAAAAGAAGAAAAAGCCATAAGATTAGATAGTTTTAGTTTAGGTTTTTGATGACAACTCTTGTAAACTTTGTTACTTTGAGTTGAGTTCTATTGTATATATTACACTTTGTCCATGAGGCTTTTAATATAAATATGTATGACTTTCTGTTATCGTGAAACATAACTAATACTATTTATCTTTGTATATGACGAATATATCGAGATATTTGTATTAGGGTGTTACATTGGGTGGTTTAATTGAGAAAATGACTGGAATTATGTAATCCCCTTTTAATCAATTAATTGAATACTTTTAAATTTTGCATTGTCTGATGTTTACTTGTGTAACCACAGTTGTGTTAACAGTAAGGACCAAGTAATGAAATTACAGGGACTGAATAATAGACTTGTGCCTATAGGGACTAATAGACAAATCATATGAATGTATAGGGACCAATACATAAATCATAGGAAAGTACAGGGACCAATACATAAATCATATTCAAGTATAAGGACCAATACACAAATTATATGAAAGTATGTGAACAAATTTAACCATAATTTAAGAGAGTACAAAGGGTCACTAATAACCATTAATCCTGTCAATAATGTATAGGGACTAATACATAAATCATTAAAGGAGTACAAATAGTCACCATGTCATTAAAAGAGTACAAATAGTCACCATTAACCATAATTTAGTTATTAACATCAATATAATAGTCATTAACCAATATACATCAACCCACAATTGTCAATACATTAGTCATTGTCATACACTAGTCAATATACAACCAACATCAATAATAATCCATTGAGCCACCATAAATGACAAGCCCCAAAAGAAAAAAAAACAAAAGACAAGTGTGGTCCATTGGCCTTGGTTTCCTCAAACTCAGTGTGGTCCATTGACATACTCTTGAGTGCCTTGCATATTTCCTTATCCATATCCCTGTCCCTATCTCTGTGTCATAGTGCCTTGTGAGCTGGCTACAACAAGCCTCCCTCTCCACATAAAAGCTCATCTTACCCCCATTTTAGGCCTTAGTCTTGAACTAGATTCAATACCAACATATGTATTTGCAGCTTGAGCATTTGCATATTGAATTGTAGCAGATGCATAAGCAGGTGATAGCCTTTCATGTGGTACATTTGTACTTGGAGTTAATAAAAATCTCGCACGTCTTGCTGGTACTTCTCTTGCTTTCCAAGGAATAACACCCCTCATCCCTTGGTTGGTAGCAAGTGCAGCTCCTGCAGTAGCACCTAGAGAGGATTAATGTGAACTAATGTATATCAACCTACATATATCATCTTTCTACTAAAGCTCATGCATGCACCTACCCTTGAGAAACATTCATCAACAATTTATTTCAACCTTAATGAGGCTTTTATCAACATATAAAACCATCTGCTGGCTAGATGGATAAATGCAACCAAAGCTATGATGCAAACACAACAAACTCAACTCTAATAGAAAATCAGAAGTTGCAAAACTTACATATTACAATTATAGCAATACAACAAACATAGCATAACACCCACACACACTTACAAAACACCGTTGCGAATTTGCAAATTAGCTAGGGAAATGTCCCTTGCTAATCTGTTGCAAATTTCCCTCGTTATTCCCTACCAAATCCTAGTCACAGTAGGGAAAAAAATTTGGATCTAATATCCGTCGCTAATCTCTCGCTAATTTCCCTTGCTATTCCCTCTCTAATTTCCCTCGCTATTCCCTCGCTAATCCCAGTCACAGTAAGAAAAAAAATGAAAGAAAAAAAGCACAAGCAACCCGACCTATACACATCCACTCTACCCATGCACGTACACTGTGCCACCATCACAACATAATTTGGCATCTCAATATAAAAAAGTAAATTATCTCAATTTTGCAATCAAACATTCATCTCACACATAATTAGAGTGTTGAACTCAAAAACCAAGCACTAGAATACAAGCAATGAGCAAAGACAATAAAGGCAACAAGGTGACTTAGCCATAAGGCTGCACAACCCGAATCGATGACCTACGAACTCGACTGACCCGACCTAATATAAAATATCCGGGTTGGGTTGGGTCTTCGAGTCCAACCCAAAAAACTCGTCCTTCCATTGGTTCGGGTGGCAGGTTTAGCATACTGACCTGATGACCTGACTCGATGACCTGACCTGATGACCCAAGGAAACAACGTCGTTTTGCCTTAAATTTTCTTTATTTTCTTCACTTCTCCACCTTACCCGTACCCGAGCCCTTATTTTCATCCCCCCCCAGTTTCTCACTTTCTCTCCCAAATCCCAAATTCAAGCCCTAACCTGTAAGCACCTCACTCTTTGTCTGCTCACTGCCGTAGCGTCTCAGGCTCTCAGCCCTCTCTCTCTTCTCTCCTCTAGGCACAGCCACCACCGGCAATGACGAGTTCGTGACCGTCACCAATGCTGCTCTTATTTTGTCCTCACACAACCACGATGCGATGCTAAGGTTAGCCATTACTGTTTCTCTCTCTATCTCCTCTTTCACTTCATGTGTGCCTTTTAATTTCTTCTATTTCTTTCTTAAATGAGGTGATAGTTTGCTAATTTCTGAAATTTTTCCTATTTCTCTCTGGTTCTAAAATTTTTGATTTTGTTAAACAAGAGTTTTATTGTCTGGAGCTAATTTTAAAATTAAATAGTTGACATGGTGTTCTTATGTTTAGGAGAATGATGATTGTTGTTCTAGATTATGTCTTCTTTGTGGTAGGCTTTGTAGAAACTATGCTAAGTTTACTTCTAGGATTAATATGGGTGCTGCTATGTCACGAATTGTCTTGAATCTTGATAGTCAATAATAACTTACAAATATGTCAGTATGTCTATTTACAAGTGATGATTTCTTTATCTTTGATCCTAGCTGTGTAACTTAAATATTATATCATAATAATTGTTGTGTTTGAATTTCATAATCATCAATGGTATTTTGAAGTTATCTCCTGTATTTTTAGATTCATCAATGGATCATGTACTCAGTTGGTAGGTTATTGCAGGCCTCAAAAACAAAAGGGATTTGGGTCTTAGGAGTTTGGTAATTAAAAAAGGAAGGATGGTAATCTGTCAATCACTAAAACTTGTGCTTGTGCTTATGCTTTTACACTATCTATTTTCTATATAAAGAAAGAGAAATGTGTTTTCTCTCACTTCATTATCAATCAGAATATACAATTATTTATATGTACAGAGGACTGAAGGATTATCACACATAAATCTCCCTTATTTTAAAAATAAAAATAAATGATATCCTAATCTTAAACCTTATCCTAGTTACTTGGATATTTATTTTGGTTTTGCTTGTTTTAGTTTTGGGAAATAGGCAACCTACCTGTGTATTAATTGCTGGTTGTTATTTAATTGTGCTACTTATACTTGATATGTGGTATGTCATGGTTTGCTTTCATTATATTGTAGTTGTTAATCATTTCTTTTGTTGTAAATATTATTGCAGCAATTCACTGGTCCTATGGAAACTCAAAAAAGTCACAACACTGGTGGGACTCAAGTAAGAAGTGCTCCCACTCCACCAATACCAATTGAATTGCAAATTGAAGGAGTAAGACCACACCCAGCAGCAGCACCACCATCTCTTTCCAATCCAATTCCCACTCCAACTCTGTCATCACAAGCTCAAGAAGTTGCTCCATCGTCATAACATGAGGTAGGTAAAAGAAAACCTACTAGACCCTCTAGTAATGCTTGGTCACATTTCACTAAAGATGGTGATAGAGCTAGTTGTAACTATTGTAGAAAGTTATATGCATGTAATAGCACTAATCATGGCATTACTAACCTGATAAAACACTTGAAAGTGTGTTTAAAGAATCCACATAGGGAGGTCGATAAGAAGAAAAAAAAACTATTGCTATTGGGAAGTCAAGTGAGGATGACCCTAATAGTGTTATAAGTATGAAGCTTGTAGATTTTAATCAAGAACAACATAGGCTGGAGCTTTGTAAGATGATAGTGATAGATGAACTTCCCTTTAGATTTGTTGAGAATCCTGGATTTAGAGGTTTCATGAATGCTACTCAACCTAGATTTAGAATACCTGGGTGTATGACTATTGCAAGAGATATCATGTAACTTTTTATAGAGGAAAAGCTGAAGTTGAAGTCTATTTTGTCTTGCAATCAACAAATGGTCTCCCTAACAACTGTTACATAGACATTGATTCAAAACATTAATTATATGTGTGTGATTGCACATTTTGTTGATGATGGATGGGAATTGCATAAAATTTTTTTGAGTTTTGGGTTGATTGCTGACCATAGGGGTGAGACCATAGGTAAATCTTTAGAGAAATGCTTGAAAGAGTAGGGTATTCTAAAGATTAACACAATCACCATGGATAATGCTAGTGCTAATAACACGACGCTAGCATATTTGGTGACGGAAATGTAAGATTGGAATGGATGCACATTGCTGAAAGGGGAGCTCATGGACATGAGGTGTTGTGCTCATATTTTAAACTTAATTGTTAACGATGGGTTGAAGGAGTTAGATTGCTCTGTTCTAGGATTAGGGCTGCTTGTAAGTATGTGAGGTCCTCTCCTTCTAGATTGGCTACTTTTAGGAGGTGTGCTCAAGAGGCAAATGTTGTTAGTAATCAAATGCTAACATTTGATGTGCCAACTAGATGGATTTCTACTTATTTGATGTTGGAAGTGGCAGAACAATTTGAGAAGGCATTTAATCGCCTTGAATATGAGGATCAAGCTTACTTGCATGTTTTTGATGGTGAAGGAGAACCTCCTAATTTTGATGATTGGAACCGTGCTCATATTTTTATAAAGTTCTTGAAAATTTTCTATGATGCCACACTTGTTTTTTCCAGTTCTTTGCATGTGACATCTAATTCTTTCTTCCATAAATTGTGTCAAATTCAAAATTCGTTAACTATGTAGATTGAAAGTGATGATGTTGTCTTGCGAAAAATGGCAACGAACATGAAGCCAAAGTTTGATAAGTATTGGAATATTGATAGGAATATAAATTTTTTGTTGTTTGTGGCTATTTTTCTTGACCCAAGGTACAAGTTGGATTACATTGAAGTTTGTGTTAGTGAAATGTATGGTCAAGATAAGTGTAAGGATATTGTGAAAAAATTAAAAGCTCTCATAAATAACTTATTTGCACAATATATTACATTGTATCCCAATGTTCCCAATATTCATGATTCTAGTGTCAATTCATCGGATGTTAGCACACTCACAAATGTTGGTGGTGGTAGTAGTGAGGGTGGTTTAAATTTGAAAGACAAGTTTAGGTTGAAGTTGAAGAAAAAACAAAGTGAGTAAAAGAAGAATGAGTTGGATAGATACATGGAGGATGACGTTGAAGACAATTATGAGGTGTTTGACATCTTGAAGTGGTGGAAAGGGAAGTTAGCGAAGTACAATATTCTCTCTCATATGGTTAGGGACATATTGGCCATTCCGATGTCTACAGTGTCATCTGAGTCTGTTTTTAGCAGCAGAGGTTGTATCCTTGATGCATTCCATAGTTCTTTGAATCCCATCACAGTGGAAGCTTTAATTTGTACCCAAAATTTGTTGAGGCCTCCTAAGAAGATGGATGATCTATGGAGTCAACTGGAAGAGATTGAGCAGGTTGAATCAGGTATACAATCATCATTTTTAATTTTTAACTTTTTCATTTTACATATAGTTCATCATTTCATTCATTTGATATTTTTAATTTTATGTTGTATTCTTTTATTGTATTATTAGAAATGTCAGGAGTTTCTGGACTTCAAGAACTTGAGGTTGCTAGTGATTTTAGAAGCAAGAGGATGAGGTAAAGTAAGGTCATATATTTTAAATGTTCTTGGCTTCTTATATTTTTGTGTATGTCAATACAAGTTAAAATCACCAATGATCATATAACAATTTATTTATCATGTTGCAGGAAAGGCCAGAAGGATTGACTTGTTTTGGAGGATCTAGTTGGAGTGCCACCTGACCTGAGGTCTGTCATCTGTGACTCTTATTTATCATTTAACATGCTTTTGGTTTGTGACTTTACCTGTGTGAATTTTGTTGGAAATTTCTTGTACGTCTCTAGTTCTTATATTGCCCTTTTTAAATGTCCTTGTATTCATTAGTTGTTAAAGTCTATGCATATCTTGTTAAGTTGCTACCCTCAAGTCTGTGCATGTCCTTGTATTCATTGGTTGTTAAAGTCTGTGCATATATTTTTTAACTTTCCTACCTGGTTAGTTAAGCTCAATATCTTGAGAAAATTTTCCTTTTGAGGGGAAGCCATAAATGTTCTACTATGAACCATATATAATGATTTTATGATGAGTATGTTCTGATTTTTAATATCCTGATTTTTTCTTTTCGATTTTTAATATGTTCTGACTAGGTGGTGGAGGATGGATCTGAGTTTTTTGCTAACCAACTGCTTGTAACAATATTTTCTAAACCTAATTATTGTGGGGAGTTTGACAATGCTGACTATACTGCACCTAATTTCATGCACACTAACTGGTTTCTGTATCTGGCTAAGACTTGATTTGTGAATTTGTTATGGAGGATTTAGATTACAATTGACAATTGAGTAAGTGTATGGTCATGCTTATTGCTTCGGTTTGTATCATGTTTGTCTAAATGAAATAGTTAAACTCTGGAATTAAATTGTAGAATGTGTATGAATATTGCTTTTGGGAGAAAATAGTCAATTTAAACATATTTTTATATGCTCAAATTTTTAGCTTGTAGCCTGGTAGTGGGAAGCTGAAGCTGAATTTGGTTTAGTGAAATAGTTTGCTCAAACATATTTTTGTTTGCTTAGAAAATGACTGATAGTTGTGGCTTTATTATGGCAAAAGAATAAGATTGCAAACCCTTGATCTCTATCCAAAATACATAACGTGAGGGTAGGGCATACAAATTTCAATGGCTTTCTGGTTTCTTTAATATTTGTACATATTCATTTGAATAATATAATGGGGGAGAAAATTTGGACAGCTGGAAGGGTTTGATGTTTAGGGGACAAGAAGCCATAATTATAAGGGTAGGAGAGAAGAGGGCATGGACTTATGGACTATAGGGGGGTGTGTAGAGTCCTCTGTTTTCTAATTTCAAATTTCAACACCACCTACCCAAAGACCACACTGGTTTGCTTGCACAAGATGAGACCCAGAGGATTAGAATTTAGAATTGCAGTTTTCTTTAAGCTTTGATATGTATTTGATAATACCAATATGTGGAGAATGTATTCTCATTGGAAGGGGTCAAGACTCAAGAAGTAGAACCTTAATTTGCTTTGCTTTTGTTTTATTCATTCTCTTCGTTTCCTTCACCCTTATTCATTCTCTTTTTTTTGGTATTGCATATTGGTATTGTACTGCTATTTTACCCTTTGGTTTTGAGCCAAACAGATTGTTTGTCATCCGACTACCCGACCCGAACCAACCCGATTATTATCGGGTTGGTTCGGTTCGGGTTACCCGAATTTTTTGCATGAAACTGACCCGAACCAAATCGACCCGATCTCAATTGTTTGGTTTAGACATTTTTTCCCCCTAAACCCGAACCAACCCGACCCGTGTGCAGCCATACTTAGCCACCAAAAGCTTAACAAAGACTTAATAAAGGCAGGACATACACACTAGGCATGAAAAAAACTAAGACTTCATGAAAAGTAAAAAAAAAAAAAACAGGACAACACCAATGAAGATTGACGAGCGCTGAACTCAATTAAAATTGTAACCGAGTTATGCCTATGACTTATAGCATAGGAAACAACTCCGGATCGTTTCTCAAAGGATTGTAAGTGCTATTTGATCAAATCAAGCAAAAATTAGGAAAGGGTTTGACAACTCAGAAAATGAAATTAACAAAGCAATTAACAGAATTAAAGAGAGAAATTCAATTGAAAGAGCAATCAATTTAGCAATCTATCCGAAATTGGGTTGATCCTATCATAGATTATTCAATAAACATTTGGAGTGCATTTAGATGGTTAACTTGGATCTAACTGAAATCTCTACATCAAATCTAGAATTCATACTAGATAATCATCTAGAATTCAATTAACAATTGAAACATAAACTTGCAATCGCACAACTTATGTTGGATCTGTGTTAATTTTAAGAACCGAATTCAATTAACCTAGGCACAAATCAGTAGCCTAACCTCTTAAGTCGTGTTTAATTCAGATTAATCAATCATAAATTTCATCACAATTCTCAATCTTAAATCAAGATTCAATCAGATCAAACATAAATAGAATCACCATTCATGCATTCAAGATCAAGAAGAAGAAGAAGAGGAAATCAAATGCAATTCAAACATAAACAGAACCAATGATCTCAAGAAACCAAACCGCAATTTCTTCAAGATTATCTGAATTGATTACAAAGTTTAGCCCTCTATAACCATCACCATTGGAGAAGTTTTAGGAAATATAGAGGAAATGAAGTAACAAAGAGAGAAGGAGAAGAAAAGTTCTTCAAACTCAGACTACACACACCCAAAAAATGAAAATGCATAAGCTCCCCCTATAATACAATCTGATTCCATTATTCCTCTCAATCCACCCAAAATCTCGATTATGAAAGTGGTTCAACCACTTTCATCCATTATGAAAGTGTCTAAAGTGTGTCTCCCACTTTCCAAATTATGAAAGTGGTTCAACCACTTTCATCCATTATGAAAGTGTGTCTCCCACTTTCCATTAATTATGCCAATGATTTCCACCTTTCTATCTAATTTCAAGCTGGATTATTCCTAGTCCTAATTGTCATTTCTGTTATAATTTCAAATCCACATCAAACCCATAAGATAGCCACTGAAATAAGCTTTCCAAGGAGTGCCCATATGTTTAATTTGGGTTTGAAATGACTGAGATATGCCCAAAATAGTAAAGGTATGTCCAGAAATACATGACAACACCATTGGTCCAATTTCAAGGCTATCTTTGACCACTTGAATGTCCGATTTTGCCAAATTGACATTTCACAAAACTTGTAGATCTTTTTCTCATCTTTCCTAGCATATAAAGAACATCAAAATTAGAGATTTACAACTCAAGTTATGGCGAAAAATACAAAAATAATGTCAAAACTCATTAATGTTGAAAAAAAATCAATTAGGCCCAATTTGAACCCAAACTTATAAAACATGATCAAGCTCAATCAATTAAGTGCATAAAGAGTGTAAATGACTAAAAATGAAGATTTATTAATGTATAAAACACGTGATTATCAAATTTCCCCACACTTAGTTTTTTGCACTCCTAGGTAATTCACAAAAGACCAAACTAGAGAAAAAGGAAAAACAAAACAAATTCAAAAGTTAAAAACTCAAAAAGACTAAATTTCTAATGATACCCAAGAATGCAAAAGTCTACAAGCAAGAAGAGCAAGAAAATATTCAAGGGATCAACACATTCACATCTCAAACCAACAAGCAAGGTATTTTCAATTTGAAAAACATGAATCAAGAATGATAAATTCTCACAAGATACTCTCTTAACCCCTCAAGTGTTTAAATGATAGGTATTTTACTCAGTTCAACTCATGAACAATTGCACTACCATAAGCTTGCTTATCTTATACTTCTCCACTACTTAAGCATATGCACACAAAAATCAAGAGGACTTTATTCAAGGTTGTAATGGGGTCATGGTAAGGGAAGGAAACAATATGGATATGGCAAGCTAAGTACCCCAGAGAATAAAAGAGTAGTGGGGACGAGATCAAATGACAAAAAAACTTGAAATTTTACCCCAAAATCCACATTATGCACATTTTCTTTATACATTCCTTCTCTTATTTTTTTTTCACAACCTTTCTTATAGTTATTCTTTTCCTCTTCAAAATTTTTATGATAATGAGTTTTTTTTTTCAAGAATCACTTTGTATATTACACATCAATGTGCATACCCCCACACTTGAACTATTAATTACCCACAAGCAAAAGAGCTCCTTAAATGAAAATGAATCAATGCTCTCTCATTCCCTAAGGTAAGGTAAAAGCATGGGTTTTCACAAAGGCATATAATGAGGTAAGATAAAGAATAGGTAAATAGGCTCAAGGGGGTTAATTAAAGGGAAATGATACAAGGTTAGTTATTTGGTCAAAGTAGCTAATTCAAGAAAGAATGCCTCAATCATGTTCATGCATGCAAGTGAAAAAAGTAGCCTAAAAAAGAATCAAAGTAAGTTCTAGAGTGATCAATTGCCATGAGTGAAAATCACACAAGAAAGAAGAGAATGACATAAATGTTAAATCCATCCATCAATAGGGTCAAAAATCTCACAAGGTAAGCATCTATCAAACTTAATTCATTAATCAAACATCCAAAACCAAGCATATCAAATTCAAGAGGGAAGAATATTTATTTAATCATGCAATGAACCATGAATTTCAATTGCTGCAGACTCATAAACTTCACAAATCTCAAAACATCATTGGAAAGCAATTAAAAATACAATTTTTTTTTATTTTTTTTACTATTCCATCCCTTCCCCCACACTTGAATTTCATATCGCCCTCAATGTAAAGCATAGAAAAATCCTGAATGCAAATCATCAAAATATTCATGGCAAGTAAAACAAAAGTGTGGTAAGGGCCTCCCTCATCATCCAACAGTGTAAATGGCATCGAGCACATCCATCACTTCCACATTGTACTCTTGATAATCCTCATGAAAATACTTAAGTCTATGCCCATTGACCTTGAACGTTTTCTTTGTTGTCACATCTTGGAGTTCAATTGCACCATAAGGAAAAATATTAGTAACAACAAATGGTCCATCTCATCTAGACCTTAATTTCCCGGGCATTAACCTAAGATAGGAATTGTAAAGAAGAACTTTTTGACCACTTTTGAATTCTTTTCGAACAATCATTTTATCATGAAAAGCTTTGGTCTTCTCCTTGTAAATCCAGGAGTTCTCATAAGCCTCCATCCGAAGTTCTTCAAGTTCTTGGAGTTGGAGCTTCCTTTGAGATCCAGCTAAGTTCAAGTCAAGATTGCACTTCTTTACCGCCCAATATGCCTTGTGCTCAATATCCACCAGAACGTGGCATGCCTTACCAAAAGTGATCTTGTAAGGAGACATCCCGATAGGTGTTTTAAAGGCGGTCCTGTAAGCCCAAAGAACATCCTCAAGTCTTAAGCTCCAATCCTTCCTATTAAGTTGTACAATTTTCTCCAGGATTTGCTTGATTTCTCTGTTTGAGACTTCTGCTTGCCTAATCGTTTGAGGGTGGTAAGGTGTGGAAACCTTATGCAAGATCCCATACTTCTTCAATAAAGCCTCCATGTTCCAATTGTAAAAGTGTGAACCCTGATAACTGATGATGACCCTCAGAATGCCAAACCTAACAAAATCTACAACAACTTGAGAATCATCAATCCGAGTGGCCTTAGCCTCCACCCATTTAGATACATAATCCACAATAAGCAGAATGTAAACAAAACCAAATGATACAGGAAAAGGTCCCATAAAGTCAATACCCCAGACATAAAAAATCTCACAAAATAGTAAAGGTTGCTGGGGCATTTCATTCCTGCGAGAAATATTACATGCTCTCTGGTACTGTTCACAAGACTTACAAAATATATATGAATCATGAAATAAGGTAGGCCAATACAAACCAGAGTCCAAGACTTTCCTACCTGTACGTTAGGGCCCAAAATGGTCACCACATGCAAGTGTATTACAAAAGCTAAGAATAGAATGAGACTTATTATCAGGTGCACATCTCCTAATGACTTAGTCATTACAAAATCTCCACAAATTAGGGTCATCCCACACATAATATTTTGATTCACTTTTCAGTTTATCAATCTGCACCTTGGTGAAATGTGCAAGTAGTGCTTTAACAACTAAGAAATTAACCAAATCTGCAAATCAAGGAATGTTACCTTGCAGCTTGAAAAGTTGCTCATCATGAAAGATATCATGGATAGGAGAAGAATCCGCCTCTTTCTCTCAATCTGACTCAAGTGATCAGCCACCAGGTTCTCCGCTCCACTCTTATCGCGAATCTCAATATCAAACTCTTAGAGTAGCAATATCCACATAATCAACCAAGGCTTTGCATCGGGCTTCTTCGGGAGAAACTTCAGAGCTGCATGATTTGAAAACACAACCACTCTAGAACCAAGCAGATATGATCAAAATTTATCTAAAGCAAAAATAATTGCTAAAAGTTCTTTTTCAGTTGTGGTGTAGTTAGCTTGTGCAGCATCTAAAGTCATCGAAGCATATGAGATGACATGAGGTACTTTGCTGACCCTTTGTGCAAGAACAGCTCCCAATGCATAATTAAAGGCATCACACATGAGCTCAAATGGGAGTGTCCAATCCGGTGGCTGGATGATATGTGTACAAGTCAATGCTCGCTTCAGGTGATTGAAGGCATCCTTGCACTCCTAGTCAAAGTGGAACTCCACATCTTTTTGCAGCAAGTTGGACAGTGGAAGGACAATTTTGCTGAAATCCTTTATGAATCGCCTATAGAAACCTGCATGACTAAGAAAAGAACGAACCTCCCGCACACATGTGGGGTAAGATTGGCATAAAATGACATCTATTTTTGCAGGATCTACCTCAATACCCTTGCTAGATACTACATGCCCTAAAACTATGCCTTGCTCTACCATGAAATGACATTTTTCAAAATTCAAAACAAGGTTAGTCTCAATGCATCTATGCAAAACCCGAGCCAAACTATCCAGACACGCATTAAAGGAAGAGCCATAGACAGTAAAATAATCCATAAACACATCCATGCAACTCTCTAAAAATTCAGAAAAGATACTTACCATACATCTTTGAAAGGTGCCCGGAGCATTGCACAGATTGAAAGGCATCCTCCTATATGCAAATGTGCCAAATGGGCAGGTGAAAGTAGTTTTCTCTTGGTCTTATGGGGCTAAATGAATTTGAAAATAGCCTGAATATCCATCCAAGAAATAGTAATGCGACTTGCCAGCCAGCCTCTCCAACATCTGATCAATGAAAGGTAACGAGAAATTATCTTTCCTGGTGGCCTAGTTAAGCCGCCTATAATCAATGCAGACCCGCCAGTTGTTCTGAATTCTTATGGGTAGAAGCTCATTGTTCTGATTTGCAACTACTGTGACCCCGAATTTCTTTGGAACAACCTACACGGGGCTCACCCATTTACTGTCAGAGATGGGATAAATAATGCCAGCTTGCAGCAACTTGGTCACTTCCTTCTTCACCACATCCAGAATCAACAGGTTCAATCTCCTTTGGGGCTGCCTCATTGGTTTGGTACCCTCCTCCAATAAAATCCTATGCATGTATGTGGAGGGACTAATGCCAGAAATATCTACAAGAGTCTATCCGATGGCTTGCTTATTCTGCCTTAAAACTTGCAACAATTTTTCTTCTTGTTCAGGTTGCAGATTCTTAGCGACAATCACCGGCAGTTTCTCACCATCTCCCAAATATGCATATTTAAGATGGTCTGGCAAAGTCTTCAACTCTAAGGATGGAGGCTGCATAATGGAAGGTAGTAGGCTATTTGAAACAACTAACTTAGTAACATTAAATTCAACATACTTTTGACTCTCATTTTCACATACTGTATCATTCAAGTCAGCAACTACATCATCACTTATAACTGCATAAATCTCAGCACATGCAGCATATGGTACAATATCACAGCAAGCACATGTATCACAAGTAATAGAATCTAGAAAGTCAACAATATCACGAAATTCAGTATACATATCAGCATAAGTATCATCAACCAGCATCTCAATCACATCAACATGGAAAACAGAATGCTCCTCTAGGGGATGTCTCATGGCACAAAAAATGTTAAACTGTACCACATCGTCGCCAAATTCTATAGAAAAGGTGTCAATATGCACATCTATCTTGGTCTTAGTTGTCTTAAGGAATGGTCTGCCTAGAATCAATGGAGCGTGGTTTGTTGAAGACTCATCTTCCATGTCCAGAATGTAGAACTTTGTTGGGAAAATCAGCTTATTCATTAGAACTAACACATCTTCCAACACTCCTGCAAGATGAGTAGTAGTCCTATTTGCCAACTAATTCACTATACCACTGGGTTGCAAAGTGCCAATGTTCAAAGGTTGATAAACGGACATAGGCATAACATTAATCAAAGCACCCAAATCTAGTATTGTATGTTCAAATCTGGTGTTGCATGTCGTGCAAGGGATTGTGAAAGTTTAAGATCTTTGCATTTATGCGGCACGCTTGGCTGAATCATTACAAAAATATTTCTGCCTATGCTAATACTCTCAGTACCCTTAAGTCTTCTCTTGTGAGTACACAACTCCTTGAGGAATTTGGTATACTTGGGAATCTGCTTGATTGCATCAAGGAGGGGGATATTGATTTCCACCGTCCTGAATGTCTCAATGACTTCTCTTTCCATTTCTGCTTGCGTTGTCTGCTTGGACTGTGTGACCTTGTTTGGGAAAGGTAATGGAATGACCAGATCTAAATTCTCTGCACATTTCTTCTATGTCACAGATTTCTAGACTGAGCTATTCACTTCCTGCTGTTTCTGGTCACTCTCTGGTTGTGGTGGAGTAGGACCATCAACTTCTTTGTCACTTCTTAAGGTAATGACACTTACATTGCCTCTTGGGTTATTGACTGTTTGTGAAGGCAATTGGCTCGACCCTTGACTTTTCAGCTCACTCACAGTGGTTGCTGTAACACCCTCCCTAGGGTATCACATGTCTGACTTCCGACTCATAATCTGAAAATGTTTTCATAAAAGGTTTGAGTTAAAAACGTGGGTTTAAAAAAATTTCTTTCTTCTTTGAAATATAAACTTACTGTAATCCATAAGTATTACTGAAAATATATTTAAACTAATTCATATACAACATTGACACCAATTAATATTTCACAATTTAGAGAGAAATATAAAATTAACAGACTTTTTTTTTCAACAGTAGCAAACCCCATGACGAGTCCTACTAAATAGCACGGTATAACACTAACGATAAAACTTAACATACTTATTCTGTTGTGTATCCATCTTGTTGCACCAGACATCTGTTCTATATCTGTTCTTTGTCAACACTGCACACCTTCGAGTCCTGAATGTCCATTCCTTATTGTTGTCACCAGTCTCAGAGTATCCATCACCCGTTATGTCTAAGACAACTTATTATTTCTTCTGTTTAATTTTAACAATACAGACACAGCAAGACAATAAAACAAAGAGGTGAGATCACCTACGCCAATACCAACATGGCAGCACAGAGATAACGCAAACAACATATCATACAGATATATCATACCAGAATTCCAATAATACACTCAACATTAATCAACTATCATCATCATACTATTAACATTATTATCATCACACAATAATCACAATAATGTCATCAACATGATTATCATCATCATCATCCAAGTATTCAAAACAGTTGTTATAGCCAATATCCCTCAATTAATGTATCATGCAGATATAAAATGTTCAGATTATGCATGTACACAAGACTCGATTTCCTACTCCATGGAGCTAAACTCAGGTCGGAGAAATGATCGAAAAGATCTGCCGGTACCACGTGCCTCAGACCACGTGCTTTAATTCTCATTTCAGTTTTTGCACATCTAGCACATACACGACAGTCTTTATCAGATCTTGATTAAGAATAGTGTCTCGGTCAGGATCATCGGTGTGTTGCATCGGTCTAACCTACGGGAAGAAGCGCGACCAACCACCCGTGTAGGCAACCCGCACCCCGATGCCCCCAAGGTCAACAAGTGACCTACACTACGCATATCGTACCCACTCAAGAGGTGTGTTTCTCCTAGGCAATCAGCCATATCCAGTCCTCATCGGACCATTCCAATGCATGTATAATGCACCAAATCCAATCACAAACAAATATGTCATTTTCTCACAAACAGTGTATGGACACTGGTTCAACAGTAATCATACTGTACTTTCAACAGCGAAAATTATGTTATCACGTTTTCATAGTTGTAAAACACTTTTACCGTATTTTCACAATCGCGTAACATTTCTGTTACATTTTCACAATCCAAAAACGTTTGTTATGTTTTCACAATACCATAACACTTCTTTTATATTTTTCACAATACCGTAACACTTTTGTTACATTTTTAAAATTCCAAAACATTTTTATTACGTTTTTACAATACCGTAACACTATCAAGCGTTACGTTTACAAAATTTCATAAAATTTCTGTTACGTTTTCAAAATGTTGCAACTCTTCTGTTGTACTTTTAAACCACGTACTAATTTTTAATGTTTTTCTCACTCGCGTAAAAACATACGTTTCTCAAATTGCATAGTATTTTTCCTTTGTTTCAAAATCGCGTAACTTAAAAATCATTCTTTTACGTCACGTAAATCATTTTCTTTCATTTTTAAAATATTTAAAACACTTTTCAAATCACATAATGATTTTCTATCATTTTCACAATTACGTAAAAATATTCTATCACTATTCAAATCACGTAGTGATTTTTCAACAATATTTTAATCGCGTAAAATATTTAAATGCTTTCCAAATAGCGTAGAAATATTTAAACATTTTTCAAATCGCGTAGAAATATTTTATTGTATTTTAAATCATTTTTAAGATACGTAAAATACTTTTCAACATTTTACAATCACGTAAAATATTCCTCAAAATTCCAAAACACTATTTTGGACTTAAATAAATCAATATCATTTTCAAAAATGATTTAAATATTACAAAACACTATTTTTCATCACAATTTCATTACAGAAAATATTTCTTAACCATAAAAAAATTCTTTTTCAACTTTTCTCAAAATAATATAACTTTATATTTCATTTTTTTCACATTTTCTTACTCAAGAAAATCTTTTTCCAAAATATAATCCACAAAATCACTTTTTCATTGCTATAAATCAACGTTTCAAAACTTAACATTTTTCTAACGTATTTCAAAACTTGAAAATAAGTTATACGTTAGTAAATTTTCAAAACACCATTATATTCTCCATTTTTCCCAAATCAATTCTAAAATCAATTCTTTTCAAAACAAATTAAGATTCAAACCCTTGCAACTTTTCTTTTTCATTTTCATATGAAATTTCATTTCTCAAGTGATAAAATACTTTCATTCCCTTTCCAAAATCCTTATACTAAAACATTTTGTTCAAACATTTTGTTTCCACTTTAAAATTATTTTGTTTCATAAAACCAAAATTATTCCATCCTCCAAAAATCGTAGAGTCTTTGGCCATTGAAGCCATCAAATATTTTTCCTTCTAAATTGATATGGTTTTACACAAACAAAACCATTAAAAATTCTTTGTTTTCAAAACCGTGTGATTCATGGTCATAAAAACCAAACTCGTTTGTTCAAATTCATTTTCACTTTCTTTGCAAATTCTTTTTTTACTTTCTTTGCAAATCCTTAAAATCAACGTTTGTCCGTTTCATTCAAAACTCATATTTAGAAAAATACTTAGCATCTTTTTACACAAAATAAATCAATAAAAATTGCTCTAAAAATCATATTCTTGTTCTCTTGAAAAACAAATCCTTTGTTTATTTTCCATACTCTTCAAATCATCTATTTTCATCTTTCATGAAAATATTAATTTGTGAACACCTATTTTGAGGTGTCTTGTTTGAAATCGACCATGTTCTAAGTACTCAAAAATCAATTCTTTTGTTCTTGAAAATTTTCAACATGAACCCTAATCAAGGGCATCAAAACCGTAGCTCTTCCTTAGCTATTGGAGCCAAAAATCAATTTCCTTTCCACCATCAAGTCATGGCATATACATATATATTTCATCATAAATAATATAAGCATACCATCAAAGCCATAAAAGCATGTATAGCATATCAAGCATATCATCAAAGCTATAAAATCATGCAAAGCATATCAAGCATAGAAAATTAATCAAAGCTCATAAACACTCACAAATTAATTACATGACCATGGATATGAATCCTCACATGGATTCCACATCCATCAAATAAAATACCATCTCTCACCACCATGCTTGGTTGGTGAGATGGATCTCCTCTTACCTCTTGAAGATCCTCAAAAACTTCTTGTTTTGCTTCTTTTCCAAGTCCTTCATCACCAAGAGCTTCTCAAATACAAAACAAAATACATAGAAATTAGTATACTAAGCTTGATTAAGAGGAACCATGGATCAAACATGGCTTAGATCATGAAAAAGAGAGAAGAAAATGAAGTTTCCTTATACTTCACCTCAAAAACCCAATAACTTTGATCTTGAAGAAACTCCTTGAAGATGAATGATTTAGAAGAAGTCTTCAACATGAAAGTTGCTTAGAATATCATGGAGATTCAAGATCTAAGGTTAGATGAAATTAAAAGAGCTTGGATGGTGATTTTAGGTAGTATGACCGAATGGTGTATTTTGAATAACAAAGATGAAATTTTTGATTTTTGATAGAAACTTGAAGCTTGAATTTGAAACTCAAGATGAGTGATTTAGTGAAAACTCATAACTAGAGATGTTCTTAGAATGATGTTTAGGTTTAGAAAATCAAGTTGGATGAAATTTTTGAGTGATGGGAGGTGCTCTTGGAGTGCTTGGCCAAAACATGAAGAAGGAGAGAAATGGAGAGAAAACTTGGTAACTTAGCTTCTTGAAAATGTCTAATGATGACCAAGGATGGCAATAATGGTCTTCAAACTTTTTCCTATGTCCTAAAGCTTCTCAATTTCGTAGCTCCCCTCCAATGCATTCTTCTTGAGTGCAAAAAATCAAAAGTAAGCCATTATGATGTCTAACTTGACCAAGACATGCAAAAATGACATAAAGCTTGTCTCTTTGTCTTCTAAACACTCCAAAACCATCATCTTCTCTTCATAATGCATTCAATAAAGTTGTCTTCATTATTTGCCACCATTTGAAGCATTTCTAGCCATTGATTAATTCAATGGTTAGGATTTAGGTAGATTTTTAATTTTAGAAGACTAAATCTGGCCATTGGATTTTTCTCCTTTAAATTCTAATTAGCTTAGATGTGTCTCCAAAATTAAGGGTCAAGATTGCTTCTTCAAACTTTAAATCCAAGGGTCCTAATTAGTCCTTTTCTACTTTAGAAGACCAAATCTCCACCATTGATTGATTCTTCATCCAATGGTCATAAATAAATCTTTGTTACTTTTTAAGATTAAATCTCCACCCTTGATTTAATCTAAATCCAATGGTTATAAATGGTGCTTTGTCATTTTTCAAGACCAATTCTACACCTTTGATTACATCTATGGTTGATATCAAAGCCTTCCTAATTAAGCTTATTCTCACACCATTGATTAAATCAATGGTCATTATCCAAGCGCTTTATTAAGTTTGTTTCTTAACCTTTGATTAAATCAATGGTTAATATTCAAACTAAGTATTCTCATCCAAGGGTATAAATCAAGTCAAACTCTCTTTGTTGACTACGCGCAGTATAATATTTATTTTTGTATCCTACAAATAATATTTTTCTTGTATTTTTATCATTCGATAATTAAATACAGTATAAAATACAGTACAAGAAATTTTCTAAAACTGTTTTCGGATTCAGGTTTAGTAAGATCCCCTGTCTCCGTCTAAACAGTACAAATTTTTCTATGCGTAAAATTTTTTTTCACTTTGTGAGACCCACCTAGGCCCACGTAAGGTCACCTGGGCCCACATACCCCTTGCGGGACCCACAGACAGGAAAAAAATTTCAAAATCATCCATAAAATCACAAAAATTATAAAATGCACAAATATCAAATCAGATTACATAAAATAATTACCTAACGGTAAAAATTAAATTACGTAAAGTTTTCCCCGGCCCGAAAATTTTTATTTTCCTGACACGGAGTAAATCACTCAAAACGATCAAATAGACTGACGGAATAAACAAAATAATTTTACAAAGTGCACGAGAAATTACTAAACAAGTAAAATTACATAAGCTTGTCAAAATTACTGTTTAAGAGATACGAAAATTTGGGGTGTTACAGTTGCCAACTGCCCAATCTGAGTTTGTAAATTCTGAATGGTGGCATTGACATTCTGCTGAAACTGAATATTATTTGTGGCCATCTATTTCATCAAATCTTCCAATGATGGCTCGGCTAGAGTGGCTTGGACAGACTGTTGCACAGGTTGTTGTTGTCTGAATACAAATGGTTAGTATTTGTTGCTAGGACCTGCAACTTGGTATCTAAATTGTTGTTGCTACTGCTGTTGGTGGGGTTGCTGTTGTTGACAGAATTCTCATATCTCAGGTTGGGATGGTCCCTCCAGCCAGGGTTATATCAAATTGATATTTTTGTTTCCATTAACTTACATCGATATAAATCAAAGTTACTCTTATACTATTAAATAATTTTTTATTGAATGGCTTTTTCACAAAATCTACCATTGAATTTAAAAGTTCTTATCATGTAGTATTTTACATTAATAAAAAATTGATTAGTATTTTATTGATATACATCAAGATTAACGTAATATATACTTTTGAAATATATAAAAATAAGAGCAACTTGATTATATTTTATTGATATTCAATTTTTTCAAAATTTGATACAAATGATTGAGATAATGAGTACTTACAATTCAACAGTTGAATTAATAAAATCATTATTTAACACTTTGATCATTTGTATCAAATCTTGAAAAAAATTAAACATCAATAAGAATGCAATCAAGTTGTTTTTATTTTCATATATTTTAAAATTATATATTATGTTAATTTGACGTATAGTAATGAAATATTAAATAAATTTGGATTAATGTAAATTTTATAAATATGATCTATATAATAAAAACTTTCAATTAGATAATAGGTTTTATAAAAAATATTTAATAAAAAATTATTCAACAATATAAGATTAGTTTTGATTTAGAAGCTGTGTAAATTAATCTTTATATAAAGATTATTGTGAGATGAGTGAATCTTGATCATACAACCATACATAGATGGTCAAGATTAAAAGTTACTTAAAGGTCACGTGACTACTTAAAAAAGTTACATGCATTTATGTTCTAATCTTGACCATTCATGTTAGATCCAGTGGTCAAGATTCACTCATCTCACCATCTCACAATAAACACTCCTTTCACCTAATACACTATATATATATATATATATATATATATATATATATATACTTTCTTTGGTTGGAAAAAGAGAGAAGAATATTAGATTAAATGTATCATGTAATAGACTTGTAACTTATCTTATTACTTTAATAAGTAATTAAATTAAGTTAATGTGCTAAACTCTTATTGGATAAAAAGAAAAGAGCAATTTTGCAATTAAGACTGTCAACTTGATGAAAGTTAACAGTATTTAAGAAATAATTTCTGCGTAAAACTCTAAGTCTGTTCCTGGTCGTCAGGATTTCTTCTTTCCTCACCACTACTAAAGTAGAAGAAGCATAAAGAAAAGACAAATTAATATAAAATTGAGTTTCAGGATATCTCTAACACTCTTGGAATACAATTTATCAATTATTCATGGATAAAGATTAGTGTCTTCTTACACTCTTGTTTGTGAGAATTATGAATTCTAATATTCTTATGTTTTAATGGTAATTTTCTTTATTAAGAGTCTTAAAAAACTTATAAATTAACATGTGATATTAGAGAGAGGTTATGAAATTTATGATTTTTCATTAATGATGATTATTTTTTCCAATTTATATGAATCCTAATTATGAAAATTTAGAATTTTTTTTATTATGTTTTTTTCTCTGCACTTTATAACTAACTCTAATTACTAACTCTAATTATGAATTGTTGAATGTAATTGTATAATGATTGGATAAAGTATGGTCCAAATAATGGAAACGATATGAACATCACATCACGCGGCTTTTTATAGGAAAATAATCATTCTACATTCTTTTTAGGGGTGTAGGTACTATTCATATTATTTTCAATGAATGTAATTGAGTGAGAGAAAATAATAAAAAAAGTATGTATAATAATTAATATTAGATAAGGTGTGAAAAGGAATATATATACTATTTAATGTAAGAATATAAGAGTTACTTTTCATTTGTATGCAAATGTTTGTTATATTATATTATATTATTTTCGTAAATTCATTATTGGTGACATTGATGTTTGCAAAATCAATGAAACATTTTATATTGTTGTATCTCAACAAATATACTATTTTGTTCAACGTAAATCAACGTAAAACATATATTGTTAGGGATGGCAAAAATCCCTGGGGCTCGGGGATCCCCGCGGGGACCGCCCCGAATGGGGCCCTGAATGCAGGATTTTTTGCCCAGTGGGGACAGGGGTGGGGGAAAAAAATTCCACCGCAGTATGTTCGGGGACGGGGATCATACTCCCAGCCCCGTAGGCATGAAATGCACTATGTAATTTTTTTGCAGCATTTTGGTAGATATGCCACACACACAAGCGATGATGAGATTCAGGAAATACCTTTGCTGTGACCTTAGCAATTGCAACATATTGATAAGTGAGAATCGTCTTAGGCTGCTTTTCAGACACTGCACCAAGAAAAGCTCAAAATAGCCAATCAAAAGACTATGTAGTTTCATCATACAATAATGCAACCTAGAAGATAATTGTTTGTCTATGGTGATTCATCCCAATAAATGGGGAAATGGGCGACCATAATCATTTATCCTATACGTGGTATCAAAACATATGACTAATTTGAACCCAAACTTACAAAACATAACCAAGTGATAACTCCATAAAATACAGTTATTTGTGCCCTATATCTATGTTTTCATTGATTACTTAAGTCCTTATTTTATGCATATTTAGAAGGTTTTGTGCTTATATTTCTTATATTCAATTCTGATACCTTTCCATTATGATATTAAACAAACTGTGCATATTATGTTAGTGATTGAGTGGATTTACAACTGTTATTGACTTGGTGATTTCTCTATTGCAGGAAGGGCTCCCAACAAGTTGATATATGGAGCATTTAAGCTAAAATTGGAAGAGAAAACCAAAGAAACATTCTGGCAGCTAACGTTGTGGCGCAGACATATCAATGTCGCAGCGTGGTGGAGTATCCCCTGCATCAGACAGAGAGCTACGAAATTTGAATGCTGCGATGCGAGGAATGAGTGCCGCAGCATGCTGACCTGAATTCAACACGGGCTGCAGCGTAGGCATGTTAATGCCGCAGCGTGACTCTATTTTCTTGGGCCTATAAATACAATTTTAGCAAATTTTACGAGAAAATTTTTTTTTCGTTTTAGAGAAGTTGCAGCAAGAACTTCAATTCTGGATTGAGAGAAGGCCAAGGGAGCCAAGGTTGGAGGTCATCTTCTTTATGGAGGATGATTCAAGTATCAAAGATCACATTCATGAGCTTCCTTCCTTCTTCCTTCTTTTTTCTCTCTTCCATCTTCCATGAATATGATTTTTATGATAGATTTTCATGGTCAATGATTAGCTGAGCTGTATTTAGGGATTACTTTGGATCTTTGTATGAAGTTTAGGTTTAGAATGGTGTTTAGGTTTAGAAAATCAAGTTGGATGAAATTAAAAAGTGATGAAAGGTGTTCTTGGAGTGCTTGGCCAAAACATGAAGAAGGAGAGAAATGGAGAGAAAACTTGGTAACTTAGCTTCTTGAAAATGTCTAATGATGACCAAGGATGACAATAATGGTCTTCAAACTTTTTCCTATGTCCTAAAGCTTCTCAATTTCATAGCTCCCCTCCAATGCATTCTCCTTGAGTGCAAATTGATCAATAATGATGAATTATGATGAAACATTGACCAAGACATGCAAAAATGACATAAAGCTTGTCTCTTTGTCTTCTAAACACTCCAAAACTATCACCTTCTCTTCATAATGCATTCAATAAAGTTGTCTTCATTATTTGCCACCATTTAAAGCATTTCTAGCCATTGATTAATTCAATGGTTAGGATTTAGGTAGATTTTTAATTTTAGAAGACTAAATCTAGGCCATTGGATTTTTTTCCTTTAAATTCTAGTCATTGGATGTGTCTCCAAAAATTAATGGTCAAGATTGCTCCTTCCAACTTTTAATCCAAGGGTCATAATTAGTCTTTGTCACTTTTTAAGACTAAATCTTCACCATTGATTAAATCTAAATCCAATGGTCATAAATGGTCCTTGTTACTTTACAAGACCAAACCTCCACCCTTAATCAATTCTATATCCAATGGTTATAAATGGTCATAGCCACTTTATATGACCAATTCTACACCGTTGATTAAATCTACGGTTGATATTGAAGCCTTCCTTATTAAGCTTGTCTAGATTAAATCTCCACCATTGATTAGATCAATGGTTAACATCCAATGCTTCTTCATTAAGTTTATTTCTCAACCGTTGATTAAATCAAGATCAAGTCTTCACCGTTGATTAAATCAATAATGGATGTCCAAGGCACTATTGTTGATTACGTAATATAATATTTATTTTTTTATCTTCTAAAACCCCACGAAAGAATATATTTACTGTATTTTTATCGCCCGATAATTAAATACAGTAAAAACACAGTACAAGAAAATTTCTAAAACTGTTTTCGGATTTAGGTTTAGTAAGATCCCCTGTCTCCGTCTAAACAGTATAAATTTTTCTATGCGTAGAAAAATTTTTGCTTTTGCGGGACCCACCTGGGCCCACGTATAGCCACCTGGCCCCACATACAGTAAAAAAAATTCATAATCATCCACAAAAATCACAAATATTAGAAAACGCACAAATATCAAATCAGATTACGTAAAATAATTACCTAACGATAAAAATTAAATTACGTAAAGTTTTCCCCAGCCCAAAAATTTTTATTTTCTTGACGTGGAGTAAATCACTCAAAACGATCAAATACGCTGATGGAATAATCAAAATAATTTTACAGTGCACAGAAATTACTAAACAGTAAAATTCTGTTAACTGTCAAAATTACTGTTTAAGAGATACGGAAATTTGGAGTGTTACAATACTCCCTCTCTTTATAGAAATTTCGTCCTCGAAATTTAATGACCATGATTTCACATCCTCGGAATAAATAATGACATTATTCCTTTATCTTTTCTTCCAGTTCCCTCGTAGTTTCACCTCTTACGTTATTCCAAACGATTCTAAACCATTGAAAGTTCTTTATCTCTTGTTCACTTCCCCTGATCAAATAAATATCTTAATAAATTTTTTTTTCTACGATTTTCCATTACCGTCTTAACTTTTCCCATAAACAGACTTCTTCAATTTTTGAAGAATCCACCACGCTTCCACTGTGCCACTTTGATACTCTGATCTAGATATACATAGGAATATTCTCTCTTGCAAAATATTCCTTCAATTGCAGTAGATGAAAGAAAACATCATGGAAAAGAACAAAAAGAATTCGAATATGTTATCGAACATATCCAGCAAAAAAATTAGATGTAACTCGATCTTCAAGAATGAATTCTCTGATACCAATACAGCGGCTACCAACCTTCATTCATACCTAGAATAGTTTTTCTCAGATAACTTCCAACTAATGTAATGTATTACTAAAAATTTTCTTATCCTCGTATCACTTCATTCTCCAGCTTTAGCTTCTTTAACAGGAAACGTCTCACTAACCAAGTTCTCCTTTCAACCGCATTTTATACCAGATACTATGACATAGATTTTAAATAGGAATATCCTTTCTTGCAAAATATTCTTTCTTGCAAATGCAATATATGAAAGAACATTATAAAGGTTTAGGAAGAAAAGATAGCGAAATGATCTGATATGTTACCAACATATTCAACAAGAATTTGATTTTGCCTGATTTTTAGGAATGAATTTTTTTTTGAAACATTAACACTGTATTAAGACAATCTCATAGGATATGGTTGAAAAATAACCAATCCGTTTTCAAAGATCACGTCTGTTTATGAAATAGATCAAACTAACACAAAATTTTAAACGACAGATCAAACTAACACAAAGATTTGATCCATAACAATGATTTGAATAACTTGAGTAGCTCGATCGACTAAGAATAGAAACAGAATTAAACAACTCAAAGGATAACGAATAACTTTATCATATAATTGATCCACTCAATCATATGCCATAAGGAATAGGTTATTCACAGAAATATTCAGTATGGTTTATAGGATTAGCTTCAATGACACAATCTCCATTGTTTAAATCTTCCGCTTCGAACACTTCCTACTACTTAAGATTTTACTAACAGAAAACTCTGTTTTCATTGGAACTCCATTTTCAAAGATTGTGTTCCAAACTTCCCACACTTAAAACAAATTATTTCCTTAACGTACAATCTTTCGTTAAGTGCCCCCTTTCCACACTTCTTACATTTTGGTGCAGATGTCACAGTCAAACTAAACCTGTCATTACTAGTACTTTCTCCACAAGATTGTTGTTGTTGTTGACTTCTTGGATATTGTAAGTATGTTTTTTGCTGGAATCGCTTGACCTTACGATTTCCCCTTTTTCATAACCAATATCGTCAAACATTACAGGGTCTCTCATCCTGAGACTGATTCAACTCTAACAAAATCTTAGCTTTAGCAATCAATTCTTGCTGCGGAATAATCTTCGGAGTTTGCTGTATAATTGCTTCAGCCACTGTTTGTATTACTTCCAAAGTTGCAGTCATATCACCACCATTATGTCTCGCTTCCACATGCGTACGTCTATCACGAGTCATTTCTTTTCTTCAAAGATGGACGAATCAAAATAAAATGGAAACCATATGTAACCATTTCAAATAAACGTTTGTTTTCTTGACATACATTCCTTCATTAAGTACTTTCTTTCACATCAGTTACTGCCTTTGGTTTCCTCAATGGTTGTAAATACATCTTCCGTTGAAATCAATCACTTTCCAAATATCCTTAAAAATATCGGGTTCCAAAATTTCGAAATCTTATATTCTAAGACTGATTCTCTTCCATTAGATCCTGAACCTCAACTTTCATTTCTTTCCCACTGAACAACGGTCCTTTGTTCCTGCAGTCATCCTTCCACGTTGCTCCCGTTGCTCTCGTAACTGCAACTGCATTACTAGTAACATGTTCTACTTCCACCCAAGTACAACTATCCCGAGCCATTTCCTTTTTTTTTCTCTCGAGGCGTGCGGATCCAAATACAATGGATCTAATATCCATTATAAACAGCATTGTTTCCTTTCGGAAAACAATAACACAGAGAACACAACACAAGCAAAACAGACCTAACCACAAACCCCAAAAGACTCAAACCGTGCTCTGATACCAACTAATGTAACACCCTCCTTAGGGCATCACATTTCCGACTCCCGACTCATAATCTGAAAAGAAGTTCGCACAAAGTTTGAGTTATAAAAAGTGGGTTTTAAAATTTCTTCTTTACTGAAACGTAAATTTACTGAAAATATTAGGTAATATTGAAAATCATATTTCAACTATTCATTATGCAATATTGACACCAATTAATATTTCACAATTTAAAGAGAAATATAAACTAACATACTCTTTTTTTTTAACAGTAGCAAACCCCATGACGGGTCCTACTTAATAGCACGGTACAACACTAACGTTAAAACTTAACATACTTATTCTGTTGTGTATCCATCTTATTGCACCAGACCTCTGTTCTACATTCTGTTCCTTGTCAACACTGCACACCTTCGAGTCCTGAATGTCCACTCCTTATTGTTGTCACCCATCTCAGAGTATCCATCGCCCGTTATGTCTAAGACAACTCGATCTTTCTATTATTTGATTTTAACAGTACAGACACAGCAAAATAACATAACAAAGAGGTGAGATCACATACGCCAATACCAACATGGCAGCATAGAGATAACACAAATAGTAATATCATACAGATATGTCATACCAGAATTTCAATAATGCACTCAACATTAATCAACTATCATCATCATACTATTAACATTATTATCATTACACAATAATCACAATAATGCCATCAACATGATTATCATCATCATCATCTAAGTATTTCAAAACAATTGTCATAGCCAATATTCCTTAATTAATATATATCATGCAGATATGGACACTCAAATTTATGCATATGTTATGCATGTGCACATAGACTCAGTTTTTCAAAAACAACTCCACGGAGGTTTTCATAATTTCGAGGAGAATGCTCTGTCAATTGTCAGCCATAGCCCAAAGACAATCTTTCAGTTGTTAAAAAGAATCGTGTTCTTGTCGGGTATCATCAATGCGTTGCAACGGACTGCATCGCCAAGTGACACAGGGTACTCGCCAGCTGTCCACTTGGTCGACTGCCGCGCCTCGACGCCCCCAAGATCCATCATAGACCTCACTATCAATTCTCATTCCCTCTTCGACCACAAGGGCCATATACAATGCACGAATATATCCGTACAACTCCAACCCCAAAGGGCCAAATCTTTTCCAATTTCATTTGTTCAATCATATGCCTCAACGCATATTTTTCCAATGCATGTATAATGCACCAAATGCCAATCACAGGCAAAACACGTCATTTTCTCACACAATGTTTATACACTGGTTCCACAGTAATCATACTGTATTTACAATAGCGAAATCATGTTATCACATTTTCATAGTTATAAAACACTTTCATCGTGTTTTCAAAATTGCGCAACATTTCCGTTTCATTTTCACAATTCCAAAATATTTCTGTTACGTTTTCACAATTCCAAAGTGTTTATATTACGTTTTCAAAATATCGTAACACTTATGTTACGTTTTCAAAATTCTGAAATGTTTCTGTTATATTTTCACAATACCGTGACACTTTTGTTACGTTTTCACAATACAGTAACGTTTCTGTTACGTTTTCAAAATACCGCAACTCTTCTGTTGCACTTTCAAAACACGTACTAATTTTTCAACATTTTTCTCAATCGCGTAAAAATATACGTTTCTCAAATCGCATAGTATTATTTTTTTTTCACTGTTTTAAAATTGCGTAACTTAAAAATCATTCTTTTACGTCACGTAAATCATTTTCTATCATTCTCAAAATATTTAAAATACTTTTCAAATCTCATAATGATTTTTCCGCTATTTTCACATTCACGTAAAAATATTCTATCACCTTTCAATCACGCAGTAATTATTCAATAGTAGTTCAAATTACGTAAAATATTTAAACGTATTCCAAATCGTGTAGAAATATTTCAACGTATTTAAAATCGCATAGAAATATTTTTCCATATCACGTAACTTAAAAATCACGTTTTTAAGATACGTAAATAATTTTTCACCACAATTTCGTTACAGAAAATATTTCTTGACCTTTAAAAATTTCTTTTCAACTTTTCCCAAAATAATATAACTTTATATCTTATTTAATATATTTTCTTACTCAAGAAAATCTTTTCGGAATATAATTCACAAAATCACTTTTTCATTGACGTAAATCAATGTTTCAAAATCTTAAATTTTCCTAACGTACTCCAAAACTTGAAAATAAGTTATACGTTAGTAAATTCTTAAATCACCATTATTTTCTCCATTTTTCTCAAATCAATTTTAAAATCAATTCTCTTCAAAATAAATTGAAGTTAAAACATTTTCAACCTTTCTTTATTTTTTTCCGTTTATGAAAATTTCTATATTCTCAATTGATAAAACACACGATTCCCTTTCCAAAATCCTTGCATTAAATCAAGATATATTTTCACTTTGAAAATTGTTTTGTTCATAAAATCAAGGCATTATAAGCCTTAAAATAAACGTGGACATGACTATTGAAACTATCAAATATTTTTTCTTTTAAATTGATATGGTTTTACACAAACAAAACCATTAAAAATCCTTTACAAAAACATAAGACTCATAGTCTTTAAAATCAAATCATTTGCTCATTTTTATTTTTCACTTTCTTTGCAAATCCTTAAAATCATCATTGCTATTTTCATTTAAATCTCATGTTTTGTAAAACACTTAGAAACTTTTTACACAAAATAAATCAATAAAAATTCCTCAAAAACCATGTTCTTGTACTCTTTGAAAAATAAACTCTTTATATATTTTCCTTGTTTTTCTAAACATCCATTTTCATCATTCATGAACATATTCATTTATGAACACCTATCTTGAGGTGTCTTAACTGAAATTTACCATGTTTCTAGGGATTAAAAATTAATTCCCTTGTTCTTGAAAATTTTCAACATGAACCCTAATCAAGGGCATCCAAACCGTAGCTCTTCCTTGGCTATTGGAGCCAAAAATCAATTTCCTTTCCACCATTAAGTCATGGCATATACATATATATTTCATCATAAATAATATAAGCATACCATCAAAGCCATAAAAGCATGTGTAGCATATCAAGCATATCATCAAAGCTATAAAATCATGCAAAGCATATCAAGCATAGAAAATTAATCAAAGCTCATAAACACCCACAAATTAATTACATGACCATGGATATGAATCCTCACATGGATTCTACATCCATCAAATAAAATACCATCTCTCACCACCATGCTTGGTTGGTGAGATGGATCTCCCTCTTACCTCTTGAAGATCCTCAAAAGCTCCTTGTTTTGCTTCTTTTTCCAAGTCCTTCACCACCAAGGGCTTCTCAAATACAAAACAAAATACATAGAAATTAGTATACTAAGCTTGATTAAGAGGAACCATGGATCAAACATGGCTTAGATCATGAAAAAGAGAGAAGAAAGTGAAGTTTCCTTACACTTCACCTCAAAAACCCAATAACTTTGATTTTGAAGAAAGTCCATGAAGATGAATGATTTAGAAGAAATCTTCAACATGAAAGTTGCTTAGAACATCATGTAGATTCAAGATCTATGGTTGGATGAAATTAAAAGAGATTGGATGGTGGTTTTGAGTGTCTTGACCAAATGGTTTCTCTTGAAGCACAAAGATGGAATTTTTTATTTTTGATAGAAACTTGAAGCTTGGATTTGAAGCCCAAGATGAATGATTTTGGAAAAACTCATAACTAGAGATGTTCTTAGAATGGTGTTTAGGTTTAGAAAATCAGTTGGATGTTGGATGAAATTAAAAAGTGATGGAAGGTGTTCTTGGAGTGCTTGGCCAAAACATGAAGAAGGAGAGAATTGGAGAGAAAACTTGGTAACTTAGCTTCTTGAAAATGTTTAATGATGACCAAGGATGGCAATAATGGTCTTCAAACTTTTTCCTATGTCCTAAAGCTTCTCAATTTCATAGCTCCCCTCCAATGCATTCTCCTTGAGTGCAAATTGATCAATAATGATCAATTATGATGAAACATTGACCAAGACATGCAAAAATGACATAAAGCTTGTCTCTTTGTCTTCTAAACACTCCAAAACTATCACCTTCTCTTCATAATGCATTGAATAAAGTTGTCTTCATTATTTGTCACCATTTGAAGCATTTCTAGCCATTGATTAATTCAATGGTTAGGATTTAGGTAGATTTTTAATTTTAGAAGACTAAATCTAGGCCATTGGATTTTTTTCCTTTAAATTCTAGTCATTGGATGTGTCTCCAAAAATTAATGGTCAAGATTGCTCCTTCCAACTTTTAATCCAAGGGTCATAATTAGTCTTTGTCACTTTTTAAGACTAAATCTTCACCATTGATTAAATCTAAATCCAATGGTCATAAATGGTCCTTGTTACTTTACAAGACCAAACCTCCACCCTTAATCAATTCTATATCCAATGGTTATAAATGGTCATAGCCACTTTATATGACCAATTCTACACCGTTGATTAAATATACGGTTGATATTGAAGCCTTCCTTATTAAGCTTGTCTAGATTAAATCTCCACCATTGATTAGATCAATGGTTAACATCCAATGCTTCTTCATTAAGTTTATTTCTCAACCGTTGATTAAATCAAGATCAAGTCTTCACCGTTGATTAAATCAATAATGGATGTCCAAGGCACTATTGTTGATTACGTAATATAATATTTATTTTTTTATCTGCTAAAACCCCACGAAAGAATATATTTACTGTATTTTTATCGCCCGATAATTAAATACAGTAAAAACACAGTACAAGAAAATTTCTAAAACTGTTTCCGGATTCAGGTTTAGTAAGATCCCCTGTCTCCGTCTAAACAGTACAAATTTTTCTATGCGTAGAAAAATTTTTGCTTTTGCGAGACCCACCTGGACCCACGTATAGCCACCTGGGCCCACATACAGTAAAAAAATTTCATAATCATCCACAAAAATCACAAATATTAGAAAACGCACAAATATCAAATCAGATTACGTAAAATAATTACCTAACGGTAAAAATTAAATTACGTAAAGTTTTCCCTGGCCCGAAAATTTTTATTTTCCTGACGCGGAGTAAATCACTCAAAACGATCAAATACGCTGATGAAATAATCAAAATAATTTTACAGTGCACAGAAATTACTAAACAGTAAAATTTTGTTAACTGTCAAAATTACTGTTTAAGAGATACGAAAATTTGGGGTGTTACAAGAAGCATCAAACAAACCATTATGATAAGAATCCAATGGATTTCTTGGATGAAAAAAGTATCTTGAGAAAATTAAGAATGAACATGATTATGTCAATCCATATGTTATATGTGATGACAGTGAATCCAATTGGCTAATGTGACTTGAGGCTTATGACTTTTGAGACTTGTTAGCTTACTTTAGTTTATTTCAAACTTATGTTAACTTAGTAAAATTTCTTATATTTATTTAGTTTTGAGACTTATTATATTTGTGTAAGACTAGTTATGCGAATTTTAGTTTATTTGAAATATATGTTGTTTTTAATTAAGACATATTATGTGTAACAAATTTTTTATTTTTGTATTTTGACATTTATTTTAGCATGAGAAATTTTATTAAATGTATGCTGGACCAATGAGTTTAGCTCAACCCAACCCACTCGTGAGTGGGTCGGGTTACGTTGGGTTGAAGGGAATAAAATTCCCTCGACCCGACATATTGGTTTTATGAGTGAGTCGAGCCCAAAAATATCACAAAATCCACCTAATGGACACCCCTAAGTGCTACAATGCATGTTTTTTTGCATATGATATAGTTTTACTAGGAGAGTCAAGAGAGGAAAAAACGTGGAGAAGAACTTTGGAAGCACATGGTTTTTGATTAAGTAGAAATAAAATGGAGCATATAGAATGTAAGTTTAGCAAGATGCATGCTAGCGCTAACACTAATATAGAGGTGAAAATTGGAGATCATACCATACTACAAGTTACACGATTTAGGTATCTTGGATATCATACGAAATAATAGAGATATAGAAGGAGATGTAAACCAAAGGATTCAAGGTAGGTGGGTGAAATGGAAAAATGTTTTAGGTGTTATTTGTGGTTGAAAGGTGTCTCTCAAGCTTAAAGGGAAAACTTACTAAATAACTATAAGACCTGCAATGATTTATAATATTGAATGTTGGGCGATAAATAGCCAACAAGAACATAAGCTCAATGTTGCAGAGATGATGATGTTGTAGTGGATGAGTGGACATACAAGGCAAGATCATGAATGAATACATTAGAGAAAAATTAGAAGTGGCACCTATTAAGAAAAAATGGTAAAATCTCGACTAAGGTGATTTAACCATTTGAGAAAAAGACCAATATATGCCAAGTAAGAAGAGTGGATCAAATGAAAGATAGTCCGATAGTTTGAGGTAAAGGGAGACTAAAAAAACTCTAGGTGAAAGAATTAAAAAAGACTTAGATTTAAATGACTTGTCAAAAGACTTGGTTTATGATAGAACATAATGACATTATTTGATCCATGTAGTTGATACCAACTAGTAGGAAAAAGCTTTATGACAGAACATAACGACATTATTTGATCCATGTAGTTGACACCAACTAGCAGGAAAAAGCTTTTGTTGTCATTATTATTGTTAGAAATGTTTAAAATTGTTAAGTCAAATGTCAAAAAAGGAGTGAAGTGTAATTTATGGCTAAGTTTAAAATTTATTTATTTTTAATTATTATTATTATTATTATTATTTGGGTATTGTAGGGACAAGAATCTTGATCCAAAACCTGACCTTGTTGGAAAAAAAAAATTAGCTCCATATTTACATATCTTGCATAGACCAAATAATTAGAAACATGGTCTTTGCTAAAACTAGTTGAACAAGATGACTTTGTTAGCCATAACAATCATCACTCAAGAGGGGGGTGAATTAAGTGATTATAGGTTTTTAAAACAATATTAAAAAATTAAGCATTTTGAAGCACTCAATTAATAAATGCAACGGAACATGCATAACAAAAGTATAACTATTATAGATCACTCAATTAAAACTTGGATTAAAGGAAGAAAACAAGCAAACAAGCTAGATATTAAGTTATTAACATTAGAGTACTAAGATGACAAGATAGGTAATAAATAAATATATTGTACCATATATTGAAATTAAAGAGTATATGAAAGAGAGAATCAAACTCAAGAATTTATCCTGGTTTAGTCACTAACTACTTGTGGCCTACATCCAGTCCCCAAGCTTAATTTGATATTTTCTTCACTATCTACTAGACTTCACGAGTGTTAGGAAAACATTTGTACAAACAAAAGCATTCCTCACACCGTGGGATCTTCCACCCTTGTAATAGAGCCTCAAATTCTTCAAACTTCACAAGTGCTTGAAAACCTTTACATTCAAGAACACTCACAACACCTTTGGGATATCTCATCCTTAGTATTTGAGTCTCACTACAAGGGATACCTCACCCATTTCTCTCTCGAGGGAAACCTTACCCTCTTACAATGATTTTAAGATGAAGAGAAAGATTAAAAACTCTCACAAGAATAGATATACAACTTGAAGAATAAAGGAATAGAAAGACTTTTCTACAAAGAGTTCAAAATATGATTTTGATGATTCAAGGATCAAATAAATTGTTCAAGAGTTATAAAAGCTTCAATCATCACTTATATATAGAGCTCAAATGATAAAATAGCCATCGGTAGTATTTAGAAATGATTTCTTATGAAAACTAGCCATTGGGAGCACATTCTAATGTGGCCTAATTGATTATTTACGTGTCCTAATCAATTATTTATGTGTCCTAACTGATTAGGCCAAGTGGATAATCGATTATTGCACTCTGGTTTCGAAAACTGACTTTAGATTGTCATAACTTCTTTATTTCTTATATGTTTTAAGAAAATGACCACTCATTAGAAAGATATTTGAGTCTGTTTTCATGTGAAACAAAACCAAAGTATTTTGAAAGTTATGATCAAAAGAGTAACCAAATGTAAGCTTTTCAAAACTCAAACTTGACTATTTTTCATAGTTCTTAACTACTACTATGACTAACTTTTCAACACATGTTTGTTAGACATTTTAGCATGTAAGAACCATTTGTAAAGATTTAAAAAAACATATTTAAACTTTTTTCTTCTAAAACCTCTATCTTTACATAAGAGAAAGCCTAAAAGGAAAATATAGCAATTCTAGTCCTTAGGCTTCTTGATGTAATTCAAGCTTAAAAAAAAACTATTCTCTTCAAATCTTGCAAATGCTTGGAACATCTTATCATTCTCATTCTTCTTAAGTTGAATATAATTTTGATCTTTTGCTTTCTTATTGCAATACTTGCTCTTGGTACTTGGCTATCCTACAAAGTATTGCTCACTTAAAACAAATATAGTTAGTCCAAATTCATAATTCAATATCTTCATATGCATGATTCATAAATGTATAAATCTAGTTTGTCTAACATGCATATAAGACTTTCACAGACATATCCAAAAGACATTTATCAATTACTAATAGATATATCCTATATTGGATGCAACAAAGAACACTTTACACATTTTCATTTAAATATAATCAAATTCAATATTAATTTAATACAACTTATATAACATATTATTGAATATATTCTATAAAGATATTATAAAGAATATGCATGATGATCATGTATGATCCAATATAATCTATTAAGCACATCTATGTAGCATAATCATCATTCTTTTTGTCTTGTATTTATCATTGTCAAAACTTAACATATTAAACCATTGGAGTAAACTTATTTCCACAGACTCAAGAAAGAAAGCAAAACTAGAAAATGAGAGTACATTTTTAATATAATAAAGATACATAGTATACTAATTATTTGTTAAAGGAAAATAAACATATATATAAATCACACTCATCTTCTTCACATCATTCAAAGTATATCTCCCTTACTTTTATATTTAAAAGCTAACTTGGTTTTGTAAATAATGAACTTTAAAATTAATCTAAAATAACTTTTGTTGTAATATAGAACTTATTAATAATTAATAATAAGTGATTTTTTTTTCTATTTGAAATACTCAAGGTGTGTAATTTATGGTTAAATTTGGATTTTATTCTTTATGTATTCTCAATACTCTTCTCACCAACAAGTTAAGAACTTTAAGTATGTTTTTGCATAGAAATCGATCAAGTTGAAACCTTACCAAAATTAAATATAGTATAGTATAGTGTAAATAAAATATGGGTCATTTACCATAAAAGAATCAATATAAACTAAAGTAAACTAGCATACTAACAATGAAAGGGTGGTTTGTAATTATGCAATTCAACTAATAAAAAAACTAAAATAAAATAGAAAAGCAAGCAAATAGAGAACATAGATAGTGAATCAATAATGAATAAAGTATGGTTAAGGAATTTATTCTCCATCACTAGACTTCGACGGGATAAGACATACCGTTGAAGATAATTTGGTTTTAATATTATTCAGTGAATCATACTTGAACCTATCAACCATAAATAGCTAGCTAGAAGCACTCTAGACTACCCCCAATCATTCCTTAGTTTGTCATTAGGTAGGAAAGTGCTCCATTACTTAATCCCTATTCATCAAGCAAATCATTTATTTGCATGTGAATTAACCTAACAAAAGCATTAAGTTGAGAAAGAAAGGTTAATCTAAGCAATAATCCCCTAGCGTAGGAAATCATTTAACTTAGGTTGTATTCTTCATCATAATTAACAAAAATTGCAATAATCATTAATCACAAAGAGCTACTAAGGGCTAAGAAAACGAGAAAATTACACGATTCACAATTCCTTCTTAACTAGTATTAGAAAGCTATCAAGTTCTATCTAGTTGCTCACCTAAACAAATCAAGATAAGAATCATAAACATTTCAAATGGAAGAACACAAGTAAATTAAATTAAAAACTCAAAGAATAAAATCTACATCAAATAATCAAAGTCATGTCTAAGGCTTCAACTTCATCCTTAACTAAGAGGAAAGATGCAGCCTAACATGGTTATAGGAAACATAAATATAATCAAATAAAATATAAATAAGAGAATCAAGGGATGAAAACATAAAACGGTTTGTGATGATCCTGAAACTCTTGATCTTCCTTTTAAGTCTTATGATCTTAAAGCTTTCAATCTCTGTGGAGGATGCGCTTTCTGTTTTGATCTTCAAGATGGATCTAGACGACTCTTTATCTATTCTTCTCTTTCCTTTATGCTTCTTCTCTTATATTTATAGGTAGGTCTTCATTTTAGAGTCCTTCTAGGTTTAAGTCTTTAGTGTGTCAAGAGTCCTGACACAACTAAGAGTGTGAGAAATGGGAATGGGTGAAACCTTGCATCCTAATTAAACTTGGTCACTTGGTTACTGAAGGGAGAGACATGGTTGTGCAGCTAGTGGCTCATTGCATAGCCAGGATGTGTTGGTCTTTCAAAAAAAGCATGACTATGCTCTTTGATGCTGATTTACGACCTCGAAACAATGGAATTAGCCTTTGAGCTAAACACGAAAATTGTAGCTTTTTGTCTTAGGTCTCCAATACCTCAAGAGTCATATAATTTTGATATTTATAACTCAAGTTATGATCATTTTACTACAATAAGTTCAGAAAGTACACGAATTTGCAACTGATTTGCTCTAGAAATAAAATTTCTCGGAATATTCCCTTGAATCATCACTTAATAATTCTAACTATGGTATAAAAGGCCTAAAATAACAAAGAATAATTATCTCTTTAAAATAGTCAATTTCTCCAACTATGAACTAAAAAGGCATAGAATTATAGAAATTATTTCCTTAAATATGACAAATTAAGTATTAAATATAGGAAAAAAATCCAATTTACCTTCTCCAACTTAGCGTCATGTGAACTTTAATTCTCAAACTTTAGAAATGTGCAATATGACCCCTAAACTTTCTAACATGTGTATTTTAGTCCTTTTGTTTGATATTCCATCAAACTCTAACAGAAATTGTCATGTTGAAATCACGTGACCATTTTTTGGGCTAAATTCCTTGATGAGAAAAGTTTAATTTACCTCATTTAACTTAGAGTCATGTGCACTTTGGTTATGAAACTTTAAAAATGTGACCTTTAATCGTTAGAGTTTGATGGAAAATTAAATGGAAGGACGAAAGCGCACAAGTTAGAAAATTTAAGAATTTTGTTACACGTTTTTTAAGTTTGAAGACCAAAGTACACATGACATTAAGTTGGATAGGGTAATTATTTTTCTTAAATATATGATAAATTTACAACTCATTAATTTTCTTCTTGAAAAACGTAAAGGTAGCATAGTGTAATTTAACCTAAAAAATTTCATGCATAATAATCTTTGCTTTAGAGATTTGAATCTATAACTAGTATATATAAAAAATAAGAAAAAAAATAAAAGAAAGTGTGATATATAAATAACTTCAAAAATCTAAATGAAATTATCTTGCACAGCTATTCACAATTTAATGAGGCAACTTATCATTTCATTTATGGTGAAATTTAGAATTTGTCTTATTAATATGTGGAATACCTTGTATTGTATTGTATTACTTGTGTGTATCTTTTGCAATGGGCAGGTAAACAAGGAATTTGGTGTATCGTCTTCCTCCTCCCATGTGGTAAACATCATAGACACATATGAAACATTAGATTATGGCCAAGTATTAACAAAGAAACTTCACAAAAGTGCTTCCACTAGCAAAGCATTTATACAGTTCCATTCAACAGAGATAATTTGTCCACAGGAACATCGTGCTACTTTGGCAATTAAGTTGTATGGAGTTCAAGCAGCACTGCTATGTACTTTGGGAAATCCTTTTGATATGCTATCCCAATCCTTAAGCTTAAGTAACAGCTCAAAGATACTACTAAACTTAGGGCAAGCTTATACTAGGTTCTTACCATCAATGATATGGACTGGAATGTTCATGCTAAGCTTTGTCTATACAGTAATGGTGGTTTGGTCTTTGGCCTTCTGTGTGCCAATTATCTCTATGCTATGTCTTGCACTGCTATACTCTTTAACTGTATTAGTGAGCACAACATCAGGGTTTAACATCATTTGTGGTACATTTAGAATGCATGGAATCTTGTATGCATCTTTAGGGGTTCTTGGTTTTGTCCTACTTCTTCTTGTTGTGGTCTTGTTGGTGCTTTTTGCTTCCTGGCAGTGCACAAAGTAAGAAGAAGAAGCAAAGTGATTGGATAGTCATGGTATCGAAAGATTATTGTTTAGTATAAATTGATACATTATCATTTTAAATATATAATAGTTACCTATCAAGAAAATTGATACAATTATGTAATGTAAAATTTTGATGTTGTTTTGGACTAGGGTCTAGGTTAGCGGTACAGGAGCAATCCGACCAGTTAGAATTAGATCTCAGATATTTATAAGCACTATTAGATAAGTAAATATGTCTATTTATGATGAGTAAATCTCTCATAAATCCCTTATAAATAGATGAATCAGTTATAAGTGATAATGATCTTATTGGATTCTTATCTTAATTAACAACATTTACTATTCATTAATGCAGATTTAAACATGATTCTTATCTACCAAGACACTCCTATAAATACCACATAAGGTAGCAAAGGGATGCATCTAATTTTAAATACTACCCACCTTATGTACAATCTAACTTGAGCATCGAAGTATCTTTTGCATGTACCCACCCCTCATATAACTATTGCAAACACCGTGCATAAGAGGAAACGACCTTTTTCAACTTTATTTAGGTGATTCTCTTAAACCTATTCAAAACATTGGCGTTGTTTATGGGAACGATAAACTTTAATTCTCATCACTACCATTATGGTCACTACCAAGCGAAACCACGCTTCTGCCATTCAAAATCGACCCTCATCTAGCCACCGTTCGACCTTCGCTATAATCCTAGATCTAGTTGTTGCCCAACCGGTGTAACACCCTCCATAGGGCATCACATTTTTAACTAAAAACTTAAAACCTGAAAATCATTTCATAAAAGTTTTGAGTTCTAAAAGATGAATTTTAAAATTTCTTTTCGCAGAAACATAAACTTACCAAAAATTATAAGTAAAACAGAAATTAAACTAAACTGATTAATACATTTCTATATACCACATAATATTTAACAACAGTTTAAAAACATAAAATTTACAGACTCAAGTAAACAGTAGCAAACCCAATGACGGATACTACTAATAGCACGGTAACAACACTAACGAGAAAACTCAACATACATGCTCCGTTTCTTCACCAAACTGCCTCCTATTGAAGTCTGGAAGATCACTCCTCGACGCCGTCACCATCTTCAGAATAGTGCCTCCAATAGGTTTAAGAAACTCGGTTCACCTACTATACGAATTTAAACAATACAAACACAACAAAACAATACAGTAAAGAGGTGAGATCCCCTTTCACCAATACCAGTACAGTAGCAAAGAACGATACGAATGACAAAGTCATTCCATACACACAGATATCACAAATATAGTCATGTTATCAATTTGCAAATAATTCTTATAAGCATATATCCTAATAAAATAAACAGCAATAGCATTACCATGATAGATATAACCATTGATACAATAAACCATATAATCACATCATGCATAATGTCTCCACATTGAATATAAATAACCATTTTAAAATGCAAACAACATATACAAATATACACAGACTCATTCCTACTCCATGGAGCTAAACACAAACATCACAAATATCAGAGAGAATGACTTGCAAGTTCTATTAGTACCTTAGGCTGCCCAACCAACTATTGCACTGTCTCACATTGTGTCTATAGCCCACTGTCCAAAACATCATGATGTAGTATACAGTCCAAACATCGTGTAACTATAGGCATTGTACTAACATAGTTCTTACACGATCTCGATTAAGTATAGTGCGTGTCGAGATCACTAGTGTGTTACCAATTACCACGGCCCAGAGGAGCGACCAACTGTCCACATGTGGAATAATCCGCACACTAATGCCTCCAAGTCCATAAAGAAATGAACAACACTACGCTTATCACACTGACAACACGATGTAATTCACCTCGTCAATCAATCCACCAATTATCAACTAAATTGGCACAACTCAAAATAATAATTACCAAATTACCCTTATTCTCAAAATATTCTTATATTTACGCAAATGCCCTCAATGGCAAAAATCTCAAATATACAGTACGTCCCACTTGACAGTACCTGTATCTCAACATGTCCGGGTCCACCACTTTGGCCTGACAAAAAAATTCGCTGTTCCAATTAGTCGCGTAGAAATTTTATCGCATTTTCACAATTCCGTCATTTTTACAAATATTTTTAAATCGCGTAAATATATTTTGCTGTTTTTAAAATCGCGTACTGTTTTTAAAACGTTTTCTCAATAGCGTAAGATTTTTAAATTATTTTCTTGTCTGAATTCCTTAAAAATCATTATTTTAAATGAACAGAAATAATATTTAATATGTTTAAACTACGTAGAATATTTTTCATACCGTATACAATATATTAGATATTTTTTCTACCTTATTTGTTTGTTTTTAACAAAAACTGACAGTATTTTGCTTAGAAATTCTATAACAATGGTTTTCTAGGTTTTCTGTCAAAAATCCTTTTGTTTATATTACAACCATTTAATTACACTTTTGAAAACTACTAACGTGCTTCAAAACATAAAGTGAGCTCTATGTTAGCATTTTTCAAATGTGCACTGTATTTCGCATTTATAGTAAAATCCTCTAACTTTAATTTCTAAAACTAAGTTCATCCATTTTATTTCCCGAAGATTTATTGAAATTAAATTCTTTTGTAATTAACTACTTGATCTACCTTGGAAAATAATTTTAGAAATTAAATATACATTATATGACATATTGGCTGAATTCCCCCAAAATCCTTGCATTTGATCTTTGGATCATTTTCCATCTTCTAAATCAATGTCAAATTCATTGTATTACCTAAATTCATTAAATCATTATTTTAGAAAATGGTTGAGAACATTTTGGTTCTCTTTTTCTTATTGAGGCCGTGAGCCCCTTTGGTGTTCTTTGGAACACTCATGCAAATCCTTATATGTTATTTATATGTTACAATAATTATCATGCATCTATGTACACATACCATATATTTAAGCAATCATAAAACACATACAAAATATTAAAGCAATCATAAAACACATACTATATATTTTAAAACTATAGACATGCTTGCACACAAAATCAAACACAATTAGGAAAAACAATAAACAACCAAGTGAATGAATCCTTATGGATTCTTCACTACAAACACATCCATTCCTCACCACCAACACATGGCTGAGGAGGGTAATCTCCCTCTTACCTCTTGAAGAAACCTCCAAAGTTCCTTGTATGTCCTTTTTGAATAAATCCTTCTACCACCACCAAGAGCTTCTTGAAAATCAAAGAAAACATGCAATATTAATATCTAAGGCTCTAAACTAAAATAATCATGGATTAAAATCATGATTAGAACTTTGAAATGGATAGAAACATGAAGGTTAAAGAACTCCACCTTCAAGGCTTCAAACTTGAATTTTGAAGAACAAGATAGAAAATGGATGATTCAAGCTTAGGTTTCAACTACAAAGTATCTTGAGATGAAGTAAGGAAGCAAGATATAAGGTAGTTTAGAATTATAGAAGAGTGAATGATGGGATTAGGTGTGGAGGCCGTGAGGTTGAAGAAGAAAAGGAGAAGGAAGATTTGAGAGCTTTTGCTAGTTTGCTAACTTTGGAAAAAGATGAAGACTTTGACTAAATGAAAACAAATATTCCTTTTTGTTATGCATGGCCGTGAATCACTTTGAGAGAAAGTGAGAAATATTTTTGGTTTTGCTTCTTCCAAATGCATGGCCGTAAATGCATATAGAATGAGAATAAATTGAAATGTAGAAATTGCCTTCCTAAAGGCATGCATTGCCGTAAATGCACATGAAGAGAAGCCACTAAAATTGACTTGTCTTACTTGGCTCAATTAATAAAAGGTGATAAGAATTGAATTGTGATATTTGCCTCACAAAAGCTTGCTTGGTCGTGGGATACAACAAAGAAAAGCCATCAATATTGACTAGTCTTCATTTGTTCAATTTAGGCTTTCTAAATGAATTTCACAAAGTGAATTGGTCATTTAGAGCAATTTGCTCTTCTCCTTTACCGTAGACCAACAAATTTCAAGAAGTCCAAATTTTGCTTAATAGCTTGTTTCCTATTGGTCTTTAAAGAGTCAAGCCATTATTCTTGACCAATTTCTATTGGTTGAATATTTACTAACTTGATTCCTATTGGTTGCTATTTTTGTTGACCAATTTCTATTGGTGTACACTGTATATTTTCTAGTATACTTTAATCAATGAACAATAACTACTGTTTATAAAATCAGTGTCTATTGTCCAATGGGTAATAAAATATACATAGATTTTTCTCTTGTTCTAGTTGGGTAGCAACTATTGTTGATCATTTTCTACTGATTGCCTCTGATGAGTCACAGAGCGAGTCATCAAAGAGAAGTTTCTAGAACATGTGACTCACTACGATGAGTCAGCATGATGAGTCAGCATAGATATTTTCTAGAACAGGTGAGTCAGCATGGCGAATCATCAGCTGAGTCAGCAATGGTGAGTCATAGCGCTGAGTCACTAGCTGAGTCAGTAATGGTGAGTCGTTAGGGAACCTTCTGGAACGTATGACTCACTGCGGCGAGTCACAAGGTGAGTCAGCGTTTCTACAACCTTCCAGAATGTGGCGAGTCATCGCTTCTAGAATGTGGCGAGTCACTGCTTCTGGAACATGACGAGTCACCACTTCTGGAACCTTCTAGAATTTGCTGAGTCACAGGTGCTGAGGTGTCACGCCACATGTCGAGTTTCTATTGGCCCTTCGCGATGAGTCACAACCACCAATATTGACCAGTTCTTCATTGGTCCACGTGTAAAGCACTTGCTGACTAGGCGCGTTGACGAGGCGTCTTCTAGAACAGTCTGGAACATGTGAGTCACTAGGCTAGTCACCTAGGTGAGTCACCAAACGATGAGTCATCGTCTAGAACATTCTAGAGTGGGTGACTAGGCTCGCGTCTAGAATCATCCACTAGATATTTTCAAGAAAAATATTATCCAATGGATAATAAAACATACCCCGATTTTATTTGTCAGATAAAATCGTAGGAAAATAAAACTTCAAAAACTGTCTCTGGTTTCGGGTTTAGTAAGATCCCCCGGCTTCGAATCAATAGTACAAAACTTTCTGGCAAATAAAAAAATTTTATTTTTTCCCGCCCCGGGCCCACATACAGCCCAAAATATCAAAAGTATATTAAATACTCAAAATATATCAAAATATAAAAAATATAATATAATATTCAAAATATCTTAAAATATCCTAAAATATCTTAAAATATCTCAAAATATCTAAAATATAATAAAATATTCAAAATATTTTAAAATATCTAAAATATATTAAAATATTCAAAATATCCGAAATATCACAAAATTCACGAAAATCATATTGATTGTGAAACTCATGAAAATCAAATCAGATTAGTAAAAATAATTAAGGATTGAAATAAAGAAATAAAATACGTAAGCTTATATACAACCCAAAAATAATATTAAAATAATCAAAAACGTAAAAACTCCCAAAAATTCCTAAAAATCACAAAAATCTTAAAATTCACAGAAACCGAGTCGGATTATTTAAAACAATCAAGAATCGACCGAAACAAATAAAATACATATTTTCGAGGTGTTACAACCGGAGCTTAGGCGAGATGGAGAAGAGACTTTACATACTAGCGAAAACCTCTACTCTCAACCGCAGCACATTTTGGTGACACAACAACTTGGTCTAAGTGGAGTCCCCTCAAGAGAAACTAGATAGTGGGTATCGACGTTACAACGTTTAGGAGCACAGGGGAACAATGAAGGAGTTTGGTCCCAGCAAGCTGAATCACGTCTCTTGGAGATATCTAGAGAGGAACTTATCTATCTAATTAGACTCTAGGATAAATGTATTCGTGACCTGGAAAGAGCTGCTAACTAGAAAATAGAGGATGAAAATCGGGTTTCCCACAGGAATCGTGAAAACAAGAAGGAGCCAGCTCGCGACAGGGTACATAATCCAGAAAATTCAAGGATCATGGGACCTAGACAAAGAGTCGAGAACCCGATACATGAAAATAGATAGCATGATCAAGGATGAAGAAAGTCAGTTACATAGAATCAACTTTTCTCTGATGAATGGATGGCCTATGAGATCCCTAGGCGCTTTAAATATCCAACTAATATTGAAGCCTATTGATCTGTCAATTATTTTCATATCTTGAGTGTCATATGTTTCATCTAATTGGACTTCATGTGTGTTTAATTGTTAACTTTTAGTTAAGTTTCTGGATATGAAATTTAATCGAATCTTTATTCTGAAACTGTGCCTAAGTGTGTTTATAAGCAGTCATGATTACATTGTATTTTTCAGGAGATCAATATTATCCCTAGGAGCAAAGAAAGAAAAGTATATGTGAAGAATCAAGGCAGAATTTGAAGAAAGCAAGTGACAGGGCCAGGTCATCTGACAGGGGGTAGGTCGTGTTCTCCTCTGACTTACAATCCACTTGAATTTGTGTTGACATAACCTGACAGGGGGTAGGCCGTGTCGTATGTCGTCGAATCAAAAAGCCAGATACAACTTCTGATGCAAAATTAGGCCTCCAAAGTTATAAATAGGATTTCTTAGGGCTTCAAAAAGGGAGTCTGGACTAGGGAACTGCCAGGAGGCTGAGGAGAAGACCAAGAACAAGGGAGAAGGAGATTGGATCAAAGATTGGAGTCTTAGGTTCGAGCAATCAGAGATCAATCATCTCTAACCTTTAGAAATTAGTTTGATCTTTAGTTTTCTTCTGCACTTTCATTCTAGACAATGTTTTTCTATTGCTTTTCTCTTGATTTTGAATTTGCCATGTGTGGCTAATCTTCTTATTTAGTTAAGGGAAGATGAAACCCTAGTTTTGATTATGTGAACCTTGCATATCTCTTTATATCAATTCAATTGAGTTTTTTTTCATATGTTTCTGAACTTAATTCAGTATAAATGTTTTTATACTCTTTTCCAATTTTGAAAGTGGTAAAACTAGGATTGCTATGCGCAGTTGCGGTGGTAGGACTAGTGAGACATGATCTAAGTAATTTAATCCTGGTGTGTGATTAGATCTTAATGTGATTGGTTTTCTAAATCTGAATGTAATCATTAGGTGGGGATAAGAACGGTTGCTTTATAACTAACTAGTGATTAGGATTTAATTTGAGCGGTTACTAAATTAAGTGAAACTTAAGGAAAATAAGGGTTTTATCTCACAATCACATAAAAGCATAATTGGTTATATTGGTATAAAAGGAATGTAAGTTAACATAATCATATAAATCTAGTGATAAATTTCATCTCTTAACCATTGTCTTTTAATTAGTAATTCAAATTGTGTTTATTGTTATTGCTTTAGATTCAATTTCTATTTTTAGTTTTAACAAACAAATCCCTTTTTTTACTGTTTACTATTTTTGAGAGTTTAAATTGGGAATCAATTTATAGTGTTAATTGAATTAGTTCTCTGTGAATCGACCCTTGCTAACTACAACTGGTTGCAAGGTTTTTATATTTTTTGTGGAACTTGGCAAATGTTTTTAATCTCAATTTTAATTCATAATCCAAACAACACCACCTATGATGGGACCATGAACCCTCAAGAGCATCTAGATACTTATGTTTCTGTTTTACTATTTGCTGGAGGGGATGATCCATTCATGTATCGTGCCTTTCCTCTTTCCTTGAAGAAAGCCACCTTGAGATGGTTCGCCACTTTGTCTCTAAAGTCCGTTTTTGAATAGGAAAACTTATCCTCATGATTTTTGTTGCACTTCACTACAACTAAGGTGCAGTCGAAATTCATTTCATTTCTCTCCCATATAAAGCAAGAAAAAGAAGAGTCCCTTAGAGATTACATATCTCGATTCAACAAAGAAGTAGTAAATACTCATGACTAGGATGAAAGACTCGGCCTACATTACATGAGGGAAGGCCTCTGCCCTGGGGTATTTTTCTTTTCACTAGCTAAAAAAGTGTCAAAGACGATGGACGAGTTTCAGCCTAGAGCTAACAAATATATTAATGCGAAGGACGCTATCCGAGCCAGGAAGTGTCTAGGGAAATGAGAAGATGTCAAACCTAAACCCGAACAGGTTCCCCAGAAAATCCAGAATTCGAGGCCACCATTAAAGGGAAAGTATGAAAGTTACACTCCCCTCAATACACCTCAAACTCAGATCTACTAAGATATGATGAACGCGGAGTTCAGAGATGTGCAAAAACCTCCTCCATTGAGAAAACATGTAGAAAAAGATATGTCTAAGCATTATGTATTTCATGAAGGTTACAAACATAACATTGAGGACTACATCAACCTCCAAAATGCCATCGAGTCCTTAATCTAGGATAGTTGTCTAGGCTAATATATTTGTTAATCATAGAATGACAATCAAAGGGGAGGAAGGAATTATAAAAAGAGGAGCTACAGTCCTTAGAGAAGGTCGTCTCCACCATATCAGAGAAGACACTCACCTGCAAGGAACAAAAATCCTGGAACAAGTTCTTCTTAAGATAATGCATAGAATTAGGAAAGGATACAACCTCAGGATGATCCTAATCAGGGCAATGAACACTGTCACATGGAAGTAACTTGGACAATCAACACCATTCTATGGGGCTTTGCAGGTTGTAGTGAATCAGGGAATGCAAGAAAGAAAGTTGAGCGTAGATTCCTATTCGGGGATCAAAGGCAAATGATGAACTTAGGAAGACCCTGTCGATTTCTTTTCCAGATGAAGACTTTGGTAGCACTATCCTAGATCACGACGATCCCATGGTGATATCTGGGATAATAACCAATGCCGAAGTTCGGTGTATATTTGTTGACCAAGGAAGCTCGACTGACATTATGTTCCTAGATCTCTTCGAGAAGGCAGGACTCTCAAGGAAGGACTTGATCCCATACATTGGTAAGTTGATCGGATTCATAGGAGACAATATCACCTCGGTAGGATACATTAAAACCCATTTGACTTTGGGGAAGGATCCTTTGTTTAAAACACTTAGGGTCAGATTTCTTGTTGTGGATTTCCCTTCTTCCTATAACATTATCCTGGGTTATCTCTCACTCAATGCTTTTGGGGTTGTGATCTCCACATCCCATTTAACTATGAAGTTCCTCAACCAACACAATAAGGTCGTCATGGTTAAAAGAGACCAGGCAACGACTCAAAATGCTACAATGAGAGCCTAAAGATTACAAAGAGACCACAGATAACTGACTAACAAAATAATTCAGCCTTAGTCACTACGGACCACGTCAACGTCCTCTTGACTGAATTGGATGTTTGTGAAAAGATCTGTGATACACATCCCCATCCTGAAGGAGAACTTCAACCCCTTCAACTTGGCACCAAGCTAGATCAGGTAACCAAGATTGGAGGATAGTTAGATCAAGTTGACAGATCCTAACTAATCAAATTCCTTAAGAAAAATAAGGATATCTTTGCTTGGACGTCCGCTAATATGCCAAGGTTAGACCCCAAGTTTTTTTGCCACTGACTTTTTTATCAAAAAAGATGCGAAGCTGGTAGGACAAAGAAAAAGAAAAATCTGACTAAAAAGACATGAGGTAATATAAAAGCAAGCCAAAGAGCTTCTGGACACTAGATTCATTAGAGAAGTTTCTTATACCACTTGGCTATCCAATGTGGTTCTAGTAAAGAAGGCAAATAAGAAGTGGCATATGTGCGTTGATTATATTAATTTGAATAATGTATGTCCAAAAGACCCTTACTCGTTCCCTAATATTGATAAGTCAGTGGATAATTCATATGGATTCTGGCTTCTCTCTTTTATGGACGCTTATTCCGGAAACAACTAAATTCCTATGAACCTGAATGACGAAGACAAGACTGTGTTTATAATCGAGATGGGAAGCTATTGTTACTGTGTAATGCCTCGAGTAAAAAAATGCAGGCACAACTTATTAGCAAATGATGAATAAAGTTTTTAGAAGAACAAATCAGAAAGATACTGGAAGTTTATATCAATGACATGATTGTCAAGATAACAAAGATCGAGAACCATGTGAAAGACTTAGAAGAAGTGTTCTCCCAAATATGGAAGCATAATATGAGACTAAATCCTGAAAAATACACTTTCGGGGTACAAGCTGGTAAATTTCTAGAGTTTTTATTGACAAATCTAAGCATTGAAGCTAATCGGAAGAAATGTCAAGTTGTTCTTGATACGTGTAGTCCATAATCCAATAAAGTAGTGCTACAATTGGCAAGCCCTCACTCGCTTCCTAGCTAAATCTGCTAAAAAATGCTTTCCCTTTTTCAAAACTATAAAAAAAGAAAAAGAAAGACTTTGAGTGGACCCTAGAGTGTGAGGTCGCATTTCATGAGTTAAAGAAGATGCTAGCGACACCGCCAATCTTGATGAGACCAGATCCAGGAGAGACTTTATATGCAAACCTTTCAGTTAGTAACGAAGCAATCAGTTCAGTCTTGAAAAATGGAAATTGATGAAGGTCAAAGTCCAGTTTATTTTGTGCGTAAGATCCTACAAGGCCCCGAACTCTGATATCAAATTATTGAGAAACTAGCTCTAGTGTTGTTAACCACTGCTAGACGATTACAACAATACTTTCAATGCCATCCTATGATTGTTAAGGCGGATCAACCAATGCGCAAGGTGTTACACAAGCTGGACTTCGCTGAAAGGGTGATCGTTTGGTCAGTAGAGCTATCCAAATTTGGTATCACTTATAAGCCAAGATAAGCTACAAAGGCTCAAGTTTTATTCGACTTTTTGGTGGAACTTACACTGAATTTTGACTATCCTAGAGTGAATTCCTATACCATCTATATTAATGGATCCTCAAATCCAAAAGAGAGTGATGCTGGGGTCATATTAGAAAATGGAGCTGGGTTCACTTTGGAACATTCTTTAAGGTTGAGTTCCCAACTTTAAATAACTAGGCAGAGTACAAAGTATGTATAACGGGTTTCACAATGGCAAAAGAGATGGGGGACTCAAATGTAGTCCTTTGCAGTGATTTATAGCTAACAACATCCTAGATTTGTGGGGATTACCAGGCCAAAGAACCCCTACTACAAAAGTATCTAACCAAGGTAAAAAAAGCTAATTGAGAGCTTTAACAACGTTAAGGTGGAGCATATCCTCAGCAAACAAAACTCAAACGTCGATATTCTGTCAAAACTCGCTAGTACCAAAAGCCCTGATAACAACAAATCCGTAATACAGGACACACTACTCCCACCCAGTATTACAGACTCCAAAGTCTTCCTATTGGAAAATGATGAAACTTGGATCACACCCATAGTTGCTTATCTTTATAATGGTACATTGCTTGAAAACTAGAAAGAAGCCCAAAAAATAGTATGGACAACAACATGGTATACCGTCATAGATAACCAGCTATACCGTTGTCAATTTTCTTTTTCTCTCCTTAAGTGCCTCGGTCCAAAAGAAGTAGAGTATGTTTTGACCGAAATCTATGAAGGAAATTGTGGTCATCACCTTAGAGGAAAGTCCCTAGCACGAAAAGCGTTGAGAGCTAGGTACTATTGGCCTAGCATGGAAGCTGACAGTATGGAACACATCGAGAAATGTGACAAATGTCAATGATTCTCAAAGATCTATGTAGCCCCACCAGAAGAGCTATTACAATGTTCGTTCCCTGACCTTTCTTTTAGTGGGGGATGGATATCACATGTCCTTTTACCTAGGCTCCAGGACAGGTTAAATACTTAGTGGTAGCTCTTGACTACTTTACCAAGTGGATTAAGGAAGAACCGTTTTCCACCATCACCTCGGCACGGATTCAGAAGTTCACGTACAAGATTATCAGTAGATTTGGTGTTTCGGAATCCATTGTCACAGATAATGGAACATAGTTTACTAACCAAAAGTTCAGGGACCTCCTAGCTAGGCTCAAGATTAAACATCATTTTACCTCGGTAGAGCATCCGAAGACTAATGGGCAAGTGGTGCGTTGTTGTAGGAAACCAAAAACAAAACTTATACTCTTAAAAATACATATAGTAGTATGAGTAAGGATCGTTCCTACAGAGAGTATTTAGTTTAGTTTTATACAGCGTAAATGTGGATGGGGGTTTTGAGTATAACAACTTTTTTTTAAGAAAAATAATTACGAAACAATTCAAATTAAATTATCAAAATTAATCAAAAGAACAAATGTTGGTCTAAGTAAACATCTACAATCAGAATTTTACAACTGATTATTGATGCAAGTATATATCAATTCACACTTTGAATATTCACCGTTGGAACTATTTTCCTATCTATCCTTAGTTGTAGTTAATTAGAAAACAAGCGATCTAAATAACCCTAACTACTAAATAGCCTAAGACAAGCACTAAAGGTTTAATCTAGTAGCAGCTTTAAGAATTAGAAAGATATTTAAATCTAACAATTAAGAAAAATATTTAAAATAAAATAGGATCCTAATATAACTAGGAAAATTGTATTTTCAGCTAGAATTTTTGTGCACCAGATTTGGAAATTTTTAAAAATACACCACACGTACGGAATGTCCTAAATTATAAAGTGATATCAAAACTGTCCAAAATCGCCCAATTAAATTCATTTTACACTTAACGCTTCCATTTGCATCCTAAATCAAAATATAAAAATAATGAGTATATTTAGGCACAAAATAAGTATAAAAGATTAAACATTAAGGGAGAAAAATATGACATTTTAGATTCTCATCAGCAAGCTGAGGCCTCCAACTGGGTTATACTTCACGGGATCAAAAAGGGACTTGATGAAGCTAAGGGAAATTAGGTAGAATGACTCGATCACGTCATACAAGCATATCGGACCACGCCCCATTTCTCAATAAGGTAACTCCCTTCAAGTTAACATATGGTTGCGAGGCTATGATTCCAATCAAGATAGGAGAACCGAGTTGGATGAGGTAGAATTTCTCTGAAGAGACCAACCCAAACCTCATCAACCATAACTTAGATTTGTTAGAAGGACAACGCTGCATTACCCACATTCGTGAAGCTGCTTTCAAATAGAGGATTACTGTCCGATACAATTTCAAAGTGATACCATGGAGGTTTGTTTCCGACGATCTTGTTTTGCGTAGAGCAGATATCAGAGGCAAGAATGTGAAGGAAAGAAAACTAGCTCTTAATTGGGAAGGACCATACCTGATCACTTCTAAGACAAATACAAGAGCCAATACCCTGGAAACCCTCTTTGGCAAAAGCATCAAGAATTTCTGGAATGTTGACAAACTTAGAAAATATTATATCTAATTGTCTTTAGTTTATATTTTTGTCATGTAAGTGATGAATTCCGACATGAATAAATTGATGATTATATTTCTAGTACTTAATTATTTTATATATTTACAACTGTTGCAACCCACAAGGTTATCGCATCTTGAAGTAGTCCGAGGAATACAATGTCCAACTTGGATAAGATATTTTGATGTATAAATGAAGGTAAAAAAAGGGCAACACACTTGACCGTACTCTGCGATCAATAAGCGAATTCAAGGGTTTTAACCTATGCGCTAATGAGTCTGACCTTAACCTATAAATTTAAAACAAGTTTAAAGAGGTTAAGAGTATCTGACCAATGCCCAGGATAAGGCAATAACATTTGCCGGTGTCCAACAAATGATACCACCATAAAAGGCTTCTGCGTCAAAATCACACTTAGGAGCTTTACACTTAGAAATTTGGCAGTGTCAAAAACTCTAATGAAGAACGAGAACTATAATATGGTAGACAACTTAAACGAAACTTGGAAGATGGGCTACTATGCGATCAAATAAGAAAAATTCGCTAAGTGTTAATTGAGAAAACCACCAAGATCGAACATTGGACTCATCTCGGTCGAAAAAAACAAAGGCTATAAGAATATTCAAGAAATAACAGAAAATATTCTAAGTATTTAAATTTAGAAAATGCTCGAAATCTGGGACTTTTCATACATATTTAAAATTAACCTCATGCAGGGGGTAAACAAAAAGGAAAGAGAACGAAATCAGACATTGGACCTATCTGTAACGGGAACTTAGCTCACTAGAGTGGCTTCAAAGATGGCATCCACAATGTAACCATCTCGGACCACCTTCCATGAACCAGTCCTACCAGTAACGAGGTCTAGGTTCAAGAGGCGTAGTTGGTTGGAAAATGAGTCATCCATGGAAGCAGCTCATTCATCCTCAAGATATAGGACATCATTATTCAGCTTGACCACGGATTGTGTGAGAATCTCATTCTCTATGTGGACCGTGGTCAGGCTTGACTCAGTGGAAGAGATCTAATGTTTCAAGACCTTTTCTCGAGCTTCGGCCTCTTCCACCTTATTCTGGAAGTAAGTGAAGTCGACCTTCTGCAGACCGAGCTCCATGTTGACTTAGGCCGGTTGCCCGTCCTTCCCTCCCACCACTAACTCAAGCTCATTCTTTTCATCTTGGAGGACATCCACATCTTTTTCTAAGTCACGAGTCTGACAAACAAACTCAAAAGCAAACTCTAGGAACCAGAGGATGGAGGCATTGCGAAGAGCTCGGACCTATGTGTCCCGAATTATTTCAACTAAGTCCTACTCGATCAAGACATCTTGATTAGCCTGGGTCGGGATGGCGTTGTCGATGATCTGCCCTGGGTTAACCCCCTGGCCCAGATGGACCTGGCAAAAAAATAAAGAGGGGCGCCTTCTAGGACTTCAGACTCCTGGCCAATAGTGAGATCGATCGGTGCCACCTCGGTCATTGGCCTTTTGCCCTTTGGCTCCCGTCGCCATCTCCCTTTCCCTTGCATGGCCGGATTGGTTGAGCAGGAGACCCGAGATCTGCTTCCCAAGGTTAAGATTGAGGTGGAGGAACCGGGATCGCTGGCTGGGATCTAGAGCTCAATGCCTCAGCCTTTTGCTGCGCTAAGCGTAGAGCAAGAGCTTCAAGTCCATACTTTTTGTAAAAACGAAATAAACAATACTATTACACTTAGAAAAATCATGAAGCGCAAAAGTTATCAACATATTCAAATCAATATACCTAAAAATGGTTTTAAAGAATTGGAGGGCTCATCCAAAACATCTTTACAGTAGATGTCCCTATTCTTGTTGGCCCATTCAACTAAGAAATTAAGAATGTTGGCCTCGCCTTCAATTAGAACAGATAACAAATTCTCAATTTCTTCCTGACTCCACTCCTATACTGAGTGTCTAGTACATGTTCAACCGTGGCGCGCCTTCTGGGGTAATATAAAAAGGAATCGTCCTTAGAGCATGCTCTATTCCAAAGAAATCTTTCTTAAAATTCTTGAAAGATTCTTGATATAGCTTGAACACTTTTCGACCTTCCTAAGAGCGTAAGGTAACCTACCTTTTTTGGAAACTATTCTCAGAGGGTGAAAACCAGGTGAAAAGAAAAAAGAAAGCTTCAATCGAGTACGGCCAATCGAAAACTTTACATATCAACTCATAAGTTCGGATAAAGCCTCATATATTTAGATGAAATTGTGTTGAAGCCACCCGCAAATGATTTAAAACCCCAATTTTGAAGTCAAACGATGGAAGGCGGACTCCGATATGAGTGAATAGTGCATCATACATATAAACGAAGTGGTCATTCTCCATTCTGGTTAAACAAATGCGTTCTAGGTCTGACAGAGCCTTGATGACGTATTCGTTATCCTGTAGCCGATCTTTAGTTAGATGAAGATAATATTGTTTAGCTCTAGCATCGTCTGAGGTCTCGATGCTAGAAGGGGTACCCAATACTTCACGATCGACCCACTAGTACAGGCCGATATCCTTTAGGAAGATATATCCTTTTCACTTAGAAGTAGTCGCTTTCCTTTGTCCCATCTCTAAGCTACTAATGTTACATACAGAGGTCGTATTCATGTCAAAAGAGGTTTCATCATAACTCTCTAAATCCCTGATGAGTATGGAGAACGTATGTGATGGTCTTTTCTCTAGAGAGATACTATCTCAATTGCTACTGTTTAGTGTTCTCAGCCTCACCATGATTTTTATAGAAGAAAAATAGAGCGAGAAAAGGGAATACCTTGAAAATGTGAGGTGATAAAATGTGGTCTTTCTGTATGAAATTTGAAAATAGCAATCATGGCAATACAAAGATCAAACGGCGGCTTCCACTAACTTTTTACTATGTGGCGATATGAACCTGACATGGCAGATGAAAGAACTATGGTCAGAATTGAAGTGATGCATGATAGAGCAAGATGATATCCATGCCAGATCATGGACTAACACCATGATGTCACTATAAATTCCTAATACAGATTGTAGTTTCATCTTCACGTAATCTTCAGAATTAACAATGGTTCCTACTGCCTAAATTGGTATAGGTGCAACTCAGTATGAATATCAAATAATGGCATATCAACTTAGGGTAGTGTGATCTATACCGGATCCTGGCCAAGTGAATCAATATTGGGGGTATATTGGTTTTTATTTTTATCACAGACTTCGGCCCATTGTTAGAGACATCGCGAGATCCAACATCTATATAATAACTTAGATCCCTTTGTCCCACGTATGCCATTTACTCCTAATAACCTCAGATATCTTGGCACTCAGCTGTCATATCTTAGTATCAAGCTATGGGCAACTGTTCTTGATTAGGGTTCAGGTTGTTCAGGAGCAACCCGACTCACTAGAATTGGATCCTAGATAGTTATGAGCGGTATTAGATAAGTAAATATGGCTATTTATGAGAAGTAATCTCTCATAGAATCCCTTATAAATAGAGGAATCAGTTATAAATGAAAATAATTTTATTGGATTCTTATCCTAATTAATAATATTTACTATCCATTAATGCACATTTAAACATGATTCTTATCTACCAAGACACTCCTATAAATACCACACAAGGTAGCAAAGGTATGCATCTAATTTTAAATACTACCCACCTTGTGCATGGTCTAACTTGAGCATCGAAGTACCTTTTACAGGTATTCACCCCTCACACAACCATCGCAACTACCGTATATTGGAGGAAACTACATTCTTCAACTTTATTCATGTGATTCTCTAAAACTCATTAAGAACAAATGTGCCACTATATAATTGGCTTAATCTACATAATTTGTGTAGATTCACTAATATCTATTTAGTTAAGACTAAATACACTTTTTGGTCCTTGACATATATATATATTATGCGCTTTTAGTCACCAAAAATTTGGTTGTGCACATATAGTTTTAGAATTTCTGTAAGTACTAACAAGTTAGTCGATTTTCAAAAACCCTAATATAAAGAAGTTAATTTGGCATGTTAAGAGATCAAGTGCTTCTCATAACATTCCACATGTGCACTTCTATTAGGGTTTTTGAAGACCTACTGATGAAACGACTAACTTGTTAGTATATATATAAAATTTTCGACTATTTTGTATATAACGAACTTTTAGGGACTAAAAATGTATAAGATTTTTTTGGCTAAAGAGCCAAAAAGTGTATTTTCTCATTTAGTTAATATCTATAATAAGTCAATGTGTCTTTTGATTTATGCTTTTCCCCTCCCCTGGGATAAAAAAGTAACCAAAAAATAAACAAAGCTTAAAAGGTTTAGTGTAATTATTTTTTATAAGAGTGTAATCGGGTCGATTTAGTGCAGTTCTCGAGAAAAAATAAATTTGAACCAATCAAAATCAATTAATTTGATTTGGTTCAATTTTCTTATTTTTTGATAGCTAAATCCAAACCAAACCAAATTGAATATCTACGGATTGGTTCGGTTCGGATGGTTGTGTTGACTATTTTTTTTACACAAAAATCAACTAAAGAATTAGCTTTCGATAAAAAAAAAATACCAATCAATATATCATTTACCAATTTAAAGTGCAATACAAGACCTATACACTACCATCTTACTAGGAAAACATACTAATTTCAGGAACTCACCTTCTCAAGCAAAATAACACTTTAAAATTGACATCACAATCAATATACTATTTACCAATTTCAAAGCATCCAAGGTCTATCAAATCAATTAATTTTTTTAGAGCAAGACCAAACAGTGGTAGTAGAAGATACTTTTATATCTATAACTGCCTCATCCACATATATTGTACTTCTGGTTTTTCTCAATTAACTTAGCAACATAATGCTACATTTTTTTAATAGGAAAACACAAGACTGTTGAACATTGTTACAACTTACAATGCACTTCAAATAACATCACTTGAAGACAAAGGCAACACACTTACACCACACACCCTCCATTCAGTGAAAAAGAGTAATTACCACCGCAACATAGTAGAAAATATTAGAAACAAATGATGCTTATATATTTCTGGACTTAAACATCTTGTGCAAGCAGCAGTGAGCGACGGTAAGGAGCGAGCGGCGACGAGCAGTGGTAGGGAACGAACGGCGGCAAGGACAGGGAAGGGGTTAATATGTAGTAGTTAGGGTTCAAAATGAAAATGCAGCATAGTAGAATTTAGAATATATATATATATATATATATATATATATATATATATATATATATATATATATATATATATATATATATATATGTTTTGATTGATTCGGTTCTTGGGTTTAAAATTTTCAATCGAGAACCAAACTAATTAAGTCTCATTTGATTTGGATTTTATCTGAACCAATCAATATATCTAAATCAAACTAATCTAATTGGTTCGGTTCGGATTAGTCAGATTGATTGGATTATCCAAATTAATTTACACCTCTAATTTTTGATATACGATGCTACTCATAATAAACAAGAACATGTGTTTCTTTCACAATGAGTATTTTGTACTAGCAAAAAAGAGAGTAGGATTTAATTTTTTTTTCTTTTTTGGACCTTCAGTAGTTGTACTCATATTAATTGAACTTGGTCGCAAACATGTATGGAGTCATTGTTGTTGTGGTTCTATATATAAAAGTTTAGGGTGAATAGAAGTTTTTCTAATTTTAAAGTGTAAATCATCATTCTCAACAAAGATTTACAGTTGTATTACAAATCATCTACTATCAAGAGATCCCTAAATTTGAATTTAAGTCATGCAGTTATGTTAAATGAAAGATTGACCAACTGAGTCAACCCTTATTAGCATATAAAAACATGATTTGATCTTTAAAGAGAAAATTTATCATTTTTATTAAGGTGGATAATTTTAGTACTAATAGCCCATTAGTTTATAATTGATTCTGTCCCTAATAGATACAATTGAAAACTTGAATTTAATTTATATAATTCTTTGATTGTACGATCATGGCTTTTACAATTTTTTAATTTCTTTATTTGTGAGCTATTACTTTGAATATGTTTAAAAGAATTAGATTTTGAGTTGCATTTTAATTTCTCTATACAATTGTTTTTTCTTTATTTTAAACTTTTTTAATTTTTTCTTAATTTTGACACGTGCTTGCATGTGATAATGTTTAAGAGCGTGTTTCGTGATTTTTGGTTCTCAAATTTAGCCTAAGAAGTAAGAATGGGTAGTATGTTTCTACCGATTGAGATTTGAGACTAGGTGTGTGTCTTTTTTCTTTTTTTTTTTAATGTGCAAAATCCTATAGAATCTCTCGAAATTAGGAAAACTATGAAATGGCTGTAGAAATGAATAAAGAAGAGTTTTAGAGTAACATATGATAGTATCTCATTTTCTTTCCGTTATTTTATAAAAATGTCAAACAAGAGTGAAGTTTACTTGAAACATTATTCCACCATTTTCATTATTCTCATTCACCAAAACATACTTGAAAAGACATATATGAGGTTAAAGTTACCTTCACTGCTTGATGCAACTGAGCTAAAGAGGTATTGAATATTCAAATTTCGTTACAATATAGTTTGGCATTGCGTAGGGCCAAAAAATCTACTGAAAGCAACATTAGAAACAACAAAGAAGGTTCCCTAATATTGGACTTTTCTTTATGAAATTTCTTTGATACTTGTCAAGCATTCTACGACAAAAGGTCTTTTTCCCTGGAAAAGAAAATGATCTATATGATTCAATATATGTAAGAACTTGATCCGAGTTCAAAAAAAAGTAATTAAATCCAAGTGCCCTTCTTACTGCCTTTAACCTTCTAGTTTTCTGTGGATATTCAGAACAAATTTCTCCAATTTGTTGTCCAACAGGGGAAGTTTTTCAATTGAGCCTTTCTTTGATATTTCAAATTTCACTACAAGTGTAATGGAGAGAATGCCCAATTCCTCAACACGTTCATCCACAGCTGAAACTTATGAACCAAAAGGACCTCACGAAAAGCTGTACACTGATTTCAAAATTTACTGCCCCTTTAACTTTCCCTTGACTTCAGAAGCTGCGGGAATTCGCATCATCAGAAACTTGGGGAATCTCGGGTTATATTACACACTCTTTGTGTGGATTATACTCTTCATAACCCTCATCCCTAAGCGTAAGATCTCTTTGATTCTTTTGGTTATCATGACCTATGTGACAACCCTTTACTGTTTACTGCTAAGGGCATGCCCCAATTCTGTTGTGCTTCATAGAATCATAGATAGAAGGTTTGTATTGGCTTTGCTAGTATTTGCAACTGTGGTGCAGCTGGTTTTGACTGAAGCAGGGATTCATCTTGCAGTGACTTTAGCTTGTGCTGTGCCTCTAGTTTTGGTTCATGCAGTCTTATGGGTTAGTCACTATGCCTTTGAGATTGAGGATGCTTCTCGTACCGAAGAACTGGCTCCTCTTGCTGGCCATAACGAAGGCGGAGTTCAGGGCCCAGAGAATGTTTGATTTTGGAAGTTTGTATAGTCTTCTTGGTAGTTTTAAAATGCGGTTGCTATGATCATAAGTTATTGCGATTGTGAACATTTAACATTGCGGTTATTCTGATTGATTACAACTTAATTTTTATTTTTTTTAATAAAATTTAAATATTATTATATCTTATTATATTTAATTTTAATGATTTTACAATATTATTGATTTATTTATTTAAAAACTTTATTAATTTAATTGTTGTACTAATTGCACATGGAGTCTACTCAGTATTTTTTCTCTCAATGCTTATTTAATTCTATAATTCTGATTTTATTTATTTATTTATTTTTCATATTATTTTTTACACTCTTCTTAATATTATTTATTATATATATATATATATATTTTTTATTATTATTTTTTCACTAAATTATACATCTTTAAAAAGAATATATACAATATATACATAAAAAAAATATAAAATGATGTTTATTCTTAATCCCGTGGCTTGGCCACACTTAATTCTTTAATTCATTTCCATTCTTTGCAGATTGGGTCGTCGGCCACATTAGCTTTTACTCGTCATTAATTAAGTGCAGTGCCATGACCCAATTTGTGTAGTGAGAAAATACAAGTCTCAATTATTATTATTATTATTATTATTATTATTATTATTTACACTCTTCTTAATATTATTTATTATATATATATTTTTTATTATTATTTTTTCACTAAATTATACATCTTTAAAAAATATATATACATAAAAAAAATATAAAATGATGTTTATTCTTAATCCCGTGGCTTGCCCACACTTAATTCTTTTATTCATTTCCATTCTTTGCAGATTGGGTCGTCGGCCACATTAGCTTTTACTCGTCATTAATTAAGTGCAGTGCCATGACCCAATTTGTGTAGTGAGAAAATACAAGTCTCGATTGCTTTTGCTCATCATCATCATCATCATCATTGCTTCAACTTCTAACTTTAGAGCCAGCACGATCACAAGGAAAATATGAAATCATTTAAAGAAGTTCCTGCAATTATTAGGTTGCAACTGTTTCGGCCATGAAATTTCTTCAAGCTGACACAAAATGAAAAAAATAAGAAGTGGTAGTTATAACTATCAATATATTTTAATTTGTAGTCCGTTCTAATTATTAATTCATTCAATAAGACTTATTTTGTACCATCTCAATGATTAGTTTAGATATAGATTGAATTTATGATAAAAAATAATATGATTATTGTGACAATGGTTACAAACAGGCCATTTGAAGTTCGTTGCTTGTTCATATATAGCATTAGTAGGGTTGAAGAAACCTCATAGTATAACTTAAGCAATCTTTTATCATGGACTTATTTTTGTTTGGGTTGATAAATTACTTTTTTTTTTATTTGATAGTATTTATATATAAATTTAGGTATATATAAAAATTATTAGTTAGAATTTATAAATTTTTTATATGTATAATTATTCATAAAAAAAATTATTTGATTAAATTTATGTACAAATCTAAATGTTAAAAGTTAAATTTAATTTTTTAATCTCAATTATTAATTTATTTTAATAATAAATTAATGACTAAAAAAAATCTTAATCTATCCATATACCATGCAAGGGTGGTCCATATTAGACATTACCATAACATTAATATAGTTTCAAATAAATTTGAGAGTTACATGTTTAACTTTTTACAATTGTAGGAGAGGACCCTATTACGATGGCATTCGTATATTGGATCATTCTACTTGAAAGGCTTCACATTTGTAGCATACTAATATTCTAATATATCTTGATTGATATTTGAATATTTTCCTGTCTTTTTTTTTATTTTTTTTATTTTAACCAAATATTTAAATACCACGAGGTATTCGAACTTGTTACTTAATTTTCTGATCACCCACGTATTTTTTTTATAAAGAGATAAGTTTGTAAAAATTATATTTTATCTAAACTCGATCAATAAAAAAAATTTGAAAATAATTTGGAGAAGCTGTTCAATCATTTAGAAATTTTCTAAACTAAGTATTCCTTTTTTCTGAATTTATTTATTTTTCTCTCATATATCCATATCTTTATACTTGAGAAAATTCGTTTAAATTTTAGAAAGAATTCAAAAAATTTAAAAGAGTATAATTCAACCCTTTTTTTATGCAAATAGCCATCTTCAATTTTCTTGCAAACCTTACTTATATTGCTCAATTTTTCCTTAGTGAGTTTTTTTTTAACTATTTACTATAATATTACTTAAATCTTATACTTATCCTAAAGTGTTACCATAAATTTATATACTATATATTAAAGTTGGCTCTTACAAGCTTCTAATGTCAAATCATCCTAAGTGATGATGTAACATTGTTTAAAAAAAAAAGTTTATTTTTTTGACTAAAATTATTTAATTCCACTTAAGACTATTTAATGCAACATATTCATAAAGTTTAAAGAGTATTTTTAACCAAAAAATCTTAAATAAAAACAAGAACATATAAAAAATTCTTAAAAACCTAAAATATTAATAACAACAAAAAATGTTTTTATGAACATTATGATATATTTCATAAACTATTTATATTATCTATCAACTAATCAGAAACGATAATTTCAAAATAAAAAAGCTTAAATAAGATGAATATAATACAATTGGTGGACAGAATGCCATCTTATCACAAAAAATTCACTAGTAGTCTAAGTAATGTTTTAAAAATCAAATCGATAAAACTTCTAAGTTATGACTCAATTAGTTTAATCGGTTAAATATGTAGTTGAATTGTAGTTGAATCAAATAACATAATGAGAAAAAATCGAACCAAAAAACATAGCTAGTTCACAATTTGATTAATTATGTTTGTCTATCCAATTTAAGTTTCAAAACATTGGCTCTAAGAGCTATATATATATATATTTGCACAATACCATTAAATGTTTATCACTTCTACTATAATATTAAAAATATTATTAAAATGAGATACAATGATAGCCTTATTATTAAAGTAGTACACATTCAATCCTACAAAATTACTGTCTCTTAAGCTATATAAGATGAATAACTGACGTGCCCTTTGAAAATAAATAGTCACGATAAAATAATTAATGACTATAAAATAGATAAATGAATATAATGTTATTGATTGATCACTTGAACGAAATTACAAAGCATCAGTTGAGTATATGTATTCATCGATAACATGGTGAGATTGTGAATGAATATAATGTTATTCATTAATCACTTGAATGAAATTACAAAGTATTAGTTGAATATTTATATTAATCAATAACTTGATTTTGCATATATTAGTCTTCAGTCTCAATTTATTGCCAAATTTGTGATTGTAAAAAAAATTAAAAATGTTACTTTTAAAACAAAAATTATAAATATTTTTACGCAATCGGCCGTGTAAAGCCCGGGCTAAAAGGCTAGTACAATTAAAAGGGAATAACATTTAACAATCACTTATATATTTTAAGTTATTAAACTATGTAACCACACAACTAAATTATGTCGTTCACATGCATTATAGCTCATTAAATTTTAATTCACAACTTAGCACCAAAATCACAAGAATTTCAAGGTCATACAAATTTAGAAAAAAAGAAAATGAAAAGCTAGATTGTCATATCATATACGAGTGTTAGAGTATTTTTACTTGTAATTCCACCGCTGCATGCCTGCATTGGACCGATCATGAGGCATTTTGACGCAATTCAAGCTACCGCGAACCACTTACCAAGACTCAGGCAAGAACAAAAACTAATTAAACTAATTCTGCCTATAGTTTGCAATTGACCTTTAAAGAGTAATGCGATTAATCAAAATATTAGAGAAAGCATATTTCAATAATTATACTTAAAATCTAAGTGACAAAAAAAAATAAAACTAACTCTTTTTTGAGAAATTCTTATATGTTATAAGTTCAAGACATTTTTTTTGCTCTGATCCATTTATTGTTTGACACATCACTTTTGTGGACCATTCTTGTCTCTAAAAATAATTTTTTTAATTATCAAAATATTAACCATAATTAACTATATCCCAGTACACTAACTTTTCACATTTGTTTATTCTATTTTGCTTTCGTCGTTTCTCCATCACCCCTACTCCGTTTCTACAATTCAAAGTTTTCTCCAATGTTGTTTGGATCGGTTCGGATTGGACCGAGCGGTCCGACCGGCCAAATTGAGAACTGAGACTCATTCCGATTTTGGTTCACCATTATAGTTGTTTCTATGGTCTGATCGAATTGGACCAGTCTATACCAGTCAAAAACCAGATCTGACCGATAAACCAGGTCAGACAGGTAGTTCAAATTTTGATTTTTTCTAAAATTTAATTAAAATCATAAAATGAAAAATCTGATCCAATATCCCCATCAAAGAAGAAGACATTGCCGCCACTGCCATCCGCTACTCCAAGTGAGTAAGATTTCTATTTTTTCTCCCCTTTCTCCATCACAGCATCTTGCAGAGAGAAAGAATGTATGTAAGAGACAAAGAATGAAAGACAAGAAAGAGAAAAGAAAAAAAATGGTAGTGGAGGGAAGTGGTTGAAATTGGACGCAGAGGGACGGAGGGAGGGAGGGAGAAAGAGCAAGAGAAAGATGGGATAACAAAAGTCAAAAGAGAAAAATGTGGGATATGAGATCAATCAAGACCTGAAATTTTGAATTGAGAGATAATATTTTAATATTAAACAATTAAATATAATATATATATATGATATAACAATGTACTTAAATAAAAGTAAATTGAATTATATAAAGATAAATATAATTTTTTAATATAATATTATTTATTAGTTTTATTATATTTGTAAAAATATAAAAAATAGTTTGTTATTATAAAAAATTTATATTTAATATAATTATGAAGTCATCTGATTTGACCATCTGGTTAAACCCGTTGAACCTAAACCAAAAACTTTGTTGGTTCATTATCTGGTGGAGCTTTAGCAACATTGATTTTCTCCTTCATATTTCTTTTCCACTCTTCCAATTTTCCTCCTCCTAATAAACAAACCCCATTAGGCCATTATTATGAAAATGCCTCCTCCTCATTTCCAGGGGTGCATGGTCTTGTGGGTAGTTGACAAAGACAGATACAGTGGTGGTGGTTGGCCACTGGCTGAGTTTTGATGTTGATGAGGTTTAGTGTTTGCAAGTGATTCAATGGTCACAGGGTCAATTTTGGTGGTTTGAAGCTTCAAGGGAATGGTGGACAACAGTGATGGCACGGTATTGTTTGTGCCTAAATAGAGGTGATGAGTTGATTTGTGTTGAGAAATTGGAGGTGCAGTTATGGTGGGAGCTTGTATACAAAGTTTGAGGTCGGGAGATTCATGAGTTTTTGATGGTCCTGCATGATGGGATGGCAGATCTACAAGTTAAATGAGAAGAATAGTTAATATAATAGACGCTATTAAAAATTTAGATTTTAATGACAATTTAAAAATTAATTTATTTCGATTTCTATAAAAATTAAAATAGAGATTAATTTAAAAAAATAAAAATAAATTTGTTATTGAAATAAAATTAATTTTTAAATCGATCTTTAATTTTTCTAAAAATTAAATTAAAAATCAAAATTATATTATAAAATAAAATAAAATAAAATATATTTTATTATTAAAGACTAATATTTTAATTTTTAAATAAAAAAATTATAAATATATATATATATATATAAAGAGCGAGGTAGAGATCGTAAATTTGGTATCAAAAAAAGTTACATACCAATAATTCTGTTTTTAAATAAAAAAATTACAAAGAAAAAAATTAGAGACCGATTTTCGGTCTCTACACAAAAATTCTCCCGCGTACGACCCCTCACCCTTTCCCAATTCTTTTTCAATCAACCCCAAGCTCCACGCACCAGCGTTCTCCCCCCTCATCAACGTACAACCCCCTCATTCCCCTACACCAGTCCACCGTCCAAGCTCCACGGACCACGCAGTAGATCTGTCGCGGCTCCCAAACAGTCGTCGCTCGAACCGGACCAGCACCAGCGACGCCACGAGTCAGACCGCCGCTCGAACCAGACAACCGCGAGCTAGACTGCCGCTCAAACCAAAAACCGTCCAACCCACATATCTGCTCCAACCAGAGTCGGATCCGTCGATCCAGCACCGCGAATAGCCGCTCGAACCGCTGCCGACCGACCCATCAAGGTATTTGGAAGAAAGAGCGCTTAAATGCATTCGTTTGGTAAGACACATGTTCTTTATTATCTATTCAAATTTCATGGACTTTTGTTTTTTCAATCTCCTCCTTGTTCATGGAAAGAAACTTACTAAAGCAATCACAAATCCAAGTTTTATTTTTGTTGGGGAGGAGGGCAACAAAATAGTATGTAAGCATTTTGATGCATACATACTTCAATTGTAAAGGTCGTGTGCCTCGTGCTTCTAGGTTGTTGTTTGTGCAGATCAAAGTCTCAACCTTTGCTGCTATCTCTCTCTGTCAATCAGTTGTTGGTCCTTCTCCTAAAAATGCTTTAGTTTCCTTTTCTTTTTAATTGCTTAGATATCCCATCCTTTTTATTTAATTCTTCAAGGAAATCAATCTTTTGTCGGTCGTTTGATTAAATTTAGTATTAGATGTTTTCTTGCTAGTTTATCTGATTATTGTTTGTGATTCAAAATTGTTCCTTTGCCTTAGGAGGGAATGAGATATGGATTCATTCAAGTTTATAAATTCGCTGAAATGTTATAAGTATTGCTAGTTTTGGCTTTGTTTCTCACTTTCTTCTTGTCTTGTCTGGTCTGTTGCAAAATCGTCCTATATTATAGTCAATGGAGCACGCCTCACAACTACAAGCGAGGCTTCCTTTGTTTTGCATTAGAAATAGAAATCACTCAAACCTTAAGCTGAAACTTCTTTTAACATCTTTTAACTTGACCAATTAGATGTCAAGGTTCAATTCTGGAACGAGATAATTATACCTTTTTTCTTTTCTTTTTTTCTGCCTGTTTCATTCTGCACCCACTACTGGATGCTTACCTGTCATCATTGTTCCATTTCCTAGAAATGTACTTTAATTTATGAGTGTTTTCAAGTTCTTTCTTATCCATTCTAATTTTCTTTTCTTTTGGTTGATGTGTTGTTGCTGGCTGCAACTATACAGTTGAGTTGTGTTTGTTGTTTAATTTACTGTGCTTGCAGGGTGAACTTGAGGTTGTAAACCAGATTCCCAACAAAGTGATCATTGATAAGAAAGAAAACAGTGAGGACCAAAACAACAATGAGAAACTTTAGGATGGTGGAACTGAACGAGATGCATTTGTCACAGAAACTTCCAAAATGTCATTCCTAATGTTAGGGCTGGACTTGGCACCACCTCCTCTTTTCAAGGATGTGATGGAGAAAAATATAATACCTCAGGTACTACTTCACTTAATGATACTTTGCTTCTTGCATATGAAATGTTGTAGTTGATATAATTTACATTAATTGTTAATTGTTGATCATTTGCTATGAATAACTTTCAGCTTTGCTTTGTTGTGCCCAAAGCATGGCTATTACTTGTTGCATTAAAAGCTTGTATATGCTTTCATGTAAACTTCAGTGTTAGGTAAATGATTAGCTGCGTTTGCTTTGTATCTAATGGTTCTTGCAACATGATAAAATTTATAATGCAGGTTGATGGTTGATTGTTGATTATTGAGTGAGCTTTCCACTAATGGAAATTTCTATGTTCATTTTGGTTATTTAAATTTGCTTTCTTAGCAATGCTGTTAATACAAGTCTAGTGGCTATTTTCCTCGTGATTCTCATTGGGGTGTCTCTGCGATCATGTACTATATAGAGGAGCTTATATTGGTTGGAATCATGTACTTATGTCTTTATGTTTGGAAAATGTTCTTATTATTTTAAATACTTGAGTAGGTTGGAGAGTTAGAAACTCATATCAATATCTTTGAAGCTGAGCTTGAAGGGCTTTCCGTTAAGAAAGGAAAGAGCGGGCCACCCAGATTGGGATGAAGTAAAGGAAATACATTTTTTGAGACTAATGGTTTATTTTTCTCATGGGTATTCAAATGTTTCTTTTGTTTCTGAGACACATCTAGAGACATCAATTACTCGGCACAAGGCTCATATCAAGAAATGTGAATTTATCTTGAGGCTACTACATAATGATGAATTAAGTCCTAAGCAGGTTAATGATGTCAAAGATTTCTTGGAAGACTATGTAGAGCGCAATCAGGTTTGTCTTTTGGAAGTTGTACTCTTGCCATTCTGCTTTGAAAAATCAGACATCGTCATTGAGTAGATGTTGATATATCTACTCTTTGTATAGTCCTTCTGGAGAGAGTCCTTCATGCTTCATACTATACAAAATTTATGAATTGGTACTAATTTTCTGTTTCTTCTACTGGAGGACTTCGAAGAATTCAGTGATGTCGATGAGCTATACAGTTCTTTACCTTTAGACAAGGTGGAGTCACTTGAATATCTAGTTACAATTCCCCCTGGTCTTGCTAAGGTATTTGCTTAATCATCATTGCTCTGTTGCAAACACAGAGATGCGCACAACCACACACACTAACACATACTAATGCATTTGTAGATTTGTGGTATGAGATTGGAATATATGAATTAATTTTTGTTTGTTGACAACTTTTTTCCCTGAAAGTTGTGTTAGATCATCTCTTTCCTGATGCTAATATATTGTCTTTCCAAAATTAATTTAATGCATGTTCATGTTGGCCATTTTGACTCCAAGCCTGCAGCTCCCAATCTACTTGTTGCAATTCATATTTTATGCTAACATTTCCTTTATGTTAACATATTAGAGTGTTTCTCTATATGGAACTGCTAATCATGTTATCGCTCTAGGCCTAGTGCATACTTCTCTATTCAATTTTCCTATTTTATTATGGAAAAATAAGCCATAATCATTATATAAAAAATAATGATGATTTTGCTCTCACTCTAGGATGCTTCCATTTTTTTAGAATTTACAGGTTTTAACTTTTAACATTTATACAATTTAGAGATAAATTCTTTCTGGGTGTATTAGCTTCTGTTGCTACTAATATAATAAAAGTGAAAAAATGAGTTATCTGGTGTTTGTTTAAAAGAAAATACTTTGTTACTTTGACAAGTGGGGAAAAATTGCAGGTATCTACACTGATGAATTGAATGAGGACTATGCCATAGATAAACATCAATTGATTTTTGCATATAAGAGCAACTTTGATGCACAATTGAAGCCAGTACTTCAAGAAATCAGTGACTCTGGTAAAATTCAGGGTGGATTTCAAGACTCAGGCTTTGGAAAATGGAGGGTGAACTTTCAACTTTCTCAAACATTTCCCGTGACTGATGGAGCAGAAGAGGAGGAGGAGGAGGAGGAGGAGGAGGAGGAGGAGGAGGGCGAGGAGGAATTTTTATGATTAGAGTGTAGTTTGTGTTGTGTTCAACTTTCTTATATTTGAAATGTTGTAGTAATGAGATATTGTAGACAATGATTAATTTAGTTTATTTTAGAATGTCTTGATATTTAAATGACATATTCTAAAGACTAAATTAGTTTAGTTTACGTTATTTTTTATTTATTTGTTTGGTTTTATATGAGATTGTTGATTGTTGTTTATTAGGTGTTTTAAAAATTTGGATTTTAATAAATTTAAAAATAATTACAAATTTATATCACAAATTAAAGACCGAATTAAGGACCGAAAATATAAAAAAAGATATTTAACGATTGATTTAGAGATTGATAAATTAGTCTCTTCATATATTGAGCTTTTTACAGATTGATTTAAAGATCGATAAATTAATCTCTAGTTTAGAGGTTAATTTAGTGATCGATTTTATAAAATATATAATATATTTAGAGTTTTAGAGACCGATTTAAAGACTGATTTAGAGACCGATAAATCGATAAATCTTAAACCCTAAATTCTAAACTGATAAATCGGTCTCTAGTTTAGAGACCGTGTTAGCGATCAATTTTATAAAATAAATAATATATTCATGCTTTCAGAGGCTGATTTAGAGACTAATTTAGAGACTGAAAAATCGGTCTATAATGTACTTTTTTGAAATATAATTGACTAATATTTGACCGAAAATTAGCGACCGATTTAGAGACTAAAAAATTAATCTCTTTAAAATCGGTCTCTAATATTTAGCGACGAGGATTTTAGAGACCAATTTAAATCGGTCTCTAAATCGGTCTCTGTCACAACCTAGATCGTGACGGGACGACCGAAAAATAAGATTTTGAAAATCAATGGAGTCGCCACCAATGTTTATTTAAATTGGGAAAACATTAGAAAAACCCTTAAAATAAGAAAACTGGTTTTTTAGAAAATGAGTTTAGAATCGACAGTCGATTACAGGTAGGGAAGATGTTAGCACCCTACACTCTTTAGCTGTGTAAATTTTAATAATCTCAAATGTATTTTTTTTTATTTTACCCTTTTTTAAAAGACTTTGTAACCATATTTTTTTATATTTTTTATTTTTTTACTTTTTATTTTTATTTTTTAAAAAAAGAAAAGAAAGAACAAATTTGTGAAAATTTAATTTGGCTTGACAGAATAGAGATTCTGCTCATGTGTATCCTCGGGTGCAATGAGGAACTCAAAGTCACGTAACTCTTTAGAAAATAAGTATGAGTTAGTTGATTTTAATTAAAAAAAAATTGAAAAAAAGATTTTGTTTGAACATAAGATCATTCTTGCACGGGATTCAAGGTAACACCAGACTACTCAATAAACTCTTATGATCCAAATGACATTGAAGATAACATCCGCTATTCAATCATCATCATTAGTCATTGCATTGATTCTTTCATATTTTCTCCATTTTTTATTTATTTATTTTCTTCATATTTTTTTTTTTATATTTTCATCTTCTTAACTACATCAATTATGTACAAATTTTTTTTTTAGCAAAACACAACTTAAGAATCTAATCCTATACACAACTCTCAACCCAAATAATAACTAACCCACTTAACCAACAGAAATATAAGCCCATATCCAAAATACTCAAGGTAATACAAAAGCCCAATCCAAAACCAAATCACTTTTGCCATTTTCCCTCCCGTTCCTTTTTACGAGATATTCTTGTATAGGCACACATCTAACACCTCATCTTTAGGCACACACACACAAAATTGGAGAGAGAATATATTTTTTTATGATGTATGAATTTAGTGGAACCCACACATATTCTTTCTCCAATTTTATGTGTGTGTGCCTAAAGATGAGGTGTTAGATGTGTGCCTATACAAAAATATCTCCCTTTTTACATCTGATAAACAATATACCAAAAGCCAAGTTCAAAGACTTCTTTTTCAAAATAGAAACAGACCACCCTACAAACAAAGGAGACAAACTCTCTGGAGAGTGAAACAAGATACAGGAGGGGAAGCTTACTCTCACCAGTAGAAGGGACGGCGGCAGCACGTGGCAGAGGCGGCGGCTCGAGCGGCGAGGACACGGTGGACTCGGCAAGGGAATCACTACATCTTGCTTTGTGTTTTATTTGAAATCATATTTTACATTCTTTCAAAGATTAGTCTTGGAACAGGAGAAATCCTAAGATGTAGTGATTCCCTTCCTCAAATTGAGATTGAGAATCAACTTTGTCATAAGATAAAGGTTTACTATAACCTAATTAGCACTAATCGAAATATTTTGGTAAACAAATTGGCACGCCAAGTGGGACACTATCAATAGACTAGTATCTTAAGGGATTCTATTTGTTTATGCTCTTGAGAAGTGGTAAAATACTGCTAGGAATTTCTGATAACATATCAAGTGTTTAGAACCCCCAATCAGGAAATATTGGAGCCAATGGAAGTAGACACTGTAGTCTCTACAAATTTTTCACGAACCTTGGAGCCCGTGATTAGTGAAGTCATAGGGGTCCCTGTTTCGAACTCAGAAACCAGAACTCTTGGGATGAATATGACTGCGACCTTATATGGATTGCCTCCTGGGTTCACTCCCCAAAATGTTACACAAAACATGGGTATTGCCCAAGCCACATACACAAATCCAATGCCCAATGTTTCACTAAGAAACCAAATGGTAAATGGTAGTGGCCAAATTACAGGAATCAGTACAAATCGAACTGATAGATCAAATATGGAAGTACCATTATTCCCTAATTTGCCTAAGGATCTATCTTCGATTCCTTTAAGAAATACGAATACAACCCTGAATAACATCAGGCAACAGATTGATGAAAACAACCACAAGATGGTCCATATGCTAACTCAGCAAATGACCACTGTAATAACCCCACTCATAGAGTCCACCAACAATACATATACTACATTGGCTAAGCAAATGAGCAGGATTGCAGATGTCTTTGGCAACCCAGAAGAATCCATAGGCAATCAAAGGGAAAACATTTAGCCTGTTTATCAAGAAAATGCCAATTTGGTAAATAATCCCAATGTTCATAACACAATTGAGAATAATCATCCAAGAGAAAATCCATCTGGCCAATAGTCAATCGAAATCAAGATGTTGATAAGCTCCTAGAAAGGATTAGGCTAAGTAATCTTGGGGGCATCAAAACATCAACCAAGCAGTTGAACATGTGCTCAATAGGTATATCTTTAATGTTGGATACGCAAATCGTCCTTATTTTGTATCAGTCTTTCCTAAATTCATCCAACAGGCAGAATTGTCCAGAGGGTGCAAAGCGCCTAAGATCTCTAGCAAATTTGCTGGGAAAAGTAGTGAGTCCACAGTAGAGCATATTGCTCGATATACCATCAAAGCAGGAGATGCAACCTCGAATGAATATTTAAAAATGAAGTATTTCCTAGCTCTTTAACCAAGAATGCTTTTACTTGGTTCGCAACATTTCCACCAAATTCGATCCACTCTTAGAATCAGTTGGAAAGAAACTTCCATGATCAGTTCTTTAGAAGAGAAACTAAAGTGAGTCTTGTGGATTTATTTAATATCAAGAGAGGCAACGAAGAATCCATCGATGATTATCTAGCCAGATTTAGACAAATGAAGGCTAGATGTTTCACAGTTATCCCTGAGCCTGAAGTAGTCAACATGGCAGCTGGTGGTTTAGATTATTCAATTCGAAAGAAATTAATAAACTAGCAAATCCTAGACATATCTTAGCTTGCAGATAAAGTGAGGCAAGTAGAGCAATTGAAACTTGAAAAGGAAAGGTTTAAGAAACAACTTTAAAAGGAAAAAAAGTTGCTTATGTCGAAGCTCCTGATATTCTAAAAAAGTACTTTGCACAATCGGAAGATAATAAAATAGCCTATGTCGAAATCGATGAGATTAACATTACAGAATTAAAGTTTGGTTTTCCCTATATTTGTTCCTCTTTAATGCCTAATCGAACCAAGGATAACATGAAATCCTCTAAGAGTTCGTTTGGATAGCGGAATTAGAATTGAAATATGGAATTTTAATTTTAATTTCAATTCTTTCATAATTAAAATTTGTCTAAAATCTTAAATTTTATGTTTGGGGATGTCAAAGAATTATGATAAGAAATTGTAATTCTAAATTCAATTATAATTTTATTATTTAAAAGTATGATCTAAAAACATTAAAAAATTATTTACAAAATTAAAATTAATAAAAATATTCATACAATAATATTTTTATAATATAATAGTCATATTTTTTCATAAAAAAAATTTCATGATTTTTTTAAAAATAAATAGCTATTATAATAATTTTTATATAAATATAATTTTTTATATAAATATAGAATCTCAATAAATATGATTGTTCATAAATAAATGTGGAGAAAAGAGAGAGAAAGAGAGAGAATTTAACTTTTAAGTTATAGAATTGATAATTCTTAAGGTATAGGCAAAAAATTGAAAAAGGCTTTACTTAGTTGTTTTCCAATTCCATGGAATTGGTTTATGGAATTACAATTTCAATTCTAAATGACATACTAAACATAAAAATTATAATTAAAAGGTCCAATTCTAATTCTAAACTCTAATTCCATACTCAATTCCAAGAGCCAAACGAACACTAATAGGCCAACTTATACTTTCGATATATCAAAGGCAGATTTGATCTTCAATATCTTATTAAAAGATAAGTAAATTAAACTTTCTAATGGACATAAAATTCCTTCACTTGAAGAGATAAAAGGTTAAAAATATTGTAAATATCATAATAGATATAGTCATTCGACTAACAATTGTATCCGTTTCAGGGATTTGATTCAAAAAGCCATCCAGGAGGGAACACTAAAATTTGAAAGCAAGAACAAGATGAAGATTGACATTGACCCATTCGAGGTGAACGCATGATACATCGAGCCAATTGTCTTCTCAGAAGTCAACATGGTCAAAGTGAGGGAAAACCACCCTTGTCCTTCCCTCTAATTGCAGCCTCGAGGCATTTGAGGCTAATGAAGAGGAAGTTTTCCTGAAAGTTGGGGAAACTCTAGTCGAAGTCCTCCTAAGAAAAAAAGAGGATGAGAGAGAAGTGTCTCTCTGCCTAAGGTGCAGTGTTGTCATCAACAGATTGGCTGCCAAGTCATATTAGGCAACCTTGAAGCAGAAACATAAAATGAAGACCCTTACAGGAGGCTCAATCAACATAAATAATAAGCTAACAAACAACAACTCTGTGGTAGTATAAGATCCTGAGAGGATTATGAAGGGCAAGATAAGGGTACCCCTTTCAAATGTGGCTCCCAACCAATGGATAAGGAATACTCCATAATCACACTAGGTATAGAATAGGCCACTCTGGCTAAGATTGGACTATGGGATCACTAATCCTTTTGGTGGGAAGCCAAATACCTAGTTTTGAGGAGAATGATTGAAGTCGAGCCAGGGTTTAAGCCTATATTTGTCAAAGTCCTAGTGGTGCAACGCCCAAAGGCTTTGACAACAACAACTACAACAACAGCTACAACAACAACAACAATAGGCATTGGTCAAGCTACAATTACAGCAAAGGACTTATGCCCAAGTGGTCCAAGGACCACCTTTGAAGACATAAAAACAAAAACCACTAAGTCCAATAGACGAGGACGTTATAACGGATTCATTTGAAGATGTCTTGGACACCATTTTTGGTATAAATGTGATTTCACTTCTCCCATATAATTTTTCCATTTCAAGTAATGAAGAAGTGGATCAAGAAGAGGATTTTGAGGATGACTCAGATGAGGCCGGTTAGTATATGGTCGAAAAAAACACAGTGGAGGTGATGGAAAACTCTGCAGTATTTAACACTCCTACCCTCGAGATGAAAAATCATTTACGCCACTATTCATCAAAGCTACTATAAATGGAAAGCTAGTGGGTAAAGTGCTAGTTGATGGAGAAGTTGCCATCAATTTGTTGACCAAAAATTTTCTAAATAAATTTGGCAAATCAGAGGCTGACCTATTACCACATAACATGGTGGTAACTAACTTCAATGGAAGATCCTCGACATCAAAGGGAGGTATTGCTCTTGGACTCAGCCACAAGGTCAACCTTGTTCATAGTAGTCCCCTCCAAGGCCAGCTATAATCTCTTGTTGGGTAGAGAGTGGATACATATTGTAGGGGTAGTAACTTCGACCGTCCACCAATAGATGTTCCTTTGGAACCAATTGGGAGAATTATAAATGGTGGAAGTTGATGACACCTTGTGTTATGTCAACCAAAATCATACAGACCCTCAGATCTACGTGCCAGGAGTCAAACTTTTCTGCATCTGAGACTCATCAGCTTTGGACATGAAGGGGGTCAAAATGGTGGCCCTAACCCCAACAGGTTTCTCTATAATACCAAAAGCTTATTCATTTTAGTTTAGAAATTGTAATAGTTCTAGGGCCTATAGGCACTTGTTTAACATTTCAGGCTAAGTGTATTCGGCCTCAAATTGTAATAATAATGTCAAAACTTAAGAGTCATATGGCTCGAATAGTAGCCTATATGGTTAAGAACTACACGACAAGTGCAATTTCGAGTTAAGTGACTCGAAATTCAGCCTATATGGCTAAAAAATTTGGTACCATCAAAGGCACTAACTTGGACTGTATTTATGATGATTCCTTCTTAGGATTTGAATAAGCCCCTCTATCTTATGAAATTAAAAGAATAGAGGTATAAGATCCTTTGGAGGAAATTATTTTAACAAATGATGTAATAAATAAACCTACTTTTATAAGTAAATTAATAAATGTCAATTTCAAGTATAAGTTGGTCTATTTGCTCAAATAATATAAAGACTGTTTTACATGAGAGTATGAAGAGATGTCTGGACTCAGTCGAGATTTGGTAGAACATAGACTACCAATTTGAGCAAGACAAAGACCATTCAAGCAAACTCCAAGGAGATTTGCCCCTGAGGTGGTCTCAAAGATCAAAGAGGAAATCGAAAGGCTACTTAAGGCTAAGTTCGTTCAAACTACTAGGTATGTTAACTGGATTTCTAATGTTGTTCTTATTATGAAAAAGAATGTTAAGTTAAGAGTATGCATTGATTTTATTTAAATTCTACTACTCCTAAAGATGAATATCCTATATCAATTGCTAATATGTTGATTGATTCAGCTTCAAGCTATGAAATCCTAAGTTTTATGGATGACAATTCTGGGTATAATCAAATTTATATTACAGAAAAGGATGTGTCAAAAACTGCTTTTCGATGCCCTGATGCAATTAGTACTTATGAATGTGAATGCTTATGTCATGGAGATCATGAAGTTTTTTATGATAACAAAGTCAAGACGATGACCAAATCCAATGGATACAAAGTTAGCATAGTTTATAGGACTTAGAATTATCATGTAAGAAGCTCTCTTAGTATCTTAAATGGTTTTCAAAATATTTCCCTAAAATGTTTTTCAAATAAATAATGTTTTTGAGCTTGGATAATGCAAACCATGTTTAAATCTTTAAACAATCCAAAGTTTTTTGAATTACAATGTTCACGAAGCTTAGTTGGGTATAAAAATGGGTTCAAGGATGATTGTAATCGTATCCTTAGGCTTAGTAATCAATTACATTCATGCGAGAATCAATTTTTCAAAAGTCAGAAGCCTTGTAATTGATTAAATAAGGCTTGTAATCAATTATACTATTTCTATAGGCTTGGTAATCGATTACATGAGGTTTGTAATCGATTACAATTTGTCCCGAAAGCCTAGAATGTATCTCAAGAACAATGTATTCAATTACATGAGGTATGTAATTGATTACACTTCTTCCAAAGGCTTAGTAATCGATTACATGAGATCTGTAATCGATTACAATTAGCCCATAAAGCTCAGAACGTGTCTCAAGAACAATGTAATCGATTACAACGTGGCTGAAAGTGCGCAACAATTACTTTCTAAACATTTATTTCTTATATTAATTGCCCTAACGACTATTTTCTTTTAGAAAACTATAAAAGGACCTTCTTGGGCTATCTTTTACACATAACAAACATTGATAAACATATTTCTACTGTGATTAATCGAGGGTTCATCATTTTTTCTTCTCTTGCTTTGTTTTGAGAGTTTTTTAGATATCCATGAAAGAGATTCATAGGACTTCAAGTTGTGATATACATTCTTTTGAGAGTTTTTATCTTGTTCTATTCATGATTGATTGTAACGAGGGTGAGGTATCCCTTAGAGAATTTGTAAGGGTGACGTATTCCTATTGTCGAGGCTCAACACAAGGGTGAGATATCCCAAGGTGTGAGGAGCGCTCAAGTTTGTAACGATAGCAAGCACATGTTGAAGCTTGCATTAATAGTGAAAAATCTCTGGTGGCTTCTTGAGGACTAGATGTAGGTCACAAGTGGTTGGTAACTGAATCAGGATAAACGCTGTATTTGCTTCTCTGAACTCTTTCTCTTTATATTTGTATTTTAATTTCTTATAATTGGTTAAATATTCTATTTATTAGCTTGTTAAATTTGCAAGAATTTTTCTATCTTCTTTACTTGCTCATTTCAATTGATAAATAGCTTCAACAAAAATTGTTTTTAAAGTGTTTGTGAAAAGTTTTCAAAGAAATTTTAAATACTCCATTCACCTCCCCTCTTGAATAAAGAAGTCACTTGGGTAACAATGAATGCATAGTCATGCCATTTGGATTGAAGAATGTTGGAGCCACGTATCAAAGAACCATGAATACCATTTTTCATGATACTATTAGAAAATTCATGAAGGTGTACATTGATGATGTGGTAGTCAAATCGAGATCGAAATAGAAGCATCTCTCGAATTTGAGGTAATCATTCAAAAGAATGAGGAAACATGAATTAAAAATGAATCATATTACATGTGTTTTTGGTGTTTTTGCAAAAAAATTTCTTGGATTCCTAGTTCATAAGAAAGGAGTAGAGGTTGATTAGAATAAGACTAAGGCTATACTTAAAGCATCACCTACTTCAAATAAGAAGCAGCTCCAATTGTTGCCAGGAAAGATCAACTTCTTGAGAAGGTTCATTTCGAATCTATTTTGAAAGACCAAAGTTTTTTCTTCTCTCTTAAAGCTTAAAGCTGAAGAAGAGTTTTGATGGGAAAAAGAACACTAAGAGGTTTTTGACCAAATCAAGCACTGTTTGTCCAATCCTCCAATAATAATACCTCCAATACCTGGACGTCCTTTGAAGTTGTATATCTCAACTTCAGATGAGACCATTAGGTACATGTTGGCCTAGGAAAATGAGAATGAAGTCGAAAAAGTCATTTAATATCTTAGTAAGGTTTTGATAGATGTTGAAACTAGATATAATGTAGTCGAGAAGCTATGTTTAGCTTTGTATTTCTCCTGTACTAAGTTAAAGTATTATGTAAATCCATATGATGTACTCGTCATTTTGAAGATAGATATAATAAAGTACATGTTATCTAAACCCATCTTGCATAGTAGAGTAAAGAAATGAGCTCTTGCTTTAACTGAGTTTTTTTTAAAATATGTGTCACTGAAGGCTGTGAAAGGTCAAATGTTGATAGATTTTTTGACTAACTATCCTTGTGTTGACATCGAGAAAACTAATATTAACTACATGGGTTTAAAACCATGGAAGTTATATTTCAATGGATCGAAACATAGTGGGGGTGTTAGTCTTGGAGTTTTAATTGTTTCACCAATTGGAACTCCAACTAAGTTCTTATTCGAATTAAAGCATGAATTTTCAATAATGAAGCAGAGTATAAAGCTTTGATTGCTAGCTTACAAATGTTAATTTCACTTAAAGCCAAAAATAATAAAGTTTTGGGTGACTCTCAACTAGTTATTAAACAATTAACTCAAGAATATAAGTACATTAATAAAAATTTGTTCAGATACTTTGCTTTTGCGGCAAGGTTATTATGTGAATTCGATAAGTTATATTGAAACATATTTCGAGAGAGGAAAATTATGAAGCCAATAAGCTTGCTCAAATAGCTTCAGGTTACAAGATTTCGAGCATAACTTTCTCAAATTTAATCGAAGTTAAAGAAAAATTATACCCATTTAAGAATTTAGAAGTATGTTCAATTGAATATATGGATGATTCTGATTGGAGAAAGTCAATTGTTGATTATTTACAAAATCCAAGTACATCAGTTAAAAGGAAATTAAAATATAAAGACTTATGTTATGTTATAATGGGGGATTCACTGTACAAAAAGTCAGTAGATGAACATTCATTAACATGTCTAAGTGAGCAAGAAGCATTCACAGTCTTAGTAGAAGTACATGGAGGCATTTGTGGTGCTTATCAGGCAAGTGAAAAAATGAAATAGGTACTGCATAGGTAGAAAGTCTATTGGCATACAATGGCTAGAGATTGTCATTCATACGCTAAGTCCTGTGAAGAATGTCAAAAGCATAGAAACATTCAACATATTTGTGCTAGTGATTTACATTTGATTATTAAACCTTAGTCATTTCAAGGATGGGCTCTCGATTTGATAGGACAGATCCATCCACCATGTTTTAAAGGGCATAAGTATATATTAGTTGTCATCGATTATTTTACAAAGTGGGTCAAGGCAGTCCCTTTGAAGGATGTAACTCAACAAGATATTATAAATTTTGTTGAAAGGAATATTATATATAGATTCAGTATTCCTCAAACTCTAACTACTGATCAGGGTACTGTGTTTACTAGTTGTTACATTACTGAATTTGTTAGATCAAGGAATATCAAGTTACTTACTTCGACTCCTAATTACGCTCAAGCTAATGGGCAAGTTGAAGCAGCTAATAAAATCCTAATTAGTTTAATTAAGAATCATATTAGTGAAAAACTAAGAAGTTGACATGAAACTTTGAGCCAAGTTCTATGGGCTTATCGAAATTCTCCTAAGGAAGCTATTGGTACTACGCTATATCATTTGGTTTATGGTCGTGACGCAGTGTTGCCAATCGAAATTAATCTTCAATCAATTAGATTACAACGTCAAGATGAGATCCTTACTCAGGATTATTGGGATTTGATGTTTGATGAATTAAATCATTTGGATGAAAAAAAAGTTAATTGCTCTTGAAAATTTTATTCGATAAAAAGAAAGAATTGTGAAATTCTACGATCTTCGAGTTAAGAAAAAAAAGTTTAACTTAGGTGATTTAGTTTGGAAGGTTATTTTACCCATGGAAAAAAGATAGAAGTTATTTAGAAAATGGTTCCCAAATTGGGAGGGGTCATATCGAATTGAAAACATTTTTTCTAGTAAAGCTTATTCAATTACAAATATTAATTATAGTGAGAGAATTACTTTGATAAATGGAAAATACTTGAAATTGTCTAGGCCAACAAGTCATGAAGTGAAAATTTCATTGTAGATATCGTAACAATTTCGAATCAACAAGCATTCGAAATTTAAATAGTCATTACAACATTTAAAAAAACAAAATTCATATGTTTATTAGAGCCTTGAATAAAAAGACTCCCAGATTTCTACTATTCTCTTCTTCTCTATTAAAGCCGCTTCGAAGGCTGGAGCCAAATTTTGAATAGCTTGTATCACGTTTTGCCTTTGATGGTCCATCATTGGTAATCTTCTTTAAGTGTTTGCTCCTAGTTTGCACAATCACCAGCAAGGGCTTGAAGTTCACTTTGCTGTTGCTTAAGTGTTTGTAGTTCTTGTTCGAGCTCAACAATTTTGTCATTATTTTAATTAATGCTCTGTTGAGTAGTCGAAAGAACAACAGAAAGATTCGAGCATTTCTTCTTGACCCTGGCAATATTCATCATCAATTGGTTCTTTTTCTCAAGCAATTGCTGATTATTGGCAATGGTTTGATTGAGATGAGGGAGCTTGATTAGTAAATCCTCTATAGGCCTGTCAGCTTTTGAACAACTTCCTAAACATTCAAATTTAGAAGATACTAGTTTTGATTTAGTTGACTAAGGAGGCCCAATAGTTTCTGCTTCATGTCTTCAGCAACCATGATTGGATCCACCCCAAGTTTTAAGAGATTAGCTAGTTCTTGCAATAGTTTGGGGGGGGCAGATATGCTTTGAACTTCGACCTCTGAATAAGCTGTCGAATGATGAGATTTCGAGGATAAAGATCGTCTAGAAAGGATATCTTCGAGACGCTTCATAACATCATTTTTATCCTCATCATCATCTATGCACATGGCTTCTGCCTCATCTTCGAATGTAGTTTCAGTCTGAACTGATTGTGCTTAGGAAAAATTTGAAGGAGTAGTCTCAGATGGCTGATAGCTTCGATAGATATAGGAATCTTGGATTTAACAGGAATACTTATTTCATTGGGGGGATTGATGTTCTCCTGTAAATTCTAAAGATAAGAATTATAAATTTCATGTGAAAAACTTATAATATTTCATATGTAGTGATTTATAGAAAAATGTCAAACTTGATCATTAGTTTCGATAATAGGAACCTCTGAAGTAGGGACATTTTCTGGAATAATGTTTTCCTAAAAGGAAGTAAAAACAAAGTTAGAAACATTCGAGACAAGCAAAATTGGGTTAATTTAGGGAAATATCTAACCTGGACATTAGCCTCAATGGGGATGTCTTGTGCCCCAGTACTCATTTCTTTTTCGATTTGGGCTTCCGTATCAAACAACCTATCGAAACGAGTACTCAAGGTTGAGGTTACCTCAGGCCTAGGTGTAAATGCATATGGGATAGGAATTGAATCACTTGGAGGAGAAAGGATTGGAGATGGAGTCCTGAACCTCCTTGAGATTGCAGGAGTTGTTTCACGGAGAGATGATGGTGGATAGTCCAATTTTAAAATCGAAAGCTAGTATAGGACTAAAAGATTTCGAATAAAAGAGATTAAGAAAAATCTTACCATTAAAGGTTCAACCCTAAAATTGGCTGAAGTTGACTTGGTCTCTTCGAGAAAATTAGCTCTTCATCCTCATCAAGGGATTCTTCAGAGTTGTCAACAATTAATATTTCTTTTTTCTTTGAGGCCATGTGTTTAACTCAGCCTGTCTTGATAGGGTTTGCATCAGTAGGTTTCTCCTAAAATTGAGGAATCGAAATCAAGAAAATGATGAAACCAATAATTAAGATCGAAGGGTAAATAAATCTTACTGTGGGTGTTTTAGGAATGGTTTCTGCAGGGTCCTCGACCACCTTCTTTTTCTTTTTCTTGATTAGCTTAGGCTTGGTGGGAGTTGGAGTTGGTTTCTTTTGAGGTTGGGATGAAGAGGTTGTCTTCACTAAGGCATTTATTTTTATCTTTTGGGTTTTCCTTGGCCTCAGAGGTTCATCCTCCCAGTTTTCATCTTCACCTAAATCCTCCATTACCCTGGTATTTTTCAAAACTACATCAATAAATATATAATTAGTAGGCAAATAAAAAATAAGGAAATAAAGTTTAAAAGACCTAAAGACTTTACCATATGGTGGGTATTTTATTACTTGAGTATATCCATAAATTGGAACTACACAGTTACCAATATAGTAGTTGGCAAAAGTTACCTCTCATTTCTTTGAGTCTTTACCCACACCCAATGCTCCACTTTTAGGGTCCGGATACTAGTTGGTCATACCAAAAAGAGCATTAGGTAGTGGAGGAAACTTTAGTTGGGTTTCGAATCATTTGAACAGATCCAAAAGATTCAAAACCAGCGCACCAATGAAACAAGCATAGCACTTTTGATAGTGTTATGCTCTCTTTTGCTTCAGGACTTGTTCAGCCACTCAAACCATCAGTCTTAAGTTTTTGGGGTCATACTTAACTTTAAAGAATTTCTCAAAATTGAAAATTTCTTTAAGGTGCATACCTTTGATTTTCTTGTTTGCTGCTCTAGTCTGCACAAATGAGCTTGTGTTAGTAAATTGTTGTAAGCAAGCTTCGAGTGAGAGATTCAGTGCAGAATAATACTTCTCCCACCAGTCTATGAATTCCGTGGTCAAGAAAAATGATGGTTCGCATTCAAAACGGTTAAACCCCTCTCTCTTTGTAGCATTCTTTTTCAAGAGACATTTATATTATTTGAAATCCTTAGCCTTAGATTCACATATCTGGTGCTGGTCCTTGAGGGAGATGGGAGAAGGAATACATTAGGAAAACCTAAGTTGTCTTGAGGCACAAGTGGGAAGGTAAAGTTGAAGGACACAATCATTTGACCTTGGATAGCCAGGAGATAAAATTTGGGTGGTAAAAATGTTACTCCAGATACTTAGGTTTTCATATTGAGGGCCAAGAGTCGAAAAAAGAATGGTTGTCGAAACCATTCAGAACCACAATCTTGAAGAGCAAAGGGGGAGAAATTGAAGTTATCTGACTGATGCTTCATGGTCATGAATTATGAAAAGAAGAATTTGAAGTCTTCAACCTCCTTGCCTGGTTTCGAGGCATAATAAAGTTGAGATAATCAAGGGCCTTCGATTACTTTGGAAGTAGTTGAGGGAATTGAACCTTGAAGGTGAGGTTCAAGAATAGCATTAAGTCAGAGCTACAACAACCAGAAAAGCCCCCAAGGTTAGTAAGGGGTTTATTTTATGATCGAACCAGTTTGATTACTTTTGTCATTGAAGCATAAAGTTGGGCAAGGATCAATTTGCCCAAACAAAGAGGAACCCTCGTGAAGAAGGATGGCTAAAAGAAGGAGAGATTTTGGGATTTAGAGAGACCTGGTAGAAAAAACAAGGGCACTAAGCCAAAATATGAGGAAAGCCACATGCTCTTCATCAGAGATTTGTTCAGTTTCAGATAGTTATTCTCGATGAAGGCAATGTAGGTTAATTTTGAGAAGTTAGGCTCAACTTCTGTTTTAGGCTTCATTGTGTTAGTGATTACTCTTCCAATGAGCTTAAGGCAAGTGATGGCAGCCATATCAAAGAGGGTAGGTGTCAACATCCCATAAGGGACGTGAAAGAGATTAGTACTTCTGTTCTAGAAAAAGAAGGAATTGGTTAACATAGGGGCATTATATTCCATGCGCTCCTTACTCAGTTGGATGAAATCGAAGATGCTAGCTGATTTCCAAATAGCTTCTTTGGCACATTCGATTCAATTTAACCACCTAAGATTTAAAGATCTGGTTTTGAGAACCAAAAGGTGGTGATCTTCGAAAGATTTTGCGGAAATAATTGAAGAAATCAGTGTTTAGGGAAGAATCGAAAGCTAAGATTGATTCTCCTTTAATACAAGGGAAGAAAGATTGAATTGATTCATATTCTTCTAAGGGAAGGGTTAGACCTAAAAATGCTATTCTTTCTTTGCCAATGGTAAAGGGAATTATTACTTGAGTCTTCCAAAGCTCAGAATTGTCAGTAATAGGGTCTGGGGCGTAGAAAACCCCATTTTTCTCCATTGCAACAGCTACTGTGGCAGCGTTTGGCAAAGCTACCATTTCTTCCATCTCAGAAGTTGAGTGGGAAGCCTGAGCAAAGGAAGTCTTGTTGGAAGGAGAAGCCATTGATACGTGAGAATTTCAAGGGATATGGAGTGTTAGGAAAGGAAGAAAAAAGATACGGGGCTTGTCAGGAAGCCTCAAGGTTCAACAATGGTGGAGGTTGCATAGAGAAGATTTAGAGAGATTACAAATGTGCAAAAGAAAGGAAGAGTAAAATGGTGAAAGCCTTTTCCACTCTTTAAATAGGAGTTTTCAAAAATGGGGGAAAGAGAAAGGAAGGAAGAACGTGCGTATGCCCCTTTAATACTGACATGATGGGAATATGGCTAAAGTCATTTTATTCATTAAGAGCCATAATTGGCTTTATGGTTCCCCAAGTAGTGGAGGAAGTTGGTTAATGGGGGAGTGGCCGCGTAGTGGCTGTACAGGTAAGTGAAGATTTGAGTAAAAAATTACAAATTGTGCCATCTAACCTTTCACTTGCTTGTATTATGCAAAATTGATATAGAGCAGATAAAGCCCTAAGTTAGTTACAATTGAAAAGTTAATGCTCAAAACCATAAATATTTATCTCTCATACTTCGAGAATAAATATTGGGAGGGCATATGTTGGTAGAAAAATAACACTTTTCGATTTAGTACAATTTCTAGAGTGTAGTATAAGGTTTGACATGAATACAATTCAATGTAGACTTAAATTCTAACTTAGATTGAAATAGAAATTGTAATAAAGAGTTAAAACTATTGAAGTATTGGTTTCAATTTAAAGTCAAAGAAAGGTTATTTCGATTTCATAACAAGAGTAGTGACCTCGAGCTGGTCTCGAAGCATTAGACTTGAAAAGTAGCTACACTTAGCCAAATTTTGAGAACAGAAGGGATCTCCACTAGGAGCCAGCAAGTGTTCAAAGATTCAAGTTTAAATTCAAATGAAAGGATTTGAATTTGAAATGAAAGTTAGCAGTAGTTGAAGATATAAGATTAAAACAACATAAGGATTGTTGCTGAAGATTGAGCAGTTACTTATGGCACAAGGATTATTGACAAGGATTTGGTGGTTACTTGACAAAGATTACCACTCATTTAGCAGCTATCTTTGTTTTATACACATGTCAAGATCTTGTAAAAATGATAGTTATTTAGGAAGTCTATAAATATAAAGAGAATGAAAACATATAGGGGTTGGAAATTCCATACTTACAAACACTTGTAACTCATGCTCTCACTTCCTTAACATTTCGAGCAAACAGTGCAAGTCTAGTCCAATATGTTTCTATCCACTTTTATTCTTGTAAACTTTATAAATTCAATGCAATTTTAATTTATAATTTGTTTATATTCAGTCATTTACTTTTCTGCAAACTCTTTTCTACTCCCGATCGAGTGTTCTTTCGAGATCATTTAATTTATTTTAATTGCTTTCACTACGTTACTGCAAAGTTATTTTTACAGTACTTTACGTATTTGCATGTTTACCTTTAATTGTCTTTACTTCAACTTGCTATACTTTTTGTTCTCTATTTCCAGTATCTCACATTTACTTTAAGTGCATTTTTACTTGTCATTTGCATATTTTTGTCATTTAACTTACTTTATTTGTACTAATTTTCTTATTTCTCAAAACTTCTTTTTATTCTATTTTAAGTTACATATTACACATAAACATTTTCGATTTTGGATTTGCATAAATTTGTGTTTGATTCGAAATCATCTTTTACATTCCTTCAAAGATTAGTCTTGGAACAAGAGAAATCCTAAGAAGAAGCGATTCCCTTTCTCGAATTGAGATCGAGAATCAACTTTGTTCTGAGACAAAAGTTTACCATAACCTAATTAGCACTAATTGAAATAGTTTGGTAAACAATATATTGTTATAAAAATTTATTGAATTAAAATTTTATCAATTGGTATAAGAGTCAATTTAATCCTAATTATGGTTGTAACATGTTCTTGAGATTGAGAAATTTCAATTGAATGAGTTTTTTAAGAACGTCACTTCTTTTTTTTTTTTTGGGAATTTTAATATTATTGTGGGTTGAATTACAAGCTAAAATTCCATTAAGTAATATGAAGCCATCTTTAATCTTGTTTTTGACTTATGTCTTGAGTGTTATCACTAAAATCATTGTATTCAAAGAAAGATGTATTATCGTTTTATCATCTCGTATCCTGATTCTCACCTATTTATTTAATTCATAATCAAATCACAAATTTTAACGTGAAATTTATTGATATTCATGTCAATGATACATGAAGGCAATTATGCACTATCGATTTGCATCGTCAGGTGCCTTTTAATCTCGAATAGGCCGTGGCCTTTCTTTTGCATGAGGGTTAATGAATTTAGAAATTGAAAAGTAAAAAACATAGTTACCTACTCGTAAACAATACTAAATCATGTTTTTGTCTTTTTTTTTTTTAGTATATGTCCATTAACCAACTTCTCTACGTTGTTAACCACTTTTTTATTCTTTGTTAATTAACTTATTTCACGAGCATAGAAACTATGTGGTAAAATCTTGTGTCTTTAACCAACTTTTGTAGGTCATTAACCATGTTTTTGTTATTCATTAACTAACTTTGTTTCTATGCTCGTGAAAAAAGTTGGTTAATGAAGAACAAAAAAGTGATTAATTACATATAGAAGTTGATTAATGAATATATACTAAAAAAAAATAAAAACATGATTTGATACTGTTCACGGTAGGTTTCATGAACAGTAACTGATGTAGAAATGAGTGTGGACACTGTACACGATAGGAAAATCGCGGTTGTTATGATTTTGGTTAACAATTGAGGCAAAATAATTGGATACAACCCAAGAAACCCACAATCTAGTCTATTCATGTAACATGCTTAAGAGGGAAAGACAATCCCAATTTCGTGATAATGCTTCAATTTTTGTCAATTTCGGAAGGTCCAATTCATTTTATTTTTTTTTAATGACTATTGAGCTGGGCATGAAAGTACCCACATCTTACGCATATCCCTGCCAGGTTAATAATTAAAAATAGTGATAATTTAATGAGATTTGTGGAATTGTTCAATATGGCACCATAAATTCGTTTGGGCTCATGCTCTTGGTGCACGTATAATGCATGTAGATTTGTGATAGTTTTGTTTTCATGCTCATGAATCCGTTTGGGGTCATGCTCCTAACCTTTGATTGTTATTTGAGAATCAAATAATATTTTAGTTGATTTTACCAATTATTATTTTGAGTATTTTTAGTAATTATTATGGGTTCTCATAATATTGGTTAATTAACAAATAAATCTTATAAATTATGGCCCACGTTATTGTTAATATAATTTGTAAAAAAAATGTATTTAAATAAAATTGGGCATGTTATATTTGGTGTACTCTCAAACTTGTAGTTTGGAAACTGAATTAATTTTTAATGCTATTTTATGGATATAATATTATGAAAATATTGAACATTGTTGTACATATGTTGCAAATTAATGTGCTCTTATAAAGTGTTGTGCAATATGATTTTGAGAGTTAATTCTGGAGTAATTTTATGGTTATAAAGGCACGGTATTATATTGCATATTATATATTGTTATGATTTATGATTTTGGTGCAAAACACTATTATTGGATATCAAATTTCATAAAAATTATTGAACAATTTATAAAATTTTGGTGGTTAATTTTAGAACTGTGTTGGGCACTTCGTATAATTGTAAACTCTGTTTCACGAGACCAATTATGACAAAGTAATGTGGTATTGATATGTTGCTTGCATTGATAATTATATTAATAATATACTCACCATATCAGTTCATTTTTATTAATATGATTTTTGATTTTTTATTGAATGTATTGAATGTTGTGTCCTTAGAGTTTTTAGTATTATTTCGGTACTAACTTTAGGAACACAATATTTAAAGTTTTTTGAGAGTCTGTTTGTTCATTGTGATTTGGGATCCTTATGCAGGATTACAATGACGTAGCAACTCAATTATATATATATATATATATATATATATATATATATATATATATATATATATAATGAGACATATTTAGTAAGATGAGTTTTTATTGTTAGAGAAGTAAATCTTGACCATACAACCATACATGTGTTACCAAGTGGTCTCAAAACTCAAGAGGGGGTGAATTGAGTTTATAAAAATTTTTCACAAATCTTTTGAAAAACTCTTGATTACCAATTTTCGTTGAAGTTATTAATTGATAGAAATGAACGAAATGATAAGATAGAGAGATATTGTTCACCAATGAACCAACCAGGAGAGAAATATTCAAGCAAACAAATAAACCAATGCACAAATGTAAAGAGAATGATTTAGAGAATCAAACACAATAGTTTATCCTGGTTCAGCCACCCCTTGTGACCTATGTCCAATCCTCAAACAATCACTCGAGATTTTTCACTAAATTCCAAGCTTGAATTAGGTGTTTGTAACCTTTACAAATTAGAGCACTCATCAATACCTTAAGATGCTTCACCTTTATGCTTTGAGCTTCAACTTCAAGAGATACCTCACCCTTTACAGATTTGAGAGATGACTCACCCTTTTTACAGATTATACAAAGATAGAATGGATAGAAACTCTCTTAGAGTGAATAATACAAATTGAAGCTTATTGGTATGTAAGGATTCACACTTTTGCTCAAAAACAGAGGAAGATATGAAGAGTATGTGCAAAACACGTATTGATGTTCAGTCAGAATTTTCGAATATTTCTCTAACCCCATCAATGGCCAACAACCTTGCATTTAAAGGCCATTAAAGTTTAGAGCCGTTGGATGTGGTTGAGAAGCATTAAATGCTTCATTATAACTGTTGCTTTCTGTTTCTGGAAAACCTTGTTATTCGAATAACACGATGGTTATTCAAATAAATCTTTAAATAGCATGTAGGAGAAAGCTTGCTAAAATACGTTATTCGAATAAGCCACTTAAAATCTGGTTTCTGAAAAACATGTTATTCGAATAAAACAAGGTGTTATTTAAATAACTCATTTGAAATCTGAAGTGCCTTTGTTCATTTTGAATGTTTATTCAAATAAAACAAGGCCTTATTTGAATAAAGCTTGATCAGTTGAAATACTTGGTTTCTTTGACTTTTGTTATTATAATAGGGGATCCTTATTCAAATAAATCTTTGATAAGTTTAAATTTTTGCCTTCTTCTGACTTCTATTATTTGAATAAAGTGACATTTATTCGAATAAACCATGTAAAACATGTTTTGTTAGTAATGAGACAATGCCATGAGATTCCAAGTGGTTTTATATATTTTTGGCACTTAAAAATTTGTTTCTTTGAAAACCAAAAACCATTTTGAAGATTTTAAAACGAGTGTGTTGTTCATGTTCTTCGAAAAACAAGTTTTGAAGCATTTGTGTGAATCACATTATACCTTTACATATTGATCTAAGTCATAGAGCTAATCTTGAAGGACATGGACTTGATCTTGCAACATCTTCATGTTTGTTATCATCAAAACAAAGTCTTTCAAGAGATAATAGCCAATTACAATCTCTCATTTTTTGATGATGACAAACAAAACATTGAGAAAAGAGTTAGTAATATAAATTTGAATTCACAGGGTTCAAAGAGATACTTACTCCCCCTCTAGTTTGTAAAAGGAGAATTAATTTCAGAGTTATGCACAACTCCTCCTCTCTTTTGGAATACCTTGATCCTTTTTGACTTGTTTTTTCTCAACACAATCTCCAAAATTGTCAAATATAACTCTAGCTTTTTCTCCCTTTTTTGTCATGATAAAAAAGATGGGGCAAGATAAAGTCAAGTCAAGCAATTAATATCAACTTTTGTTTTAAACTTATCTTAACAATATAAATATTCAGTTATGATAAAAAAGACTAGCAAACTATTCAGATAGATTCTCATATCATTAAATTGCTCAAAATAAAGAAGAGAATACTCATATCATTCATTTAAATCAAGGCAAATTACATTTGGTATCATTAAGCATATAAACATTGCTAAAACAAAACAAAAAAAAAACATCAAAGCAAGGATCTTAAGACTAAGAATCCTAAAAATATGTATCCGGTGACAGAGAAGGGGAACTGGGAGCCTGTCCAGACACCAAGGCTCTCAAAGCAGCATGCTCTCGTTCTATTGCCTCAAGTTAGTCAAAGATAATGTTGTTGGTGTTCCCCATATAGGCTTTGAGGTTAAGCATGGTCGTCAAAAGCTGTTCATTTGACACAGGACCAGTAACAGGGGCAGCAACACCATCGTCTAGAATCTCACCAGGTGCAGCAGGGGCATCAGCCTCAAGAGCCTCTTCTTATTCAGCTCCAGCTTCTCCTACCTCATCAAGGTACACCCATCCTTCAACATCAGTGTTGACCATCTTCATCTTTTTAAGCGTGTATTGCCCAAAAATATTGAAATAGGTCAACACGACAACTTGTTCCATCTCCAATACCTGAGGGTAGTCCCTTAGGAAGGCTGTAATCAGCAGCGCATAGGGCAACTCAGCCCTTTATTTGCCCTTAACCTTCATCATGTGTTTGGCAATGAAGTTTGGCTAATTAATCATGCGATCCTTCTTCATAATCCACATCATACAGATATCATCTTCAGTCAGGTAAGCATAATTCCCACCACGAGGGGCAAGAATATATGCGTAGGCATAATGAAGTAGCCTTTCCTGACTCTTGAGCATCCCTCCCTTTAACCCGACTTTTCGAATCTTCGTGCCAGGCTTCACAATCATAGCAATGGCTTCATCTCTCTTATAGTTCAGGGGCTAGCTCTTTTCTTCAATGGGAGGCCCAGAAGCATGCATGCCAAATTTGTCCATCCATTTGGCAAGAGCGATCATGATTTGCTGATCCTTGACTTCAGAAACTATATTCTCATTTTCGAGCCTTAAATTACAGTAGAACATTTTAACTAGGTTAGGATAGATTTTGTCCTTGTAGCAACATATTCTCAAAACTCCCAGGTGCTGCAGTTCATCCAAGAACCCAAAGTCTTCTTCCTTCTCGATCCATGAAAGGTCAATGTACTTAGGCTGCATCAAATTTCTCATCATGAAGCTCTTGTTGAAACGGTTTCTATCTTCATCATTGGATGATAGCCTGCGAAGATCCAATGGGTTGTTTGTGGGTGTGGTCTTAGTGAGAGGACATTTGGAGGAGGAGGCCATGGTGTAGGAGAGGTGCAGGTGTGGTGTTAGGGTGAGAGAGATGATGGGGGGGAGAGAGAGAGAGAGAGAGAGAGAGAGAGAGAGAGAGAGAGAGAGATGTGCGTGAGAGAGGTTTTGAGATAAGAGAATTAGAGAAATTGAGGAGAAAACTAAAGTGATAGTGAAAAAATGAACTATGCAAGATTAATCAATGATGCCTAATTCTCTTCTAATGTAATAGAATGCTTCTTTTGCTAGAGGTTTGGTGAAGATATCAACAAGTTGCTTAGTTGTTTCTACAAATTCTAGTATGCAATCACCATTTTGATCATGATCCCTAATAAAATGATGTCTTATTTCAATATACTTTGTTCTTGAGTGCAAGATGGGATTTTTAGACAAATTGATTGCACTTGTGTTATCACATCTTATAGGGATGTGATCTAGCTCAAGACCATAGTCTAGAAGTTGTTGCTTTATCTAAAGGATTTGAGCACAACAACTCTCAGCTGCAGTATATTCAACTTCAGCAGTTGACAATGCCACATTATTTTGTTTCTTGCTATGCTAAGAAACTAGTGAGCTTCCAAGCAAGTGGCATGTCCTACTAGTGTTCTTCCTATCTATTTTGCATCCAGCAAAATTAGAATCAGAATAACCAATTAGGCTACAAGAGGTACTTTTAGGGTACCATAGTCCCATTTGTAAAGTGCCTATTAGATATTTCATGATTCTTTTAACAACACATAGGTGTGATTCTTTAGGATTGACTTGGTATCTAGCACATATGCATACACTAAACATAATATCAGGCCTACTAGTGGTAAGGTAGAGGAGTGAGTCAATTATGCCTCTATATTTCATAATTTCTACCGATTTACCTCATTCATCCTTGTCCAAGTAACAAGAAGTGCCCATTGGTGTAGCTGTTTGCTTGGCACCTTCCATTCCAAATTTCTTGAGCAACTCATTACAATATTTGGATTGACTTATGAAAGTCTTATCCCTTGTTTGCTTGATTTGGAGACCAAGGAAGAAGTTAAGCTCACCCATCATGGACATCTCAAACTCATTTTGCATAATATTTGCAAATTCTTTACAAAGAGAGTCATTAGTAGCACCAAATATGATATCATCAATATATATTTAAACAAGAATAATGTTATGTTTTTTATGTTTAATGAAAAGAGTAGTGTCAACCTTTCCTCTAGAAAAGTCATTTTCCAAAAAGAACTTGTTCAACCTTTCATACTAAGCTCTAGGAGCTTGTTTTAAGCCATACAAGGCCTTTTTCAATTTAAAAACATGGTTGGGCAGTTCAAAGTTTTCAAAACCAGGACGTTGTTCCACATACACTTCTTTCTTGTATTTAACCATTTAAAAATGCACTTTTGACATCCGCTTGAAAAATCTTAAAATCCATGGTGCATGCATATGCAAGTAGCATTCTAATGACTTCTAATCTAGCTACGAGAGCATATGTTTTTCATAATCTATGTCTTCTTGATTCTAACCCTTAGCTACAAGCTTAGCTTTGTTTCTTATTATGAAACATGTTTCATCAAGTTTGTTCCTAAAGACCTATTTGGGGCCAATTGTGGGATGATCATTGGGCCTTGAAACTAACTCCCAAACTTGATTTATGTCAAATTGGTTTAGTTCATCTTGCGTGGCCAAGATCCAATGTTCATCATTTATGGCATCATTTAAGTCTTTAGGTTCAACTTGAGAGACAAAAGTTATATGGTTACATGCATCACTAAAAGAGTTACGAGTGATTACCCTTTTGATACATTACCTATCATTTTGTCAAGAGGATGATATCTTGATGTCCTCCATTCCTTGGGAAGGTCCATGATTTGAGAATTCTTATGCCTTGGGGAATCATATGAGCTTTCTTCTTGCCTTTTGACATCTTTCTCCTTATTCTCTATGTGAGTCCTTGATAAGATTTCTGCAACATCATCAACCAAATCCTTTCTCGGACTATATGGGTTAGTTTCATCAAATGCAACATGTATGAACTCTTCTATGGTCATAGTTCATTTGTTATAAACTCTAAAGGCCTTACTATGTATATAATAGCCAAGAAATATCCCCTCATCAGATTTCGCATTAAACTTCCCTAAGTTATCATTTCTATTATTTAAAATAAAACATTTACATACAAAGACATGAACATGTGAAACATTTGGCTTTCTTCCTTTGTATAATTCATAGGGAGTTTTCTTTAAAATTAGCCTTATTAGGGCCTTATTCATGACATAACATGCGATGTTAATCACATTCACCCAAAAATACTTAGGATGATTAGCCTCATTGAGCATAGTTCTTGTCATTTCTTCTAAAGATCGATTTTTTCTTTCTACAATACCATTTTGTTGTGGTGTTCTAAGGGCAGAAAAATTATGCTCAATGTCATGCTCATCACAAAAGGTTTCAAATTCATGATTTTCAAATTCACCACCATGGTCACTTCTTATGGATGAAATATAGAAACTTTTATCATTTTGGATAACTTTGGCAAGCTTTTTAAATTATTGAAAAGCATCATTTTTGTGAGACAAAAATAATGTCCGTGTAAACCTAGAGAAATCTTCCACAATCACTAATGCATAGTAATTTTCACCAAAGCTCATAGTTCTAGAGGGACTAAAAAGATCCATGTGCAAAAGTTGTAAAGGTCTAGATGTTGAAACCATATTCTTAGCTTTAAAAGAAACATTTGCTTGTTTTCTCTTTTAACATGCATCACAAAGTTTATCTTTTTCAAATTTGAGCTTTAGAAGTCCAATTACTAGTTCTTTAGAAACCAACTTATTTAAGTGATTCATGTGAATGTGAGCAATTCTTCTATGCCATAACCATGAATCATTTTCTTTACTCATAAATCATTTAGCATCATTTGAGGAAATGTCATCAAGGCTAATCATATATATGTTATTGACCCTATGACCAACAAACTTTACATGCTTATTATCCTTAACTTTAATTATGCAATAATTAGAATTAAATATCACTCTATTGTCATTATCACATAATTGACTAATGCTAAGCAAGTTATGTTTAAGTCTTTCAACAAGTAAAACATTATCAATAGATGAGGAAAGGATCTTACTAACTTTTCCAACTCCAAGGATCTTCCCTTTGTTGTTGTCGTCATATGTCATGTGACCACTCTTCTTGGGGACAAGGAAGGAAAACTTGGAGCCATCACTAGTCATGTGCTTGGAGCAACCATTATCAAGATATTAACTTGAACTCTTGGTCTTTAAGCACACCTATAACACACATTTAGATTTTAACCTTTGGTACCTAAATTTTCTTGGGTCCTTGTGTGTTAGTGTTATGCAAGGAACCCTTAGGGACCCAAGCCATTTTAATTCCAACCTTTGTGTTAATTTTCTTCCTCACATTACATGTTGATGCACTATGCCCCTTCTTTCCATAATGAAAACATTTAATAAAGGGGCTACTTGATGTACTTGAGGAAACAAAGAGATTATTGAGAAACTTTTGTTGGTTGTTGGGATTATACCCTAAACTGGCTTTTTGGAAAACACATCTTTGTTTCCCTAGCAATACATTGAAGTTGTCTCTACCAAATGTGAATTTTGCAAGTGTGTTTTTCAAATCCTCAATTTCATTTTCAAATGCTTTACATAATGAACAAGATAAGGGTGTGGATGCATTATCATGTGAAGAACAAATCTTGCATGATGAGTTAGCATCAATAAGTCCAAAAGTCTCATTTTCAACTTTGAGTTCTTCAATCTTCTTAGTTAAAATAGAAACTTTGTTTTCCAATAAAGGGATTATTTTGTTGGAAGTTAAAACCATTTTAGTGAGCCTCATGGATTCATCATGTAACTCTTAAAATACATTTTGCAATTCACTATATGAAGGAGAAAGTTCAATATTAGATGAGGTTACCTCATTTTGCTTTTCTTCTTCTTCTTCTTCTTCTTCTTCTTCTTCTTCTTCTTCTTCTTCTTCTTCTTCTTCTTCTTCTTCTTCTTCTTCTTCTTCTTCTTCTTCTTCTTCATTTGCCATGAGGCAAAGATGAGCTTCCTCTTTCTCCGAATCATCGGTGGAATCCATATCATTATCTTCCCAAGCAATGTATGCTCTCCTTCCTTTTCTTTCCTTGGAAGATTTCTTTTCAAATTTCTCCATCTTCTTTTGATAAACCAAACTTTCCATCTTCATGTGCCCGAGTTTTTCACATTCATAACAAGTTAGAGTAGATGAGGTTCCTTCTCCCTTTTGATATGACTTCTTAGGAGAAAAATAAGGTCTTCTTTGACTTCTTTTCTTCTTGAGAAATCTTTCAAACCTCCTCACAAGGAGACTAAAATTTTCTTCATTCATCTCAAGATTCTCTAAGTCATTTCCATCATTTTCATTCTCATTTTCAATTGAGGAGGAAGTGGCTTTAAAAGCATTTCCATTTTTCTTCTTATCTTACTCCTCATTTTGACTTAATCTATTTAGCTCCAACTCAAGCTCTTGAAGCTTTCCAAATAGGGTAGCTAAATTCATTGTAGCTAGATTCCTTGACTCCGATATGACCGTCACTTTGGGCTACCAATTCCTGCTCAAGCATCTCAAAACCTTGTTAATAAGATTTTTATTGGCAAAAGTTTTCCCAATGAAGCAAGATGATTAACTATATGAGTGAACCTTTTTTGCATTTCTTGAATGTTTTCTCCTTAGTTCATTATAAACAATTCATATTCATGAGTGAATGTATTTATTCTAGATCTTTTTACCTCACTTATACTCTCATGGGTTACTTATAATGTATCCCACATTTCTTAGGCAGTCTTACAATTTGACACCCTAAAGAATTCATCATACCCCAAGAAGTGGTGATGATGTTCTTGGCTCTCAAACTGTATTGGACCTTTTTCTTGTCTTCATTGCTCCATTCATTTCTTGGTGCATTGGTTCTTACACCATCAACTATACGTGTGGGGACAAAAGGACCATTTGAACAGCATCTCACACATCAATATCAATAGCTTCAATAAAAAAATCTATGTCCTCTCTTTTCAATATGCATAATCATCTCCATTGAAAAAAGGAGGCATGTTTATAGAAGAACTTTCATTCAAAAAATCATTTGAAGTCATCTTTTCTCTTGAAGCTGCTAAACTCTTTATACAATAGTCTAGCTTTAATAACATTTGTTACCAAGTGGCCTTAAAACTCAAGAGGGGGGTGAATTGAGTTTATAAAAATTTTTCGCAAATCTTTCGAAAAACTCTTGATTATCAATTTTCATTGAAGCTATTAATTGATATAAATAAATGAAAGGCTAATATAGAGAAATATTGCTTACCAATGAACCAACCAAAATATTCAAGCAAGTAAATAAACCAATGCAAAAATGTAAAGAAAAGAGTTTAGAGAATCAAACACAATGGTTTATCCTGATTCAGCCACCTCTTGTGACCTACGTCCAGTCCTCAAACAATCACTCGAGATTTTTCACTAAATTCCAAGCTTGAGTCAGGTGCTTGTAACCTTTACAAATTAGAGTACTCAAAAACACCTTAGGATGCCTCACCCTTATGCTTTGAGTCTTAACTTTAAGAGATACCTCACCCTTTACAGATTTGAGGGATTCCTCACCCTCTTTACAAATTATACAAAGATAGAATGGATAGAAACTCTCTCAAAGAGTGGATAATACAAATTGAAACTTATTGATATTTAAAGATTCACACTTTTGCTAAAAAAAACAGAGGAAGATATGAAGAGTATATGCAAAACACATATTGATGCTCAATCAAGGTTTTTCAAATATTTCTCTAACCCCATCAATGACTAACAACCTTGCATTTAAAGCCCATTAAAGTGTAGAGCTGTTGGGGGTGGTTGAGAAGCATTAAGTGCTTTATTATAGTCGTTGCTTTCTGTTTCTGGGAAACCTTATTATTCGAATAACACGATGGTTATTTGAATAAATATTTAAATAGCATGTAGGAGAAAGCTTGTTGGAATACGTTATTCGAATAACATAAGTGTTATTCGAATAAGCCACTTAAAACCTAATTTTTGAAAAACATGTTATTCGAATAAAACAAGGTGTTATTTGAATAACTCATTTGAAATCTGAAGTGCCTTTGTTCATTTTGAATGTTTATTCGAATAAAACAAGGCCTTATTCGAATAAAGCTTAATCAGTTGAAACACTTGGCTTCTTTGACTTTTGTTATTCTCCTTATTCGAATAAATCTTGATAAGTTTAAATTTTTTTCCTTCTTCTGACTTCTGTTATTCGAATAAAGTGATCTTTATTCGAATAAACCATGTAAAACACGTTTTGTCAGTAATAAGACAATGCCAAGAGATTCCAAGTGGTATTATATATTTTTGGCAGTTAAAAATTTGTTTTTTTGAAAGCCAAAAACCATTTTGAAGCTTTTAAAACGTGTGTTGTTCATGTTCTTCGAAAAACAAGTTATGGAGCATTTGTGTGAATCACATTATATCTTTACATATTGATCTAAGTCCTAAAGCTAATCTTGAAGGACATGGACTTGATCTTGCAACATCTTCATGTTTGTTATCATCAAAACAAAGTCTTTCAAGAGATAATAGCCAATTACAACATGGATTGTCAAGATTAAAAGTTACGTAAAAGTCATGCGATCACTTAAAAAAGTCACATGCATTTATGTTCTAATCTTGTCTATTTATGTAAGATCCAATGGTCAAGAATCACTCATCTTACCTTTTACAATAAATACTCCTCTTGCTAGATACGTTCCATATATATATATATATATATATATATACATATATATATATATATATATATATATATATATATATATACATATATATACATATATATATATATATTTAGTGCATATCTAATGAGAGGAGTTTTTATTGTGAGAGGAGTAAATCTTGACCAAACAACCATACATGGATGGTCAAGATTAAAAGTTACTTAAAGGTCATTTGACCATTTAAAAAAGTCATATGCATTTATGTTCTAATCTTGACTATTCTTGTAAGATCTAATGGTCTATATTCACTCATCTCACTTTTTATAATAAACACTCCTTTTACCAGATACGTTATATATATATATATATATATATATATATATATATATATATATATATATATATATATATATTATAATGTACTGATTGTCAAGTATTTTGTCGAATTAATTTAAGCAACCTTGAATATGTATATTATTTTGTGAAACTTAACAAACGATATAATTGGGCATTCTGTAGCAATCCAATATAGTTTTTAAATAAATTGATTTCTAAATATTTATTAAATGGGTTGCAATTGTTGTGGGGTTGTGTAAGTAATGGACATACCTTTTGGTATGACATTGTTTGACATGATCGTTTGTGTGATAGAGAAAATAATTTAAATCTTTATTTTAGAATTTTCAAAAATATTGCTTGTGTAATTGTGGTAATATTGTTTCAACTATTTTACTCTATCAAGTGGGAGAGACTTGTATATTGCGATTCGGGGCCCTTAGGCGGGATCGCAATAATGCAAGGGCTCTAGTTCAATTAATTGCCTAATTGATTGAACAAGAGAAAAGTAATATAATTATGTTTGCGTAAGTATGCTAGATGTTTTAGTGTATATGGTTTTCTCATCCCTTTATGTTTGTCATCACTTGTCATCACTTTATCGAACTCCTATAATTGTGACCTATTGAGGACATTATTAAGTCTGCTAGAGTGTATAGTAATATAGTGAACTCCCATAATTGTCTTATACTATTGATAAACCTATTTGTTTCTTGAATAAAGTAAAGGAATATATGCTTAAATCCAATTTATTTATAGGTTGATTTTATGAAATGTTTGACTATTAATATGAACTAAGTGTTCTTTATCCTTCAAAGCAAAATGAATTTTGAAATTATTGTTCTCTTCAAGTATTTGTTGTGATATGTAAAGTTTATCATATGTGTATAACCTATTATTTGAAGCAAATATATGATTAGGTGCAAGTCAAATTGTTTTATGTGGCTTAATACAGGCTTTCAAACATTGTTATTTTTGTTTTAGTGTTTGCATTGTTTATATCAATGCATGTTGCTATAGGTAAGTGGGAATAAGTTTGTTGTTAATATGTTTGGTTTTGTATTAACAGATATTATTAAAAATTATTGGGATATAGTTGTAATCTTGTTACTTGTTAATGTTGTTACTTTGTTATAGTGGGAGTGAGAGACTTTGTGTTGTGTTATGTCCTCCATAGTGGTTAAATATAGGTCTCATGTGTTTCTGTTGTCGATAAATAAAGTGGTCTTTATGATTTTGTGTCTGTGATGACAGAAAGGAGTTGACTTGTAGTAAAGTATCATATGGACACTTGTGATCTCCTCAATTATGAAAGCAGAATATGTAATCAATAATGAATTAATTTTGTGAAACTCTGTGGTTGACAAATTTTATATATATTTAGCTTAATATTGTTTTTGTTATTATGACCACGATTTTGGATAACTCTGCAATATTATATTTCTTTCTATTTTGATACTTGTGTTGTTGAAGAGACACTACAACAGAATTGGCTAACGGCGGCAGTTTTGGGAGCCATCTGCAGCAATTTTAACCGCCGCTAAAATCAACCCGCGGCGATTACATTACTGTCATAATTTCTAGCGTTGAGAGTTTGAATCTGCAACAATTACTTTAACCGCTGGTATAACCACCTCAGAATAATATTCAACTCGCGACAGTTTTTAATTGCCGTTAAATACAAAATCTACAGTGGATTCTAACCACCGTAATAAATTTTAAAAATTTGGTTGTATTTTTTTAGTGGCGGTTTATAACCGCTGTAATAAATATGTTAAAAATTTCCTCTGCCATTTTTGAGGCAGTTATTAACCGCTGCTAGTAATTAAATTAAATTTTTTCTTTCTTAAATTAGCAGCCGAAGTCAACCGCCACTATTATTTTGAACTTTTTCACAAATGATTCTAATAAAAGTTAAAAGTTTATTTTTGTTTTTGTAACTGTTGCAATATTTTTTTTAAATTTTTTTTAAAAATTTCATCAATTTGTACTAGTTATAGTTGATGAATTATTATTATTTTTTGTATAGTTTCTATTTGCATTCACTAATGATTTTTAATTTCGCTTTTAAATTCATTTAGACCATTAAAACATTAATTGATCTAAAGCATCAAATTCATTCATTACTTTAAACAAAAACTACATAAAAACAATGCAAAAAATACATCCATTGTATTTTGCTCAAGAGTGTTAAGTAGCATAAGAACTCATCCCGACATAAATTCATAGTCAAAGTAACAATGCACAAAATACAAATCTAGTATATCTTGCTCAAAAGTGCTAAAAAATAACTATTCCCAACATAAATTCCTAGTCAAAGTAACAAAGTCCAATATCTTGCTCTAAAGTGCTAAGTAAGAAAGAACTAAGTAGAAGAAGATGGTTCATCGCTTTGTAGTTGATGACTAGCACCAAAAGAGCATCTTGCATCTGCTGGTGAGCCTAAGTTTGTAGTTTGAAATTGAACGAAAAAATTTACAAAAGAAAAACAGTTACCTATACAAAATTATGACTTAAAGCAAATATTTAAAGACAAAAAAAAAAAAGAATCAAGTTGAGAAAAGACCAAACAAAAATGAAAAGTTGCAGAATGAGTTAACTTGAAATTCACGTACCTATTTAAAAAAAAAATAGTAGCAAGCAAAACAACTAAGTTCACGCATTCAAAATTTAAGTGATCTTAATAATATTGTTAATGATATGTACATTCTTATCATAGACTACATAATTTTACATATATCAAATAATAATTTAAGTGACTATAATAAATCATGTCTAACTAATAATTACTCTATTTTTCTACTCTTGCCTGATTATTACACTCCAAGTCACCAATTTGACCATTTGAATACACTCCCAGTGACCAATTTGACCATTTATTTACTCTGTTCCCCCCTGCTAGTGCTAGACTTTCCTAACTTTACTTACCCTTTCCACATTATTTTAGTGCAACTGTCAGATTCACCAAAATTATCACCTGTTGTGCCCACTTCCTTTCTATCATCATCGACACCAAGATATAAACACTTGCACCCCCGCAGTCAATAAACAAAAGTAATCCTGAACAAACCTTGCATCAATAACAGTTAAATATCTACCTGAATTAAACTGTAATGATGAATAAACCGTAGGAAGTTATCCCCACCTTCAATACTTTTCGATATCCATTTGGCCTTCCATAAGTTCTTGTCATAATTTCCAATAAAGAGACTTCGGAAATGGAAGCTAAAGCTTCCCCACGAAAACCAAAGTTTCCACTTGTGGCATTCAGGTCAGCCAAATTAAGAAATTTTGATGTTGCTGCTTGTACAATATGCATACATCACATTATCAAAGGCAGCAAGGAAACTCAAATTCATGGAAGATAAACAAGGTTCCTTCTTTCTTCACACTTTTCATGTAATATGGCCAAATAAAAACCCACCCATTGTAGCATTTTAGATGTTGTGTTTGACACATTGCAACAGACTGCATCTGAGTGGTCTGATCACTTTAATTACCTTTATTAACTGATATGTTTAGAGCCAAAGAATAACAAACACTGTTAATACAGCTCTCCTTGACAATGACCACAAAGGAAAGCGGCATATATGACAATTTGAAAAGTAGTTAAAGAAATTAAATTATTTTAATAACCTATAATCACCTCCACAAAAGAAATTTAAACACAAAATAGGCACGGCCACTTAAGTCATCTGGCTTACCACATAAAGATAATTTAATCTTGTAATGACAGCCTATTAGTAAGTAGCAAAACGCAAAATCTTTAAGAAAACAATACAAGTGTCTTTTGGTGGCCCTCTAATCACAAAATATCTTTTACTAGGCAAAGCTTAAAAAATGAACATAGCCTGAGACTGCTGCATTCAGAAAACGACTACCAAGAAAAGGAGCATGAAGGTACATGCATCAACTAGCAACAATCTAAGATATAAGTTGACTAATCTAAAATAGATCATAGCTACCACCCTGATTCTAGTACAATTTGAGAGCTTGGTCATGCATTAACTTACAACTTTCCCTATCTTCAGCACATCCAAAGATCCCAGTCATCCAAGGTTCATCTGCAGGAGGTGCACAGCTTTCAGGAAGGGGCTGTCTACATTCAGTGCACTTGCGAACAGGCAATTGCAAAGTATCAAAAACCATAAGCAAATATTTATCCACTTATTTTAAAACTCACTCAAAACCCCCCAAAGAAATACATGCACAAGTTTTTAACAATATCATATTGCTTTGACTCACAAATCCATAACTATTAAGTGACATTTTAATTTAAAACAGAAATAGCATAAGTAATTCCCCTTCCTCTAAGTTAATTGTAAAGCATTATTGTAAATTCCTAGGCCTAATATTAGGTACTAACAATAGCCTTTCCTCTTTTTTCTCTTTCACATGAGTCCTAGAACCACCTTATCAACTACTGATGTATTGAGATAACAGCTAGAATGTGATACACCCCACCCACATGAACTTCACAATTTCACAGTCTACAATGTGATACACCCACCCACATTCACATTATAATAATAATCAAATTAAATTTCATGACAAGGTAATGGGGATTGGTGAGTCAAGGCTTTATATCTATGCCTGAAGGTCAAGCGGCTTTTGAATAAAAGGGCAGGTTAAATATATCCATCCAGTAGCTTAAACTATTAATTCATGTTGCCATTTCACACGGTCCCGATGTGTCCACTGCAATTGAAAACTGAAACACCATTTGGCTGCTCTATTGCTTTATGCACTAACAGCACAAGTAGAATTAGGTTCAGATTGCAACCAGAAACCCTTGAACAAGGTTTCCTTCAGATAAATTTATATATCTATAAAATTTTCCCCATTTTGGGGAGAGCGTAAACCCAATAATCAAAGAAAATGTACAAAATCAAATTCAATTTTTTTTAAAAAAAGGAGGGTTAACAGCAACTGGGGGTATAGGGTAGTGTAATATAATAAATGAAAGAAACGATGGATTTAAGGGAGAAGAAATTGAAACCTGAGGAACCTCAATTGGTTGATTGAGTTCAACAGGGGTAATATCTTCCGGTGGAATAGGTCGTGGCTCTGGATTCTGGTGGTTTGGGTTGTTTGGGTCGTTTGGATCTACACCGTGAGTGATTGCGAGAGGAAGCGATGGCGGTGGACACAGCAGACTAAGGGGTTTTGGTGACTGGGATTCGCGGGTTTTGACGCTGGATTTGAAAGGGAAAATAGGATTTTGTTTGTTGTTATTTTTTTGGTTGTGTCTTCAATGTGATATGGTTTAGGAAATTTGGGGTGGTTTGAGGGAATGGGAAATCTGGGGTTATTAGAGGGAACAAAAGAAAGGGTAGCGCCAAAAAAATGCTTTGCATACTGCGGCGGTTCAATATGATAACCACCCCCAAATAATTTTAAATGCAGCAGTTATGAGAATTGTCGCGATAACTATTGTTGAATTATTAACGGTGGCGGTTAACAGTAATCGTCACAGTTTACCCGCCGCTGGTTGCTGGTTTTTGTGTAGTGAGAGATGGTGAGTTTTAAATGCACATTGAGTACTCTACCATAGAGCTAATAGTCTCATTAATAATGATGTTACCATTAGAGTATTTTGGAACTTTTGAACTTTAATGAGGTTGTTATGTTGTTTTGGTATGTTGTGTTAGTGAGAGTGTGTACACTACAATTAAATTGTCTCAAGACTTATTAAAAATTTGTTGCCATATGTTGTTAACTATTGTGTGTGCTTGATATGACATATTGTTAAAGACTTTATTACTCAGTCACATTTTGTTGTACTGAGATATTTTGTTGAATCTCAGTTAGCATTCGAGTGAATGTTGAGCCATTTTGTAAGGAATTCTACATTGATCACACTTTTGGCATGAAATTTTGTTGTGCTTTCCTGTTGATCCACATTCTACATTTTGTTAGGTCATCGGGTGTTGGTATAAAAAATAACACTTTTTCGAATTAGACATTTTTGAATGTGTATTGTAAAGCTTAGTATGACTAAAATTCACAAAGTCATGAACATGCACATATTTTAACTCTATTAGAATTGATATTGTGATAAGAATTGAAGTTATTGAAATAGTAATTTTGATTTGATAGTTATCAGAAATGGTAATTTTGAGTTAGTCTCGAAACTTGAGACTCAAGAAAGGAGTAACTACACTTGGAAATTTTTAAAGACAGAAACAAGGATCTCGACCTGAAGCTAGTAACTATTTGAAGATTCAAAATTTAAATTCATACAAGAGAATTTGAATTTGAATTTGAAACAGAAGTTAGCAACAGTTACAAATATAAGATTCAGACAAGACAATGATTGCTGACAAAGATTAAGCAGTTACTTGTAGCATACAGATTGTTGACAAAGATTTAGCAATTACTTCTCAAGGATCACTAATAATGATTAAGCAATTTTCTTTGTTTTTAGACACTTGTCAAGATTCTATAAAGAGTGTAGTTACTTAGAATTTCTATAAATATTGAAAGGATGGAAATGTTTAGGGGTTGGAAATTATATACTCACAAACACTTAAAAACATGCTCTCACGTCACTCTGACAATTACGAGCAAGCACATAAGTCGAGTCAAGTATGTTTTCATTATGTTCCTTTTCTGTACAATTTACAATTTCAATGCAAGTTTAATTCAATTCCATTTACACTTAAAGTTATTTATTTTCTTGCAAATTCTTTTCTACTCCTGATCAAGTGATTCTTTCGAGATCATTTGAATTCTTTTAATTGCTTTCATTTATATGCTTTCTCTATCATTTCTGCAAGTTTATGTTTTTGTTCATTTTACTTATCTACACATTTTTATTCCATGCTTTTACACTGTTTTATTTTAATTGTTGTCATTATCATTCTGCACTTTATATTACCTGTCATGTTTACTTTGTTGCATTTTATTGCCTTGTTATTTACATTTGATGTCATTTAATTGTTTTTCTTTAAATTGTTTTTTTTATGCTACTATAATCTTTAACTTTCAAGAAAGTTGTTTCTATTGCATCTTTTATCTATTTTTTTATACTAAGTTTACTACTACGGCACTGCTATACTTTTATTTTCAATCCATACATCTTTGTGTCCTGTTTGAAATCATTCTCAGTATTTTTTTATTGAAAAACCAGTTAAGTACTAGAGAATCCCTTGAAGAAGTGACTCCCTTCCTCTAATCTAGATTTGGAATCGAATTTATCCTTTGACAAAAGTTTACACTAGACAAATTGTGCTAAGAATGTCTGACAATACAACTTTCAATGCTCAAAGCCCTTAGGCAGAGAATAATGAAACAAATGGCAATAGAGACACTATAGTGTTTGCAACTTTGCCACAAATCATTGATCTTGTGGTGAGTGAAATCACTTTAACTGTAGGGATTCCTGCTTCCAACTTAGAAAATAGAAGTCTTGAGGCCAATAGAACAACAACCTTATACTTGTTGCCTCCTAGTTTTATACCCCAAAACATTACACAAAACATAGGCACTACCTAGGCTGTGTACACAAGTTTAATACCAAACATTTTTCCAAGAAACCAAGTAGTAAGTACCAATGGCCAAGGGGCAAGAACAAGTGTAATTCGAACTGATAGGTTAAGTGTGGGAACACCTGTTTTTCCTAACTTGCCAAAGGATGTGTCTTCAGTCCCTTCTGGAAATACAAACACAACCTTGAACAATATCAGACAACAAATTGATAAGAGTAATAATGAAATGGTCTATATGCTAACTTAGGAAATGACCACTGTCATTACCCAACTCATAAGTCAACAAATAATATTTACACAACATTGGCTAGATAAATGAGTAGGATTGCTAATATGTTTGTAAATCCAAACGAATCTACTGGTAATCAAGGGGCAATTACTCAACCAATTTATCAATATAATAATTAGATGGTAAATAACCCAAATATTAATAACCAGATTGATAATAATTAGCCAAGAGAGAATTAACTTGGTCCAAATGTAGGTTTCAATTAGTCAATTGAAACCAGAATGTTGATAACCTCCTAGAAAGAATTAAACAAAACAATCTTGGGGGGCATCAAAATATTAACCAAGCAGTTGAACAAGTATTAAATAGGTATGATTTTAACGTAGGTTATGCAAACCAGCCTTACTTCATGTCAGCCTTTCCTGAATTTATCCAATAGGCAGAATTGCCTAGATGATGGAAAGCACCTAAAATATCAACCAAGTTTGTTAGTGAAAGTGGAGAGTCTATAGTCGAACATATTGCTCGATACAAAATCAAAGCAGGGGATATAGGCACCAATGAATATGTGAAAATAAAATATTTCCCCAATTCTCTAACCAAAAATGGTTTTATGTGGTTCATAACTCTCCCACCAAATTCAATACACTCTTGGAACCAACTTGAAAGGAACTTTCATGAACAGTTCTTTAGTGGGGGAGACTAAGGTAAGTCTCGTAGATTTGTTTAATATCAAAAGAGGTGATAGAGAATCCATTAATGACTACTTAGCAAGATTTAGGCAAATGAAAGCTAGATGTTTTATAGTTATTCCAGAATCTGAAGTGATCAAAATGACTACTGGTGGTTTAGATTATTCTATTCGAAAAAAACTAATAAACTAGCAACTGTTAGATATGTCTCAACTTGCTGATAAGGTGAGACAAAAAGATGAATTAAAACTCGAAAAAGAAAGAGTCAAGAAACACCTCGGAAGAGAAAAAATTACTTATGTTGAAATGTCTGATATGCAAGGGAAATATTATTCACAATTGAAAGATGATAGAGTGGCCTATGTCAGAGTAGATGAGGCTAAAGATGATGAGGAGAATGAGGTTAACATTACAGAATTAAAATTTAGTCCTTCTTATGTCTGTCCATCTTTAATGCTTAATCAATCTAAAGATAAAATGAAATTCCTAAGTAGGCCATCATATGTTTTTGATATAACTAAGGCAGACCAAATCTTTGATGTGTTATAGAAAAATAAACAAATTAAGCTTCCTAATAATCATAAGATCCCTTCTTTGGAAGAAATAAAAGGTCGAAAGTATTGTAAATACCATAATAGATATGGTCATTCGACTAATAATTGTATTCGTTTCAGGGATTTGATCCAGAAAATCATCAAAGAAGGTAGGTTGAAGTTTAAACAAAAGAAGAAAAAGATGAAGATTGATGTGGGACCTTCTAAGGTCAATGCCAGTTATATTGAGCCCATAGGCTTTGCACTAGTGAGCATGGTCGAAATAGCTGAGGAGATTGCTCCTAATGTTAGCATTGAAATTGACCTCGATGCCTATGAGGCCACCAAGGAGGAAGTCTACCCCAACGCTGGGGAGACTTTGGTGGAATTTCTGCTAAGGAAGAAAGAAGGAGAAAGGGAAATGTCACTGTGCCCTAGATATAGTGTTGTCTTTGTTAAGATGGCTGTCAAGTCTTACCAGACTGCTAGGAAATAAAGGCAGAAGCAGAAAGCTCCTGTAGGAAGATCTATTCAGATCCACAACCAACCCACTAACCACAATTATGTGGTAATGGGTAAATCTGCTGAGAAGAGTAGAAACGGGAGGATGAGGTTGCCACCTGCCAACATGGCTCCAAACCAATGGTTTAGGAACAATCCTCACGCCCAGAAGATTCCTCAAACTAAAGCCAAGTTGGCATAAGTTTGAGCTCTGGATGCAATATCCCGTTGGTGGAAACGTGAATCTCAACACTTGGGTGCGAAGTACAAGAAAGGCTTCAACTCAAGGATTAAGTTCATACATGTCGAAAACCCAAAGGGCCAACGGTTAAAGCAGCAACAACAATAAGCCTAAGCACAACTACAGATGTAGCAGAACCCATATTCAGAGGTGGTCAAAGGACCACTAATGAACACAGTTAGAAAAACAAAGCCACTTAGTCCTATGGAAAAGGTCATGATCACAGATTCTTTCGAATTTGGCTTTAAAGATGACCTAGATACCATCTTTGGAGTAAACGTAGTGTCCTTGCTCCCATATAATTTTGCTTCTATAGATAACGAAGGCGTGGAAACTGATTAAGACTTTGAGGATGATTCTGAGGAATCGGGTTAGTGTTTAGTCAAGGAAGACACAGTCGAAGTAAAAGAAAATTTAGCAATCTTCGATGTGTCTACAAGGGAGATGAAGAACCACATATGCCCTCTTTTCATTAAAGTTGTGGTAGGTGGAAAACTAGTGGGAAGGTGCTAGTTGATGGAGGCACTGCAATAAACCTTGTGCCTAAAAATTCACTCAAGAAATTTGGGAAGACAGAATCAAACTTGCTGCCTCTCAACACAATAGTCACTGATTTAAATAGGAAGTCTTTGACTTTAGAGGGGGCAGTGGCCCTGGACATTAAGATGGCTTCAATGACAAGGTCCACCTTGTTTATAGTTGTGCCCTTAAAGGCAAGCTATAATATGTTACTAAGAAGGGAGTGGATTCATGTAGTAGGTGTTGTACCTTCGATTGTCCATCAAAAGATGTTCCTTTGGAATCAAATGGGGAAATTAGAAATGGTCGAAGCAGATGACACCTTCTGTCATGCATATCAGAACCATGCAGACCTCCATATTTAAGTCCCGAGAGTCAAGCCCTTCTGCATTTGGGACTCAGCTGCTCTCGATAGTAAGAGAGCCGAAATGGTGGCCCTCATTCCTACTGGTTTTTCCCTGATTCCAAAAGCTAACTTAATTCAACTTCAGGTCTGTAACAGTGATGCTAGGGCTTATAGGCACCTTTTTAATATTCAAGGCCGATTAGATTCAGCTTCAAGTTATAATTTAAATGACAATTAAGAGCCAGTTGGCTCAATTGTTAACCTACATGGTTGACAAAAGCACCACTGAAGGTGCTATTTCGAGTCAAATGACTCAAATCTCAGCCTATATGGCTGAAAAACTTAGTAGCATAAAAGGTACCAACTTAGAATGTATTTATGATGACTCTTCCTTGGAGTTTGAACAAGCCTTTCTATCTAATGAAATTAAAAAGATGGAGGTATAAGACCCCTTAGAAGAGATCAATTTAGGAAATGATGTAATGAAAAAACATACTTTTATTAGTAGTCTATTGAATAAAAACTTCAAGTTGGAATTAATTAAATTGCTTGAAGAACTCAAAGATTGTTTTGTATGGGAATATGAAGAAATGTCAAGACTCAGTCGAGATTTGGTAGAACACAAACTGCTAGTTTGAGCAGGCCAAAGACTAGTAAAGTAGAATCTAATGAGGTTTACTCTTAAGGTAGTTCTCAAGATTAAAGAAGAAATTGAAATGTTATTAAAAGCTAAGTTCATTCGAACTGCTTGGTATGTAAATTGGATTTCTAATATTGTTCTTGTTTTGAAAAAGAATGGTAAGTTAAGAGTATGCATTAATTTTTAAAATTTAAATTTTGTTACTCCTAAAGATGAATATTTTATGTTAATTACTGATATGTTAGTTGACTCAGGATCAGGCCATGAAATCCTAAGCTTTATGGAGGACTATTCTTGGCACAACCAAATTTATATTATAGAAGAGGATGTATCGAAGATTGCTTTTCAATGTCGAAGAGCAATTAGCACCTATGAATTGATAGTCATGTCATTTGGTTTAAAAAATGTTGGAGCCACATATCAAAGGGTCATTAATTCTATCTTTCATGATGTTATTGGTAAATTCATGGAGGTTTATATTAATGATGTGGTGGTTAAATCAAAGTCAGAATAGGAACATTTAACAAACTTGAGACAGTCATTCAATAGAAAAAGAAAACATGGATTAAAAATGAATCCTATTAAATGTGCTTTTGGTGTTTCTGTAGGAATCTTTCTTGGATTTTTGGTTCAAAAGAAAAGAGTAGAGGTTGATCAAAACAAGGCTAAGTCTATTCTTGAAACATCACCTCCTTCGAATAAGAAGCAACTCCAATCTTTGCTTGGAAAGATAAACTTCCTAAGAAGATTCATCTCGAATTTATCTGGAAAGACCAAGGTTTTCTCTCCACTTTTGAAGCTTAAGGCTGAAGAGAAGTTTTGATGGGAGAAAGAATACCAAGAGGCCTTTGACCTAATCAAGCATTGCTTGGCCAATCCTCCAGTGATAACGCCTCCAACACCAAGGTGTCCCTTGAAGTTATACATCTCAACATCATATGAAACCATTGGGAGCATGATGACCCAAGAAGATGAAAATGGAATCGAAATAATCATTTACTATCTTAGTAGGATTTTGGTAGATACTGGGACTAGATATAGTGTAGTAGAAAAGCTATGTTTAGCATTGTATTTCTCCTATACTAAGTTAAAGTATTACATAAAGTCATACTATGTAGTTATGATTTCAAAGACAGATATAATAAAGTACATGTTATTCAAACTTATCTTGCATGGTAGAGTATGAAAATGGGCTCTTGCTTTAAATAAGTTTTATTTGAAATATGGGCCATTGAAGCCTATGAAAGGCCAAGTACTGGCAAATTTTTTGATTGATCATCCTTGTATTAACATCGAAGAAAATGATGTTAACAACGTGGGATTGAAATCATGGAAGTTGTATTTCGATGGATCAAAACACAGTGGGGGTATTGGTCTGGGGGTTCTAATTATTTCACCAATTGGAGTCCCAACTAAGTTTCTATTCGAACTAAAACATGAATGTTCACATAACGAGGCTGAATATGAAGCTTTGATAGCTGGCCTGCAAACATTAATTTCGCTTCAAGACAAAAATATCAAAGTTTTAGGTGACTTCCAGTTAGTCATTAAACAATTGACTCGAGAATATAAATGCATTAACCAAAATTTATTCAGGTACTTTGCCTTTGGACCAGATTGCTATGTGAATTCAATGAGGTTATAATGCAACATATTCCAAGAGAAGAAAATCATGAAGCTAATGAACTAGCTCAAATAGCTTCAGGTTACAAGATTTTGAGTGAGACTTTAGACAAGTTGATCGAGATCAAGGAGAAATTATATCTACTCGAGAACTTCGAAATATGTTCAATCGAAGATATGGATAGTTCTGATTGGAGAAAGTCAATTGTTGATTATTTAACAAATCCAAGTTTACTAGTCGAAAGAAAAATAAAATATAGAGCCCTTCATTATGTTATAATGGCTGATTCACTTTACAAAAAGTCAGTAGATGAAAATTTATTGACATGTTTAAGTGAGAAAGAAGCATACACAGCCTTAGAAGAAGTACATGAAGGCATTTGTGGTACTCATCAGGCTAGTGAAAAGATGAAGTAGGTTCAGCATAGGAAAATGGTATATTAGCCTATGATGGCTAAGGATTCCAATTCCTACATTAAGTCTTGTGACGAATGTCAGAGGCATGGGAACATCCAACATGTTCCAGCAAGTGAATTGCATTTAATTATTAAGCCTTGGCCATTTTGAGGATAGACACTCAATTTGATAGGACAGGTTCATCCCCCATCTTCTAAAGGTCACAAATATATATTAGTTGTCATTGATTATTTTACAAAATTGGTTGAAGAAATCCTGTTGAAGGATGCTACTCAATAGGATATAGTCAATTTTATGGACGAAAGTATTATATATAGATTTAGTATTCCTCAAACCTTGACCACTGATCAAGGGACCATTTTTACTGGTCGATATATAACTAAGTTTATTAAATCGAGAAATATTAGATTAATTACTTCGACTCCCTATTTTGCTCAAACCAATGGGCAAGTAAAGGCAGCTAATAAAATCTTAATTGGATTAATAAAACGGCATATTGGTCCAAAGCCTAGAAGTTGGCATAAACATTAAACCAAGTTATGTGGGCTTATTGAAATTCTCTTAAAGAGGCAATAGGTACTACACCTTACAATTTGGTATATGGTCATGAGATAGTTTTGCCAATTGAAATTAACCTTCAGTCAGTTAGATTGCAACATAAAGACGAGATTCCAATTTAGGATTATTAGGATTCAATGTTTGATGAATTAAATAACTTGGATGAAGAAAGGTTAATTGCTCTTGAAAATTTGATTCTATACAAAGAAAGAATTGCAAAATTCTATGATCTTCAAGTCAAGAAAAATGAGTTTAAGTTAGGTGATTTAGTATGGAAGGTTATCTTACCCCTAAAAAAACGATCGAAGTTATATGGTAAATAGTCTCCAAATTGGGAAGGGCCATATTGAATCTAAAAAGTATTTTCCAGAAACGCTTATTCTATTACAAATGTCAATTCTAATGAAAGAATTACTTCGATAAATAACAAATATTTAAAACAATATAGGCCAACAATCCATGAAGTAAACATTCTATATTAAATAAATTGTCATAAGTACAACTTCAAAAGAGAAATTAAATATTCGAAAAAAAATGCTTTCAAAAACATTGGAAGTATGATTGGAGAGATCCTAATTTCTCTTATGCCCTTTTCTTCTCTATCGAAGCTTTTTTGAAAACAGGGGTTGATGTTTCGATGGTTGTCATTACATCCCTACTTTCGACAACCCATTTTTTATAATCCTTTTTCAGCTCTTGTTCTGGGGTTGTGAAGTCACCAACAACAATTTGAAGTTCTTCCTGTTGACATTTTAGATCTTTTAATTGGCCCTTGAGCTCAACAATATTCTCTTCATTTTGATTTATATACTACTGAGTAGTTGAAATAGCAGTGGTTAGCTTCGAGCGACGCATTTTAGCCTTAGATACATCATGCATAAGTTTGGCTCTTTTCTCAAGGAGTTACTGATGATCACCAATGGATCTTTCGAAATCAGAAAGCTTTGTCATCAAGTCTTCTGATAAACTCTTGAGCTCCTGAACAACTTTTTGGGTATCTGAATCTAAAAGTTGCTTGTTTTGATCAAGTTGTTCGAGGAGACTGACCATCTTCTATTTGCTATCATCAGTATCCATTAGCTGATCCAACCTCAGTTTCAACAAGGTAGCAAGCTGTTTTAATAGATGGGAAGGAGAGATGCTCTGGATTTCAACTTTAGAATGGGAAGTCGAATGAAGAGATTTCGAAGACAATGAAGTTCTCCCAGAAATAATGCCTTCAATCCGTTTTAGGGGATCATCCTCATCATCGTCCTTGTCCATGCTAATGGCATTTGCGTCCTCATCAATATTAACTTCAGTTGTTTCGACTGGTTGGTGGACTTAAGCAGGAGTTTCAGTTGCATTTTGTTGGGTAGCTTCGACTATAGGTTGTGGGTCAGCTTCAGTAGTAGCTGCATTTGGTTCAGGTTGGGAAGAGATGTTTCCCTATACCATAAAAAAAAAAAATATTAGAACAAGTTGTGAAGATCAAGTTCGAATTAAAAACTAGAGAAATATATCGAATCTGAATGGCAATTTCAATAGGAATTTCTAAAATAGCTCAAGTGCTCACCTCTCTCTCAAGTTGGATTTCAGCATCAATGAGTTCATTGAAGTGGGCACTAAAGGTAGGGGATACTTCAGGTCCAGGTGTTAACAGACTTGGTGAAGGGATTGAATCCCTTGGAGAAGGAGTAGAAGTCTTAGATCTCCTTGAAGTCACAGGGGATGTCTCTCTTAGAGACTGGTGAGAAGGTTTCTGTTTGAAATCCAAAAGATTAGTACATAAAAAAAAAATGGATTTTGAATACCAAAAGTTAAAGAGATCTTACCACAATATGTAACACCCTTATTGAGATATCACATTTATGAAATAAAATAAAATAAAGATAAATAAAATTCTATCCAAGTTGTAAAACATTTGTTACATAGTAATACGGGTTGTAAAATTTTTCCGGTCAAATAGAATATTACGAAATAAAATAACACAGAACATAACATAAACATACTGTTATCACACATAATATACATATGATTTTGTTTTAAGTAGTACAAATAATTTACAACTACAAATATTTAAACCAAAACAGTAAACAAAGCAGTAAGAAGTCTATATATACAAAACGCAGACGCGCCCAAGTACGCATCACAGGACTCTAACCCTCTGAACGATCACTCTCGGATGAAACTTCAAGTGATAAGTATCCAGGATGCCTCGACCCTCTACGGACTCTAGTCCGTGCTGTCGACACGCTGCTAATCTCACTAGGCGCATCAAACATACCACCCCAGTGACGCCTAAGAGATAGCAGTAGCTCCACATGTAAATATAACACAGTAGAAAAGATAGGCACTCCATCAAACTCTGTACATATGGTCACAGTCAGACGCCCTACGTACGTAACCGAATCTCTGTCCTCTCGTAGATGCAGGCTTCAGAGCCTCCATGAAAGTCCAACCTCACGAAACCAAAGAATCCTGGTAACGTCATACTCACATAATCAATCCAATGGGTATGGATGATCGGATGGTTCTTGGTCGTCGAACTGATCCTCGGCTTGCTGCTGTTGCTCTTCCTCCTCGGGGTATACAAAATCAAGAGGCTGTTCCTCTTCCTCAAACTCTTTTATCGTACAATTTAAAATACAGGAACACATACAATAAAGAGGTAAGACAATCTATATCACCACAAACATGGTAAATAAGAAAACGACAATACACACAGATATAACAATTCATACAATATAGCATACTATAACAGCATAAATAATAATATAAAATAACATAGAAATTAAGTGTAACAGCATCACGTAATGTCACAGATAAAATGGTACAGATAATAATATTATAATGCACAACACATAAATCATATGTAATGTGACTCAACCCTACTCCATGGAGCTACAACCACAGACATCAGAGAGAATGACCTGCAAGTTCTATTAGTACCTTAGGCTGCCCAACCAATTGTTGCACTGTCTCACATTGTGTCTATAGCCCACTGTCCAAAACATTGTGGTGTAGTACACAGTCCAACAATCGTGTAACTACAGGCATTGTACTAGCATAGTTCTTACAAGATCTTGATTAAGTATAGTGCGTGTCGAGATCACTAGTGTGTAGCCAGTTACCACGGCCCAGAGGAGCGACCAACTATCCACATGTGGAATAATCCGCACACTAATGCCTCCAAGTCCATAAAGAAATGAACCACACTACGCTTATCACACCGACAACACGATGTAATTCATCTCGTCAATCAATCGTCAATTCCAAAACGAATCGACTTGACTCTAAAAATATGAACAGAACTATAATTACCAAAATATCCTTCAATCTCAAATAATTACTAAAACGCCCTCAAACATCAAACGCAGTACGTCCCACTTGACAGTACCGTTTCCCAATCTGTCCGGGTCCACCACTTTGGCCCGACAGTAAAACTTACTATTTTCATCAATCGTGTAGAAATTTTATCACGTTTTCACAATTTCATCATTTTTACAAACGTTTTTAAATCACGTAAATATATTTTACTATTTTTGAAATCACGTATTATTTTTAAATCGTTTTCTCAATCGCGTAAGATTTTTAAATTGTTTTCTTGTCCAATTTCCTTAAAAATCACTATTTAAATAAACAGAAATAATATTTAATATGTTTTGAATTACGTAGAATATTTTTCATACCGTATACAATATATTTGATATCTTTTCTATCTTATTTGTTTATTTTTAACAAAAATTGACAGTATTTGCTTTGAAAATCTATAACAATGGTTTTCTAAATTTTTCTGTTAAAATTTTCTTTTGATTATATTACAACCATCTAATTATACTTTTGAAAACTACTAACGGGCTTCAAAACATAAAGTGAGCTCTACGTTAGAAATTTTACAAATGCTACTGTATTTTCTCTTAAACAGTAAAATCATTAGTTTTAGCTTTTTAAACTTAATCCAATCACTTTTATTCCTTAAAACTCATTGTACTAAAAATCTTTTTGACATTATTACTTAACCTTGATTGAAAACAACTTTAAAAACTAAAAACACTCAACTTTGGCATGTTGGCCGAAATCCATAAACTTGTCATTTGATCTATAAATTTATTTTTCTTGCTCTAAATCAATTTGTATCTTGTCAATTTACCTAAGTCAATTAAATCACTCTTTTAGAAAATGGTTGAGAACATTTTGGTTCCCATTTTGTGTTGAGGTCGTGAGCCTTGGATTTGTGCTCTTTGGAACACACATGCAAACCTTGCATATTATTCACATCCTACTACTTATTCATGCATTTCTAACACATACAATATATTCAAAGCTTGTAGACATGCATATCAATACAAATCATAATTAAGAAAGCTATTACAACAAGCACACAAATGAATCCTTATGGATTCTACAATCACAAACAATTCCATTTTCTTATCACCACCCAAGGATGATAAGATTCAAGTCTTCCTCTTACCTTAAATGAAGACAAACCCTTCTCCTCTCCTTCCTATAGATTTCGGTTTCACCCTCCAAGAACCTAGGGATCTTAAACAAAATTTTAAAGAGTTACTACTATAAGAGAAAACCATATACCATGGATCAAGCATAGCTTGTGACCTTAGAAATAAGATTAGAAATGAAAAACAAGGATTTTCACTTTCTAGGTAGAATCTCCAAAGTAGTTTTTCAAGCTCAAAATGATGGATTTTGAAAGAACTCTCAACTAGAGATGATCTTAGAATTGTGTTTAGGTTTAGAAAAGTAGGTTAGAAGAAATTTTGGATGGATGGATGATGAAGTAGAGTGCTTGGCCGAATGGCTTCTTCAAGTGCATCTGTAACACCCTGAATTTCCTATCTCTTAAACAATAATTTTGACAGTTAATAGAATTTTACTAATTAGTAATTTCTGTGCATTATAAAATTATTTTATTTATTCCGTCAGCGTATTTGATCATTTTGAGTGATTTACTCCGTGTCAAAAAAATAATAATTTTCGAGCCGGAGAAAATCTTTAAATATTTATTTCTCTTAACTGATAATTATTTTTAATAATCTGACTTGATTTTCATTCGTTTTCTAATATTTGTGATTTTTGTGGATGATTATGAATTTTTTTGATTGTATGTGGGCTCAGGTGGTCCTATGTGGGCCTAGGTGGCCATACGTGGGCCGTGGGTCCATAAAGTAAAAATTTTTCTACGCATAGAAAAATTTGTACTTGTTTAGACGGAGATAGGGGATCTTACTAAACCTAAATCCGGAAACAGTTTTAGAAATTTTCTTGTACTGTGTTTTGTACTGTATTTATTTATCAGACGATAAAAATACAGTAAATATAATCTTTCGTGGGGTTTTAGCAAATAAAAATAGAAAATTATATTGCTTAAGTCAACATTGGTGGTTTGGATATCCACCATTGATTTAATTAACGATGGAGACGTGATCTTGATTTAATCAATGGTGGAGATTTGATCTTAAAAGTAAATAGAATTATTTATAACCGTTAGATGGAGATTAAATGAAGGGTAGAGATTTAGTTTTATATAATGGCTATGACCATTTACAACCATTGGATTTAGAATTGATCAAGGGTGGAGATTTGGTCTTAAAAAATAACAAGAATCATTTATGACCATTGGATGAAGATTTAATCAATGGTGAAGATTTAGTCTTAAAAAGTAGCAAACACTAATTATGACCCTTGGATTAAAAGTAGGAAGGAGTAATCTTGACCCTTCATTTTGGAGACACATCTAATGGTTAGAGTTTAAAGGAGAAAGATCCAATGGCCTAGATTAAGTCTTCTAAATCAAAAGTCTACTTAAATCCTAACCATTGAATTAATCAATGGCTAGAAAATCTTCAAATAATGGCATGAAAAGATGACAACTTTATGAATGCATAATGGAAGGGGGGCAGTTTTGGTCTGAATTTGGAAGTTTTGAAGACCATTATCAGCTATCTTGGACATTATTGATCATTATTGATCATTATTGATCATCTTTGTCTCCTCCAAAAGCAAAAACTCATCAAACTTTTCTCTCCACCTCTCCTCCAAGCAAGCTTCGGCCAAGACACACAAAACCACTCTCTAAGCTCTTTTAATTTCATCCAACCATAGATCTTGAATCTACATGATATTCTAAGCAACTTTCATGTTGGAGATTTCCTCTAAATCATTCATCTTCATGGACTTCCTTCAAGATCAAAGTTATAGGGTATTTGTGGTGAAGTGTAAGGAAACTTCATTTGTTCTCTTCTTTTTCATGTTCTAAACCATGTTTGATCCATGGTTCCTCTTAATCAAGCTTAGTATACTAATTTTTATGTATTTTTTTTTGTATTTGAGAAGCCCTTGGTGGTGAAGGACTTGGAAAAAGAAGCAAAACAAAGAGCTTTTGAGGATCTTCAAGAGGTAAGAGGGAGATCCACCTCACCAACTAAGTATGGTGGTGAGAGATGGTCTTATATTTGATGGATAGTGAATCTATGTGAGGATTCATATCCATGGTCATGTAATTATTTGTGGGTGTTTATGTGTTTGATTTATTTGTTCATGCTTTGTATGATTTGCATGATTTATTGCTTTTGATTATGGCATGCTTATGGTAGCTTATGGTATATATGATGAAATATGTATGTGTATGCCATAATTTGATGATGGAAAGGAAATTAATTTTTGGCTCCAATGGCCAAAGGAATAGTGGTCACGATTTTGACACTCATAATTAGAGTTTATGTTGAAATTTTTCAAGAACTAGAGAATTAATTTTTGGTCCCTAGAACATGGTGAATGTCGGTTAAGACACCTCAAGATAGGTGTTCACAAATTAATATTTTCATGGATGATGAAATGAGATGTTTAGAAAAACAAGGAAAATAAACAAAGGATTTATTTTTCAAAGAGTACATGAACACGATTTTTGAAGGGATTTGTATTGATTTATTTTGTGTAAAAAGTTTCTAAGACTAAACATGAGTTTTAAATGAAAATAGCAATGTTGATTTTAAGGATTTGCAAAGAAAGTGAAAAAGGATTTGTAAAGAAAGTGAAAATGGATTTGCAAAGAAAGTGAAAAATGAAAATGAACAAATGACTTGATTTCAAAGACCAAGTGTTCACGACTTTTGTAAAGGATTTTTAATGGTTTTGTTTGTGTAAAACCATATCAATTTAGAAGGAAAAATATTTGATGATTTCAATAGTTATGTCCACGTTTTTGAAGGCTTGTAATGCCTTGATTTTTATGAACAAAGTGATTTTCAAAGTGGAAACGTAACTTGATTTAATACAAGGAATTTGGAAAGGGAATCAAAGTGTTTTATCACTCGAGAGAATAGAAATTTTCGTAACAGAAAACAAAGAGAGGTTGAAAGCGTTTGAATTTTAATTTATTTTGAAAAAGACTAATTTTGGAAATGATTTGGGAAAAATGGGGAATATAATGGTGTTTTGAAAATTTACTAACGTATAACATATTTTCGAGTTTTGAAATACGTTAGAAAATATTAAGTTTTGAAATGTTAATTTATATTAATGGAAAAGTGATTTTTGTGGATTATATTTTGGAAAAGGATTTCTTGAGTAAAGAAATATGGAAAAAGATTTTCTTGAGTAAGAAAATGTGAAAAATGAAATACAAAGTTATATTATTTTGAGAAAAGTTGCAAAGGAATTTTTGAAGGTTAAGAAATATTTTTTGTAATGAAATTGTGATGAAAAATTTTTACGTATATTAAAAACATGATTTTAAGCTACGCAATTTGAAAAATGTGTTGAAAATGATATTGATTTATTTAAGTCTAAAATAATGTTTGGAATATTGAGGAATATTTTACGTGATTGTAAAATGTTGAAAAATATTTTACGTATCTTAAAAACGATTTGAAATACAGTAAAATATTTCTACGCGATTTGAAAAATGTTTAAATATTTCTACGCGATTTGGAAAACGTTTAAATATTTTACGCGACTGAAATATTGTTGAAAAATCACTACGTGATTTGAATAATGAGAGAATATTTTTACGTGATTTCGAAAATGGCGAAAAACTACTATGAGATTTAGAAAGTGTTTTAAATATTTTGAGAATGATGGAAAATGATTTACGCAACTTAAAAGAATGATTTTTAAGTTACGCGATTTTGAAAATGGTGGAAAATTGCTGCAATGAAATTTGAGAAACGTATATTTTTATGCGATTGAGAAAAACATTAAAAAATTAATACGTGATTTAAAAGTGAAATTATGAAATGTGAAGTGTTGCGGTATTTTGAAAACGTAATGAAGTGTTACGATGTTGTGAAAACGCTAATAGAAATGTTTTAGAATTGTGAAAACGTAACAAAAATGTTGCGGGATTGTGAAAACACGACAACAGTGTTTTGTAACTATGAAAACATGATAATTTATGAGTACACATGCATTATATGAGTACATTTATATCTGTTTGATATATTAATTGAGGAATATTGGCTATGACAATTGTTTTAAATACTTGAATGAAGATGATGATAATGCTGAGGGCATTATCGTAATTATTGTTTAAGATAATTGAACTGATAAATGATTGGATGATGATAGTTGATTAATGTTGATGACATGATCATAATTGTGGTATGATCTATCGTATGATATCTTTGCTTGTGTTATCTCTGTCTTTGCCTATGTTGGTATTGGTGTCGGTGATCTCACCTCTTTGTTATGTTGTTTTGTTGTGTCTGTACTGTTAAAATTAAATAATAGAAGGATCGAGTTGTCTTAGACATAACGGGCGATGGATACTCTGAGATTTGTGACAACAATAAGGAGTGGACATTCAGGACTCGAAGGTGTGTAGTGTTGACAAAGAAACAGATGTCTGATGCATCAAGATGGACAAAAAAAGGAATAAGTATGTTAAGTTTCTCGTTAGTATTGTACCGTGCTATTAAGTAGGACCCGTTATAGGGTTTGCTACTGTTAAAAAAAAAAGAGTCTGTTAATTTTATATTTCTCTTTAAATTGTGAAATATTAATTGGTGTCAATATTGCATAATGAATAGTTGAAATATGATTTTCAATATTACCTAATATTTTCAGTAAATTTGCGTTTCAGTAAAGAAGTAATTTTGAAACCCATATTTTCATAACTCAAACCATTTACAAATTGATTTTCAGATTATGAGTCGGGAGTCGGAAATGTGATGCCCTAAGGAGGGTGTTACATTAGTTAGTATCAGAGCACGGTTTGAGTCTTTTGGGGTTTGTGGTTAGGTCTGTTTTGCTTGTGTTGTGTTCTCTGTGTGTTTGATTTCCGAAAGGAAACAAATGTTTATTTGAAATGGTTACATCTGGTTTCCATTTTATTTTGATTCGTCCATCTTTGAAGAAATGAAATAGCTCGTGGTGGTTGTACGTACGTGGAAGCGGAACATGTTACTAGTAATGCAGTTGCAGCTACGGGAGCAACGGGAGCAATGTGGAAGGATGATTGCATGAATAGAGGATCGCTGAATAGCATAAACTGGAAGTTGAAGTTCAGGATCTAATGAAAGAGAATCAGTCTTGGAATATAAGATTTCATAATTTTGGAACCTGGTTTTTTTTTTAGGATATTGAGAAAGTATTTGATTTCGACAGAAGATGTATTTACGACCATTGAGAAACCAGAAGTAGTACGTGATGTGGAGAGGGGCACTTAACGAAGAATTGTACGTTAAAGAAAATAATTTGCGGAAAGTTGGACACATTTCTAGAGATTGTGTTCCATTGAAAACAGAGTTTTCTGTTAGTAAAATCTCAGATAGTAGAGAAAATCGATACGTTGACGAGCGCCGAACTCAGTCAAAATTATAACCGAAGTTATTACCTAAACTTGTAGTATAGTGAACAACACCGGATCGTCTCCTCAAGGATCGTAGATGCAATTTGATCAAATCAAGTGAAAGTTAGAAAAAGGGGGTTTTGATGGTTCAAGGATCGCAGCGATGTGAGGATTTAAAGAGAAATAACAATTAAAAGAACAGTCAATTCAGAAATCTATCCGAGATTGGGTGGATTCAATCATAGACCTTTCAACAAACATTTGAAGCACATTTGAATGGTTAACTTGGATCTAACCGAGATCTCAGCATTAGATCCAGAATTCATACTAGACAATCGTCCAGAATTTAATTGACAAGTAATAAACATAAATCTGCAATCGCACCATTCATGTAGATATATATCAATTTAAGCACCGAATTCAATTAACCTAGGCACCAATCAGTAACCTAACCTCTTCAATTACATGATTAGTTCAGATCAATCAGTTCTAAATTTCATCACAATACTTAATCTTAAACCAAGATCAAATCAGATCAAACATAAACAGAATCACCATTCATGCATTCAAGATCAAGAGAACAGAAGAAGAAGAGAAGAGGAATTCAAATATAAATCAAATACGTTACATAACCAAGGTCTCAAGAATCCAAGCCACAATCTCTTCAAGAGTCCCGAATCGACTAGAAGTGACTTAGCTCTCCATTACAATGAAGGAAAAATATACAAGAACTATGAAAAGCTATCTCTAACACCAAGTGTGTGTTGTGTTTAGAGCTCTCCACATGCTTCCTTTTATAGAGGATTCAGAGTAGTAGTAGATGGGTAAATGAGATTAGTAGGTGGAATTAGTAGGTGAGCTTGGTAGGTGAGATTGGTAGGTGAGCTTCCTTGTCTCCGAAAGTATTCATTGCTGAACTCATTGATTTCGTCATTTTTGAGCCAAGTGGTCTTCATGAAAGTTCTAGGAAATTGTCTAAGCTTTCCAATGGCTCTGAAAGCACCCAAAAATTCGTCCTACAACCCAAGATATGACCCAATTACTACAGACTGTTCAGGACCAATTTCAGCACCTCTGTTTTGATTTTCAGACCCAATATCTCCATCAAGGAGCCCGAATCAAGTTTTGTGTTTGTCATGAAAGTTGTACATATGGGTCTTAACTTTCAGATTACAAATTTTCAGCCCATTCTATAAACTCAAACTCGAATTATGTTCTGGTTACTACACACTGTTCGGGTTCCAGTCACATATCCCGTATTCTGATTTCCATGCCCAATTAGCTCGACTAGATGTCTGATTTTGACTCTGAACTCTTCATCAAAGTTGTAGAGCTCTCTTTTATCTTTCCTACAAGGTAAAATTCATAATTATCAGACATTTAGAACTCAAGATATGGCTAAAATACAGAAATAGTGTAAGACCCAAATAATGCTGAAAAAAAAATCAATTAAGTCCGATTCGAGTTCAAACTTACAAAACATAATCAAATTCAGTCAATTAAGTACATGAAGAGTGTAAATAACTAAACATAAGGGTTTCTTAATGAATAAAATATGTGATTATCAAATTCCCCCACACTTAGCTTTTTGCACTCCTGGGCAAAACATATAAAACTAAAGTTAGAAGACAAAGACAAACGACATAGACTTAAAAGCTAAAAACTCTAAAGGACTCAATAAAGCAAGAAGAGCAACAAGAAATTCAAGGGATCAAAGCATAAATGAGGTAAGATTTCTTCACATCTCAAACCAACAAGCAAGGAAACTTCCGTTGAAAAGAATGAATTAAGAATGATGGATCTTCACAAGATTCCCTCTCAATCTCTCAAGTGTTTAAAAGGTAGGTATTTCACTCAATTCAACCCATGAAAATTGCACTACCATAAGCTTGCTTGTCTTCTACTTCTCCACTACTCAAAACACATGCACACACAAATCATGAGGACTTTATTCAAGGTTGTAGTGAGGTCAAGGTAACGAGAAGAGGATAAAATGGATATGAGAAGATAAATACCAAAGAGAATAAAAGCAAATGAGCTGAGTTCAAATAACAAGACATAAAAGTTCATCTCAACTCTAATGTATATCCCTTTACATATTCATTTCCCAATCCTTTTTCTCTCTCTTTTTTTTTTATATATATATGAACATAACTATATACATACGTTTTTTCTTTTTTTTTTCTAGGCACTCTTTCTTTTCTTTTTTTTTTTTCAACAACCATTTTGTACACACACCCCCACACTTGTTCAAAAACTCATCCATTAACCAGGCTAATGTTCTTTTATTCCCTAAGGTAAAGTAAGAACACGATTTTTCATTTAAGGCACATAATGAGCTAGAAACAAGGAATGGTCAAATAAGCTCAAAGGGGTTAAGCAAAGGAAAATATACAAGGTTGGCGGAGAATCGAGAGAATTTTCAAGAGGTCAAAAGAGTGCTTGATATCATATTGAAAACAAGGTTGGCTATTTGGTTAAACTAGCTAAGAAAGAGGGCCTCAATCATGTTCATGCATGCAAGTGAAATGTAGCCTCAAAAAGAATCAAAGCAAGTTCTAGAGTGGTCATTAACATGAGTGAAAATCACACAAGAAAGAAGAGAATGGCATAAATGTTGAATCCATCCATTAGGCTCAAAATCTCACAAGGTATGCATCCATCAAACTCAATTCATCAATTCAATCATCCATCACCAAGCATATTAGTTCAAGAAGGGAGAAAAATTATTCAATTATGCAATGAACCTCTTTTTTTTTTTGAAATTTTTTTTTAACAAACGAAAAGAAACAGAAACATGCTAAAATCTCTCCCCCACACTGAATATAACATTGTCCTCAATGTGAAAGAAAGAGATAGAAAAGAGCAACACAACCGATAAGAAGTGAATCAACGCTAAGCGAGAAAAGAAAACACCTTGTCGGTGCCGCATCGGACCACGAAAAGAAATCAAATAAGAAAAGCGTTAGTACTTCCACAATTCAATACTAATTAATTACTACCTAAAAAACTCCTTACTACGCCACCAATTAAGATGCGTCTCAAGAGTAAAATTACTCCTTACTCGCCATCACTAATTGGTTTAATAAATCCATGACAATCATATCATACTAAACAAAACAACAATATTTTTTTTTTAAATCAAACCCATTAAAGAAAGTTTCGGATCGGGCTCTTGTTTCTTGTTACTTCCTTTTTGCTTCTGTTGACCAATCTATCGAGCTAATACGATCAGTACATACTCAAAAGCTTCTAATTTATCAATGAGCTCATCAATAGTGGAGGTAGAGATAAGAAGTTGTCTTCTTAGAAGGAGTGATAAATTTGTTCCACTGACTTTGTCAAGAAAAAATAACAAAAGATCAAAGAAATTATTAACATTCAACAAACCAATGGGTTTATGGTGGATGTTCGGATTCGCCCAAGAGACAATTTGAAAAATTTCTTCCAAAGTACCAAAACCACCTGGTAAGGCAATGAATGCATCGAGTTTTCAAGCATTATCTTCATGCGTTCATGCATTGATGATACTTTAAGTTCCTCCCCAATTGTCTTTCCATTGATGTTGTTGAGCTAAAGTTTCGGGAATGACACCTAAAACTGTTGTCTCTTATAAAGGCGACAAGTGATACAACCCCCATTAACCCACGACAACCTCTCCCATATACAAGATGAATATTCCTCGCAGCAAGTGATCGACCAAGAGTGCTAGCTGCGTTTACAAACTCTAATCCCTTCCCATAACTCGACCCACAAAAAACACAGACATTTTTGAGGTTACGAATAGAAGGCCCCATTCTATACTCTTCCTCCCTTTGAGTGTTTCTGAGTGTGAAGAAAAATGGAGAAAATGGAGTGTTTAAATAAGAAAAAGAATGGAAAGGGAAATAATTGCACCTATAAGGGTAGGTTGGCTGTTGTCAGAAAAGGTTGAAATTAAGAGACACAGAATCTTTTTTTTTTTCGACTTGAAGAAAACCATCAAGGTAAAGAAGTCTAGAAACCCCTGAAGGACCCTGCTCAAAGGATCGTTTGTACAAAAATCAAAATACAACAAAATGATACAAAGATAAAAGAAATAGAAAATGATGACATATCTGTATGTACAGTCTCCATGGCGTATCTTTATCTTTGCGCGTCATGAGTGCGATGAGACATCACGTCCTTTTTTTTTTTTTTGAAATTGTTAGAAAAACTTGATGAAAGATGAGTGTATACTTACTTAAGATTGGGATGGAGGTAGTATGCTCTTTCGGCTTTGTGCCAAAGCATTGTTGACCAGTATTCGACCCATTCAAGACCGGCGCAACATAGGGCTCCCAAAAGGGACAAGTGGCCATAATACATCTGTTGCCTGCCTCACATGTGGGATACAATCTACCTTCTTTGTTTTTCAATTAAGAAGGCTGGATCGGGATGCATGCATTTCCCCATTCACGGTTTGTGTTACCAAAGCCAACCCTAAGAAGTAGACATTTTTTTTTTTTTTTTTTTTTTTTTTTTTTTTTTTTGTTTTTGTTTTTGTTTTTTTTTTTTTGAAAAATGACATGAAGAAGAAGAGGATGATATGTACTGATTGTTTGTGGATATGGCTCACATCGCCTCGGGTTAACGTCCGAAAGCGACTTAAACGTCTTCTATGAGTCGAGGATAAGCTTCCCATCCAATTTTCTTATAAATTGGCAAACAGGAGTCTTTTAGAGTCGATTCCCAAAGGCTGTAGCGTTGTTCTTCATCCTTGAAGAGATTCCACAATTTAAGAATTTCACGATGCACCAATCCACAAGAATGCGTCTCAAGAGTCAATAAGATATCATCTAATGACTCCTTACTCGATCCATTCTTAATGAAGAAAATTTTATCTTCTCTATTTGCGGAAACCATCCCCTTAGTACGACATCGCTTGTTACGGTTCATCGTCCACATTTGTGACGGACTTGTAACCTTTTTGCTCTTCTCCTTTTAGAATATGAACTTCTTCCAAGGCCAGGGCATATATGAGTCAAATGAAATTGAGGACTCACTGCTAATCGGACCTTTGCTTCAATTATCCAGCGTACATCTTCGGCATAACCTTGTGCATTAACATTCTCAATCTCTCACATCGAACTTTGTAGATTTTTCTCGAGCATTTTGAGGAAGAGAAGGAAAATGTTTTCTCGGGTTTGAAAGAATGACATCCATTTTGAAGGAGAAGAAGGGTTCGGTTATTTTGGGAAAGCGAAGAATAAACCGACTCAAGAGTCACGAGTACCGTATCCGCCACTTAACCGGCAACACAAAGAACTCAAGAACTTAGTTTTCCGGGAATGGTTGAGTCTTTGTCCATTAACTTAAGCGCAGTACCATTCCTAGGATCCTCAATATCTACGTCCCCAGGAGTAGGTGCAGACGATAATCTCAAAGCAGAACTTTTTGACCAATTTCCGCAGCTTTTGCAAAAAGTGTAACAGACCTTTAATAAAGTAGGCCAATAAAATCCATACTGCAAGATTTTCGCAGTTGTTGTCCCTGAAGAAAAAATGACCTCCACATGCTTAAACGAGCGACACTACCTACCTCATTGTCGGGCACACATTTTTTTTTTTTTTTTTCTTTTTTTTTTTTTTTTTTTTTTTTTTTTTATTCATAATGCGGATGGAGAAGGTTCATCACCTCCACACGCATTCTCACGGAAGTTCATGATAATCTTGTTTGAGGCGGTGTCCATTTACGATGAAAGCTTTGTCGGTGACCTCACTTTTAATCGAACAAACACGGAAGGAAAAACATTAGTAACAATAAATGGTCCATCCCATCTAGACCTTAATTTGCCAGGCATGAGTCGGAGGCGGGAGTTATAGAGGAGAACTTTTTGACCAATCTCAAATGTTTTCCTTAGAATCAACTTATCATGGAAGGCTTTGGTCTTCTCCTTATAAAGTTTGGAACTTTCATAAGCCTCCAAGCGAATCTCCTCTAATTCTTTGCATTTATGAGCTTCCTCTCCATATGCTTGATTTAGGTCCAAGTTGCACCTTTTCACCGCCTTGAGAATGCTCGATGCTCAATTTCCACCGGCGGGTGGCATGCTTTCAAAAACAATTTGATATGGAGACATCCCGATTGGTGTCTTATAAGCGGTCCGGTAAGCCCATAAAGCATCCTCAAGCCTCTTGCTCCAGTCCTTTTGTTAGGTTGGCTGTCTTACGGAGTATCCGCTTAATTTCTCTGTTGGAGACCTCGGCTTGCCCATTGGTTTGGGGGTGGTAGGGTGTAGAAACCTTGTGTTGGACTCCATACTTCTTCATCAAAGCCTCCATGCTTCGATTGCAAAAATGTGAACCTTGATCACTAATGATGGCTCTCGGGACTCCAAACCTACGAGAAAATGCGTGATCTAATAAAATCCACAACAACTTTAGAATCATCGGTCAGAGTGGCCTTAGCCTCCACCCATTTAGATACATAATCCACAATGAGCGAGAATGTAAACAAAACCAAATGATACGGGAAAAGGACCCATAAAGTCAATACCCCAAACATCAAAAATCTCACAGAATAATAAGGGTTTCGGGGCATTTCATTCCTACGAGAAGTATTCCCTGTTCTCGGCATTGATCACAAGATTTGCAAAACATATATGCATCATGAAATAGAGTGGGCCAATATAATCCGAGTCTAAAACTTTCCTAGCAGATCCGTTGAGGACCGAAGTGGCCGCCACATGCAAGTTTATAACAAAAGCTAAGAATGGAATGGAATTCATCATCGGCACACACCTCCTAATTACTTGGTCCTTTGCAAAATCTCCATAAGTAAGGATCATCCCACACATAATACTTTGACTCACTTTTCAATTTATCAATCTTAGCCTTAGTGAAATGTGCGGTATTGCGTTAGCAACCAAGAAATTAATCAAATCAACAAACTAAGGGATGTTGCCTTGCAGCTTGAAAAGGCTGCTCATCAGGGAAAACATCATGGATGGAAAAAACATCTGCCTCCCTTTCAATTCGACTCAAGTGATCAACCACCAAATTCTCCGCTCCACTCTTGTCACGGATCTCAATATCAAACTCCTGGATGAGCAACATCCACCTAATCAACCGGGGCTTGGCATTGGGCTTTTCCAGGAGAAACTTTAATGTTGTATGATCTGAAAACACAACTACTCTAGAACCAAGCAAATATGATCGAAATTTATCTAAAGCAAAAATAATTGCTAAAAGTTCCTTTTCAGTTGTGGTGTAGTTGATTTGTGCAGGATCTAAAGTTCTCGAAGCATAGGAAATGACATGAGATACTTTACCGACCCTTTGTGCAAGAACAGCTCCCGATGCATAATTAGAGGCATCACACATCAACTCAAATGGAAGTGTCCAATCCGGTGGTTGGATGATAGGTGTACTGGTCAATGCTTGCTTCAATTGATTAAAGGCATCCTGGCACTTCTTGTCAAAGTGGAACTCCACATCTTTTTGCGAGTAAGTTGGATAGCGGAAGTGTAATTTTCTTTGAAATCCTTTATGAACCGCCGATAGAAACCTGCATGACCAAGGAAAGAAACGAATCTCCCGCATACGCATGTAGGGTAAGATAGGCATGAAATAACATCTATTTTTGCGGGATCTACCTCAATTCCCTCACGAGATATCACATGCCCTAAGACTATACCTTGTTCTACCATGAAATGACATTTCTCAAAATTTAGAACGAGGTTAGTCTTAATGCATCTATGCAAGACACGAGCCAGACTATCTAAACATGCATCAAAGGAAGATCCATAGACAGTAAAATCATCCATAAATACGTCCATGCAATTTTCTAAAAAATCGAGAAAAGATACTTACCATACACCTACGAAAGGTGCACGGAGCATTGCATAGACCAAAGGGCATCCTCCTGTATGCAAATGTGCCAAATGGACAAGTGAAAGTAGTCTTCTCTTGGTCTTACGGGGCTATATGAATCTGAAAATAGCCGAATATCCATCCAGGAAACAATAATGTGACTTGCCGACTAACCGCTCCAACATCGATCAATGAAGGCGGCGGGAAATGATCCTTCTACGGTAGCCTGGTTGAGCGCCTATAATCAATGCAAACTCACCAAGCTGTTTTGAACTCGTGTGGGCACAAGCTCATTGTTCGATTCGCAACCACTTTGTGACCCCCATTTCTTGGGAACCACTTGCACGGGGCTCACCCATTGGTATCGGATATGGGATAAATAATGCCGACTTGAAGTAGCTTTGTAACTTCCTTCTTCACCACATCTAGAATCGGGGATTTAGTCTCCTTTGGGGAAATTTGTACATCTAAGCTGGTTTAATCCTTTCTTCCAATAAAATCTTATGCATGCATGTGGAGGGACTAATACCGGGAATATCTGCAAGAGTCCATCCGATGGCTTGCCTATTACGCCTCAAAATTTGCGGTAATTTTTCTTCTTGATCGGGTTGTAGGTTTTTAGCAATGATCATAGGAAGTGTCTCACCATCTCCCAAATATGCATATTTAAGATGGTCGATAAAGTCTTCAACTCCAAAGATGGAGGTTGCACAATGGAAGGTAACAAGTGATCTGAAACAACTATCTCAGCAACATTAATTTCAGCATGGTACTGACTCTCATTCTCAATTGTTGCATCATCAGCAGCTGTATCATTACTCATAACAGAATAAATCTCAGCACATGCAGCACATGGTTCAACATCACAAGTGGCACATGTATCACAAGAAAGCAGAAACAAGATAGTCAACAACATCAGGGAATTCAGCATATAAATCAGTATAGACATCATCAACCAGCATCTCAATCATATCAACATGGAAAACAGAATGCTCCTCTAGGGGGTGTCTCATGGCATCAAAAATGTTAAATTGTACCAAATTGTCGCCAAACTCCATAGAAAGGGTGCCAGCATGCACGTCTATCTTGGTCTTGGCGGTCTTGAGGAATGGTCTGCCTAGAATCAATGGAGCATGGTTTGTTGGAGACTCATCTTCCATGTCCGAGAATGTAGAAATCTCTTTGGAAAAATCAACTTATTCACCCGAACTAACACATCTTCCAGCACACTGCAGGATGAGCAGTGGCTCTATTTGCCAACTGAATCACGATACCAGTGGGTTGCAAAGTACCAATGTTTAAACACTTATACACTGACATGGGCATGACATTGATCGAAGCACCCAAATCTAGCATTGCATGCTCAAATCTAGAGTTTCCAATTGTGCAAGAAATTGTGAAAGTTCCAGGATCTTTGCATTTCTGTGGCATGCTTGGCAGAATCATTGCAGAAACATTTCTACCCATGCTGATCTTCTCATCCCCTTTCAACCTTCTCTTATGAGTGCAGAACTCCTTGAGAAATTTAGCATATTTTGGAATTTGCTTGATTGCATCTAGGAGGGAATATTGATTTCCACTTTCTGAATGTCTCCATGACTTCTTTTTCCATTTCTCGCTTGCATTGTTCTCTTGGATTGTGTGATCCTATTTGGAAAAGGTAATGGAATGGTAACATCTGAATTCTCTGTAATTTTCTTCAATGGCACAGATTTCTGGATTGAATTATCCATTTCTGCCGTTTTTGGTCAATTTCGATTCTTTGTAAGGTTGGAACATCAACTTCTTTGCCACTTCTCAAGGTAATTGCACTTACGTTGTCTCTTAGATTGTTGATTTGTTTGTGAAGGCAATTGGCTAGAACCTTGACTCTTTAGCTCGCTCACGGTGGTTGCCATTTTGCCCGATTTGAGTTTGTAAATTGAATGTTGGCACCGACGTTCGCTAGAACCGAATGTTATTTGTGGCCATTTGTTTCATCAAGTCTTCCAATGATGGCTCGGTGGAGTGGATTGACAGATGCTATCTTGAGCAATTCTTGTTGTTAATACGAATGCGGGGGTATTTGTTGGTATTTGTTGCTTGGACTGCTGACTTGGTATCTAAATTGTTGTTCTTCTTGGTGGAAATTTGTTATTCTTCTTGGTGGGGCTGTTGTTGTTGGCTAGGATTCCCATATCTCAAATTGGGATGGTCTCGCCAACCAGGCTTTTAAGTGCTAGAAAATGGATCATATCTAGATTGTTGCTGTTGTTGCTGATATTGGGGTCTACCAGGAAAAACACCGGTACTGACAACACATTGATCTGGAAAAGCGGAACCATCTTCCTGAAGTGTAGGGCATGAATCGGTAGGATGAGATGAATTAGAGCAAATTCCACACACCGATGCAGTCATATGCATGGGTGGTTGTTGACCCACTGTTATCTGTCTTACCAAAGAAGTCAATTCATCTAGTCGTGTTCCATTCTTTGTTGGTCCATATGAGATGCTTGAATTTCATTAACTCCTCTGGTTGCGGTGATGATCGCGAGCCAAAGCTGTTGGGTATTGGCTGCCATGTTTGCTATCGGATCTCTTGCGGCGGTAGGAGTTTTGTCTACTAAGGCTCCTCCGGAGGCGGCATCGATCATGCTTCTATCATTTGGCAAACAAGCCCTCATAAAAGTATTGAATCAAGAGTTGGTCACTAATTTGGTGATGAAGGCGGCTCGAACACAACTTCTTGAATCTCTCCCAAGTATTCATGCAAAGTCTCACCGGACATACGTACGATGCCACATATATCCTTCCTAATTGCGGCGGCTCTCGAGGCGGGGAAGAATCTCTCCGGGAACAACCTCTTCATGTCATTCCAACTTACGGTGAACCTGGTGAAAAATAAAACAACCAATCTTTGGTGCATCGACAAGTGAGAAGGGAAATGCCCTTAACTTGATGTGTTCCTCGAGAGATGCCTTGTGGCTTCATGGTTGAACACACAACATGGAACTCTTTCAGTGCTTATGAGGATCTTCACCCGCAAGACCATGAAACTTTGGTAACAAGTGTATCAAACCAGATTTCAACTCAAAATCTGCATCAAGATCGAGGATATTGAATGCACAAAGATTGGTAAGATACATCGGGAGCGTGACAAGTTCCTTAAGGGTTCTATTATGCATGTTATCACCATGATTTCGGGATTACTTAAGTTATCGGGTTCACTCCCAAAATTAGGTTCGAAATTAACTCTGGAATTTATCACACAAGATCTAATTAATCTATGCAAGGTCCTATCAATCTCGGGATCAAGATCAAGCAAGATATCGAGGATTGGACCTAGTCATGCATCAACTAAAGCACAAAAACACAAAAACTGCAACTAAGCAAAATACACTAAACAACACCCAAAATATGCAAAAATAAATCTAGTTAATATGTCTAAATATTTTTAAAAATTATAGAATCAACACAGAACAAAATCTACATAAAAATGAAACTAGAAAATGCAATAAAAAATAATAAAAAATTGAAAAAGTGGTCTAAATGATAGAATTTCAAAAAATCATGGGTGACCTCATAGTTTACTGTGAGTCTTGTTTATCAGGCTGTTTTCTTTCAACCGACCAAGTTTCAGCTCATTCTGGGCATGTTTCAGTTCGAAAATTGCAATAGTTACCGTAATCACCTGTTTTCCGTCTTTCCTAAATCGAGAAAAATTCAAAAGCTAAGATAAAAATGTTAGTATGGTATGAACAATGTTAGTAAATGAAAAATAACTGTTAGAATAGGTAAGAAAGAACAAAAATTAGTAAGGTTACTCAAAATGAAAAGATTACACCTACGAGTTCCCGAAGAACGGCGCCAAAATTTTGACGAGCGCCGAACTCGATCAAAATTATAACCGAAGTTATTACCTAAACTTGTAGTATAGTGAACAACAGGATCGTCTCCTCAAGGATCGTAGATGCAATTTGATCAAATCAAGTGAAAGTTAGAAAAAGGGGGTTTTGATGGTTCAAGGATCGCGAGTGAGATTTAAAGAGAAATAACAATTAAAAGAACAGTAATTCGAGAAATCTATCCGAGATTGGGTGGATTCAATCATAGACCTTTCAACAAACATTTGAAGCACATTTGAATGGTTAACTTGGATCTAACCGAGATCTCAGCATTAGATCCAGAATTCATACTAGACAATCGTCCAGAATTCAATTGGCAAGTAATAAACATAAATCTGCAATCGCATCATTCATATAGATATATATCAATTTAAGCACCGAATTCAATTAACCTAGGCACCAATCAGTAACCTAACCTCTTCAATTACGTGATTAGTTCAGATCAATCAGTTCTAAATTTCATCACAATACTTAATCTTAAACCAAGATCAAATCAGATCAAACATAAACAGAATCACCATTCATGCATTCAAGATCAAGAGAAAGAAGAAGAAGAGAAGAGGAATTCAAATATAAATCAAATACATTACATAACCAAGGTCTCAAGAATCCAAGCCACAATCTCTTCAAGAGTCCCGAATTGACTAGAAGTGACTTAGCTCTCCATTACAATGAAGGAAAAATATACAAGAACTATGAAAAGCTATCTCTAACACCAAGTGTGTGTTGTGTTTAGAGCTCTCCACATGCTTCCTTTTATAGAGGATTCAGAGTAGTAGTAGATGGGTAGATGAGATTAGTAGGTAAAATTAGTAGGTGAGCTTGGTAGGTGAGATTGGTAGGTGAGCTTGGTAGGTGAGATTGGTAGGTGAGATTGGTAGGTGAGCTTCCTTGTCTCCGAAAGTATTCATCACTGAACTCATTGATTTCGTCATTTCTGAGCCAAGTGGCCTTCATGAAAGTTCTAGGAAATTGTCTAAGCTTTCCAATGGCTCTGGAAGCACCTAAAAATTCGTCCTACAGCCCAAGATATGACCCAATTACGACAGACTATTCAGGACCAGTTTCAGCACCTCTGTTTTGACTTTCAGACCCAATATCTCCATCAAGGAGCCCGAATCAAGTTTTGTGTTTGTCATGAAAGTTGTACATATGGGTCTTAACTTTCAGATTACAAATTTTCAGCCCATTCTATAAACTCAAACTCGAATTATGTTCTGGTTACTACACACTGTTCGGGTTCCAGTCACATATCCCGTATTCTGATTTCCATGCCCAATTAGCTCGACTAGATGTTTGATTTTGACTCTGAGCTCTACATCAAAGTTGTAGAGCTCTCTTTTATCTTTCCTACAAGGTAAAATTCATAATTATCAGATATTTAGAACTCAAGATATGGCTACAATACAGAAACAGTGTAAGACCCGAATAATGCTGAAAAAAAAATCAATTAAGTCCGATTCGAGTTCAAACTTACAAAACATAATCAAATTCAGTCAATTAAGTACATGAAGAGTGTAAATAACTAAACATAAGGGTTTCTTAATGAATAAAATATGTGATTATCATACGTCGAATGGAACGAGAGTGTTCCGAGCTAAAGATTTAAACAATGGAGATTGTGTCATGGAGATTGTGTCAATGGAGATTTAAACAATCGCATTATCATAATTATTGTTTAAGATAATTGAACTGATAAATGATTGGATGATGATAGTTGATTAATGTTGATGACATGATCATAATTGTGGTATGATCTATCTGTATGATATGCTGCTTGTGTTATCTCTGTGCTGCCATGTTGGTATTGGTGTCGGTGATCTCACCTCTTTGTTATGTTGTTTTGTTGTGTCTGTACTGTTAAAATTAAATAATAGAAGGATCGAGTTGTCTTAGACATAACGGGCGATGGATACTCTGAGATTGGTGACAACAATAAGGAGTGGACATTCAGGATTCGAAGGTGTGTAGTGTTGACAAAGAAACAGATGTCTGATGCATCAAGATGGACAGAAAAAGGAATAAGTATGTTAAGTTTCTCGTTAGTATTGTACCGTGCTATTAAGTAGGACCCGTTATAGGGTTTGCTACTGTTAAAAAAAAAAGAGTCTGTTAATTTTATATTTTTCTTTAAATTGTGAAATATTAATTAGTGTCAATATTGCATAATGAATAGTTGAAATATGATTTTCAATATTATCTAATATTTTAAGTAAATTTGCGTTTTAGTAAAGAAGTAATTTTGAAACCCATATTTTCATAACTCAAACCATTTACAAATTGATTTTCAGATTATGAGTCGGGAGTCGAAAATGTGATGCCCTAAGGAGGGTGTTACATTAGTTGGTATCAGAGCACAGTTTGAGTCTTTTGGGGTTTGTGGTTAGGTCTGTTTTGTTTGTGTTGTGTTCTCTGTGTGTTTGATTTCCGAAAGGAAACAAATGTTTATTTGAAATGGTTACATCTGGTTTCCATTTTATTTTGATTCGTCCATCTTTGAAGAAATGAAATAGCTCGTGGTGGTTGTACGTACGTGGAAGCGGAACATGTTACTAGTAATGCAGTTGCAGCTACGGGAGCAACGGGAGCAATGTGGAAGGATGATTGCACGAATAGAGGATCGCTGAATAGCAGAAACTGGAAGTTGAAGTTCAAGATCTAATGAAAGAGAATCAGTCTTGGAATATAAGATTTCGTAATTTTGGAACCTGGTATTTTTTTAGGATATTGAGAAAGTAATTGATTTCGACAGAAGATGTATTCACGACCATTGAGAAACCAGAAGTAGTACGTGATGTGGAGAGGGGCACTTAACGAAGAATTGTACGTTAAAGAAAATAATTTGCAGAAAGTTGGACACATTTCTAGAGATTGTGTTCCATTGAAAATAGAGTTTTCTGTTAGTAAAATCTCAGATAGTAGAGAAAATCGATACGTCGAATGGAACGAGAGTGTTCCGAGCTAAAGATTTAAACAATGAAGATTGTGTCATGGGAGCTAATCTTGTAAACTATCCTATATATTTCTGGGGGTAACCTATTCTTTATGGCATATGATTGAGTAGATCAATTATATGTTAGAGCTATTCGTTAACCTCTGATTTGTTTACTTCTGTTTCTATTCTTAGTCGATCGAGCTACTTATGTTATTCAAATTGTTGTTATGGATTAAATCTTTGTGTTGGTTTAATCTGTTTATTTCTTCCATAAATAGACATGATCTTTGAAAAACGGATTAGTTATTTTTCAACCATATCCTATGAGATTGTCTCAATAAGGTGTTAATAATTCAAAAAAAAATCATTCCTGAAAATCAGGCAAAATCAAATTCTTGTTGAATATGTTTGGTAACATATCAGATCATTTCGCTACCTTTTCTTCCTAAACCTCTATAACGTTCTTTCATATATTGCATTTGCAAGAAAGAATATTTTGCAAGAAAGGATATTCCTATTTATATCCGTGTCATCGTATCAAAGTGGCGCAGTGGAAGCATGGTGGATTCTTCAAAAGTTGAAGAAGTTCGTCAATTTGAAAAGTTAAGACGATAATGGAAATCCTGAAAAAATTTTGGATCATAGGACTTCTCACCCAGCTTATCAGAAAGGATTAAGCGTTCGTATAGACTGATGCATATAAGAAAATTTTTTAGGAATTGAAATATGTTTGAAGTACTTCTCTAGTATTAGTTTTATCCAATCCTAGTAAACCATTAGAGGTGAACAATGACGTATTACATCGAAGCTTAAGATATGTGCTTATGCAGAATAGAAGAGTTGTACGGTATGATTTTAGGAAATTGAAGTCATTTGAGAAAAACTATTCTAGGCATGAATGAAGGTTGGTAGCCGTTGTATTGGTGTCAGAGATATGGATATACTTTCTTTCTGGAGTAACATTCAATATCTTCAGTAACTAGGAGTTTGAGATATCTATTTGATTAGGAGAAGTTGAACGTCAAGCAAAAAGATTTTGTTGGTTAGAATAGTATAGAAAGATGTAAGAGAAGAAGCTACATGGGAACTGGAAGGAAAGATGAAAGAGTAATATCCATATTTATTCTGAGGGTGTGAAATCATGTTTGTCAAATTTTGAGGATGAAATTTCTTTTTAGAGGGGGAGTATTGTAACACCCTGAATTTCCTATCTCTTAAACAATAATTTTGACAGTTAACAGAATTTTACTGTTTAGTAATTTCTGTGCACTGTAAAATTATTTTGTTTATTCCATCAGCGTATTTAATCGTTTTGAGTGATTTACTCTGTGTCAGGAAAATAAAGATTTTCGGGCCGGAGAAAATCTTTAAATATTTGTTTCTCTTGACTATTAATTTTTTTTAATAATCTGACTTGATTTTCATAAGTTTTCTAATATTTGTGATTTTTGTGGATGATTATGATTTTTTTTGACTGTATGTGGGCTCAGGCGGTCCTATGTGGGCCCAGGTAGCCATACGTGGGCCCAAGTGGGCCCACAAAGTAAAAAAAATTTTACGCATAGAAAAATTTGTACTGTTTAGACGGACACAGGGGATCTTACTTAACCTGAATCCGGAAACAGTTTTAGAAATTTTTTTGTACTGTGTTTTGTACTGTATTTATTTATCAGACGATAAAAATACAGTAAATATAATCTTTCGTGACATTTTAGCAGATAAAAATAGAAAATTATATTGCTTAAGTCAACATTGGTGGTTTGGATATCCACCATTGATTTAATTAACGATGGAGACGTGATCTTGATTTAATCAACGGTGGAGATTTGATCTTAAAAGTAAATAGGATTATTTATAACCGTTAGATGGAAATTAAATGAAGGGTAAAATTTAGTTTTATATAATGGCTATGACCATTTACAACCATTGGATTTAGAATTGATCAAGGGTGGAGATTTGGTCTTAAAAAGTAACAAGAATCATTTATGACCATTGGATGAAGATTTAATCAATGGTGAAGATTTAGTCTTAAAAAGTAGCAAAGACTAATTATGACCCTTGGATTAAAAGTAAGAAGGAGTAATCTTGACCCTTCATTTTGGAGACACATCTAATGGTTAGAATTTAAAGGAGAAAGATCCAATGACCTAAATTAAGTCTTCTAAATCAAAAGTCTACATAAATCCTAACCATTGAATTAATCAATGGCTAGAAAAGCTTCAAATAATGGCATGAAAAGATGACAACTTTATGAATGCATAATGGAAGGGGGGACGGTTTTGGTCTGAATTTGGAAGCTTTGAAGACCATTATTAGCTATCTTGGACATTATTGATCATTCTTGATCATCTTTGTCTCCTCGAAAAGTAAAAACTCATCAAACTTTTCTCTCCACCTCTCCTCCAAGCAAGCTTCGGCCAAGACACCCAAAACCACTCTCCAAGCTCTTTTAATTTCATCCAACCATAGATATTGAATCTACATGATATTCTAAGCAACTTTCATGTTGGAGATTTCCTCTAAATCATTCATCTTCATGGACTTCCTTCAAGATCAAAGTTATAGGGTATTTATGGTAAAGTGTAAGGAAACTTCATTTGTTCTCTTCTTTTTCATGTTCTAAACCATGTTTGATCCATCGTTCCTCTTAATCAAGCTTAGTATACTAATTTTTATGTTTTTTGTTTTGTATTTGAGAAGCCCTTGGTGGTGAAGGACTTGGAAAAAGAAGCAAAACAAAGAGCTTTTGAGGATCTTCAAGAGGTAAGAGGGAGATCCACCTCACCAACTAAGTATGGTGGTGAGAGGTGGTCTTATATTTGATGGATAGTGAATCCATGTGAGGATTCATATCCATGGTCATGTAATTATTTGTGGGTGTTTATGTGTTTGATTTATTTGTTCATGCTTTGTATGATTTGCATGATTTATTGCTTTTGATTATGGCATGCTTATGGTAGCTTATGCTATATATGATGAAATATGCATGTGTATGCCATGATTTGATGATGGAAAGGAAATTAATTTTTTGCTCCAATGGCCAAAGGAATAGTGGTCACGGTTTTGACACTCATGATTAGAGTTTATGTTGAAATTTTTCAAGAACAAGAGAATTAATTTTTGGTCCCTAGAACATGGTGAATTTCGGTTAAGACACCTCAAGATAGGTGTTCACAAATTAATATTTTCATGGATGATGAAATGAGATGTTTAGAAAAACAAGGAAAATAAACAAAGGATTTATTTTTCAAATAGTACATGAACACGGTTTTTGAAGGGATTTGTATTGATTTATTTTGTGTAAAAAGTTTCTAAGACTAAACATGAGTTTTAAATGAAAATAGCATTGTTGATTTTAAGGATTTGCAAAGAAAGAGAAAAAGGATTTGTAAAGAAAGTGAAAATGGATTTGCAAAGAAAGTGAAAAATGAAAATGAACAAATGACTTGATTTCAAAGACCAAGTGTTCACGGTTTTTGTAAAGGATTTTTAATGGTTTTGTTTGTGTAAAACCATATCAATTTAGAAGGAAAAATATTTGATGGTTTCAATAGTTATGTCCACGTTTTTGAAGGCTTGTAATGCCTTGATTTTTATGAACAAAGTGATTTTCAAAGTGGAAACGTAACTTGATTTAATACAAGGAATTTGGAAAGGGAATCAGAGTGTTTTATCACTTGAGAGAATAGAAATTTTCGTAACAGAAAACAAAGAGAGGTTGAAAGCGTTTGAATTTCAATTTATTTTGAAAAAGACTGATTTTGGAAATGATTTGGGAAAAATGGAGAATATAATGGTGTTTTGAAAATTTACTAACATATAACTTATTTTCGAGTTTTGAAATACGTTAGAAAATATTAAGTTTTGAAATGTTGATTTATATTAATGGAAAAGTGATTTTTGTGGATTATATTTTGGAAAAGGATTTCTTGAGTAAAGAAATGTGGAAAAAGATTTTCTTGAGTAAGAAAATGTGAAAAATGAAATACAAAGTTATATTATTTTGAGAAAAGTTGCAAAGGAATTTTTGAAGGTTAAGAAATATTTTTTGTAATGAAATTGTGATGAAAAATGTTTTACGTATATTAAAAACGTGATTTTAAGCTACGCAATTTGAAAAATGTGTTGAAAATGATATTGATTTATTTAAGTCTAAAATAATGTTTGGAATATTGAGGAATATTTTACGTGATTGTAAACTGTTGAAAAATATTTTACGTATCTTAAAAACGATTTGAAATACAGTAAAATATTTCTACGTGATTTGGAAAATGTTTAAATATTTCTACGCGATTTGGAAAACGTTTAAATATTTTACGCAACTGAAATATTGTTAAAAAATCACTACGTGATTTGAATAATGAAAGAATATTTTTACGTGATTTCGAAAATGGCGGAAAACTACTATGAGATTTAGAAAGTGTTTTAAATATTTTGAGAATGATGGAAAATGATTTACGCAACTTAAAAGAATGATTTTTAAGTTACGCGATTTTGAAAATGGTGGAAAATTGCTACGCAATTTGAGAAACGTATATTTTTATGCGATTGAGAAAAATATTGAAAAATTAATACGTGATTTAAAAGTGCAAAAGTGTTGCGGTATTTTGAAAACGTAACAGAAGTGTTACGATATTGTGAAAACGTAATAGAAATGTTTTAGAATTGTGAAAACGTAACAGAAATGTTGCGGGATTGTGAAAACACGACAACAGTGTTTTGTAACTATGAAAACATGATAACATGATTTTGTTATTGAAAAAAAATATAGTATGATTACTATAAAACCAGTGTATGAACACTGTTTGTGAAAACAACGAGTTTTGCCTGTTATTGGCACGTGGTGCATTTTAGATGCATTGAAAAAAAAATATGCGTTGAGACATATGATTTGATTGAACAAACGAATTTGAAAAGAATGGCCCTTGTGGTTGGACTTGCACTGATATATTCATGCATTGTATAAACTATATATGAGAAATTATGAGATATACATGTGATTGGTATTTGGTGCATTATACATGCATTGGAATGGTCCGATGAGGTTTGGATATCGCTGATTGCCTAGGAGAAACACACCTCTCGAGTGGGTGCGATATGCGTAGTATAAGTCACTTGTTGACCTTGGGGGCATCGGGGTGCGGGTTGCTTACACGGGTGGTTGGTCGCGCTTCTTCCCATAGGTTAGACCGATGCAACACACCGATTATCCTGACCGAGACACTATTCTTATTCAAGATCTGATAAAGACTGTCGTGTATATGCTAGATGTGCAAAATCAAAATGAGGATTATAGCACGTGGTCTGAGGCATGTGGTACCGACAAATCTTTTCGATCATTTCTCCGACCTGAGTTCAGCTCCATGGAGTAGGAACATTGAGTCTAAATGCACATGCATTATATGAGTACATTTATATCTGTGTGATATATTAATTGAGGAATATTGGTTATGACAATTGTTTTGAATACTTGAATGATGATGATGATAATGCTGAGGGCATTATCGTAATTGTTGTTTATGATAATTGAACTGATAAATGATTGGATGATGATAGTTGATTAATGTTGATGACATGATCATAATTGTGGTATGATCTATCTGTATGATATGCTGCTTGTGTTATCTCTGTGCTGCCATGTTGGTATTGGTGTAGGTGATCTCACCTCTTTGTTATGTTGTTTTGCTGTGTCTGTACTGTTAAAATCAAATAATAGAAGGATCGAGTTGTCTTAGACATAACGGGCGATGGATACTCTGAGATTGGTGACAACAATAAGGAATGGACATTCAGGACTCGAAGGTGTGCAGTGTTGACAAAGGAACAGATGTCTGATGCATCAAGATGGACAGAAAAAGGAATAAGTATGTTAAGTTTCTCGTTAGTGTTGTACCGTGCTATTAAGTAAGACCCGTTATAGGGTTTGCTACTATTAAAAAAAAGAGTCTGTTAATTTTATATTTCTCTTTAAATTGTGAAATATTAATTGGTGTCAATATTGCATAATGAATAGTTGAAATATGATTTTCAATATTACCTAATATTTTTAGTAAATTTACGTTTCAGTAAAGAAGTAATTTTGAAACCCATATTTTCATAACTCAAACAATTTACAAATTGATTTTCAGATTATGAGTCGAGAGTCGGAAATGTGATGCCCTAAGGAGGGTGTTACATTAGTTGGTATCAGAGCACAGTTTGAGTCTTTTGGGGTTTGTGGTTAGGTCTGTTTTGCTTGTGTTGTGTTCTCTGTGTGTTTGATTTCCGAAAGGAAACAAACGTTTATTTGAAATGGTTACATCTGGTTTCCATTTTATTTTGATTCGTCCATCTTTGAAGAAAAGAAATAGCTCGTGGTGGTTGTACGTACGTGGAAGCGGAACATGTTACTAGTAATGCAGTTGCAGCTACGGGAGCAACGGGAGCAATGTGGAAAGACGACTGCACGAACAGAGGATCTCTGAACAGCGGAAACTGGAAGTTGAAGTTCAGGATCTGATGGAAGAGAATCAGTCTTGGAATATAAGATTTCGTAATTTTGGAACCTGGTATTTTTTTTAGGATATTGAGAAAGTAATTGATTTTGATGGAAGATGTATTTACGACCATTGAGAAACCAGAAGCAGTACGTGATGTGGAGAGGGGCACTTAACGAAGAATTGTACGTTAAAGAAAATAATTTGTGGAAAGTTGGACACATTTCTAGAGATTGTGTTCCATTGAAAACAGAGTTTTCTGTTAGTAAAATCTCAGATAGTAGAGAAAATCGATACGTCGAATGGAGCGAGAGTGTTCCGAGCTAAAGATTTAAACAATGGAGATTGTGTCATGGGAGCTAATCTTGTAAACTATCCTGTATATTTCTGGGGGTAACCTATTCTTTATGGCATATGATTGAGTAGATCAATTATATGTTAGAGCTATTCGTTAACCTCTGATTTGTTTACTTCTGTTTCTATTCTTAGTCGATCGAGCTACTTATGTTATTCAAATTGTTGTTATGGATTAAATCTTTGTGTTGGTTTAATCTGTTTATTTCTTCCATAAATAGACATGATCTTTGAAAAACGGATTAGTTATTTTTCAACCATATCCTATGAGATTGTCTCAATAAGGTGTTAATAATTAAAAAAAAAAATCATTCCTAAAAATCAGGCAAAATCAAATTCTTGTTGAATATGTTTGGTAACATATCAGATCATTTCGCTACCTTTTCTTCCTAAACCTCTATAATGTTCTTTCATATATTGCATTTGCAAGAAAGAATATTTTGCAAGAAAGGATATTCCTATTTATATCCGTGTCATCGTATCAAAGTGGCGCAGTGGAAGCGTGGTGGATTCTTCAAAAGTTGAAGAAGTTTGTCAATGTGAAAAGTTAAGACGGTAATGGAAATCCTGAAAAATTTTTGGATCATAGGACTTCTCACCCAGCTTATCAGAAAGGATTAAGCGTTCGTATAGACTGATGCATATAAGAAAACATTTTAGGAATTGAAAGATGTTTGAAGTACTTCTCTAGTATTAGTTTTATCTAATCCTAGTAAACCATTAGAGGTGAATAGTGACGTATTACATCGGAGCTTAAGATATGTGCTTATGCAGAATAGAAGAGTTGTAGGGTATGATTTTAGGAAATTGAAGTCATTTGAGAAAAACTATTCTAGGCATGAATGAAGGTTGGTAGCCATTGTATTGGTATCAGAGATATGGAGATACTTTCTTTCGGAGTAACATTCAATATCTTCAAGTAACTAGGAGTTTGAGATATCTATTTGATCAGGAGAAGTTGAACGTCAAGCAAAAAGATTTTGTTGGTTAGAATAGTATAGAAAGATGTAAGAGAAGAAGCTACATGGGAAGCTGAAGGAAAGAAAATGAAAGAGTAATATCCATATTTATTCGAGGGTGTGAAATCATGTTTGTCAAATTTCGAGGACGAAATTTCTTTTTAGAGGGGAGTATTGTAACACCCCGAATTTCCTATCTCTTAAACAATAATTTTGTGATTAATGTAATTTTCTTGTTTAGTAATTTCGTGCACTTTGTAAAATTATTTTGTTTATTCTATCGGCGTATTTAATCGTTTTGAGTGATTTACTCTGTGTCAGGAAAATAAAGATTTTCAGGCTGGAGAAAATCTTTAAATATTTGTTTCTCTTGACTGTTAATTATTTTTAATAATCTGGCTTGATTTTTATACGTTTTCTAATATTTGTGATTTTTGTGGATGATTATGAATTTTTTTGACTGTATGTGGGCTCAGGTGGTCCTATGTGGGCCCAGGTGGCCATACGTGGGCCCAAGTGGGTCCCACAAAGTAAAAAAAAAATTACGCATAGAAAAATTTGTACTGTTTAGACGGAGACAGGGGATCTTACTAAACCTGAATCCGGAAACAGTTTTAGAAATTTTTTTGTACTGTGTTTTGTACTGTATTTATTTATCAGACGATAAAAATACAGTAAATATAATCTTTCGTGACATTTTAGCAGATAAAAATAGAAAATTATATTGCTTAAGTCAACATTGGTGGTTTGGATATCCACCATTGATTTAATTAACGATGGAGACGTGATCTTGATTTAATCAACGGTGGAGATTTGATCTTAAAAGTAAATAGGATTATTTATAACCGTTAGATGGAGATTAAATCAAGGGTAGAGATTTAGTTTTATATAATGGCTATGACCATTTACAACCATTGGATTTAGAATTGATCAAGGATGGAGATTTGGTCTTAAAAAGTAACAAGAATCATTTATGACCATTGGATGAAGATTTAATCAATGGTGAAGATTTAGTCTTAAAAAGTAGCAAAGACTAATTATGACCCTTGGATTAAAAGTAAGAAGGAGTAATCTTGACCCTTCATTTTGGAGACACATCTAATGGTTAGAATTTAAAGGAGAAAGATCCAATGACCTAAATTAAGTCTTCTAAATCAAAAGTCTACCTAAATCCTAACCATTGAATTAATCAATGGCTAGAAAAGCTTCAAATAATAGCATGAAAAGATGACAACTTTATGAATGCATAATGGAAGGGGGGACGGTTTTGGTCTGAATTTGGAAGCTTTGAAGACCATTGTTAGCTATCTTGGACATTATTGATCATTCTTGATCATCTTTGTCTCCTCCAAAAGCAAAAACTCATCAAACTTTTCTCTCCACCTCTCCTCCAAGCAAGCTTCGGCCAAGACACCCAAAACCACTCTCCAAGCTCTTTTAATTTCATCCAACCATAGATCTTGAATCTACATGATATTCTAAGCAACTTTCATGTTGGACATTTCTTCTAAATCATTCATCTTCATGGACTTCCTTCAAGATCAAAGTTATAGGGTATTTGTGGTGAAGTGTAAGGAAACTTCATTTGTTCTCTTCTTTTTCATGTTCTAAACCATGTTTGATCCATGGTTCCTCTTAATCAAGCTTAGTATACTAATTTTTATGTATTTTGTTTTGTATTTGAGAAGCCCTTGGTGGTGAAGGACTTGGAAAAAGAAGCAAAACAAAGAGCTTTTGAGGATCTTCAAGAGGTAAGAGGGAGATCCACCTCACCAACTAAGTATGGTGGTGAGAGGTGGTCTTATATTTGATGGATAGTGAATCCATGTGAGGATTCATATCCATGGTCATGTAATTATTTGTGGGTGTTTATGTGTTCGATTTATTTATTCATGCTTTGTATGATTTGCATGATTTATTGCTTTTGATTATGGCATGCTTATGGTAGCTTATGCTATATATGATGAAATATGCATGTGTATGCCATGATTTGATGATGGAAAGGAAATTAATTTTTGGCTCCAATGGCCAAAGGAATAGTGGTCACGGTTTTGACACTCATGATTAGAGTTTATGTTGAAATTTTTCAAGAACAAGAGAATTAATTTTTGGTCCCTAGAACATGGTGAATTTCGGTTAAGACACCTCAAGATAGGTGTTCACAAATTAATATTTTCATGGATGATGAAATGAGATGTTTAGAAAAATAAGGAAAATAAACAAAGGATTTATTTTTCAAATAGTACATGAACACGGTTTTTGAAGGGATTTGTATTGATTTATTTTGTGTAAAAAGTTTTTAAGACTAAACATGAGTTTGAAATGAAAATAGCAATGTTGATTTTAAGGATTTGCAAAGAAAGTGAAAAAGGATTTGTAAAAAATGTGAAAATGGATTTGCAAAGAAAGTGAAAAATGAAAATGAACAAATGACTTGATTTCAAAGACCAAGTGTTCACGGTTTTTGTAAAGGATTTTTAATGGTTTTGTTTGTGTAAAACCATATCAATTTAGAAGGAAAAATATTTGATGGTTTCAATAGTTATGTCCACGTTTTTGAAGGCTTGTAATGCCTTGATTTTTATGAACAAAGTGATTTTCAAAGTGGAAACATAACTTGATTTAATACAAGGAATTTGGAAAGGGAATCAGAGTGTTTTATCACTGAGAGAATAGAAATTTTCGTAACGGAAAACAAAGAGAGGTTGAAAACGTTTGAATTTCAATTTATTTTGAAAAAGATTGATTTTGGAAATGATTTGGGAAAAATGGGGAATATAATGGTGTTTTGAAAATTTACTAACGTATAACTTATTTTTGAGTTTTGAAATACATTAGAAAATATTAAGTTTTGAAACGTTGATTTATATTAATTGAAAAGTGATTTTTGTGGATTATATTTTGGAAAAGGATTTCTTGAGTAAAGAAATGTGGAAAAGATTTTCTTGAGTAAGAAAATGTGAAAAATGAAATACAAAGTTATATTATTTTGAGAAAAGTTGCAAAGGAATTTTTGAAGGTTAAGAAATTTTTCAGTAATGAAATTGTGATGAAAAATGTTTTACGTATATTAAAAAAGTGATTTTAAGCTATTTTTACACAATTTGAAAAATGTGTTGAAAATGATATTGATTTATTTAAGTCCAAAATAATGTTTGGAATATTGAGGAATATTTTACGTGATTGTAAAATGTTAAAAAATATTTTACGTATCTTAAAAACGATTTGAAATACAGTAAAATATTTCTACGCGATTTGAAAAATGTTTAAATATTTCTACGCGATTTGGAAAGCGTTTAAATATTTTACGCGACTGAAATATTGTTGAAAAATCACTACGTGATTTGAATAATGAGAGAATATTTTTATGTGATTTCGAAAATGGTGGAAAACTACTATGAGATTTAGAAAGTGTTTTAATTATTTTGAGAATGATGGAAAATGATTTACGCAACTTAAAAGAATGATTTTGAAGTTACACGATTTTGAAAACGGTGGAAAATTGCTATGCAATTTGGGAAACATATATTTTTATGCGATTGAGAAAAATGTTGAAAAATTAATATGTGATTTAAAAGTGCAACAGAAGTGTTGCGGTATTTTGAAAATGTAACAGAAGTGTTACGATGTTGTGAAAACGTAATAGAAATGTTTTAGAATTGTGAAAACGTAACAGAAATGTTGCGGGATTGTGAAAACACGACAACAATGTTTTATAACTATGAAAACATGATAACATGATTTTGTTATTGAAAAAAATATAGTATGATTACTGTAAAACCAGTGTATGAACACTGTTTGTGAAAACAATGAGTTTTGCCTGTTATTGGCACGTGGTGCATTTTAGATGCATTGAAAAAAAAAATATGCGTTGAGACATATGATTTGATTGAACAAACGAATTTGAAAAGAATGGCCCTTGTGGTTGGACTTGCACTGATATATTCGTGTATTGTATAAACTATATATAAGAAATTATGAGATATACCTGTGATTGGTATTTGGTGCATTATACATGCATTGGAATGGTCCGATGAGGATTGGATATGGCTGATTGCCTAGGAGAAACACACCTCTCGAGTGGGTGCGATATGCGTAGTGTAAGTCACTTGTTGACCTTGGGGGCATCGGGGTGCGGGTTGTTTACACGGGTGGTTGGTCACGCTTCTTCCCGTAGGTTAGACCGATGCAACACACCGATTATCCTGACCGAGACACTATTCTTATTAAAGATCTGATAAAGACTGTCGTGTATATGCTAGATGTGCAAAATCAAAATGAGGATTATAGCATGTGGTCTGAGGCATGTGGTACCGACAGATCTTTTCGATCATTTCTCCGACCTGAGTTCAGCTCCATGGAGTAGGAACATTAAGTCTAAATGAACATGCATTATATGAGTACATTTATATCTGTGTGATATATTAATTAAGGAATATTGGCTATGACAATTGTTTTGAATACTTAAATGATGATGATGATAATAATGATGGCATTATCGTAATTGTTGTTTATGATAATTGAACTAATAAATGATAGGATGATGATAGTTGATTAATGTTGATGACATGATCATAATTGTGGTATGATCTATCTGTATGATATGCTGCTTGTGTTATCTCTGTGCTGCCATGTTGGTATTGGTGTAAGTGATCTCACCTCTTTGTTATATTGTTTTGTTGTGTCTGTACTGTTAAAATCAAATAATAGAAGGATCGAGTTGTCTTAGACATAACGGGCGATGGATACTCTGAGATTGGTGACAACAATAAGGAATGAACATTCAGGACTCGAAGGTGTGTAGTGTTGACAAAGGAACAGATGTCTGATGCATTAAGATGGACAGAAAAAGGAATAAGTATGTTAAGTTTCTCGTTAGTGTTGTACCGTGCTATTAAATAGGACCCGTTATAGGGTTTGCTACTGTTAAAAAAAAGAGTCTGTTAATTTTATATTTTTTTTAAATTGTGAAATATTAATTGGTGTCAATATTACATAATGAATAGTTGAAATATGATTTTCAATATTACCTAATATTTTCAGTAAATTTACGTTTCAGTAAAGAAGTAATTTTGAAACTCATATTTTCATAACTCAAACCTTTTACAAATTGATTTTCAGATTATGAGTCGGGAGTCGGAAATGTGATGCCCTAAGGAGGGTGTTACAGCATCAATGGTGTTTCTTGATTTTGGGAGAGAGAAAGTATACTAGAAAGATGAAATTAAAGTGATAATTGCCTCCAAGGAGCACTTGGCCGTGGAGTTCACCCTAGGGAGGTGTCCACTTGGTTGGCTTCATCCAAGCCTTAGAAATGATCAAAGGCTAGCATAAACCCTTGGCCTCCAAGCTTAGCTCTCATTGGTTGATACTAACCTAGTCATTGCATGACTAAGCTTGTTCTTGAAAGCTCTTGGTTTGCCTTGTCATGGCTTGGCCGAAATTCACCAAGGAGAAAGCAACTAAGTTTGCTTCTTCTTAGTCATTTAGTTACACTTAGGTGAAATAATCTAGTTACTTGTCTAACTAGTTAGTTACTTAGGTTAACTTAGTTAACTTGGTACTAATAGACTTTTATTAACTTAGAAACCAACTAGATAGTTAAATAATTTACTATCACTTAGTTACTTAACAAGTCTTCTAAACTAATTTAATTAGGTTTCAAACTAACTAGCTTAGGTTTTCTAGTTATAAACTAATTAGTCTAACCACTTTTTTTGACCTCTTCTTATTGGTTAGAAATTTTAAGCCCATTTCGTTGACTCACTCCTATTGGCTTAGAAATTTCTCTAGCCAAAATCGTTGACTGTTTCTCTAAACATGGGTCCCGCAAAACATTTTTGGGTCCGCTGTCATTTATGTATATTGCCTAATAAAATAATATTATAATAATATAAATTATTTTATTTCACAGTAAAATCCTAAAAATTAAAAGATTAATAACAGTATCATTCAGAATTAGGTTTAGTAAGATCTCCCAGCTCCGAATAATTAAAATAAGATTTCCCTAGCCCGAAAATTGTTATTTTCCTGTCCCAGAGCAAATCACACAAAAAGTTCAAATAAAATCACAGACAGTAAAATAAAACACTGTATCATATAGAAAAATAATAAATAGTACAATTCGAGACACAACGGTCATTTATCCTAAAGTTTGGGGTGTTACACAATAGGTTTAGCCCCCTGACTGGCTGAAGATGATATGGTAGCTCTCGGAGAAGGTTGCTCTTCAGCCTTTTGTAGGGAAGAGTCGGAGCTATCAACATTTAAGATTTCTTTTTGTTTGGAACCAGTGTGCTTCACATGGCCAAACATCATAGGGCTTTCCCCTATGATTTTTTTCTTAAAAGTTAAAAGTTAATCGAAGTCAAATATAAAACTGACAAAGATGAGATCGAAGACTAGTAATTTTTACCTTGGATTTCCATAAGGTGAGGAAGGCAACATGTTCCTAGGCAAAAACAATGTTAGTATCGAGGTGGTTATTTTCAATAAAGGCAATATAAGTAAGTTTCGACTAATCTGGTTCTATAATTTCTTTGGTTTCTAGGGTGCTTGTGATTATTCATCCAGTGGGTTTAAGACCCGTGATGGCAGCAAAGTTGAAGAGAGTGGGGGTTAGCAAGCCATAAAGGACATGAAAAGAATTTGTGGTTTTATTACAAAAGACATAGGAACTAGATAACATGGGAGCATTATACTCGATGTGTTCCCTACTAAGTTGAATAAAATAAAAAAAATGCTAGCAACTTTCCATTGATCTTGCTTAGCATTTTCGACTCGATTCAACCATTGCAAATACGAAGACTTAGTTTGTGGACCTGAAGGAGGAGAACTTCTAAAACTCTTTGGAAAATAATCGAAGAAGTTAGTTTTTAGAGAAATATCAAAGGCAAAAATGGCCTCACCTTCTAGACATGGAAAAAAAGTGAGAGATGGACTCAGTCGTTTAAAGGAAGAGTTGGTCCTAAGAAGGCATATTTCTCTTGGGTAATGGAAAAAGGGAATCATTACCTAGTATTTGCATAAATTTGAATTGTCAGCAAATGGATCTGGGGTGAATAGTACCCTTTTTTTTCAGAAGAGTAACTACAGTGACAGCATTTGGCAGAACCACCATCTCCTCTGTCTCAGAAGAGGAGTGAGACCATTGAGTAGAAGCATCTTTGGATGAAGAAGAAGCCATGGATGCTTTTATAAGTTCAAGAAGGAGAAAGGAATAATGCAAAGAACTTATTTTTATTGAGGATTGTGCCTTTTGCACTTGAAAAAGAAGGTAAAAGATTGAGAAATTTTGGGGAAAGCTTCAGAATGTAAGAATAGCGCACATGGAACTCAGAGAGAGATAAAGCTCAAAGAGAGAGAAGGCACATAGAGATAAGAAGCGTGATGAGGAAGATAGAGAAATAGGCAATAAAAAATCTCTTTTTTAAGATTTAGGAAGCGTGTAAAAAAAAGAAAGGGAGAAAAAAAAGGGAAAAGGCACGCATTACCTTCATTAAGACTGACATCATGATGGGACAACTGAAGCCATTTTCTCCATAAATGCCAAATTGGCATTGAGGTTCCCCAAAAGGTGGGACGATTGGTTAATGGCGGAGTAGCCACAAAATTATACATTAAAATTTAAATGTTTTTCCCTTTTGACCTTTCCTTGTCTACTCATGACAAGTCTAAATTGATATAGAGTAATTGAAGCTCTAAGTCAAGTTTCCATCGAAAAGTAATGCTCAAAACAATAATATTTATCTCTCCTACTTCGAGAATAAATATTAGGGGGACATCTGTTGGTATAAAAAAATAATATTTTTTTGATTTAGACAATTTCTAATGTGTATTGTAAAGCTTAGTATGAACAAAATTCATTAAGTCATGAACATGTACATATTTTGACTCTATTAGAATCAAAATTGCAATAAGACTTGAAGTTATCAAAATAGTAATTTCGATTTGATAGTTACTAGAAATGGTAATTTCGAGTTAGTCTCAAGACCTGAGACTCAAGAAATGGGTAACTACACTTGAAAATTTATGAAGACAGAAGCGAGGATCTCAACTAGAATCTAGTAATTGTTTGAAGATTTAAAATTTAAATTCATACAAGAGAATTTGAATTTGAAACAGAAGTTAGCAACAATTATGAAAGTAAGATCCAGACAATACAAGGCTTGTTGACAAAGATTAGGCAGTTACTTATAGCACACGGATTGTTGACAAAGATTTAGAAGTTACTTCACAAGGATCGTTGAAAATGATTAGGCAGTTTTCTTTGTTTTTAGACACTTGTCAAGATCTTGTTAAGAGGGTAGTTAGTTATAATTTCTATAAATATCGAAAGGATAGAAATGTTTAGAGGTTGGAAATTCTATACTCACAAACACTTGTAAATGCGCTCTCACGTCACTCTAACAATCATAAGCAAGCACAAAAGTTGAGTCAAGTATGTTTCCAACCTGTTCCATTTCTGTACAATTTACAATTTTAATGCAATTTTAATTCAATTCCATTTATACTTACAGTTATTTATTTTCTTGCAAATTCTCTTCTACTCCTGATCAAGTAATTCTTTTGAGGTCATTTGAGTTCTTTTAATTACTTTCCTTCATATGCTTTCTCTATTGTGATTGGCAATGACTAAAGCAATTGTTTTGATAATAACAAACAATAAAGGAATGGAAATGCAAATATCAAGTACCAAGGAGCTTCAAGTTTAGAATATAGGTCTTAGATCTTGTGTAAAGGTATTTGTAGGGTTCACACTAAGCTCATTTATTGGTTTTCTAACTCAACTTAAATGGCTTTGCAAAATCATGATTTATATTTGAGAAAATGGTATTTAAGTTTGAGCAAAATGGTTTTAGAAAGTTTGAAAAGATTTTGGGAATCTTTGATTGAAAAACCCTTGGAAATCTTGCTTTCTTGACAAACCAATAACAAGTTATCACTGTTCACATAAAAGGTTATTTGCTAAAACAGAAATGCGCCAAAGTATTTTTAAAGGCTCCAAACCAATTATGGATTTCCCCTAATTAGATATTTGATAAGTCAGGAGCTAATCTTATGTTTTTCTAATGCTCCTAATCAATTAGGACAATTTCGTAATTGATTATTTGATAAGTCATGAGCCAATTTCTAAGGCTCCTAACCGATTAGGAAAATCTCCTAATTGGTTATTTGATAAGTCAGAGGCATTGCCTCTTTGTGTTTTAAAACGCCTAACCGATTAGGTCATTTGCCATAATTGGTTATTATATGAAACAGAAGTGTGGTCTTCATTTTTAACATATCATAATCGGTTAGGGCTTTCCAAATAATCAATTAGGCTTAACCAAATAACTAGTTATTGGAAATCAATAACCAGTTATCTAGGAAAGCTGAATGCATCTCCAATGGCTCTATTAAGAGCATTAAATGCATCTAACCACTCCCCAACTGTAACACCCTGAAATTTCTTATTTTTCATTTATATGTGATTTTTATGATTTTTGTGAATTGTTTGATTTATTTTTATTATTTTATTATTATTTTTGGACTTTTTGTGTGTTTGAAGTGGGACCGGAAAAATAAAAAATTTTAGGGGCCGAAAAATTTTGAACTGTTAATGCGGGACTGGGGGAGCTTACTAAACTCGAAATCGAAAACAGTTTTCAAAATTTTTTTTTATCTGAGATTTGATTTGAAAATGAAATTTAAGTGCGTTTTATTGCCCATTAGATAATAACCACTAGTTTTGCTAGCAGTAACCTTTGTCCATTAGATAATAGCTCCTGGTAAAAATCTAGTTAGATTGTTCTAGACTTAAGTCTAGTCATCTTTTCTAGAAACTTCTTTGTGACTCATTTTGGTGACTCACTTTGTTGGACCAATTTGGAGGTTAGCCAACCAAAGTGGCTATGACTCACCATGTGACTCACTACATGACTCACATTTTGGTGACTCGCCCTTGGTGACTTCCACAGCCAAGTGAAGCTTGAAGAGTCCTAGAACTTAGTTCATTTGTTCATTCTCATCTTTCTATCAAAGAAACAACGCAAAACTCTCTCATATTTTCTCTCTTGAAGCTCACGGCCAAAGCACCAAAAATCCACTTCCAATCTTCTTTAATTTCAACCAACTTCATATCTTGAACCTACACACCATTCTAAGACACTTTTATGTCGTGACCATCATCTAATTCATCCATCTTCCATCGTTTTCTTCAAGCTTAAGGTTTGAAGCTTTTAAGGTGAAGTTCTTTAATCTTCATTTTTCTTTTCATTTTCAAGTTCTAGACCATAACTTTGATCTATGGTCATCTTAGTTCAAGCCTTAGATGTTAATGTTTGTGTGTTTATTTTGTTTCAACAACAACTTGGTGGTGAAAGTTTACCTTAAAGGAGGCATACAAGGAGCTTTTGAGTATCATCTAAGGTAAGAGGGAGATTAACATCATCAACCAATCATGGTGGAGAGGAACGATAATTTGAGTTGTTGGTGAAAAATCTATGTGAGGATTTATTCAATTGCTTGTATAAATTTGGTAATTTGTATTTATTTGCTGATTGTGATTTTATGACTTTGACATTATGCATGAACTTGCTATAGTAGAATTATGATGATTGAAGTATGTTGTATGCTATGATTTACGTTGGAAATAAAATAATTTTTGGTCCCAATGACCATTAGGGCTCACGGCCTTCATGCCCAATTTGGGTAATCCAAGTCAAAAATATTTTGTTAATTGTGAACTTAGGTGATTGGCAATAAGGAATTGGATTAAGGTTTTACAAAATGGAAACGGAAATGAATAAAAATTTTATCGTTGATCATCAAGCAATTTTCATCCATGATGTTGGAAAATAGGGTTGAGAAGCAAATTTAAAACTTAAAATATTTTATTTAAGAGGATTTTTAGTAAAGTAAATGGAAAAGATTTTATTAAATTAAAATAATGCAAATTTTGGGGAAAACGCTAGAAAATATTTCCTAGAGGAGTTTTAGCAAGAAAATATTGGAACTAAGGTTAAATTTTATATTAAACTTGGAAAGTTTCAAAATTAAGTTTAGAAAGTCAATAAAAGTTTACACAATTGAAAAATAATGATAAAACCTTACGCGTTTCAAAAATGATGATTTTTTAGCTACGCTATTGAGAAAACGTTTAAAAAATTTTATGTGATTTGAAAACGTAATAAAAGTGTTACGCGATTATGAAAACGCGATAAAAGTGCTACGCGACTGAGAAGAACAGCAGTTGTTGTCGGGCCGACGTACTGGACCCGGAGATATCGATATATGGATTTGACCAGTGGTGGCTTGTTTTTGTGGAAATCCATGTTTTTGACATTTATCTGTGTATTAAATCATTAATCATGTATTGAAAGTCGTATAGACTGTGTTTGTTAAAGCTATTTGCCTAGGAGTTGAATTACACCTAAATGCAGGTGCGAATCGCATAGTGTAGGCCACTTGTTGATCTTGGAGGCGTCGGGGCGTAGGTATCCCACAAGTGTACAATTGGTAGCTCCACTGGGCCGTGGTGACTGAGCACTGCACCGACGATCTCGACCAGGCACTATTCTATTCCTGATCTTGTGAATAATGACTTGTATAAGCCATGATGCGTATGCTGAATTTGTGATAGCACTTTGTTGAGGCTAACGTTACACAGACATGTCTCTCTGATCATTCTCTCTGAAATTGTGTTTTAGCTCCATGAAGTAAGAATTGCTCCATTGTGCATATGTATAGTCAATTAACATACTATTGTAATGTATATTTGTTGAATTATCTATTACTTGATACCATGAATATATATTTGTTATTTCTGTATTTGAATGACATTATTGTCATTACTGTTTCTATGCTGCTATGCTGGTATGTGATGTAGGGGATCTCATCTCTTTGTTGTATTATTCTGTTTTATGTTTACGCTTGGTAAAGACGAGGCAGGATCGCTTGAATTCTGTTTGATGTGATTTTTTTGAGTTCTGAAATGGCGTTGAGATGGGATATTTTCAGTTTTGTTATAGTTCAGTTTCATGGGGGTATTGATGCCTAGCGTATCAACTTGGATACGGAGCGTGTTATCTATGTTGGGGATGTGAACCTAATGTTAAGTAAGACTCGTCATAATGTTCCTATGTTTTCTTTAGATGTGTCTGTACATTTGGAGTTCTCTATGCCTATTAGAGACTTGTAGGATGATCGTCGCTATACCCCTAGAGAGGACTCTATGGTGTCATCTGCTCGGACACCTGTTCGTAGGACCATGTACCACCCAGGCTTTTTATCTTTTGAGGAGACAGAAGAGGATTCAGAAGAAGATCCATCTGAGGACCCTTCTCATTAGGTGTATGATGTTGAGATAGTTTATGTTTTGCTACAGAGTTTGTATATATGTCCTTTGAGTACAAATCTTATATATGTAAGTTGTCAGTGAACCATGTCTCATATGTATATATAATGTGTATTATTCAGCTATTATAACTTGTGTTCTTTTTATTTTGCTAACCAATGTTATTCGCAAAAATGAATTTTGAAAACCATACATATAATATTAAATCTTTTATAACTTGGTTCTAGTTTAGTAAGTTTGAAGTCTTAAATGTAATGCCCTAGGGAGGGTGTTACATCAACTGCTCTAATTTGTTTTAGGCTATAAATATAAGTTATTGGGCATTTATGAAGGTTGGAAGAACAATCTAAAAATCATCCTTGAGTATTAAATTCGTGTTTTCACTTTCCTTTCAATCATACTATGTTTTTTAGCTTTAAAAGTGTGAATCCTTGATACCCATAAGCTTCAATTTGTAATATCTAGTCTTTGAGAGAGTTTCCATTCATACAATCTTAGTATAATCTGCAAAAGAGAGGGTGAGGCATCCCTCCAATTTGTAAATGGTGAGATATCCCTTGAAAGAAGAGGCTCAAGCGCAAGGATGAGGTATCCCAAGGTGTTGAGTGCTCCAACTTGTAAAGGTCATCAAGCACCTGTTGAAGCTTGAAGAATTAATGAAAAATCTCGGGTGATTACTTAAGGACTAGACGTAGGCCACAAGTGGATTAATGCCTAAACTAGGATAAATCTTGTGTTTGTTCTTCTAAACTCTACTCTTTAATATTGTGCATTGTTTTATTGGGTTTGCTTGAATACTATTTTGTTTGGTTGTGATATTTGTGAGTGAAAGCCTTATATCTTATCTATCCATTCATCTTTATCACTCAATAGTTTCAATAAAAACTAGTAATTAAGTATTTTACAAGGGTTTTGCGAAAATATTTTATATACTCAATTTACTTCCCGTCTTGAGTATTGAGGCCACTTGATAACAAGTAGTATCAAAGTTATACTATTGTGTAAAGAACTTATCAGCTTCAAGAGAAGAAATGACTTCAAATTATTTTTCTAACGAAAGTTCTTCTATAAATATACCTCCCTTTTTCAATGGGGATGATTATGCCTATTAGAAGAAAAGATGAAAATTTTTATTAAAGTTATTGACTTAGATGTGTGGGATGCCATTGAAAACGGTGCTTTTGTTCCTACACGTACTATTGATGGTGTAAGAACTAATACATCAAGAAGTGAATGGACTGATGAAGATAAAAAGAAGGTTCAATACAATTTATACTCCAAAAACATCATCACCACATCCTTGGGGTATGATGAATTCTTTAGGGTGTCAAATTGTAAGATCGCTATAGAAATATGGGATACTCTACAAGTAACTCATGAGGGTACAAGTGAAGTAAAACGATCAAGAATTAACACTCTCACTCATGAATACAAATTATTTAGAATGAATCAAGAAAAAAGTATTCAAGAAATACAAAAAGAGATTCACACATATTGTAAATCATCTTATCTCATTGGGAAAGACATTTCCTAATGAAGATCTTATTAACAAAGTTTTTAGATGTTTGAGCAGGAATTAACAATCCAAAGTAATGGCTACAGTGGAATCAAGAGATTTATCAACAATGTCTCTAGCCACTCTATTTGGGAAGCTCCATGAGCATGAATTGGAACTAAATAAGCTCAATCACAATGAGGAGCATGACAAGAAGAAGAAGGGGATTGCTCTCAAAGCCACCTCCTCCACAATTGAAGAAAATGATGAAGATGATGGAGATGGCAATGACAATCTTGAGCTAAATGAAAAAAATCTTAGTCTTCTTGTGAGAAAATTTGGAAGATTCCATAAGAAGAAAGGATTTCAAAGAAGGTCGTCTTTCCCTCCAAAGAAGACCTATCATAAAGGGGAAGGAACTTCATCAACTCCAATATGTTATGAATATGGTAAACCATGATATATGAAGATGGAATGTCCCATATATCTTAAAACGACAAAAAAGTTTGAAAAGAGACCTTTCAAAGAAAAGAAAGGAATGAGAGTCTACATAGCATGGGAGGACAATGACATAGACTCCTCCTCCGATAGTTCGGAAAATGAAGAAGCCCATTTATGTCTCGTGCCTAGAGGTGAAGAAAGAGAAGAAAACAACACCGAGGTAACATCTTCAAACTTAGACTCTTCACCTTCCTATAGTGAATTACAAAATGTTTTTCAAGAATTGCATGATGAATCCATAAAGCTCACAAAAATGGCTTATCCTCTAATAAAACAATCTCTTTATTGATAAACAAAGTTTCCATGTTAAACAAGGAGATTAATGAGCTTACAATTAAAAATGAGACCTTAGGACTTATTGATGCTAACTCATTATGCATGACTTGCTCTTCACATGATAATGCATACATTCAATTACCTTGCTCATCATGTAAATAATTTGAAAAGGAGGTTGAGGATTTGAAAAAGACTCTTGCAAAATTTACCTTTGGAAGAGATAATTTAAATGTGTTACTAGGGAAGCAAAGATGTGTTTTTCAAAAAGTCGATTTGGGGTATAATCCAAATAACCAATAAAAGTCTTATAAGAATTTCTTTGTTTCTTCAAATACATCAAATAGCTAATTTATCAAATGCTTTCATTGTGGTAGGAAAGGGCATAATGCATCAACATGTAATATAACACCAAGGATAGAACTTAGAGGGTTTGGGTCCCTAAGGGTACCTTGCCCAATGCTATCACACAAGTACCCAAGGGAATTTGGATACCAAAAGTTAAAACTTGAATGTGTGTTGCAGGTGTGCTTGAAGACCAAAAGCTCAAGTTAGTATCTTGATAGTGGTTGCTCCAAGCACATGACGAGTGATGGATCTAAGTTCTCCTTCCTTGCACCAAAGAAGCATAGACATGTCACATATGGGGACAACAATAAAGGAAGGATCCTTGTTATTAGAAAAGTTGGTAAGGATTCCTCAACTTCAATTGATAATGTATTGTATGTGGAAGGACTCAAACACAACTTGCTAAGCATTAGTCAATTATGTGATAAAAGTAATAGAGTTATATTTGATTCTAATTGCTGCATAATTGAGGGTAAAGATAACAAACAAGTTAAGTTTATTGGTTATAGAATTAATAATATATATATGATTAACCTTGATGATATTACCTCTCAAAATGCAAGATGTCTTATGAGTAAAGAGAGTGATTCATGGCTACGGCATAGGAGAATTACACACATTCATATGGATCACCTAAACAAACTGGTTTCTAAAGATTTTGTGATTGGTCTTCCAAAGCTCAAATTTGAGAAAAATAAACTTTGTGATGTATGTCAAAAGGATAAACAAGTAAAGGTTTCTTTCAAAGCTAAAAATATTGTTTCTTCCACTAGACCTTTACAACTTTTGCACATTGATCTTTTTGGACCATTGAGAACTATGAGCTTTAGAGGTAACTACTGTGCTTTTATGATTGTGGATGATTACTCTAGATTTACATAGACTTTTTCCTTGCTCATAAGAATGATGTCTTTCATGCATTTAGAAAACTTGCAAAGGTTATTCACAATTAGAAGAATTATAGCATTACATCCATAAGAAGTGATCATAGTGGGAAATTTGAAAATCATGAGTATAAAATGTTTTGCAATGAAAATAACATTGAGCATAATTTTTCTGCTCCTAGAACTCCACAACAAAATGGAGTAGTTGAAAGGAAAAATCTATCTTTAGAAAAGTTAGCAAGAACTATGCTCAATAAAACAAGCCTTCCTAAGTATTTTTGGGCGGATGCGGTAAGTACCGCTTGTTATGTTATGAATAGGGTTTTAATAAAGTCCATTTTAAAGAAAATCCCGTATGAACTGTACAAAGGAAGGAAACCAAACATTTCTCACTTTCATGTCTTTAGTTGCAAATGCTTTATTTTAAACAATGGAAAAAATAACATAGGCAAGTTTGATGCTAAAATTGATGATGGAATATTTCTTGGTTACTCACTTAATAACAAATCCTTTCGAATTTATAATAAAAGAACTATGACTATTGAAGAATCAATACATGTTATTTTTTATGAAACTAACTCAAATAGGTTGAGAAACGATGTTATTGATGATGTTGCAAAAACTCTATCCAACACACACTTAGGAGGCAAAGAAAAAGTGCAAAAGAGAGAAAGTCAAAGAAAGGAAGCACCACCACAACAAGAGGAGGAAACTTCAAATGATCTTCCAAGAGAATGAAGAACTTCAAGATATCATCTTCTTGACAAAGTGATAGATGATGTATCAAAAGGGGTAATCATTCGAAACCTCTTAGAGATGCATGTAATCATTTGACTTTTGTCTCTCAAGTTAAACCTAAAGATATAAATGAGGCTATTAATGATGAACATTGGATCTTGACCATGCAAAATGAACTAAACCAATTTGAGAGAAATCAAGTTTGGAAATTAGTTCCAATGCCCAATGATCATCCTATAATTGGCACCAAGCTCTTTAGGAACAAACTTGATGAAACTGGCTTAATAATAAAAAACAAAGTTAGGTTGGTTGCTAAAGGTTATAATCAAGAAGAAAGAATATATTATAAGGAAACATATGTTCCCGTAACTAGATTAGAGGCCATTAGAATGTTATTTGCATATACATGCATCATGGATTTCACGCTTTATCAAATGGGTGTTAAAAGTGTCTTTTTAAATGGTTTCATACAAGAAGAAGTATATGTGGAACAACCTCTTGATTTTGAAGATTTTGAACTGTCCAACCATATTTTTAAACTGAAAAAGGCCTTGTATGGCTTAAAACAAGCTCCTAGAGCTTGGTATGAAAAGTTGAGCAAGTTCCTTTTAAAAAAAGGGGTCTCTAGAAGAAAGGTTGACACTACTCTTTTCATCAAGCATAAAAAGCATGACATTCTTCTTATTCAAATATATATTGATGATATAATATTCGGTGTTACTAATAGTTCTCTTTGTAAGGAATTTGCGAATATTATGCAAAATGAATTTGTGATGTCATTGATGGGTAAGCTCAACTTCTTCCTTGGTCTCCAAATCAAGCAAACAAGGGATATGACTTTCATAAGTCAATCCAAGTATTGCAAGGAGCTGCTCAAAAAGTTCATAATGGACAATGGCAAGCATATCACAACACCAATGGGCACTTCTTGTTTTTTGGACAAGGATGAAGCAGGTAAATCTGTTGAAATCTCAAAGTAAAGAGGTATGATTGGCTCACTCCTTTATCTTACAGCAAGTAGGCCTGATATTATGTTTAATGTGTGCATGTGTGCTAGATATCAAGTAAATCCTAAAGAATCGCACTTATGTACTATAAAACAAATTATGAAATATCTAATAGGTACTTCACAAATGGATTTGTGGCACCCTAAGGGTGCCTCATGTATCCTAATAGGTTATTCTGATTCTGATTTTGATGGATGCAAATTGGATAGGAAGAGCACTAGTGGGACATGCCACTTGCTTGGAAGCTCACTAGTTTCTTGGCATAGCAAGAAACAAAACAATGTGGCATTGTCAACAGTTGAAGCTGAATATGTTGCAGTTGGGAGTTGTTGTGCTCAAATCCTTTAGATGGAGCAACAACTTCAAGACTATGGTCTTGATCTTGATCACATCCCTATTAAGTGTGATAACACTAGTGCAATCAATTTGTCTAAAAATTTCATTTTGCACTCTAGAACAAAGCGCATTGAGACTAGACATCATTTCATAAGGGATCATGTTCAAAAAGGTGACTGTTTGCTTAAATTTATTGAAACCACTAAGCAACTAGCTGACATCTTCACTAAACCATTTAACAAAGAAGCATTCTTTAATATAAGAAGAGAACTTGGCATATTTGATTAATCATGCATCTAATTTTGCTGCATAATCTATCATTTCCTACATAATTCATCATTTATTGCATAATGTGCTATTTTATTGCATAATTATCTTACTTTAATTATTTTTGTATCAAATACTGACTTGAGCATCGGAGTTTTCCTTAAGTTTGTTTTACAAGTGCTTGATCCATGCTTAAGTCCCCAAATCTCAAGCTCTCGCTAAAGAAATTGACTTCTAGTACTTTTGAAGAAGAAAAATAAGCTTTTGAGTTACAATCATGGTGGTTTGGGATGATGAAATTGAGGTCAAGCTAAAATCACTCTTAAGATGGCATAAGTTTATGTTTTAAGGGCTGAAGTCTTAAAGAGTTTCTGTTTTTGGAGATGAAATAATCAGTTATAGGAAAAAAGTAACCAATTACTGACTCTTGGAAATGTGATCTTATATTATGTTAAGCCAAATAACTGGTTAGGAAAAGTACTTAACCTGTTATTCACAAAGTCAGTGGCTGTTAGTGCCTTTCCTCTAACAAATAACCAATTAAGGCCTTCACATAATTGGTTTCTAGTGCCTTTGAAAAGAATAAAATCTATTTTGAGCTACATTATGGTACTTAGAGTGGATGTAATGGAAGCAAAGTCAAGATGATTATCCAAGATGGCATGTGGTTGCATTTTTAAAGGTTGAATTTCTGACAAATTTCTAATTTTGGAAGTGAAATAACATGTTAGAAGAAGAAAATAACATGTTATTTGGTCTTTAGAACTGTTATGGCATGTTGAAATTGATTTATGTCAAGATAAAATAACCAATTATGAAGCTTCTCTAATTGGTTATTGTGCAATTGGTGCATCTTGGTACTCTTTAGAACAAAACAATAACCAATTATGGACAAATCCTAATCGGTTATTCTACTAAAATAGAGGCTATTCTTTTTTTTTCATTCTCACAAAATAACTGATTACACCCACCTCCTAATCGGTTATTTCAACATAACCGAGAGCACGTTCTTTTTCTTTCTTCACTACTAACCGGTTACTAATAACCCATAATCGGTTATTGGGCCTTTATTAAAACACTAGCCATAGCCTCCTTCTTCATTCACGAAGCCCCCAACTCTATTGTCATCTTCTTCCTCTTTCTTCTCTCAACCACTCACTCACTCAAACAGCTCTCCTACTCCAAATCCAACCAAAATTCACAACTAAAACTCATTTTCCATCACTTTTCACTGATCAAAAGTTCCATTTTCTTCCAAATTTTCATCTTCCTTCACATTTTCTCATATCACCCCAAGCGTTCTTACTCCAAAAATCCTAATGTACCCCTTCCAACACCTATTTCACCCACTGACCAAGACTTCTCCATCAGCCTCAACATTGGAAGGTACTTTTCCCACAAAAATTAGATGAAGATATACACACTACAGTTTCATGCGTGACGCCTCATTCAACCCAAGTACATAGATTGGGACTTCTCTGTCAGAGAAGGATTCACATCCCTCACAAAACTCTTAGAATTCCATGGATTGAAAACTCTTGTCACCACCAACCCCGGGTACTTCTATCTTGAACCCACAAAAGTTTATTTCTGCAATTTAAGCATTGTTGGTGGAAATCTGGTTTATGAATTCAAAAGGCACAGAATCATTCTGACATCGAGTCAGTGGACTCCTCTATTTGGACTCACTCACTCTGGAGTAAAATTTATTGTGGATAGTCACAATTCGTGGGAGGAATTTTACATAAACCAAGTTGTAAAGGGCATGCTTCAACCAAGAATTCAAGTGCTAAAGGGGTTTTTCACTGCTGGCTTTCTGAATTTACAAGATCATCTTCTTCACTTTGTGGTATCCTATATCTTGGTACCAATGGCAAGCAATTATGCCTTGGTTGAAGAAGAAGACATATTTCTAATATGGACTCTAAAAAGGCGCATGCGAATCAATTAGCCACATTACATCATGCACTACATGATAAAAGCTAAGGAAAAGGCAATGATGGATCTACCTTACGCCTTGATGATGGCTAAGATTTTGGATCAATATAAGGTCAACTTAGAGGATGATGGAATTATTGACACTGTCAGTCCTCACAAGTTTGGATTAGCCTCTATCAATCATATGCAAGTAAAGAAAGTGAATGGTGAATGGTGAATAGTGAATGGCTCTATGGTCGTGGACGTGAGGCAGCAACACAACAAGAAAGAATTCTCGTTGTCCCTGCTAATGCGCCTATGAAAGAGGCTCTAGCCACCAATGATGACCACATCCTAGAAGCCATTGCCAATATTCAAATCAATATTAAAGCCCGTATTGTGGATCTTAAAACTTATCAAGAACATAGCAACACAGTTATCTATGATCGCTTAAGCGCTATGGAAGATCGCCTGGATAGACTTGAGTGTCGCTATCCACCATAGAGGATCATGGGGCTTAGGAATGGACATTTCCTTTTTTAGCTAATCCTCTTTTGTTTTTAGCTATATTATTAAGCTTAAAGCTAATCTAACCATAGTAGACTATCTTTTGGATATGATGTTCATTATCTCAGAATTATGCATGCTTAACTATGTTTAGTATTGAATGGACTGGATGCTTTTGCAATGAATGGACTGTTGAAATGCTAATATGCTTATATTGTTGCTGGATTATTATTGGATATTTGTTAAAAAGCAATGGTTATGTGCACCCTCTCCTTTTGTCCAAATATATATTATATATCTTCTTTACCATGACAAAAAGGGGAGAAGGTTTTTGATTTATATGTCATTGAGAAAAGTAAGGTAAAATAACAAAAGGTATATTTTCAATGGTCTTGGGATTCCAAAACTAAGGGGGAGTTGTGCATCTCTGATTCAATCACCTCTTGAAAAATAAAGAAGGAGTAAATCTCTAACACATTTTGTGAATTTCAATTTATTTGAATTAACCTTTTCTCGATAATTGTTTGTCATCATCAAAAAGGGGGATAATGTGATTGGCAATGACTAAAGCAATAGTTTTGATGATAACAAACAAGAAAGGAATGGAAATGCAAAGATCAAGTACCAAGGAGCTTCAAGTTTAGAATATAGGTCTTAGATCTCGTGTAAAGGTATTTGTAGGGTTCACACTAAGCTCATTTATTAGTTTTCTTACTCAACTTAAATGGCTTTGCAAAATCAGGATTTATACTTGAGAAAATGGTATTTAAGTTTGAGCAAAATGGTTTTAGAAAGTTTGAAAAGATTTTGGGAATCTTTGATTGAAAAACCCTTGGAAATCTTGCTTTCTTGACAAACCAATAACAGGTTATCACTGTTCACATAACAGGTTATTTGTCAAAACAAAAACACGCCAAAGTATTTTTAAAGGCTCCTAACCAATTATGGATTTCTCCTAATTGGATATTTGAAAAGTCAGGAGCCAATTGTATGTTTTTCTACTGCTCTTAACCGATTAGGACAATCTTCTAATTGGTTATATGATAAGTCAGAAGCCAATTTCTAAAGCTCCTAACCAATTAGGAAAATCTCCTAATTGGTTATTTGATAAATCAGAGGCATTACCTCTTTGTGTTTTAAAAGGCCTAACCGATTAGGCCATTTGCCATAATTAGTTATTATGTGAAACATAAGCGTGATTTTCATTTTTAACATATCATAATCAGTTAGGACTTTCCAAATAACCAATTAGGCTTAACCAAATAACCAATTATTGGAAATCAATAACTGGTTATCTGGAAAAGCTGCATGCACCTCCAACGGCTCTATTAAGGGCATTAAATGCATCTAACCACTCCCCAACGGCTCTAATTTGTTTTGGGCTATAAATATAAGTTGTTGGGCATATATGAAGGTTGTAAGAACAATCTGAAAATCATCCTTGAGCATTAAATTCATGTTTTCACTTTCCTTTCAATCATACTCTATTTTTTAGCTTTAAAAGTGTGAATCCTTTATACCCATAAGTTTCAATTTGTAGTATCTACTCTTTGAGAGAGTTTTCATTCATACAATCTTAGTATAATCTGCAAAAGAGAGGGTGAGGCATCCCTCTAATTTTTAAAGGGTGAGGTATCCCTTGAAAAAAGAGGCTCAAGTACAAGAGTGAGGTATCCCAAGGTGTTGAGTATTCCAACTTGTAAAGATTATCAAGTACCTGTTGAAGCTTAAAGAATTAGTGAAAAATCTTGAGTGATTACTTGAGGACTGGACGTAGGCCACAAGTAGATTGGTGGCTGAACTAGGATAAATCTTGTGTTTATTCTTCTAAACTCTACTCTTTAATATTGTTCATTATTTTATTGGGTTTGCTTGAATATTATTTTGTTTGGTTGTGATATTTGTGAATGAAAGCCTTGTATCTTATCTGTTCATTCATCTCTATTACTCAATAGCTTCAATGAAAATTGGTAATTAAGTATTTTACAAGGATTTTGCGAAAATATTTTATATACTCAATTCACCTTCTCTGTTGAGTATTGAGGCCACTTGATAACATCTATCATTTCTATAAGTTTACATTTATGTTCATTTTACTTATCTGCACATTTACTTTCCTTGCTTTTACACTGCTTTCTTTTAATTATTATCATTTATCATTCTGCACTTTATATTATTTTTCAAGTTTACTTTGCTGCATTTTACTGCCTTGTTATTTATATTTGATGTCATTTAATCATTTTTCTTTAAATTGTTTTCTTTATATTACTGCAATCTTTAACTTTCAAGCAAGTTATTTCTATTGCATCTTCAATCTATTTTCTTTTACGAAGTTGACTACTATACTTTTCTTTTTTATCCTTACATTTGTGTCCTGTTTGAAATCATTGTTAGTATTTTTTATTGAAAAACCAGTTAAGTGCTAGACAATACTTTGAAAAAGTGATTTCCTTCCCCGAATCATGATCTGGAATCAAATTTGTCTTTTGACAAAAGTTTACACTAAACAGCGGATTATAAGTATCTTGCATGTATAATATCAATACTCCTGTCGAGTATGATTTTTTACATTGTTAATGTGCTTGTAAACTCATTTCGGATAGATGGTTGGAAGTGTTCGCTCATAGTTGACATTCTTGTGGTCACATTAATCCGAGAGTTGATTTGTTCTAAAAAAAAAATTAAGTGACTATATTGTTTAAGTGAGAAATTGAAGATGGCTATTTGCATTAAAAAAAAAAAAGATTTGAATTGTGCTCTTTTAAATTTTTTGAATTCTTTCTGAAATTTGAAAGAGTTTTCTCAAGCATAAAATCATGGAAATATGAAAGAAAAATAAATTCAACAAAACAGGAAGTTGCTTGGTTTAGAAAAGTTCTAAATGCTTGAACAGCTTCTCCTAACAATTTTTTAAAAAAATTTACTGATTGACTTTAGATCGAAAAATAATTTTCACAAACTTATCTCTTTATTAAATAAAAACTTGGGTGATCAGAAAATTAAGTAATAAGTTCGAATACCTCGTGGTATTTAAATGTTTGGTTCAAAGAAAAAAAAACACAGGGAAATATTCAAATATCAATCGAGATATATTAGAATATTAGTCTGCTACAAATGTGAAGCCTTTCAAGTAGAATGAGGCAATATTCGAATACCATCGTACTAGGGTCCTCTCCTACAATTGTAAAAAGTTAAACATGTACCTCTCAAATTTATTTGAAACTAGCTTAAAGTTATACTATGAGGTTTCTTCAACCCTACTAATGCTATATATGACCAAGCAACGGACTTTAAATGGCCTGTTTGTAACCATTGTCACAATAATCATATTATTTTAATCATAAATTCAATCTAAACTAATCATTGAGATGGTACAAATTAAGTCTTATTGAATGAATTAATAATTAGAACGGACTACAAATTAAAATATATTGATAGTTATAACTACCACTTCTTTTTTTTTTTCATTTTGTGTAAGCTTGAAGAAATTTCATGGCCGAAACAGTTGCAACCTAATAATTGCAGGAACTCCTTTAAATGATTTCATATTTTCCTTGTGATCGTGCTGGCTCTAAAGTTAGAAGTTAATAATAATAATAATAATAGAAGAAAAAAAGGTAATATGGTGAAGAGCAAAAGCAATTGACACTTGTATTTTCTCCAATAATGATATTCTTACATTTAATAGTGTCCACATTAATTTTCACACTGATTACTGTTCATAAAATTCATCCGTAAATAGTATCAAATCATGTTTCTGTCTCTTTTTTTTTAATATATGTTCATTAACTAACTTCTTTATGTAATTAATCACTTTTTTATTTTTCATTAACTAATTTTTTTCACAAGTATAAAAATAAAGTTGGTTAATGAATAATAAAAACATGGTTAATGACCTACAAAAGTTAGTTAATGACACAAGATTTTACCACATAGTTTCTATGCTCGTGAAAAAAGTTAATTAATGAAGAACAAAAAAGTAATTAATGACGTAGAGAAATTGGTTAATGAATATATAAAAAAAAACAAAAAGCAAAAAAATAATTTTGATACTGTTTATAAGATAGGACTCATAAATAGTACTTAATGTTAAAAATAGTGTGATACTATTTATGGTAGGATGATAATTTTCCTATTTTCTCACTGCACAAATTGGGTCATGGCACTGCACTTAATTAATGACGAGTAAAGGCTAATGTGGCCCACGACCAAATCTGCAAAGAATGGCAATGTATTAAAGCATGAAGTGTGGGCAAGCCACGGGGTTAAATAAGCATTGAGAGAAAGAAATAAGGAGTGGACTCCACGTGTAATTAGTACAATAATTAAATTAATAATTTTTTTCAAATAAATAAATTAATAATATTGTAAAATTATTAAAATTAAATATAATAAAATATAATAATATTTAAATTTTATAAAAAGTATAAAAATAAGATGACTATCAATCGAATACAACTTTGATTTTCTTATCACAAATAGCACATACACCTCTTTTCACACTCTTCCCAATATCATTCATTATACTTATTTTTTCCTATCATTTTTTCTCACTTAATCACATCTATCCAAGATGAGTGTGAAAATGAGTATGAAATAAAAAATGATGTAAGACCATCATTTTCCATCAGAATAACTTCAATGTTCACAATCCCAATAACTTATGGGTGCTTTCTCTGGTACCCTTGTATTTGGAAGGGTTCAGAAACCCTTCCTAGCTGTACCAATCAGATGCATACATGTGTCTTGTAATTTCCACATCATTAATGAAACCTTTTATAGCTTATAAGGACATGTGAATTCTGTAATTTATCAAATTGACCCAATGACCATTTTATAAAATTAAAAATCTTTTACCTCAGTTAACATTAAACATACCCAATTTTAACTCCTAAATCAAACTGAACAACCTTAATCCAAAATTTCCTCCCAACTCGTATGAACCCTAACTCTTGCCCCATTTCCATCGTCTTCTTACCTGAGGCTTCCGAACTGAACATACCCACAATTTTCGGACCATAACTCCACCCTATGCTCAAATTGATTGGAGTTCGTTGCTGCACCTCCTTCGTCGTCTTCGAATCAAGAGTTAGTCATTGTGTTGCATCAACTATTAATCCCTTGTTACTTGTTGTCGCCATTCACACACGCACACACTCTCTCTCTCTCGCTATGGCGGCAGTCAAAGCTCCCCTTCATACCAGTGATCTCACTGAGCCAGTCAATGACGTCAAGCCCTTCGATGATGTCCAGGTTTTCCTTTTATCCTTTCAAAAATCTCTTTTTTTACAAATATAATATGCAATTTGCAATCCTTAACAGGTATGAAGGTTCTGTATTTGTTGGTTTTTATCAGGTATTTGTTCTATATCTATTATATTCTTCATTGTGTTCTGTATTTGTTGGTTTTTATCAGGTATTTGTTCTATATCTATTATATTCTTCATTGTGATGCAATTATTATTATTTTTTTGTTTCTGTAATTAGAAGCTTCATAATTTAATTCAAGAATTTCGATTGACAAAAAAAAAAAATCTATGTGAATAGCTCAGATGTGTCATGGGGAACTTGAAGAGTAGATTGAGACAAAATTAGGAAATTACAAATTCAGTCATAAAAGAGTTTGGGTGCATTGGAATCTTACACCGGCATGTTTCTGACGAGAAGGAACTTCTACCACCGAAATTTCTTCCTTGTCCCTTTCTCTCAATCTCATCACCCCTTATCCCTCTTTCTCCTCTGTGATCTCACTGTCGAAGCAAGTTCTGCATTTGCCAACATTAACAACAATAACAACAATAGAGCCTCTGTTCAACGCCATTGAGTTTCACTCTTCCTCTGTTTTTTCCCCCTTATTTGTATAATGATCGTCCATGAGCATGAAATTGAAGTAAGTCAATTTTAAGTTTTTAATGTTGTTCAAATTTTGTTTCGTTTTCCCTTTTACTTTTTTCTATAGTGCTACATTTATCATTTTTCTGATTGGGACCTTGGAAGAAAATCATATAGGCAATCAAGCAGTATTAAGATTGGAAATATATCTGCGGTAGTAGCAGGCAAGCAGATTGAAAATATCATAATTTAGATTGGTCCGTGGAGCATGGCGAGGATATCAGAATTTAGAACACTTTAGTTTGAGAAGACTAAAATGTAATTTTGAAAATAATATATTATACATTAAAAAAATGTGACCGGCTATCAATGGTCATTTTTAGTGAGCATCAATGCTCACAATGTTAAAGGGAGCACTATAGAATTCTCCCAATCTTTCCCTGTTAAATACATGGGCGAAAATAAAGGGAATTTACATTGATTATTTTTACATGTACATAATATTTATTTGGGTTTTCCATGAACAATGCTACTTGACAAGTTTTTCTAGGCTCAGTTCTCTTCCTCTCTTGTTCATGTGTGCTTGTCAGGTAAAAGTAAGTTCACGTAGCAGAGAAAAAAAAAGTAAAACCTTTTTTTTTCCTTCCCTTTAATCAGTGTAGAGTAACCCTCACAAATCAGCCTTTCCAGCAATTACTCATTTGCCATTTTCTTCCATCTTGTCCCCTTCCTTTACCTTTCCTTTCTTCCCCCCTTCTTTCCTTGACCTCTCTTGTTTTGTTTAGACTATCACCATCTCATTTTATCTCTTCTCATTCGTAAAATATATAGATAATGGTTTTAAATTGTAATCTATAAATATAATTGTAGTTGTAATATTATAGTTTTTATAATTTTTACCATTGTGACTATAATTACGGCTACATTAACTACATTTTTTTACAATTTTTTATAATTATGATAAATACAATATATCTGCAATTACAACCACAACTTAAATTTAAAATGTTATAGATATATACACACTACTAGTTTTTTTTTCAACTTTTGTTTTTTTTCCTGATAATTTTCAATTGGTCAGATAAAAAGAAAAGAAAAGAAAAACTTCAGTTGTTGGAGATTCGTTAGCAGTGCATAGAGAGGCATTGACAGTGAAATAAGTCTATTTTTTGTCTGCTTCTCTTTGACCCTGTTTTGCTCCCTACATTCCTCCAAATTTGTCTTCTAACTTGCACTTGCATGCGCCTCTTCTACTCTTCTCTGAACATAGATAGATGCATAGATAGATTGATGGGTTCTACTTCTAGCACCCCATCCCCATAACAAATAAAAAATCAGAACCATCTCTTCAACCGTGTCTGAGATGGCTTGTATTGTATCTGTATCTCTGATCCATTTGGTAAGAGTCTGTCTTAACTTGGCTTCTCACGTCTCTGCAAGTTCTGCCTTATCCTTTGAGAGTACTTTTGTTCTCTACTGTTTGTTTTGCCTGCAAATCTAGGCACCCACCATCTGTTTTTTCCAAAAGCTTGGAAATTTAATTGAATTGAAGTTGCTGTTTGGGAAAATGAAGGACTTCCATTCTTGTTTTGTTGAAAATGCAGTTCAAGTTGCAGATTCTTCATCTTCAAACACCACTAAAACTGCACAGAATCTAGTTATATGTGTTTATCAATGTCATATATGAGGTAAGTCCTGCTTGATTACCATCACGTGGAGTAAGAGTTTGATGGGGCAAGGCTTTGGCATTGGGTTCGATGACTCTTCAAATCAGTGTCTATGTAAGGTGGAGATTAAACCATGGGTGTTCTCCAAGAGAAGGAGTTGTAAGAGTCGAGAGGCTTATTCTTGTAAAGTTGATATATATTGGGACCTTTCTTTGGCTAAGTTTGGTGTTGGTCCTGAACCATTGGAAGGGTTTTATGTAGGAGTAGTTGTAGATTAACAAATGGTTCTACTTCTAGGGGATTTGAGGAAAGAAGCTTTCAAGAAGACCAATGTCATCGCCTTACCCTCTAATGTAGTGTTTGTTGCCAATAAAGAACATGTTTTTGGTAATAAGTTATTTGGCAACAAGTTTAACACCCCAAACTTTCTATTTATTAAACAGTAATTTTGACAGTTAATAGAATTCTACTGTTTAGTGATTTCTGTGTACTGTAAAATTATTTTGAATATTTCGTCTATAATTTGATCGTTTTGAGTGATTTGCTCCGTGTCAGGAAACTAATAATTTTCGGGTCGAAAAAATTTTACATAATTTAATTATTACTGAAAAGTCTTAATTATTTTACGTAATCTAATTTGATATTTGTAAGTTTTCTAATTTTTATGATTTTGTGGATGATTATGAAATTTTTACTGTTTGTGGGCCTTAGGGGGTGTATGTGGGCCCAGGTGACCATACGTGGGCCTAGGTGGGTCCCACAAAATGAAAATTTTTTTACACGTAGAAAAATTTGTGTTGTTTAGACGGAGACATGGGATCTTACTAAACCTGAATCCAGAAAAAGTTTTAGAAAATTTCTTTTACAGTGTTTTATACTGTATTTAATTATCGGATGATAAAAATACAGTAAATATATTCTTTCGTGGGGTTATAACAGAAAAAAATAAAATTCTATACTGTTAAGTTAACATTGGTGGTTTGGATATCCACCATCGATTTAATCACCGTTGGAGATTTAATCTTGATTTAATTAACGGTGGAGATTTGATCTTAAAAGTGAATAGGATCAATTATAACCGTTAGATGGAAATTAAATCAAGGGTGGACATTTAGTCTTATAAATGGCTATGACCATTATCAACCCTTGGATGTAGAATTAATCAATGGTGGAGATGGATCATTAATGACCATTAGATTTGGTTTTAAATCAATGGTGGAGAATTGGTCATCAAAAATGACTACAACCATTTTGGACCCTTGGATGTAAAGTTTGAAGGTGTAATCTTGACCCTTCATTTTGGAGACACATTCAATGGTTAGGATTGCAAGCCAAAAATGATCCAATGGCTCAAATAAAGTCTTCCATCTATAACCTAAACCTAATAGTTATTTTAATCCAAACCATTCTTTTAATCAAGGGTTAGGATGACTTAGAATGATGGTTATGAAATTTGTCATATTTTTATGAAGCATGGAAGGGGGGGACGGTTTGGAGATGCAAGGGAGAGGGGAGATAACTTTGAATAGGATTTTTAGGCCAAAGAAAAAAATGAAGGCAATAGCCAAGTGTCAAGACCATCAATTATTTTCCTATTGATCATTAATGATCATTCCAAAAGGCAATAGTTTTTCAAACTTCACTTTCCACCTTTCTCCAATGCAAGCTATGGCCATGCATAGTTTTGAAGACCAAATAATTTATTTCTACACTTCACATTATCACATCTTCACATTTTCACTTAAGTTTCAAGAAACCAACAAAAGAAAACTCTATTTTCTCTCCTAAGAAGACCATTCGGCCAAGCACCCTAAATCTCTCCTCCATCACTCTTTAATTTCATACAACCTAGTTTCTTGAATCCTTACCTTATTCTAAGCAACTTTCATGTTGAAGACTTTCTCTAAATCTTCCATCTTGAAGGACTTTTACTAAGATCAAGTTATAGAGTTTTGTTGATGAAGTGTAAGGAAACTTCATTTATTCTTTTCTTTTTCATGTTCTAAACCATGTTTGATCCATGGTTCCTCTTAATCAAGCTTAATATACTAATTTATTTGTGTTTGTTTTATTTTCAAGAGACTTTTGTTGGTGGAGATCTTGTTCTAAATCCAAAGCAAGGAGCTTTTGTGGTTCTTCAAGAGGTAAGAGGGAGATCCATCTCACCAACCAAGCATAGTGGTGAGAGATGGTTTTATATTTGATGGATGGTGAATCCATGTGAGGATTCATATCCATGGTCATGTAATAATTTGTGTGTGTTATGTACTTTGATTATTTTTGCCTATGCTTGATATGCTTTGCATGATTTACTTGTGTATGCATGCTTAGTATGATTTTTTTTATTTACTTATATAGTATGCCTATAATATGCATGATGATATATGTTGAATATATTATGATGGATGTATGTTGAAATAAACAAATTTTGGCTCCAAAGGCCATAGAGAAGGTTACGGTTTTGGGCTTCCAAAACTATGGTTTTTATTGAAAATTTTCAAGAACAATGGAGTTAATTTTTAGTTCTTAAACTTAAGCAAATTTTCATCCAAGACACCAACCAATTTGGTGTTTACAAAATTATATTTTCATGAATGATAAAATTAAATGATTTGAGAAGTAAAGAAAATAAACAAAGGGTTTGTTTTGCAAAAAGAATGCACACGGTTTTGAGTTGTGTTTTTCATGAATTTATTTTGTGTAGAAACAAGAATGGAATTTATTTAAGTTAGAATAAAAATATTTCATGGTTTCAATGGCCATCTATAAGGTTTTGATAATTTAGAAAAATATTTTGACGATATAAAATACAAGAACTTTCAAATAAGGATTTTGCAAAGGAAATTAACGTGTTATCAATTAAGTGAAGCGGAATTTTCCTAAATAAAAGAAAAAGAAGATTGAAAGTGTTGAATTTCAAATTATTTTAAAGAGAATTAATTTTTAGAAGTGATTTAGAAATATAAAAGAAAACGTTTGTAACTTAAATTTACTAACGTAGAATTTATTTATTGGGTTTTGGAAAACGTTAGGAAATTTAAAGTTAGAAACATTAATTAAATCAACTAAATGTGATTTTGTAATATTAAATCAATAAAAAGTGATTTTGAGAAAATATATTACGGAAAAGATTTTTGACTAAGAATAGGAAGAGAATAAATTAAGAAATTATATTATTGTAAGAAAAGTCTAAAATAATGTTTTTAAAGTTAAGAAATATTTTACAAAAGATAAAAATGGTGAAAAACAATTTACGTAACTCAAAAAACATAATTTTTAAGTTATGCGATTTGAAAAACGTTAAAATATTTCTACGCGATTTTTAAAGTGTTTCAATATTTTACACGATCGAAATGTTGTAGAAAAATCACTATGCGATTTAAAAACAAAAGAATATTTTTACACAATTTAGAATACAGTAGAAAATGGTTACGTGATTTTTAAACGTAACAGAAAATGTTACAAATCATTGTTTACGTAACAAAATATTACGTGACTGTGAAAGTGTGATAAAAATATTTTGCGAATAAGAAAAACATGGTAATGTTATTTTGCTGTTAATTATACAGTAAACTTTACAGTTAAAATCAGTATATGAATACTGTACAAGAAATTGAGAAGTTTACCTGTAATTGGCGTTAATACACGAACGTAAAACAGTATTTGAACCTGGTATGAGAAATTATGTGATTTACCTTTGGTTGGTAATTGGTGCATTACACATGCATTGAAAATGGTCCAATGGACTGTATATGGCTAATTGCCTAGGAGAAACGTACACCTCTTGAGGGGGTGCGATACGCATAGTGTAGGTCACTCGTTGACCTTGGAGGCATCGGGCTGCGGGTTGCTCGCAATGGACAGTTGGTAGCTCTTCTGTACCGTGGGTTAGACCGATGCAACACACCGATGATCCGGACCGAGACACTATTCTTAATCGAGATCTGATAAAGACTGTCGTGTATGTGCTAGATGTGCAAGATATAATTATAGCACATGGTCTGAGGCACGTGGTACCGGCAGATCTTTTCGATCAATTTCTCCCACTTGAGTTTAGCTCCATGGAGTAGGAAATCGAGTCTATGTGTTCATGCATTAGCATAAATGCCTACATCTGTGAAATATTGATTATGACAATTGTACTTTTTAAAATATCTGTTTAGTGTAGATGACATTTCCTGGAATTATTAAATGTTAATTTTGATCGATAATATGTTGATGTCATATTGTAATATGATGTGTTTATGGCATGCTGTTATGTTATCTCTATGCTACCTTGTTGGTACTGGCGTAGGTGATCTCACCTCTTTGTATGTATATTTGTATATTGTATTTATAATTGGCTGAAGACGTTGAGAAAGAAACAGTACAAGAAGGAGAAGAAGAACTACTTCTCACGTCTGGGAACGCAGAATTTTGAGAAGATGGAGATGCCCAGGTTTCTAGGATACGTGACGTTACAGTTTCATGGAGGTTCGGAGGCGTGGCATGTTCATTTGGATCGACAGTGTATATTTTATATAGGGGACCTGAACATTACTTACAGTAGGCTTTATCAAGGGAAACCCTACTTTAGTGTCAATATTTATGTACAGTTGGAGTTTTCACTATCCATTAGGCAGTACTGGGGAGCTTACTACCGTACTCCTAGTGCGATAAGTATCGTGTCGTCTGTGCGGACACCTGTCTATAGAGCTTCACGTAATAACGGATTCCTATCTGCTGAGGAGGACCCATCTGAGGGTTCTGCTGTTTAGTCAGACTTGGGCAATATGTGAGTCTTAAATTATGTTTAATTACTTTGAGAACATGGTCTGTAATATAAATAATCTTGATAGTACGTGTGTAATGTATAATGATGTAATTTATGTGTGATGATGTATAATATTTTTAATTTCTGCTAAGTTTATTTTATTGTCATCAAAGAAGAAAGAAAAAAAAATTTACAATTCGTATTTTTATCATAACATCACTTTTTATGATCTTGAGGGTATTTGGGTAATTAAGTAACATAAATGTGGCACCCTACGGTGGGTGTTACAACAAGGCTGTGTTTTGTGACAATGGTCAAGTTCATGATCTCGTCATTGAATGTGACACCTCAAGTGTTAGTGATCTGTGCCTTATAATTCACATAGACAGCAAAACTGTGATGCAGGTGAAGCGGCTGAAATGGAAGTTCAGGTGAAACTATACCATTCTTGTAGATGGACCTGTAGTAGAAGTTTTTTGGGATGTCTATAATTGGCTTTTTGATACATCTCTTGGAAATGTTGTTTTAATGTTCAGGACATGCCTCTCTGAAGATAAATTATGGGCTAGTCAACCCCTTTCTAATGCAAATACGTTGCAGTGGTCTTTTTCTCAAAGGTTTTCTGAGACCAAATTACAAGGCCTTGGTTTCTCGCTTATTTTGTATGCTTGGAAGAACGAGTAGATTGTTTTGCAGAAGTCCATCATCCTCCATTGAATGAATACTAACAGACCTTTTAGTGAGTTTTGATTTATCAATGATGTGGTTGAATTACACTTGATTAAAGATGAGTACTTTTGTTTGTCTCATTTTCTCCCTTAAATTCATATCCTTAAGTTATATGTACATTTGAACAGATCACAGACAATTTTTTTTCTTTCCTAATTGGCTGTATATTTTATCTTTAAGTGTTAATGTGATGATCCATATTACAAAAACTATATTGTCTACAGTTTGTTTTCTGCGTTATTCAAGTACATCTTCATTCTTTCTTATCAATAGTATATAATATATACTCGTTATCCTCAGTTTCAGGTTGTCATATATTTTTATTTTTTTGCATTGAGAATTCATTTATCAAATATGTAAGGTAGGAACTGCAAACTAGTAATGTCCAATAACTAAGAAGGTATAGTAAAAATTCTTAACCAAAAGTGAGATAATCGCAGGGGGAGGCTAAGGTTGAAGAGGAAGGTAGTGTGTGAGAAAGAAGGAGATCAATGAATTAGAATGAATGTCAATTTACTTTTCTTCTTACTTAAAAATCATTAGAGCTTTTTCTTACAAGAAACTAAGATAATGAAACTATCATCAGGCTGAGTGATCAATACTTGTTTTGTACACCATGCATCAGGCATTGATGTGATTATTCCTTCCCTTAATAGAATTACCTATTATGAGGCTTGATAATTAGCAGACTGGGTAGTTATCTTTCTTTTTCTTTTCTTTTCTTTTTTTTATTGTCTTTGAGAGGCGATCAAGACAAATTGTTGTGGCTTGTGAATGATGTATTTACAAAGATTATCTGCTGGTTAACCTGATGAGATATTGTCAGCTCATTATGAAAAAAAAACTCTAACCAATTTTGAAAAAGAAACAAAAAAATTTGCAACTGATCAGGGGAGCCACAGCCAACCAAAGCCAAACAGTGATTGTACTTAGCTTGTCTTATTTGTTTATATTTTTTTTTACTTTTTGTAATTTTAGGAGGATAACTTCATCTATGACTATACTTATTTATCTGTTTTCTATAATGAATTTTCTTTTATGCAAAATAATAGTTTGTTTTTTTTACTGCACATGTTGATCTATTAATTATCATTTCTTATTATAGTCAAGCTGTCCAGTTTAGAGCATGATTTTTCTGTAGGATCTTTAAATTTCAGTAATTCAGAAGTTAAAGTTTGCACTTGAGATAATAGGCAGTCCCGATCATCTCTCATTTGTTGCAACTCTAATCGAAGAGATGCAACTTCACTAGCCAAAGCATCCTTCTATTTTGTAGCCTCTTCTTGAGAACTCAGCATGAAGGAACTCTCTTTCCAGCTTGGGATCATGGATTTCATGACTTATATAGTTTCTTGGAGTGCACCTAGTTGCTATGGTAGCAGTGGCACCCTGAAGTTGCTGGTGTTCTCATGTACACCCCTACCCCACAATCTCTGATGGAAAGTTGTAAACTCTATAATTGTTCCTTTCCAAGAAAAGCTACTTGCACATGCTATCTTACTTGAACACATTCCCTTTACTCTTGAACAAATTAAGAGGGGGATGGCATGTAAGGCATTGAGTTGTTAAATGCGTTGAGTTTTAGAAGGCAACAATTTTATGTTTAAGAAATTTTTTCAATGTTTTCATTAGTTTTGTAAATTGGATGGTAGGTTGTGTTGTGATAGTTACTATGGCTACCACCAATTTCATGTTTCTCTCATTCGTTGTGTTACTCTAAAGAAGTTGTTTCTTCAAATGAATGCAAATGGATACCATTAGTAAAGAATCATTTGTTAATCTGAGCGACGATGCTGATTTCAACAATGTTGATGATGTGAGATGTGATGGATCTTCAGGTGAAGAATCGGATAATGACGACAGTAATAATGGGATTCTGCATGAGGATGCAAATAAAGACAATAAAGATGAACATTATAAAAGAATAATAGAGTTGACAACAGATGATATATTGGGTTTAGAATTTGGAAGCGAATCTGAAGCCTGTGAATTCTATCATACATATGCTAGGTGTCATGGGTTTGTCATGAGGAAAGATGATGTAAGTCGAGATTTGAAGGGACAAATTATAATGCGTCAGTTAGTATGCAACAGAGAAGGATTGAGAAACAAAAAATACTTGACAAGAGTAGATAGGATCAGAGAGCATAAACCAATCACCCGAACTAAGTGTCCAGCTAAGTTTTTGGTACACTTGGATTATAAGACATCAAAATGGAAAGTTGTGGCCTTTGAGGAGTCACACAACCATGAATTAACCCTGACTGAATTTGTTAATTTAATTCCAGCATACTATGGCATGATTGATGCAGATAAAGTTCAAGTTGAGAGCTTGCATTTATTTGGTGTGAGAACCTGTCACATAATGGGGTTTATGTTGGGACAAAAGGGCGGTTATGCTGATTTAGGCTTTTGCAAGAAGGACCTTTACAACCACCTTGACAAGAACAGGCGGACTAAGATAGAAGGGGGGATGCATTTGCTGCCTTGAGTTACTTACAAGGGAAGGTGAATAGTGATCCAATATTGTTTGCCAAGTTCACCACGACAGAAGATGGTAGACTCCAACATTTTATTTTGGTCAAATGGAGCTAGTCGTATTGATTTTCAATGCTTTGGAGACGTTGTAGCCTTTGACATCACATACAAAAAAACAAGTACAGCTAGCCATTAGTAATTTTTTATGGGTGTAATCATCATGGTGATACCACAATTTTTGGGTCCGCATTAGTTGCTGAAGAGAAAGTTGAGACCTACAAGTGGGTGCTAGAAACATTTTTGGAAGCGATGTTTAATAAACATCCAACGGCAGTGGTGACAGACGGTGATGGTGCAATGAGAGAGGCTATCAAGGATGTGTTTTCGAATGCATCACGTCGACTTTGCGGTTGGCATCTTCAAAATAATGCATGTGAAAACATCAAGAATAATAAGTTCTTGGAGGATTTCAAGAGAGTAATTTATTCAAATTTCAGTGAGGAGGAGTTTGAAGATTATTGGAAGAAGATGATTCAGAAACATGGGCTTTCTAAGCACAAGTGGATCAAGAAAATATACAAGACAAGGAGAATGTGGGCACATGCTTATAAGCGTGATAAATTCTTTGCTAGTATAAGGACGACATCACTGTGTGAAGGCATTAACTCATTCATCAAGAGGTATGTAGAGAAAAAAAAACAGCCTTGTTGATTTTATGCACAATTTTGACCGATGTTTGAGAGATTATAGGAATAATGAGCAGATTGTTGATTTAATTCAATGTATTATGATCCTGTGATGACAACTGCTTTGTAAAAACTTGAGCTTGAAGCTTCCAAAGTTTTCACAAGGCAGATTTTTAAGGAAGTTAAACAAGAGATTGAAGATGTCGGTGCTTTAATTGTTATTCAGAGACCAGAAAGTGATAACAATGTGAAATTCAAGATGAATAGATACTGCTGCCCAAGGACTGAGTATGTGGTGATGTTTGATAAAGAAGAGTGTAAATTCTTGTGTGATTGTCAGTTGTTTGAATCTCGTGGTATTCCTTGTTCTCATATTTTTTGTTCCATGAAACATGAGCACATGGATTCAATTCCAAGTAGTCTAATTTGCAAACGGTGGACAAAGGGTGTTAAGAACGATTTTATCTCGTCAATTGTAGCAGAGGAGAGTGATTCAAAAAAAAATGTTTATGCTACGTTTTGTTGCATTAACTACTGCTTGTAATAAAATGTGTCATCTTGCTGCAAAAAACTTGGGCGACTTCAATCACATCAGAGGTGAAGTTTTTAAGCTTACTGTTAAGTTAGAGAAGAGTGGTGATCCAAGTAGCAATCATAGTAATTTGGCAAAGGTTGTTGGTGATCTTACTATTGTTAGGACAAAAGGTGCTACATTTAAGAAAAAGTATGGTAGGAAGAGGAGATGGTGTTCGCATTACAGGAGGACTGGACATATAATTAGGAAATGTCCGAAGCTACTTAGGTCGGAGGGTGAAACTGATGCTCTTCAGTCAATTTCATGTTCAGAATTTGATGAAAACACAAGAGATCTTGAAAATGTAATTTTACTTCCATTCAAGATATAATGACTTAGTTTTCTACAATAAATGATTTGTTGACTTGTTTATTTGTATAATATGCAGGATGATGTGTCATTGGATGACAATCCTACGATGAAGAACAATTCAATTCAAACATCAAATCGCAATGAGAATGTATCACTAAATAAGAATAATAGCTTTGATTACATTTATTTAAATTTTTTTGTTAAGTTCATTAAATTTTCATATTTGTCTTTTGTCGCAGGTTGTTGAAGTTAAAGGTGTAGCTACTCCGAAGAGAAAGCATGAGAAAGTGGCTTGTCCCACTCAAAATTCAGCAATGGAATGTGTACGAACAACGACTTGCCAAAAGCACAACTTCACTTGTTATTTTGTGTTATTCAACCATACATCAATTATGTAATAATCTATTATTTTTTTGACAGAGTAAGTTCCAAAAAGATGTCTCACAAATGGATCATTTGCATACAATTGTCAAGCATCATAATGGAATGGACAATGTAATTAAAATTGAATCCTTTAATGCATGTATGTTCTTAATTTTTTTTAAAAAAAAAATTAGTTACATGGTATTTTGATTGTTGCACAATTTGATGCCCTGTGGTTGTTTGAATATAGGTGGTCAAGAAGTAATTATGTCAACAAGTTCATTTGCAACACCTCCTACTCTAACCCCGAGTTACAGTCCCTTTACGCAAGGGTTGGCAATTTTTCCTCAATATTATGGAGTTCCTATTTATCCCCAAGCTCCCCAAGTTCCAATATATCCTCACGATCCTAGCCTTAGATTATTTCCTGAGGTTTGTGTATACGTGTCTATTCTATTTAATTATGTAAATTAACTTATTTTTTGTGTTGATGCTTATAATGAAGTGGCTTGTTGCAGTATTTGGGTGCCTTTCAAAATGTAAATGTTGGGAACCTATGGCCTAGATTACAGCAAGAAAACCAAATAACCAAGAAGAATTGATATCAGGTGTCGCGTTAGTATAATATTTTATATATACCAACCTTGTCGGTTGCAATTTCTTTATTGCTTAATTGACAACAGCAATTATTAATTCTTTGTCAACCTATTTTTTAAAAAATAAGACCTTTACAAAAAAAAAATGTAGAGATAAAAGGCTTACTTATCCTCTTTTTCCATCTCAAATGTAACCAAAGGATTAAAAGTCCAAGTATGGCCCAAAACGCAAATCTAAATGGGGTTTAAAGCGGTGGTAGCCTGCTATTGTGCTACATAGTATTTTTTTTATTTTTATTTTTAAAATTAACTTTGTCAACCTATTTTTTTTTTAAATAAGACCCATACAATTTTTTTTGTAGAGAAAAAAGGTTTACTTATCCTCTTTTTTCAGACCAAACGAAATCAAAAGACTAAAAGTCCAAGCAGGATTAAAAACGCAAATTTAAATAGGGCTTAAAGCGATGGTGGGCCGCTATTGTGCTACAAAGTATTTTGTATTTTTTATTTTTAAATTAATTTTGTCAACCTGTTTTCTTGATAAACAAGATCTTTACAACATAATTTTTTTTTGTAAATAAAAAAAGGTTATCTCTTTTTTCAATCCAAACTAAACTAAAGGACTAAAACTCCAAGCAAGGCCCAAAACCCAAATCTAAATGGGGCTTAAAGCGATGGTGACCCGCTATTGCGCTACATAGTATTTTTTATTTTTTTAAAACAAATTAACTTTGTCAACCTGTTTTCTTAACAAATAAGATCCTTACAAAATATTTTTTTATAGAGAAAGAAGGTTAAATTATCCTCTCTTTTTTAGTCCAAACGGAACCAAAGGATTAAAAGTCCAAGTATGGCCCAAAACGCAAATCTAAATGGGACTTAAAGCGGTGGTGGCCTGCTATTGCGCTACATAGTATTTTTTATTTTAATTTTTAAAATTAACTTTGTCAACTAGTTTTTTTTTTAAGATATAAGACCCTTACAAAATATATTTTTTGTAGAGAAAAAAGGCTTACTTATCTTCTTTTTTCATACCAAACGAAACCAAAAGACTAAAAGTCCAAGCAGGACCCAAAACGCAAATTTAAATAGGGCTTAAAGCAGTGGTGGGCCGTTATTGCCCTGCAAAGTATTTTTTATTTTTTATTTTTAAATTAACTTTGTCAACCTGTTTTCTTAATAAACAAGATCCTTACAACATATATTATGATTCTTTTTTTCTTTTTAACTTTGAGATGAGATGACAATACATATATTTTTATTATTTTAAAATGAATATTTTATTGAATGAGCCTATAATGATAAAACTTGTTGAAAAAATATATACTATTTATGTAATAATTATTTATGTAACCGATTATTACAAAATATAATTGAATTGAATTTGTTATTTATAATATTTTTTTTTAATTTGTAAGAAGAATCTTAGATTGTTGAACAAAGTTGTAATATGTGTTGTTAAAGTTTATTTTATTTTATTTTTGAAATTTTTAAGATTTTATTTTAAATTATTAACTACCTGCGGATACCCGTAGATATCCCATCTACTTGCGAATATCATAAATAGGTACCCGTACCAGACAAGAAATGAAATTTCTGGAAGTAGTGAACTTAGGTTTATAATGAGCTTTATGTGCCACAAACTACTACAATATTGCAGTTGTTTCAATTGGAGAACAGAAGGGTTTTTTCTTTGTTTTTTGTTCCTTTTTTTTTTATAAGCTTAGTATTGAGGATGATGAGGAGTAATTTGAGGTGAAGCTAGTACAGAAAGATAGAAAGAATGTGTAGGATAAGAATTGAAAGAATGTAATTGAAAACGTTCTTTCTCGATCAACCGACTGAGTGTGGAAAGACAACTCTTTCAGCATGATACTATGAAAAGATTTTGCAAATAATAGTGCTTAGTATGTGTTTGCTTTCCAAGTAAATGTCGTGGCTTACTCATTCACACTCTTGTAACTTTCTTAAAGTCACACTTAGTACCCTGCCACAATAAAAAAGTCTCAGCACTAAACATATATATATATATATATATATATATATATATATATAATATTTTTAGTTTTAATAACTTTTAAAAAATAATAAATAAAATTATTAATTATGACAGAACAAAGGCTCTAAAGTCATGCCATATAACTTGCAGAACTCCTATTTGAATATTAAATCTATCCAACATGTAAATGACCTCAAATAATCTATCTGGACGATTTCCCTGTTAAATTCTCTGTTAGGTGAATATTAAATCTTTTTACATGGTTAGCCTTTAAAATACGGACTCAAATCTTTTTTTTTTCCCATCTCCCTGTTTTTATAATAAAATATTGCCAGCTATGTCAAAAATGGTATAGAAGTCATGAGAATCTGAGGTTTTTCATTGATCTGATAGTTTACATGTACAACTCATATAGAGGAATGATTTCTCACCGAATGGAGTGATACAAGGAATATTTGAAACTAATGAAACAGAAAAATAAGATAAAGTCTTGGTCTACAGCATCTGATGATAAGATTGGTTCTGGTGGTTGATTTTGAGTTGGAATGGAAGAATCTTCCCCGTAAGATGGAGTGGCCATCTGCAACTCCCATCTTGAGACGTAGCTTGAAGAATTTTGGACCACCTAATGCCTTGGTTAGAAGGTCTGCAATTTGATCATGATTGGAGATATGATGAATAACAATGTTGCCTTGCTGAACTTGCTCTCCAACAAAATGAAAATTGAGCTCAATGTGCATACCTGAAAGTTTTCAATGAATAACAATGTTGCCTTGCTGACCTTACTGTAAATAAGCATACCTCAAAGTTTTCAAGGTTATAAAGACTGCCTAGTATGTGTTTGCTTTCCAAGTAAATGTCGTGCCTTACTCATTCACACTCAATACCCTGACCCAATAGACAAGTATATGCTTGTAACTTACTTATTATTGACTAATGTTGAAGTTTGGAAGTAAGTTCTGCATTATTATTTTGATAATTGCTTATTTTATTCATTTATTTTTATTGTTTCTATTTAATAATAGATTTTAAATGTATTAAGTTAAATAATGATTACATTAATAAGATTTGTAACACTAATAAAATATGATTTGAAGTGGAATTGAACTGTGAACTATGATGTAATTGTCTTCACTACACTAGGATAGCCACCCACCTTCACGTCCTCCACCACCACCACACCATTGCTGGCACAAACAAGTTTGACTTTTGAGTTACCTTACCCTGGTCCAACTTTGCCTGCTTGTTGGCATCCAGCTTTAACCCAAAGTGAAGTTGAGGGAAATGTGCCCACTGCATATTCATATAAGACGTGACAATCGGAAAGAGAAATTTAATAGGATGCCAAAGGATACTAGTACAGTATAGCAGTTTATATACCATATATAGTCAAGACTCGTGGAGGAAAATGGGTATAAGCAGTAAATTAGCTCATAAAAGTTGTGATAGATAATACACTTGTGCAGGTTGAATAAAGTATGTCTATCATCATTGCTTTTATTGTATGAAAGAGTACCTGCACATAACAATGAAGACAAATGGTCTAAAAGAACAAAACCAGAAGTAGCCAACAACAAAGATCAGGTAATGGTACATGAGACTTTTGTTTGATGCAAAGATGGAATATGAACTTCATTGACTGATTAGTTTTTTATTTTTATTTTGTGAACATATTTTATTAAATAGAACGTGTTGGACAAGGTTGATCAATTAGGATCAACTGTGGAAGAAATGAGGCAAGTTATGCATGCCTTGACCAACATAATTATGACGCAAAGTCCTAACATCATGCTAGTATTTAGCCCAATTTCACCAAATTACCTTTGTGCTATTGCAAGTGGGTTCAAAACTCCAACTGAAGTTCCATTAATGATGAATCCTTATACAACACCAAAGCATTCAAGTTTAACAAATCAAAGTGCAATCGATTTTATTATTGGGAAACTTCGGTTTCCTGAAGATGGAGCAAGAAAGCAAGAAATACCAGTTGTCGACTTGACAGGAAATCCAAAGGATGCACAGGCTCATCCACATCAACAGAAGGGGTAAAATTCTAGTAAAACTATTAAAGGAACTAAGAAAGATGAATTGGCTAATATGAAGAAAGGTATAGGAGTAGGTAGGAAGCTCTTCACGCCTAATAAGCAGCTTAACACAGCAGGAAAAGTTCTCCAAACTAGATCCTCTCCAACTGGATTTTACATCAATTATCACTCTCCAACAAATCTGAACAGCCCACCCTCACTGGTTGGAATTGATCTTCTAAGTGTAAGTGCATACTTTATCTGATTCCTACATACCACCTATTTCACAGTTTCATAAAGTAACACATATGTATATGGGATTGTAGTGGATGTCTTTAATGTTTAGGCCAACACAAGCAATGCATTTAAATAAGATAGAGGTGGCAGTTGCAACTTATATTTTTGGAACAACCAACAATGACATTTTTGATGGGCAAGTTCATGAATTTTGTGTTAAAAAATGATTTAATTGTTTACATCCTATTCAAAGAGCTAATTATTAATTGAATTTGCAGGAAAGAGATTTTAATTACACCACTTATATCATTATGTCTCGGATACAGATCCACGTTGAAAACTTTGTTGCCGAAGGGACTAGTCGACCACGATGTAAGATTTGAAAATATTGGTCTTTATTATAAAATTGTTATCAATTCTCAACACTTACAGGGATGTCATACAGGTTCTGAGCTTGGTGGCTTGTATGCTTACTTATGAGCAACGATCAAGGTCAAAATATAATAGTGTTTGGTTCTTACCAACAACATTCTCGATAATACATCTGTATTTTTTTTATATATAAGATAATCATTTAATAACTAACACTGCTAACGGTTGAAGCTTCTTATAGCAACTTGCCTTGCATTGGACCACAAAACCAAAAACTATGATGGGATACTATCAACAATCCTTCATGGGTAAAGTTGACAATCTGACAAAGGTTAATGATTTTCAGCATAAGTCATTTTTTGTTAGTTTATATAAGTTTTTTTACATTTCACGTTACTCCTTACTTTAATCCTATTTTTACATATTTTTGTGCCTGTCAATGAGGACAACATACATTGGTTTCTCTTAGTCATTGACATGGTCAAGTGTCAACTCATTTTGCTGGACTCAATGTCATTCCTAAACAAACATGATTCAAGGAAGAGAAATATTAAAAAACTGGTAATTACACTCACAAACCTAATATCCTATCCATTAAGGTTAACATACAAACTTCACCTTGTATTAATCATTTTACAGGGTTTATTCTTGGAGGAAATGTTACAGGACAACTCTTTTTATGATTATCATATAACAGAGAGGTATATAATTTCAGAATTTAAACTTGTTGAGCCAAAAGGAATTGATCAACAAAGAGATGACTCGTATGTTTGTTTGTTTATTTATTATTTGCTTCAAATGTATATTTAAATAAAATATTTATTTATTTATTTGTTATGTCAAATTCCTATAGGAATGATTGCAGAGTTTGGGTTGCTTATTGGATGATGCAATGTAGTTTTTCAGATTCGTACAACATACAAGTTAGTCATTTAAAATTCCTAAGATGTTACATATTAAATGTATATTGAGTAATTGTAATCTTTATCATTTATTTATTGTTAGGTGGATGATGGAACAAGATTGAGAGTAACTTTGGATTTGGTTTTAAAACCATACAACAAAGACAAGGACATTGTAACAAAAAAGGCATTCGAAAGCTTGCAAATGTTTCATCAAAACCAGAAGCGTCTAGTGAAAACTTAGTTCAGTCCCAAATAACTGGATCCTGTCTGCCTTGGGTGATCGACATATTTGATGATTTTAGGATAGAAAAAACAACTATTTCTTAGTGGATTGATGCTATTTTTTAGTTTTATGCACGATGTTCCAGCAAATGTTTATGTTCACGGCCTTTTGTTCCTAGATGAAATTATCTTACTTGAGTTATCAATTCTATTTCTGTTAGTATATGATATAATAGTCAATCAAGGAACAAAAGGAGCTGCGGATGATAAGTAAATTATATGCTACCACAAGATCAGGAAACTACAATAGCCTATTGCTAATGACACTACATCAAGTCATGGCGATATGAAGTTTTATGGCACTTGTATTCTAGGAAGAACAACGTTATTATTCTTATGAAAGGATAAAGTCAATGGCTGAAAAAACAATGCCTCAAAAAAGTTTAAGCAAGTAGACTCGCTAACATAAAATCTCGCTAGACAACACCACTATAATGCATAAACAACCAAATTAAAGGCAAACTATTGAGAAAAATTAAAAAAAAAAAAAAGATAATTTATGTACATAGTTAACGGGATACATGTATGGGGGGATAATAGAAGTTCCAAGTAAAAACAATAACCTTCCAAAACTTTCACCTCGTCTATAAATGAAGGCAAATCTCAGAGACCTGCTGTCTTTACTTCCCTGAAACACCAGTTCTTCTAAACTTTTGATAATTTGTGCGAAGTCCATGATTTTTGCTAGACTAGAACTAGAATTTATCCTAGATTCAAAATATCTTTTTTTTTTTATTACAGATTCAAAATATCTTTGAAGAAGCCTCAGATGCAAGTTTGATAACCCCCCTTTTTTTCCTTTTGGATAATATTTCCGTTGCCTGAATTTTTTTTTTGTCGATGTCCCTTCTCTAGCTTTATCCTTATAAATCATGTAAAAATAAATAAAATTATCCTTATAAATTAAAGTCAAATTTGCTCCAAAGACATGACTGTAGTGAGTTATTTTGTGAATATCATCACCATTTTCTTAAAGTGCCTCCTTCCTGGGGTGCTTATTGTCAAACAAGAAGAAACAACTAAATACTAACACCAATTTCCAACTATTTATTGCAGAATGAGATTTATTCGTTCCAAGTAGGAATGGCATGACCAAATTGCTTCAAACTACCAAACTTCAAATTTTGACAAACTTTATGCTGAGAACCTGAAGTCAATCAAGCAACCACCCCCGTTCAAAAAAAAAGAGAGTACTTCAATGCTTCTATTTAATTAACTGATAAGTAAGTTATGAACTTCAAAAAGAGAAGACGAAGAAAGAATTGTTATAAAATTTAAATTAAATAAATAAAATATTACTATTGTCCAATTAAGACTATAATAACAAAATTGTGTATATCAATACAATCAACACAAGGCACCTGGTAAACAACATTGGAGCTACGGACCTTTCATAACAACACTCCAATAGACAGATTATTATTCAGTAAGGAAATGACAACACCTATTTACACTTTTATCCTGCATTTTGCAGGTTTTAGAATCTCTGTATTAAACGCCAAGGGATTTGCCTAGTAGAATACCAGTATGTCCTGTGTAGTTAGGCGTTCGGTCATAAATTTAAATCTCACATATGTTAATTTTTTAGTGACAAGTGATAAGGAATATCTTTGTAAATCTCTTAATTTCGGTATGGATGACATGCCTTTGTAAATCCCTTCATCAAAGTGTGAATGACCTACCTTTGATCGAACCAGAAATGCATCAAAGCTGGCCTAGACACGGTCTGACCGCAATACTTAAAAAAAAATATCTCTGTATAATGACCAGCAATCCAACAAACAATCCATTCTCAGTTTAAACAACTATATATCTCTCAAATCCCAATAGTCAATACCGTCTAAAGGATCTTTTTTCATGAAATTTTTAAGGTTCCTTTCTTTTATTCTTTTGCATTTGTAAAGCATGAATGATTAATGAGATGATCGTAAACTTTATTGACATTGTTCATGTCACAACAGTCTAACCTACAAAGCTCTCATTGCAGTGTAATTTTCATGCTTACTTTCTCAAAACTCTTCTACCCTTATTCTATGCCACAACATAAATAATAAAAACCACAAGAAGATTAGAAGACTACAATGTTATAGAGTAATAACCATATTTTGGGGTTTGAATAAATTTTGTATCTTCTAGTGCTAATTGCATACCTGAACATATTAGGCATTAAAGTCCAACTAAATACTTGAATTGTTCTGTTCCTCGTCATACATGAACATGGATTTAAATTGCAATCGCATCACCTGATACTACCACAACATCTCAATTGTGGTGGCTGTTGTAATCATATTACATCACAATTGCGAATTATAACAACTTTATTAACCAACATCAACCTGCAATGTGACTGCGACTGCAACCAAACTGTTCAATACTGGGATTTAGGCCTTGATGGGCTAAGCCCATAGACAGGGTCACCAGTGACCTCCCATAAGAGACAAAAGAATGTCCACTATTAAGGGACCTTTAGGGGACAATGAAGAGGGTCAACTCAAGGCTGGGAAGGTGCTAGGAAGTTTCCTTCCCCCAGTTAATGCAATGTTGGGATACCATTCAGAACCTATATATTATCCTAAGCAAAATAGAACTGATGCACCTATGCTGAAAAAAAAGTATCTCAATCAAAGACATTGTGATTGGAAAATTTTAGATTATGACATTTATTTCTCAAAGAAACGTTTATCAGCAGCAGAACAACCTGTTTTAAATTGCACTCTGACACCATCAAAGATCAATTTCTACAAGCAATGTAAAGAGAAAAGCACTACTAAACTCTAAATTCCACTCCTAGGTTCGTATTCTCACAAGAAACCTCACAAACTTATTCACTAGGTTTCTACTCTCCAGGAAAAAACAAACATACAGAACAGTTAAATTTTAATTAGTGCAAATAGCATTTAAAAGCTCTTTTTTTTTTTTTACTTTTTATGCATGATCCTTGTTCTCACAAGTAACAAGAGCCTTCAAGAACCTATTCAATGGCCTTCTGTTCTAAGAGATGAAAATCTACAGAAGAATACAAAGCCCTTAAAATCTCAGTACCCAGTGTCAGCAGGTCCCCTTTCATTTGAAAACCCAAAAAAAAAAAAAAATCTTTATCCTAAACTCCTAACTTCGAACAATCAAATGACCCATAACAATACCAAAAAAGAAAAAGCCACATATACCTCCCTACACAACATTTTTTTCCAAATTACTAATCACTTAAGAGCCATTACTAGCTGCTTCTTACCAAAATTTCCCAAACACTAGACAGAGGTTTTTCTATACTCTAATGAACTAAGCCAATCCCTAAAACATTAAAATCACCATAACTTGACGTGAATTAACTTTTGTAGTTCAATAAATTAGAAAAATTTAAAAACAAAGTCCCAAGCAGAAACACAATCTCGGAGATAACTCCCATGAATTCAATATCCCAATTAACTAGGTTTACAAAGCCAGGTTAGAGGCAATCAGATTCAATATGAAAAAGCAGATTAGCAATGCAATTACTTCCAAAAAAATTTTGTGTTCAATCAAATTATGAATACTCACTGGAATTCAATATCTAAAAAGGGTTGCATACAGAATACTCAATGCAAAGTGACGTTGTTTGAGATAGGGCCTGTTATCATCACTATGCCATCCAATGCTTGCTCCTCTGCTCCAGCTGATTCATACTATTATATAGCATCATTAGACAACATGGTAAAAATGCTTAAAGAACAAAACTTCACAAGCAATTCATTTTCTCTTGAAAACTAGCTTTATTTGCAGTAACTAACCTGATTAAACCTGTGAATTCAATAAAGAGCTCGAACTCACATTTGAAAAACTCTTCTGGCTTGTCTTTCAACCTTTCTGTCATGAGATTCAATTGAAAGAGATTAAGGGAATAGTTAAATTGTGAAACTGTTGGAATTTTGATGTGATTTCAGTGAAGGGATTGTTAGAGAAAGTGATAAATAGAATACCTCGGATGGGTATGAAGAGGATGATGAAGTGGGAAGAGTTCGTGGCAATAACATGGGAGAGAGTGGTTGAGAAGACATTGGCTTCGTAACCAACCGTGCTGCTACTCTTATGGATGAATTCCAACTCCTTGTTACATATCATATCATACAGATCACCAAGAATCAGAATAAAAAATGGGTACATAGCATTTCAATAGAAAAGAATGGAATAGAAAGAAGAAATGTTTATTAAGCTAACCTTGCATTCATCAAGGGAGAGGAAGTTCCGAATGACGAGACGTGGGTGTTGGTGTTCAAACTCAACCTCTTTTGACATTGCTACTTGTGCTTGTGTTGTGTTTCTCAATCTCATCTTGCTTTTCTGTTGCTTCAACTTCAACCCACAAGGCCCATGATCCCGCTTCCTGCTTACGCACTTGGACTCGGTCACCATTAGACTCCAATCAATTTGAGCACGGGGTGGAGTTATGGTCCGAAATTTTGGGTATGTTCAGTTCGGAAGCCTCAGGTAAGAAAGACGATGGAAATGGGGCAAGAGTTCCGGTTCATAGGAGTTGGAAGGGAAATTTTGGGTTAAGGTTGTTCAGTTTGATTTAGGGGTTAAAATTGGGTATGTTTAATGTTAACTGAGGTAAAAAAAATTTAATTTTATAAAATGATGGGTCAATTTGATAAATTACAGAATTCACAGGTATTTATAAGCTATAAAAGGTTTCATTAATGATGTGGAAATTACAAGACACATGTATGCATCTGATTGGTACAACTAGGAAGGGTTTCTGAACCCTTCCAAATACAAGGTACCAGAGAAAGCACCTAACTTATGATCACAGCAACCGCATTTTAAAACTACTAAGAAGACTATACAAACTTCCAAAATCAAACATTCTCTGGGCTCTGAGCTCCGCCTTCGTTTTGGCCAGCAAGAGGAGCCAGTTCTTCCGTACGAGAAGCATCCTCAATCTCAAAGGCATAGTGACTAACCCATAAGACTGCATGAACCAAAACTAGAGGCACAGCACAAGCTAAAGTCACTGCAAGATGAATCCCTGCTTCAGTCAAAACCAGCTGCACCACAGTTGCAAATACTAGCAAAGCAAATACAAACCTTTTGTCTATGATTCTATGAAGCACAACAGAATTGGGGCATGCCCTTAGCAGTAAACAGTAAAGGGTTGTCACATAGGTCATGATAACCAAAAGAATCAAAGAGATCTTACGCTTAGGGATGAGGGTTATGAAGAGTATAATCCACACAAAGAGTGTGTAATATAACCCGAGATTCCCCAAGTTTCTGATGATGCGAGCTGCTGCAGCTTCTGCTGTCAAGGGAATGTTAAAGGGGCAGAAAATTTTGAAATCACTATACTGCTTTTCATGAGGTCCTTTTGGTTCATTAGTTTCAGCTGTTGATGAAGGTGTTGATGAGGCGGGTATTCTCTGTGAAGTTCCATAATTTGCCATAACAGTTGAAGTGAAATTTGGAAGATCAGAGAATATATGGCTCAACTGAAAAACTTCGCCTGTTGAACAACAAAATTAGAGAAATTTGTTCCAAATACCCTACAGAAAACTAGAAGGATAAAGACAGTAAGATGGGTTACTTGTATTTGCTCTACTTTTTTGTGAATTTAATTTGGATCCGGATAATAGATATATAGAATCAAGGCAAAAGAGGGAATTAACATCAATTTCCATGAGAACGGATGGTTGAAGACTTAGAATACGAAGACCCCAAGTCAAGTATTAGTGTTGTCTATATATACTCTATATTGTTTAATAAATAAAAAAAATATTGATTTATTAAAAAGGACGTTTTAAAGTTTAAATTGAATTTAATAACTTACTGGGTTATTTTGACATCTTGAAAAATTGTATCATTTACATATAATTGATTATTTTTATATTTTTCTCTCTCTCTCTCTCTTGACTATGTAACTTTAAGGACTATCTGATGATAACTTATTTTTAACAAGGTTATGTGACGTGATCAAATCACTTTTTTTTTTTTTTGGATTCTTCATTTTTCTAACCACTTTTTATTCTTCGTTTAACTTAACGAAGATTATTTAAAATCTTTTGTTTTATATAATTAACTACTTTTTTTGTTTTCATTATCCAACTTTGCTTTTATACTCGTGAAAAAAGTTTTAATAAGAACAAAAAAATATTTTACATATGTAAGTTAGTTAACGACACAAGATTTTACCACATTATCTTTTTACGCCGCGAAATTTTTGTTAATTAAAAAAAATAGTTAACGAAAAAAAAAGTTAGTTAATACGTAAAACATAAGAAAAAAAAAGAAAAGAAAGTATAATTTGGTATTGTCATTATGGTGGACCTACTTAACAGAAGCGATTAAAATGGGTTGACATCAGACTGCAGAGATTATATTGTAACTTTAACAAGGTTAACGTACTCTTCTTCTTTTCTCATTCTTTTTTAAAAACTTCTTTATTTTATATAATTATATTTTTATTAAGTTAGTCCTGGTTTATAAGAATATTGACAATTGCAGCCTCTTTGTTATTGGTTAGGCATTGTATCATAAGAGTATAAAATTTTCAAGTAACTATCTATAAGATGATGAAAAAATTACTAATTCTAAAAATATTTTTTTTAGAAGCATCTTCCCTAACATTCTACTATCTTTATTCTCTTTTTGATATTTCAAAGTCATAGAAGACTTGGTAAGTATCAAAGAAATTTCATAAAGAAAAGTCCAATATAAGGAACCTTCTTTGTTGTTTCAAATGTTGCTTTTATCATTTTCTTGGCCCACGTGACTGCAGATGCCAAACTAGTGTGTCATGAATTTTGAATATTTAGTACCTCATAATTTCATGCTGCAAGTAGTGAAGCTAATTTAATTTCAACCTCATATCATGAGTCTTTAACGTAGGTTTTGGATAAAGGAGAAAGGTAAGAAGAAATAAAGAATGCAAGAGACTTTAAGCAAAACCAATTGATGGATGAATCCTTATTGTTCTGATGTAGAACCAGAGGGTGTCCGGAAGGACATGTGGACAATGGTCTCCTCCTCCTTATGCAGTTGCTGCTTCCAAGGGTCTTGAATAGAGTAGTTGGAGTACTCAAAAGCGATTCTAACGCTCAAGCTATTTCGAGTTAGCTCGGGCGCAAAGGAGTATACTGCTGTGAGAATTATGGTTACATCTTCAGAGTGGTGTTTCCCTGATACTTATATTGCCTACGCGGAGTCTTTGAGTATGTTACTGAGTGCAGGTATGTGGAGACCGTTACCTGACGGGAGAGGGTGTGCCTCCTCCCACGATCGTTTGGGCAGAGCCTTGACGGATGGTGCCTCCCTCCCATGATCGTCCAGGCAGATCCCTGAAATCTCGGGTTTGTCGCGTTAGTGGCCAACCACTGTAGCAGGTAGTCATGGTCCCCACACTGTAAAGGTCGCTACTGGTAGTACAAGGTCATGCGCAGACCTATGGAGTGTTGGTTGGGGAGTACGACTAGTACCCGTTTATAGACATACTGCAGAGGGGCGTAATCCGGATACCGGTGGCGTATATGCCGGGTTTGGCCTTTAAGGGCGGTATCCCGGACCACGGTCCAGAACAATTGCCTCCAGCTTAGCGCTTAAGTAGAACAATTTAGTGTCAAGATATTTAGACCAAGGACGGAGGTCCGTTGCATTATGAGAATCCTTAGAGGCTGAAGTCCATTGCTTGGGGGTACCCTCGGGGTTGGCATATACCGCCATCCCGTCATTCGGGGTTCGTCCTGCCCCTGTGCCTAGTTACGCAGGGTCTTTCGTCTTTTTTTGTGCTTTGCAAAAACGTTGAGTTTCCTTGGAAAATAGCTTGTTCTGACTTTATTGGTCATTAAAAGACCCATTAATTTTCTGATGTTCCCTAATAGCACGCTTCCCCTTCACCTAATCAGAATCGATGAGCATTTAAGGGTAGCTAACCTTATGTGATGGGTACGTTGTTCTCGGGCTCAATAGGAGTGCCTCGCTTCTCCTATAAAAGGGGAGCGCTTTCTTCTGGAGTTTTGGCCATTTCTTCTGTTGCATTCCTCTGCAACCTCACTTTGAGGGACTTATTCCTTCATGGCTCTTTTTTCCTTTCATTCATGTCCTGAGAGGGTTCTACCTATTGCGATAGCCATATTCTTATTTTTCTAAAATGTTTGAAGTTGTTTTGGCCCCTCTCTAGGTGTCCGTTTAAAGGACGGCTTACTTTTCAGTGTCATTATAGGGGGCGACTTACTTTCCCAACGTACCTTGATTGCTTGTTTGATATTTGCCGTTACTGGGAAAGTTTGAGTCGTCGTCTGTGTTGGACAGGGTACTTCGGAGCTGGGGCATTCACTCTTCTTACCCGGGTAAGCAAGAGGAACTACTGAAGCTGCTCCGTGCTTTGAAACACCTTTTAGGATAATCGCAAGACCGGCTAAGACTTCGGTGGAACGATCTCCTTCATGAAAGGTTGCGCCCCGTCCAATGAAAGAGGATGCATCCAGGCTTTTATTGGTGGAGGCAAGGCAGAAGATTTGGCGTCCTGGCTCCTAATGTCGGCTTTGCCGAGGTTCTTCAAAGTCAACCCACTTTTTCAAGAGGGATCCGTGGTGGTGGCAGCGACTCTCCATATCACGGAGGAAATATGGACGCGACATAGCCCGGGATGCTTCCAATGTCTTTGTTTTCTTTAGAGTTTTTATGCCTCTATACTTTCTTTTCCCTCTCTTTCTATTATAAGATGATGTATGGAATGAGAATGAACTTTATAGATAAAGACTCTTATCTTTGCACCTTCTCTTTTTCTTTTCCTTCTTTTCTTTCCGCTATCTGAAGTTTTTTATATTTGACCGGGGTGAGTCCAATGCTTATCCCGGCGTAACGTCATCATGCCCCCAACTTGGTGCTTTGTCTTGAAAAGGCAAGTGGCAAGTTCTAACTATTTAGCCCGAGGTGTTTGCGCCGAGAGGGTTATATTTGTCATTGACTTTGGTTGTCGTTGTCTGAATGGTGACTCTGAAATCGAAGGTTTTACCCCGATTTATTCCGGGGTCCAGAGTAAAAATTCTGACTCAAAACTTCGAAGACCGCCCGATATTTTGCATTGTTGTGCAACTATTCTCGCATCTGCACCAATGTCTTTTCAACTGCTTCTGTAACTGCAACGGCCACATGGTGCATTTTTAACGGATGGACGTGCCTAGAGCCTTGTGTGCCATGATGAGTACGTTTTCGAAATTTGGATGAGCTGGACGCCATTTTTGAAAAAATTGGGAAGGATCAATTCCAAAATGTTGTGGCTCAGATCCAGCATTTCAATCATGATGTCACCCTTGCCTTAGATGATCTCAGTTTTGAGAAAGTTTTTCATAACAGGCAGCTTATCTTGGTGAAGAACCTTCCTTAAGAAGATTATGGGGGTGCCTCAGGAGCTGCTCAGACTCCGGCAACTGGCGGGGTTAAAATCTGAGTTCCCTTTTTTTTTGGTAAGACAATTGTCCCGTTTGGTTGGGGTTTTAAATTTGTGTACTTTTGTTTCTTGTTTATGTGTCTCCATATTTACTTTCCATGATCCGTTTTGGGTCTGACGCCCATTATAGTATCTATCGCAACCATGTTGTGGACTTAGGAAATTTCTTGATAAAGGCATGGGAACCATGGTCTAGAGTTTCATCACCACGGTACTAAGTATGTGATATCCTTCTGGACTTAGGTAGAAACAGCGCCTTAGTCTATAATCCATTACTCATAGCGATGAGTATTTTGGCATTTTGGACTTGGGCAAAGATAAACACCCTAGCTCATAATCCATCGTTTATAGTATAAACTTCTGGAGTTTTTGAACTTAGGCGCGGGAAATAGCGCCTTAGCTTAGGATTCAATGTTCGAAAGGCTTGGTGCTTCCGAATCCTTTTGCTTTTAGGCACGTATTATTAGACCTTGCCTGAGGTTCTTTTGTTAACCACACTGGCTTAACAGAATCCCACTTGGCTTAGGTATTATGGTGAACCGTGGATCATCAAATCCTTTGTACCACTAACTTTGAAATAGTCAATGACAGGTATTGAGTTCGCGTGTTGACCCTATAACTTACTACCAAAACTGGGTGTGCTATACCTCCGGTCCTGGGCTTTTGATTTCTTATCAAAAAAGTAGTGTCTGAATAACTCCTTTTCATTGATAAGTGTTGTGGGACAAGGGTCCATACAAAGTTGAATAAGGGCAGATTAAACCTTAGTTTTTACTAAAAGACTAGGCCGTTAAAGGCGTCTAGCTGTAGTATTTCCTAAGTTTATCTGCATTTTAATAGTTCTTGATCATACTGCCTATTAGAGTTTCCAATGTATAGGCTCTTTTGCTGATGCTGACGACAACACGGTAGGGGCCTTCCCAGTTAGGGGCTAGCTTCCCTTGGGAAGCATTTTTCCCTTCGATGTCCACTCTCCTGAGAACCAGATCTCCCGGTTGGAAACGTCTTGGTACCACCTTTTTATTGTATCTGACCGTCGTCCTTTGTTTAAGAGCGGTGTCACATATATGGGTCACACTTCTCCTTTCTTCCAATAGGTCCAGGTCTTCTCTGATCAATCCGGGGTTGCTGTCAGGTGAGAATTGTTGGTGACACCAACTCTGTTCTCCTATCTCCACCGGAATCATTGCTTCGCTTCCATAGGTGAGTTTGAAAGGGGTTTCACCCGTGATAGAGTAGGGGTAGTTCTATAGGCCCAGAGGATGTAGTCAAGCTGTTCAGCCCAATTTCCTTTAGCTTCATCCAGTCTCCTTTTGATTCCCCGAACAATAACCCCGTTGGTGGCCTCTGCTTGTTCGTTTGTCCTGGGATTTTCTACAGCACTGCAATGATGTTTTATCTCTAGTCCAGCTAGAAGTTCTTCGAACCCCTTATCTTTAAACTGAGTTCTGTTGTTTGTTACTATGGACTTTAGAATCCCAAATTTGGTGATGATGTGGCGCTAAGTGAATTTCTGGATCTGGGCTGCCGTGATTGTGGCTAAGGTTTCTGCCTCAATCTACTTTGTGAAGTAATCTACTGCTACCACCAGGTATTTTAGCTGACCAGGGGCCTGGGGGAATGGGCCCAAGATGTCCATTCCCCATCTGTAGAACGGTCAGGGTACGGACATTGTGGACAGCTTTTCTGGGGGGGCCTTGTAGTGGTTCGAATGGAGCTGACACTTGCCGCAAATCCAAACATGTGCATGAGAATCGGCTTCCATTGTTGGCCAGTAGTACCCCGCCTTTAGTGCTTTTAGGACTAGTGCTTTGCCTCCTAAATGGTGTCCGTAACTTCCTTCATGCACCTCGGCCAAAACATATTCTGCTTCTTTTGAGGTGAGGCATTTGAGGAGGGGAGAAGAGAAACCACGTCGGTACAAACGACCGTCGTATATAGTGTATCTCACTGCTGTCTTGGTTAGCTTTGAGGCTTCTTTGGGGTCTGAAGGAACGACTCCAGACTATAAATATTCCATGATAGGGGTGATCCAAAATGTATCATCCTCTTTTACCTGATAAATGACGTTCTCCGTGATGAAGGGATGAGGAAAAGTTTGCTGGATAACTGATCGGTTGTTGCCAAGGCTTTTGGTGCTGGTGAGTTTAGATAAGAGATCAGCTCTGGAGTTTTGTTCCCTTGGAATGTGCACAACCTTGGTTTCTTTGAAGCCTTTGAGGAGTTCTTGTACTCTAACCAAGTACCTTTGCAAGAGAAGTTCCTTGGCTTGGTATTCACCTCGAATTTGAGAGGTTTCCAACTGCAAATCGCTACAAAGTATGATTCTGGTTGCCCCCATATCCTTTGCCATGATTATTCCGGCAATGTATACTTCGTATTCGGCTTGGTTGTTCGAGGTAGGGAACTCGAACTTCAAGGAATGCTCCAACGTCAGTCCTTCTGAATTTTCCAGAATTACTCCGGCTCCACTTCCCTTGGGGTTCTAGGATCCATCAACAAAGATGGTTCAAGAAGTTTTTATTGGGTCCCCTGTATCAGAGGTAAGTTCTACTAGGAAATCAGACAACACCTAGCCTTTTATTGTGAGTTGTGGTTCATACACGATTCTAAACTCAGAGAGTTCGATTGACCAAACAATCATCCTTTCTGCCAAGTCTGGTTTGTGCAACACTTGGCGGATGGGCTGGTATGTCCTTACGACCACGAGATGGCATTGGAAGTATTGCTGCAGTCTTCTTGTCGTGGTGATCAAGGTAAAAGCAACTTTCTCAACCTTCTGATACCGGAGTTCTGGTCCTTGAAGCACTTTGCTCACAAAGTAGACTGGTTGTTGGCCCTCGTTTGTCTCCCGAACTAGCACTGAGCTTATAGTTTCTTCGTGGACTGAGAGGTACAGGAAGAGTGTTTCTCCGTTGTTCGGCCTTGACAAGATTGGAGAAGAAGACAGGAGCTTTTTCAAAGATGAAAAGGTGTCCTCGCACTCTGGGGTCCATTCAAAATTTCTTCCCTTTTTGAGTAGTTTGAAGAGAGGAAGAGATTTAAGGGCTGCTTTGGAGAGGAACTGTGTGAGGGTTGCTATCCTTCTTGTCAGTTGTTGCACCTCCTTGACACGTCAGGGACTTCTCAAGTCGAGTACATCCTGACACTTGTCGGGATTAGCTTCAATTCCATGGTGGGTTAACATGAACCCCAAAAATTTTTCGACATGCCCCAAAGGCGCACTTCTCTGGATTTAGCCTCATATTGTGCTTTCGAACTTTCATCAACGTAGACCTCTAGCATCTTCCCCACTTGATTCTTGAAAACTTTGTTCATCATTCTTTGATAGGTGTTCTTGCATTTTTCAGCCCGAATAACATAATCTTATAGCAGTAGCTCGCCCTTCCAGTGATGAAGGCAATTTTTTCTTCATCTCCAGGGTACATCAGAATCTGATTGTATGCAGAGTAGGCATCCATGAATGATAGCAACTCGAAGCCTAAAGAGTTGTCAACCAATTGGTCCACATTGGGAAGTGGATATGGATTTTTTGGCCAGGCTTTGTTCAAATCTGTGTAATCCACACACATTCTCTACTTTCCGTTGGGTTTTTTCACTAAGACCACGTTGGACAGCCACTTGGTATAAGCAATTTTCCTAATGAACCCGCAACTAAGTAATTCTTTTACTTGCTCCTCGATGACATGCTGCCTTTCAGGACCGACCTTCCTCTTTTTTTGAGCGACCGACTTCATATCCTTGCTAATGGACAAGTGGCAGATGAGGGAGGGGTCGAGTCCTGGCATGTTGGACGATGTCCAGGCAAACAAGTCCTTGTTCTTTAACAACAGCTCGATCAATTGTTATTTTTCATCCTTTTTCAACTGAGCTCCGATCTTAGTGATCTGATCCGGCCTGGCTCCAAGTTAGAGAGCTTGCAGCTCGTCCTCTGGTTGGGGTCTGATGTTGCGAAGTTCTTCTCTAGCATCCAACTCGGTCATCAATATGTTGACCTGATCCAGGACTGGGCCAGGATTGACAGACTTTCCTCTTTTCAAGGCCCTGCAGATTTTCAGACTTTCGTTGTAGCATTTCCTGGCGGCAACTTGATCGCCCTTGACAGTGACCACCTCGTTGTGTTTATTGGGGAATTTCATGAAAAGGTAGGTGGTGGATACTACGGCGCCAAGGGCATTTAGGGAAGGACGGCCAAGGATGATGTTGTAAGCCAAAGGGCAATCTACGACCAAGAACTTCACCTTGACTATTCTAAAATGCTTTGAGGAACCTAGGGTCAAATGGATTTCATAGTACCCAACTGGGTTGATCTTTTCACCCGTGAACCCTGTGAGTTCCCCATCATAAGGGGTCAAGTCCAACTGTGGAAGTTCTAACTTTTGGTAGAGGTCCAGGAATATAACATCTGCCGAGCTTCCTTGATCCACAAAAATTTGGCAGACCTCGGCATTGGAAATTATCCCGGAGATCACGAGGGGATCATCATGATCAGGGATGATTCCACCGTAGTCTTCGTCTGAAAAGGTAATGCATGGCGTCTTTCTTTCCATGGTATTGGGTTTGGATTCAGAATGGGAAACGCTAAAGACTGCCATTCTTAATGCTTTCTTTCGCGCCCTGTTTAACGTCCTTCCTCCTGCAAATCCTCCCGCATTGGTATTGATCATTCTGTTTAGTTCGAGACGACAATCGTTATTGTCATTGGGTGAGAGTCCCTGTTCCTCCCTTGCTGGTCATTGTCGTTCCGGCGGGGGGGTGTCTGAGCTCTTTGATAATCACATATTTTATTCATTAAAAAACCCTTATGTTTAGTCATTTACACTCTTCATATTCTTAATTGATTGAGTTTGGTATGATTTTGTGAATTTGAGCTCAAATTGGTCCTAATTGAATATTTTCAGCATTATTGAGATTTGACACTGTTTCTGTATTTTGGCCATAACGTGAGTTCCTAATATCTTATGAACATGAATTTTACCTTGTAGGAAAGCTAAGAGGAATCTCTACAACTTTGATGAAGAGCTCGAAGTCCGATTCAGATGTCTAGGGGACCTAAGTTTACATGGAAGTCAGAATACGGGTTCTGTCAGTAGAATCCGAACAGTGTGCACTCATAAAATCATATCTCAAGATGTAATAATGGAGATGGGCTGAAATTTGGACAGTGGATAGTCAAGATACAAATAAACAACTTTCATGAAGAACACATTTTGAGAAAAAGAAGTCTAGTAGGTCATTTTGAGCTTGCAAATCGGAACAGAGGTGCTGAAGTTGGGTTTGAGAAACCTACGGTATTTGGGACATATCTTGGGCTTAAGGAAGCCAAATTGGACGAACCAGCTATCCATTTTATAGCCAAGACAAGGATCTACAACTTTCATGAAGAACACTTTTCATGGTTCTGAAGTATAGTGGGTCGTTTTTGGCTTCCAAGTCAGACACGAAATTTTCGTCCTCAACCACCCACTCATCCATCCACTAATCCACTCATCCATCCACTAATCCACTCATCCACTCATCCACTCATCCACTAACTCACCCATTCATCCACTCATACACTAATCCAACCACTTAACCACTCCACCCACTCATCCACTAATCCATCCACTCACCCATTCATGTCCATAATTTCCCACTCACTAAAAGTCCTTTGGCATTTTTCACTAATTCAACCACTCAACCATTCCACTCACTCATCCACTAAACCAATCCACTAAACCAACCCACTAATCTATCCACTCAAACACTCCACTCACTCATCCACCCACTTCCCTTTGTCATTTTGTTACCTTAGACTTCTATAAAAGGCACCATTTATCATGAACAACATGTAATTCTCCTTCATTTTCTCTCTAAGTTTCTTCTTGCTTCTTCATAGTTTCTCATAGTTTTGTATATTTTGATGCTCCCCTTCATGGTAATGGAGGGCTAAGCTACTTTGGGTCAATTTAGAACTCTTGAAGAGATTGTGGTTTGGATTCTTGAGACCTTGGTTATGCATTGTATTTGATTTGTAATTGAATTCCTTTTTTCTTCTTCTTTCTTCTTCTTCTTGATCTTGAATGCATGAATGGTGATTCTATTTATGTTGATCTGATTTGATCTTAGTTTAATATTGAGATTTGTGATGAAACTTAGAACTAATTGATCTGAACTAATCACATAAATGAAGATTGAGATTTGTGATGAAACTTAGAACTGATTGATCTAAATTAATCACAAAATTGAAGAGGTTAGGTTACTGATTTGTGCCTAAGTTAATTGAATTCGGTACTTGAAATTAACATAGATTTTCATGAATGGTGCGATTGCGAATTTGTGTTTATCACTTGTTAATTGAATTCTAGACGATCGTCTAGTATGAATTCTGAATTTGATGCAGAGATCTCGATTAGATCCAAATTAACAATTCAATTGCGTTTCAAGTGTTTTATGAAGGGTCTATGATTGAATCCACCCAATCTTGGATAGGTTTCTAAATTGACTACTCTTTAATTGTCATTTCTTCCGTTAATTTTGTTAAGTACGATCTTAAACTGTCAAACCCCCCTTTGCTAACTTTCACTTGATTTGATTAAATTGCATTTACGATCCTTGAGGAGACGATCCGGTGTTGTTCACTATACTACAAGTTTAGGTAATAACTTCGGTTATAATTTTGACTGAGTTCGGTGCTCGTCACTCTTCTCCTCGGACTTTGATTTCTCCTCTTGCGGGGAAGAGATGGACTCCGTCCCTTATCCTCCCTGCGCCTACTGCGATGTTCATTATTTTGGGCACGGAGGTCGTATTGCTGCAACCGTCCGGCCTTGATAAAAAACTCAATGGTATCACGCAATTGATAGCAATCTTCAGTGTCATGTCCATAGCCTTTATGTCACGCACAATGTTTAGAGTTGTCTTTTTGTTTGTGCTTTTTAATGGCAAGCGGTCTCCGAATATTCTAGAACTCGGTCTGCATCACCTCTCTCAAGATCGTCTCTAACGGGACATTTAGGGGGGTATAATCAGAAAACCTTCTCTGTGGTGGACTACCTTTGGGACGCTAAGACCGTGAAGAATCGTGATTGGACTTTTGATGAGTGCATTCATCTTTATTTCATCTCTTCTGGTCCTCCGTTGCCTCATCCAGGTTGACGTACTTTTGGAAACGTCTCTAGAATTCGCCCAAGTTCTCAGGCTTCTTCTTTACGAGGGACGCAAAGAATTCAGACCCCACACGAAGACCACTTCTGGCATAGTGAAGGGCGATCTTGTCATCAAAGCTTTCTACGTTGGTACATGCCGCCATGAACCGTCTTACGTAATCTCGGAGGAGTTCATCTCGCCCCTGTCGGATCTTGGCCAGGGATTCGATGGACTTAGATTACTCCTTACTAGTGGTGTATTGGAGCAGGAACCATTGATTTAGGTTTGACCAGTCTACCATGGATTTACGTGATAGACCGGAGAACCATTTAAGGGCTCCCTTTTTTAGGGAGAGAGGGAAAGCACGGCATAGGAACTCCATGGATCCGCTATGGAAGCACATAGATTGCTCAAAGGCATTTATGCGCTCCTGGGGCTCTGTGGTTCCATCATAAATCTCCAGGTTGGCGGGGAACTTGAAGTTCCTTGGGACTCGGTACTCCATCAGTTGGTCAGAGAAGGGATGCTCTTGGATACCGCAGTTTGAGTTGTTGTTCCCAACGTTGGATACCATGGCTTCAGCATGACCCCTCTTTTAGTTGTTCTCCTCATTACGTCATTCGTCGGTATGGTTCGACCTAGGCTAGTTTTCATGCATGGCTCTCTGCATGTCTTCCAGCCTCTGATATTGCTCGTTTAACATGACCATGTGTTGTTGCAACATGTCTTGAAATTAACGTTGGGACATATGGAACTGGCTCCCATGCTCGGAGTAAGACACTCGGTTGCCGACATCGCCGTTTGCATCCCCAAGCTTTGACGTAGTGGGATTCTGTGTTTTTGGGTGTTGGGATTTCCCTCTTAGCCTTGGGTTCCAAGTATATCCCTTACCGAGATCCTGCACAAAGGGTTGGGACTCTTGTCTGAAATCGAAGCGGAATGTCCCTCGTGCCGGTACTTCGCGTTGGGTGCCTAGTTTCTCATGGCAGAAGTTTTGTTGGTAGGTGGTGGGACAGAGTGGGGGGAGGTTGCGTAGCAAAAACCTGCCTGTGGTTAGCAGAAGTTTACATAACGTCCCTCCTTGAGTTTTGCCTCATGTTCACCATGATTGGGTGGGATTAAAAGTTTATGGTTTCCCACAGATGGCACCAATGTTCTGATGTAGAACCAGAGGGTGCCCGGAAGGACACATGGACAGTGGTCTCCTCCTCCTTGTGCAGTTGCTACCTCCGAAGGTCTTGAACAGAGGGGTTGGGTACCTGCAAAGGGACTCCAACACTCAAGTTAGCTCAAGCACAAAGGGGGTATATACTGTGAGAATTATGGTTACCTCTTCAGAGTGGTGTTTCCTTGATACTTATATTGCCTGCGTGGAGTCTTTGAGCATATTACTGAGTACAGGTATGTGGAGACCGTTACCTGACGGGTGAGGGTATGCCTTCTCCCACGATCGTTGGGGCAGAGCCCTAACGGAGGGTGCCCCCCTCCCACGATCGTCCAAGCAAATCTCTGAAATCTTGGGCTTGTCGCGTTAGTAGCCAACCACTGTAGCAGGTAGTCATGGTCCCCACACTGTAAAGGTCACTACTGGTAGTACAAGGTTATGCGCAAATCTATAGAGTGTTGGTTGGGGAGTACAACTGGTACCTGTGTATAGATGTACTACAGAGGGGCATAATCCGGATACCGGTGGCATATATGTCGGGTTTGGCCTTTAAGGGTGGTATCCCGGACCACGGTCCAGAACACTTATATAGATGAAGAGTTAATAAAAAAATACGTTGATACCGGGGCATAGTTGTCCTAACTAGATGGCAAAGGAAATAGTTCTGCCTTGACCAGATTTATTGAAGATTAACTAGAAAAAGAACTAGGTTGATTACGATAGGGCCATCATGAGTAAAGAAAGGCCTAGGTGTAAGATGACACTTAGAATAGCTCATAAAGTTCATTGTCATCAGGAACTCTTAAGATCTGATTGGTTTAGAGGGTTTTGAGGCAGAGATAATCTCCCCAAAGTATTTAGACCTTGAAAAGTGAGACTTTACAGAGTCGCACATGTAGTACCTTGAGATCATAGTTTGCCTAGGATAAGAGAATGAAGCTAAAGGGGATTAATTTACCTAATTAACCTAAATCCTATTTTTATAAATAGATCTTAAGAAACCTCATACCAACCATTTGAATTGTCACCAACCAAGAGATAAAAAGGATGCTAACTGAAACCTTAACCTATCGGAATCTACGAACACATCCTCAAGGGTTAGCATCAAATCAACTTTTTTTCATAAATCTCTTTTGTCCCTTTTGACAAAGATTCTCTGTAAATGTTGTAGTAACATGGACATACAAGAACAACAGCACCCAGAAAGAGAGTACTTTTCTAGGCGGACTACCTCTATGAACAAAGTGTTTGCTGCTCACCCTCTTGTCATTGCCCTTGTAATTGCTTTGTCAAGTTTTATTCAGGCCAACAGGATCGGAGTCCCCCATCTTCTATTTTCGATTAATTTACCAATCGGATATAAGTAAGATTAAATTTTATCGATCGGGTGTAAGTCAAAAAATAATTATCAAAGAAGAGTAAGTTGTGGCTGAGAACCACGACTTACATCCAGTCTTTTTTTAATTAATTTTTCAAAGTAAGTCGTACTTCTTACCAATGATTTACCCATTCTTTTTTCTTATTTATTTCACACTGAAGTCATAGCTGGGAGCCATGACTTTTGTTTTTTTCTTATTATTATTTCACACTAAAGTTGTGGCTGGGAGCCATGACTTCTTTTTTTTTTTTTAATTAAAGTGAGACTGTGTCCATACACGACTTGCTTAAGTCTAGGGTTTCATTTTTCATTTTTTTAAGATTAATTTGTTAGAAAGAAATGTTACAAGAAGATATGAGAAAAATTAATTGATTCATAACTTGATTATACAAAAAAACATTGCAAGTTAAAAAACCTTAACTCTCTATGTTTAACTTCTTCCTTCTCTTGTTCTTATTCTACTGCCTCTTGTTCTTGGTCTTTGTTGTAATGGCACAGGGTTCTCATTATTACCATCATGTTCAGTATCCTCGTTAGGCATGGTCGAACGATAATATGAATTCATCAATGTTGAGAACGGAGTGCCAAAATAGGCAGCAAATATGTTAGGTGGTGGTGGTGATTCAAAAAGTCGAGTGTAAGGAACATGGTAGGATGATGATGGATGTTGATATGCTGAAAATTGAGAAGTGGAAGGAACATGGTGGAATGATTGTGGATATTGAGATGTTAAAAATCCTTAGGGAACACCGACATCTTCATGTGCCTGAGTTTGAGATGTCTGTGGATGTTGATCAACATCTTCTGTTTGACGTTGTTGCACAAGTCGTCTTTGTCTTTGTCTTTGTCTTTGTTTGTCAGGCTCCTGCTCAGGTACAACAAAATGTTGAGTAGGAGCAACGTCCTCACGTACTGTTGAGAAAGCTGATGGATGGATCTCTTCCAAGGCATTCAACATATCACAGCAGGCCCAATTAATGGTTTGTATGGTTTGTAGGGGATTTTCGGCAATGTTTGGAGAGGTAGTGTAGCCTTGAATTGTGTGCACAAAAGAATATTGAAAAAAAATTCATTATGTTGTTAGTGATACTTGATGTTAACATAACAATGCTTTTATACCATATTAAATTAAATAATGAAAGAATGATCATACCGCACAACCAAAATATGCACCCTCTCAAGAGATATATCGCCGGGTTCGACGTAAGTACCATTGCATATAGTCAAAGTTTTCATGTAAATAACCACTACATGCGTTGCCCTGAATGAGTTGGTTATGACGGTCCATCCACAAGGCAATCCACTACTGATTTTTATTGGGCCAGTATACTTCCCCTTTACCCCTCATGTCAATATTGTGAAGGGTATCAAAGTTGTATGGGTCTACTGGAATGCATTGTTGCAATCCAAATTACCGCATGACTCGATCTGCAGGGTGTCACTCGACAGTGAAAAAACATATCAATGGCGCCATTGCACATGCAACTTGAGAGACATCAGGAATATTTAGCTGCATGATTTTCAGGTGTGGCATATGTTCTCCATATAAATTGGTAAATATGTGTAGTTGTTAATTTTTATAATATTAACTAATATTATTGTTGAAAGAAGATAGAATTAAAGAAGTAGACTTAACATCATCAATACGTAAATGGTCTAAAATTAACCGTATGACGTTAGCAGCATGGCCGGATATAAAGGTTGTGCTCATATGACGACACTACCTGTTACACACACACTCATAAATAATATATATATATATATATATATATATATATATATATATATATATATATATATATATATATATAATTAGAGTCAAATTATAGAGTAAAAAAAATAATTTAATTTACGATTAGACTTGCGTGCAAGACGAGAGCTAAGTCCTTCTTGCACCTCATCATCAGATAATGGTTCTAGTCGTGGTGCAATGCTAGGAATGTGATCCCATGCCCATGCTTGAAGAATTAATAAGCATCCTCCAATATCCAAACCTTTGGATGCATGACTTGAATGACCAAAACACACGTTCAAGAATCACAATATTGAGATCTTCTATACCATCTACATAATTTGGAAAAGTGTGATATCTCACGATTATACTAGATACAAAATGCTGGATAGTAGTCATCCATTTGAATAAGACACTATATGATTCCTCCCAACTTCCGAAAAGATGGGCAAGTGCCATCTATTTTGCTTTTCACGTCTTTCTGTACGTGCACTACAAAAAAAAACGGTATCTAACTACGGTTATTTGGCTACGGTTTCAACAACCGTGGGTAATCTATTTACAAAAGGTTCATTTTTGCTCAGCGCCAAAGCCTACAGGCTCGCGCCTCATTTCTATTCTCATTCACTACAAAACCTCTCTTTCTCCGCTATCGTCTTGTTCCTCCATCCATCCTCTTTATGCTTGTGTTTAGGGTTTTCACATTTTGCAAAATTACACTTTCCCTTCCTCTCTCTCTCTCTCTCTTCACACTCATCTGCGACCATGCCACAGAATAGAACTATAACCTCCAAATAATGCCTCCTTTGAATGTACCCTACCCACCCTGCGACACGCCATAACATAACATCGCAGTTCCTCCAAATTACTGTTTTGTTTCCCCAACTCCTGAAATCCAAACACATACCATTGCATCGTGCGATACAGGCAGGTACCAAATCTACTTTAATGTACCACTGTTTCATTCTCAACACTTTAATTCTTTTTCTTCTTTTGTAATTATCGTTCTCGATTGCAATTTTCAATATTGTAAAAGAGAATTCTGTGTCGCTACAGCGCTAATTGCTTATTGGGTATTTCTAACTCGCTTAATTTTATTTTATTTTTACGGTTTTTTTTCTTAATGTCGTATTTTGGAAAGTGGAGGGTTTTTGAGCTGTTTTCTATTTTTTTTAATTTTTGCTATTATATTGCTATTGGTAATGAATTTGAATGATTGCTTGGAGTTATGGGTTTGCTTTCATAGCAGGAATGAGACTTTGGATGCCAGGAAAAGTTGGAATTTTGACAATAAATTAAATTGTTAAAGAGAAATTGCAAAATGTTATCCTTCTATTTTTCTGTTTGACAAGCAAAATATTAACCAGTATTTTTTTGGTAGCTCCGCAATGGCTGAAAATTTGTTGCAAACTTGAAAACCGTTTGTTCTAGAGTATACTTATGATATTATTTTCTGCAGCTTCATATATATCTTCTATCTGGACCACATTACTTAGATGTAATTGGAGGATCCTAAGCAACTTTGTTAGATCTTATTTACTTTCTAGCTATTTTGTAATTTTTATTTTTTTAATATGACTAGTTCCTCCGGAATTGTGTTTCCTTAGTGTATAGCAACTTTATCTTATGTTAAAGGATCATTTTCCTCCATAAAACACTCCTATAGCCATTGATTGATAGATAGATTTTGGCTTTTTAAATGGATTGGATGATAATTCATTGATAGATTTTGTCATTTATGGTTAGATAGTGGACTTAACTATAGTTAGGAATCGAAGAATCAAATATACTAAAAGGAAGTTGCTCGCCACTATGCCGTTATGAGAAAATCTTGATTTTTTTAATGCAAATTATTTTTCTGTTGTGAAGGTTTCCTCTGTTTAGTCCCTACAACAGGATCAATCGCATGTACAGAATAATTGTACACTAGAATGGTTCAGTGTTACTGATACCCTTTAGGTGTTAAGACACTTTATAGAGATTACAAGCAAGATCAAAGGTTAAGACTTAAGAGCCTATGATCATATTTATTTGACTTACCAACGTAAAGAATATTTGGTTCACTTCTGGAGCTTTGATTCTCTACAAAACTTTTACTCTTGTTATAATAATGGCCATGGATATTTGTGAATATTATCGTATTGACTTTATATGTGAACTTAGGTACAAGGTACCTTGTCCCTGCCTCTTCAATTTTATTTCCTCCTAACCCCTTCCTGATTCTTTTGATAAATTTCCTCCCTCTTTACTTAGTAAGGTCAGTATAAATCGTAGTTCTGAAAACTTGAACCACTTGATAAACCAGAAAACTGGTGTGAATTGAATGCAGTTCAGAGTGCCTTGGACTGGTATATATACTCAAATACACATCACCTTGTATTTGAGTATATATGTACGAATTAAAGTGTAATTATATAAGAAAATATGATAGAATTAATTATAATTAAATGATAAAAATTATATACATATAAAATGATAAATGTGCTTATATAATGTGCCTATTGCTTCCCATCAAGAGCCTATGAATATTGAAAATCATGTAAAAGCTTATTTATGTTTTGCAGTGTGACATGCATACTTCGCTGGGCCACATACAATCAGAAAGTTACCTGCCCTCAGTGTAAACATCCATTTGAGTTCCTCAATGTCCATCGCTCACTTGATGGCAAGTAATAACCATCGTCTCTGTTTTTATGTTCTCACTTTAGGTTTTTATTTCCCATTTAATTCATGCTACTTATATCCAAATGTAAAGGGAAAGAAGTGTTCTGTTGTATTTGTACGAATATACTTCTTATTCTTAAGGGATAGTTTTAGGAGTCAAGTAGAAAATGTTGGTCAATATGTTCAAAAGGATTTAACCAATGATTTTAGGTCTAATGGTGCTTCCAATGAAGAATGTAAAAGATGAATTAGATATTTGTGATTGTATTTTGGAATAACTGGGATATTAATATCTGGTTGTTGAATATGGAAGTTTTTATTTTTGTCTGGTTGAGATTATACTACTATGTATACACTTAGTTTTCATGATTACCGAACATTATGCACTAGGGCTGCTTGGCTGCTTAGCAACCCATTGCAGACCATTTTAACTTAAGTTAGATTCCTAAATTGGTTTTGACTCCGAAAAGCTAGATATGATATGATATTCTGGATTTTAAAAAATTGCAATCTTATTGTAAACATTGAATGTATTATTTCATAATATTAGACAGTTTAAAGATTGTCAAATTTATCAACTCCTACCTCCTAGTATAATCTCTTGGTACAAGAATTCTATTAATTTTAAAGTACAAAAAATAAGGATGTAACAAAATGCCAAATTTATATTGCATATGAAACTACTTAATTTATAGTAACTAATATGACCGAATCAATTATACTATATTTTATCCGTCAATGTTGCCCTACTATTTATTTTTGTCTATCACTTCTTTAAATGCCTAATTGAAAGGAATGGCTGAAATTGTGTGTTTGTTTTCGTTTGGTTTTTGCTTTTTTGTTGAAAGCTAAATTTGTGTTCTTATAGCTTAACCTTGTATACTTTAACAGCATCCATGATTACATGTTTGAGGAAAGTGTTTGCCTACTACTTAGGAAAGTGTCTCCTTTTGTGATATGATTTGGAAGAAACTAGTATTTTTTTAAAAAAAAAACATTAGCCACAGTTTAACCGTGGCAAACCAAGTTTGTGAATATAAAAACACCCGTAACATAGCCACAGTATAACCGTGGCTAACCATTAACTTAGCCACAGTTAAACCGTGGCCAAAGTATTGTATTGAATAAATTTTAATTAAAATTAGTCACAGTTATTATCTAATTAATCACGGTTGTAACCGTTGATAACAAAATGTTGTCACGGTCTTACAAACCGTGGCTAATGTATTAGTAACGCCTTATTTACCCACAATTGGTATAACCGTGGTTAAATATATTTAGCCACGGTTTTAGGGTATTAGCCACGGTTAAAACCGTGGCTAAACAGAGTTTTTTTTGTAGTGGTGACATAACCAAAACGAGTTCGTACATCTGCAATCAAGGCCTTTATTGGGATGCTAAGATCTACATTCACTAATTCAACAACACATGAAGAAATTAGTGATGAGTCTAATCTATGATGATCTTGAGAAATTAATGAAGATGTGCATGTATGTTCCCTTATAATTTTGTTAATCTCCCACTTGTCACATCTTTTATTGAATGATGCCCTAATTCTCCATTTACACTTGTTACCAAATTTCTTACACCTAGCAACGTATCTGTCAAGTCTGCTCTCTTCAATCACATAGTCGAATGAGTTCTAAATGTGGTACTGCTTAATTGCATTGACTATTGCTTGTTTTGATTCAAATCGCATGCCAACCCACAGATCAATATTAACATTTGCACTGCTTCCTCTTCTAATTCCATAATCATCGGGAAATTCAAGAGCATGCATTGCCTGCAAATTAGTATTAGATAAAAATGAGGATGGAGTAACATAAGTTATAGTCACAGGTTCACTCACGCCTATTTCGCCTTCTCCGTTGTTGTCATCACCTTCTTGAGAATCCTCATCTTCACTAAATTTACTAACATTATCTCTTATACCTAGAATCATATTTGTTACCCAAGTGACTTCAGTACTCAAGAGGGAGTGAATTGAGTATTTAAAATTTTTTTCGCAAACACTTATAAAAGTAAATATCTTCGAAGCTAAATATTAAATAAATGTGAGAATAAAGAAGATAATAGAAAGCTTTAAACACAACAAATAAATAGGTAAGTAATATTAAATAAATTGCTGAAAATAGAGAGATAAAGGAGAGAAGAGCAGGCACAATATTTATCATGGTTCAGCCACCAACCACTTGTGGCCTACGTCCAATCCGAAATACAGTTCGAGATTTTTCACTATAACTTCAGACTTAAAACAGGTGCCTGCAACCTTTACACAATAGAGCACTCCTCACACCTTGGGATACCTCACCTCCTTTGAAGGATACCTCACCTTCTTTACAACAAGGGATACCTCACCTTTTTACCGAGGGATACCTTACCCTCACAATTTCACTAAGGGTACCTCACTCTTTTACAAAGAACTAGAATATAGATGAAGAGAAACTTTCACAAAGAGTAAATATTACAAATTGAAGCACTAGGAAGTTCTCTTAAGATATCTCAAAGTTTTGGTGAAAAGAGCACAGAAAATATGAAAAAATAGAGAATCACGTTTTTAACACAAGCAACAAATAATTCAAATGGTTTGGCTAGCCTTCAGAAGAGACCCAAGGTCTCTATTTATAGAGCAATGAAGAAAAAAGTCATTGGGTGTCATTAAAGCCATAATAAATGCAGAGACATTGGCTGCCTTTTTCAACAACTAAAACAGAGCCTCATGGTTTATTCGAATACCATTAGGGTTATTCGAATACCACTGATTTAAAAGGCTTATGAAGAGCAGTTCTGAAGGAGGTTATTCGAATATCTTTTATGTTATTTGAATACTTCTATTAAAAGAAGTTTTCTGTGAAATATATCTATTTGAATACCTTATTTAGAAAAACTGATTTGGAAAACTTCATATTCGAATACCTGATGTGTTATTTGAATAGCACTTTTGAAAACAGAAAATGTTTGAAGATATAAAACATGTTTATTCGAATACCATGGGGTGTATTCGAATACCCCTGTTAAAAACCATTTGAAAGACCTTTAGAAAACTACCCACGTGATTTTCGAATTTCTAAAATCTTTTGATCTTTTAAAAACCATATTAAAATTTTAGTTTAATTTATAAGGAACATGTTTTTAGATCTTTTTTAAAACAAACAATGAGATATCCAATAAAAGCTCTGTACAAAAAGACCCTAAGTCCTGAATCTAATTTTGAAGATCTTTGGACTTGGTCTTCTCATCATTTTCATGTTTGTTATCATCAAAACTATTATTCGTGTCTGCTAGCCAATTACAACATTGTCGGGATCATATGATTCTGTTGAATGAATATTTATCCCAACAACAAGGTTAGTGATCATAGGACTTAGAAGCCTATAAGGATCACTTTATTCATAATCATAAATATAACCAACATTAGCACTGAATAAACTACGAGGAGGTTCAAATGATGACATCTGTTAACTTAAAAAAATAACAAACTTCATATCAGTAAACGAAAATAAAGTTGTAATAATAAAAAAATATAATTAACATTTTTTTTATAAATACCTTTAATGAAGAGAAATAAACTGAATTTGATATAAAATCGTAAAGACAAATAAAACTTAAAATTTGCTTATAGAGATCCTGATCAACGATATGAAGTCACAATAGAATGAGATGATCTCTTATATAAGCGAAGAAGGAAGGATAAGCCACAACGATTACCCTACACAAGTCGTGGTTCAAAGTCACGACACTTTAAAAAAAGCAAGTCGTGGCTCAAATACCACGACTTCAATAGAAAAAAAAAAAAATAAGTCGTGCTTAGTAAGCACAACTTTGTAAAGGAATAAAAAAAATTATTTATGAATAAATCGTATTTTTACTAATGATTTATTCAAAAAAATTAATAAAAAATGAGAATATAAATTGTGATTCTAAGTCACAACTTATTATAATATACTATTTATTTTATATTATTTTAACAATTAATTTTTGACTTATATCTGATCGATAAATTTTTTTTTCTAACTACACCTGATTGGTAAACCGCGCCCTTTGTTTTCATTTTCTCGCTGGTCTCTTTAGTTTACGAACCCACTAAGTCTTTATCTTGTAACTTTATCAAATCCACTTCGAAACAGACACATATCTGAAGATATTTGAATCATGTAATGCTTGACATGCTTTCAGAAAACCTATAATAATAAATAAATGACAAAAGACAACCATGAACCAAACCTAGAAACTAAACTTAAAATAGTGTTGTAAAGTAGAAGACAGAGTCAGGATATTAAGCTTATGGAGAGAGAGAAAATAAGAAAAATAAAAAATAGATATATAGTGGAATTGTTTTGAATAAAAAAATGCCCGCAGACTTTAAGAAATGAATAACTTTTTAAATAGACATTGGAAGCAAGATAATCGCGAAGTGATATGGTATTCTTATCGGTGAAATTTTTTTATATAAATTTGAGTATATAAGTTGAGTGTATTAGATTAATTAAATTATTAATTAATAAATAATTATTATAATTAATTAATAATTAGTTATCATAATTTATAATAATTAATGATGTGTTGGTATAATGCATGTAATCTAAGTATTTTAAATTTGTATAAGAATTTTTCATAATGAGTTTGGTACGAGGGTAAGATGTCAAATATCCTATTGAAAAAATTATTAGATGCTCCATAGGAACTATGTAGGATAATGCTCACTTTACTCAGATTTTGACATTTTTATGAGATAACCGTAGTTAACTCTTAAACTTTCCAATTTAAAATTTAAAGTTAATAAATATGAATATATTATTTACATTAATAAAATATTAAAGGACCCAACAATCTTGTCCCTTAATCTTTCATCTTTGTTCTTCTACATGGAACATGGTTGTGCGAAACAATAGGTTAAATTAAAGTATTGGTCTTTATAATTTTAACTTATTTTTAATTTAATTTTTATAATTTTTTTAAATTAGTCCTTATATTTACAAAAAAATTAAAATAGTCTATATCATCAATTTTTGTTATAATGTCCATGAATTTGTTAATTTAGTAAGTCTTCCTTTGTCTAGTCTTAGGTGCTCCTTTATATGCTCATTTTTTTTGTAAAATATTTAATAAGTACTCCTGCATTTTAGTAAGTGTTCTTGTAAGTGCTCATTTCTTTTGAGTTGGTATTCATTTATTAAATAGGTGTTTCTTTAGATTTTTTTTTTTTTGTAAAATATTTAATAGTAACTAAATTAATAATGTTATAAAGAAAATTGATGATATAAATTATTTTAAAAATATTTATAAGTGTAAAGACTGATTTGAAAAGATAAAAACTATAATAACTAAATTGAAAATGAGTAAAAATCATAAGGACTAAAGTTTTTATTTAATAAAAAAACAAAACCAAAATAAAATTGCAAGACAAATTTGATAAACTAACTTGTAAGAGGGATAGGGTTTGTTGTTAGCAGCTATAGGGGAGATTATCTGCATAAGAAACAAATCTGAGAAGACGAAGGGGTAGCCGAGAAGCCAAGGATGTAGAAAGTATGAAGAGAAGGAGGAACGAACCTAAAGGAGGATAGGGGTGGTGATTGGCAGTTGTGAGGTAGCTTATTCGGCGGGAAACAGATTTGAGAAGATGAAGGGGAAACGATGGATGTTGATGGTCGAAGGAGAAGGAGAAGAGAACCTGAAGGAGGACATAGGTGGTAGACAAGGGTGGAGCCAGAATTTTAATCTTAGGGAGGTCGAGACTAAAGACTAAACTTATTAGTAAGTATCACTGTTTGATTTGAGTCAGATCTTAACCAAGGTATGATGCAGTCCCAAAACTAACACACTATTATACACACAAACTCTCGATTATGTGACAAGAAATACAATAACATGGAAAATAATAGAAAGAAAATGGGTCTAATCATATTAGTAGTCAAATTCATCCAACATTTGTTAACCAAACAGACTTAACAATTGTACACTACACACTGTTGTTGTCATAAAGCCACCATTTTAGTAGTAGCAAGCGCTGGAGTCGACAGTAACGAGCACCACGAGCCATGATGAGAAGAGAGTGATAGAAACAGAGCAAGCAACATTTGAAAAAAAAAAGATCAAACTCAATATTTATTGTCCAAACATAAAGTCAATCCCTCGATGTCTATCCACGAAATTTACACACAGATACTGCTAAATATGACAAAGGATGCCATGCCAATTTGAAGAGATCGTGATGAAGCATTACTTGTTTAACAATTAAGCCAATTTGAAGAGATCATGATGAAGCATTACTTCTTTAACAATTAAACATTCTTATTGTTTTCTCACTTGTTTTTTCTTGTTGATAATTGACCAAACGACCTATACTCTATGTATGTAATGTAAGAAAAATATACAAAGCTGGGAGGGACCACGACTCATCCTAGTCCCCCCTTGCTCCGCCTCTGGTGGTAGATGTGGAGAGGGATATCCAACCAAAACAATGGTGGTTCGCTAGCAATTTTGCTAGAAAATGGTGGCCAGAAATATTAGCAGAAGAAGAAGGATAAAAATGAATAGATTTTAAAAAAAAATAAAAAGAGGAAAATAGTTAGTCATAGTTATTTATTATTTTTTTTAATTTCAGTTAATAATTAGAGTTGAAATGTCAAAATCTTGGTAGAGCAAGTATAATCTTATACAACACTTTTGGAGTATCTAATAATTTTTCTATTCTATTAAATAATAATTTTAAAATAAATATTTAAATATAAATAATTATTAATAAAATATTTAACAACTCATGAATACTAAATTAAAATAAAAAGATAAGTACCGTACAAATGACCAAGAATATCAAATAAGACATTTTGAGTAGAAAATACTATAACTATTCGTCCAAAGCATCTCACACGTGAATACAACTGTTCATAAATATTTTACTTTTTACAAAATCGCATATAATTAAATAAATATATAAATGTTTTATCAAAACAAATACCACAAGAAAATGTTCAAATAAAACAATTATAAGAAGTCTAGGCTAAAAGTTAATATGCAAGACTAAACCAATCGTGTAACATAAGAATTTTGGGCTTATATATTTTTGTACATTGAATATGATAATAATAATAAAAAAAAAGAACTAGCTACGACCGAACACAGTTGCGGCTTGGTCTGCCACCAAGTGAATGCTCAAAAACAATGGAGGAAACTCCTAGGCAGTCCACGCTTCATCACTAGGAGCTCCCCCTCTTGGCCAAGGAATTTGCTTAGAAGTTAGCTTCACGGAAAACATGATGGACATCAACTTCCCAATCTTGGTAAAGCCAAAATTTATATAATGTGATCCTTTCATCTATATAATCTATATAATTTATATAAAGGGAAGAGTTTCTATAAAAGGAAGGTAAGAAACTTGTGTGGAAGAAGTTTATCACAAAAAGTGACACCTGTCAAAACTTTTCAATAAACTGCGTCTCAATTGTGGATGATTCTACCATTCACCTCTAACTTAGGGTGCATTGGTGCATCATGTAACTTATCTTTTATTAGGAGGTGTGTTTGTTTTTTTTACCAGTTTAACGTTATTTAAAAAGTAGCCTTAAAAATTACTATAGTTTTTCATTTGAGTCTTGTTGAGCTTGTTTCTCTCTTTTCCATCGTGGTTGTGGAATGCAAAGTTTTTTTCTCCTTTGTCGTTGTGCATGAGCTTTCTCCACCGCTGACAACCATCACCATCGTCATGCCAACGAACTCCGCCTCTTCTGCTACACAACTTTCCTCTAATCCCATCCTTGATGAGCTTGCAAAATCAAGCTCAAAGCCATTTGAGAGGTAAAGAACTAGATCATTGGTAACTGAACTAAGAAGCTCTTCTACATCAAGCTCGACATTTTTGCCACCACCCTTATTAAGGTTGATGCTGACTTTGAGCTCGGCCCCAACTTGATTGTCCAACTGAGCACCAACCTTGGTAGCTTCGCATGCAACATTGAGACCAGCGTTTGTGCCGTCCTTGACGCCAAAGCTTTCCTTCATTTGATTAGGATAGTTTTGTTGGGAAATGTCAGCATAATTTCCCTCCTCTGTGAACTCAAAAATATGCACTATGCGGAAACGTAAAACAAGTGTAACAACAACACTAGAAAATTTTTAGCGTGAAAAACCTTCCTAATGTGAGTAAGGTTAGGCCACTTAAACCTCCACTATAAAATAATGAATACAAAAATACAATAATATTGTATCTGATTTGTGGTATAAATTGGCTCACTATTTTTCTCTCTTAGAAAACTCTCTCTAAGACTCTCTCTAATTTTTCTCTCACTTTCTTTCTCTTGTGAGGCTCGTTATTGTGTGTCTCGGATGGAAGAATTCAATCTCTATTTATAGAGATTTCCAACATCCTTCAATTAATGCATTTGTCTTCCAACTTCCACCCTCCACCGAATTGTTCTGCAATTGTTTGACAAAACAATTGCCTTCATTATTGACTTTAGCCACCGAATGGAATATTCTGGACCTCACAATTCTCCCCCTCCCATTGGGAAAATATCCTTGGATTAGTTTGAGGTTGATGCTAAGCCTGCAACTTCTTTACAGACTTCTATCTTCTCTTTTGGTAGAGCTTTTGTCATCATATCTGCCCCATTGTCTTTTGTGTGTATTTTCTCAATTTGCAGCAGTTTACTTTCCAACACATCACAAATCCAATGATACCTTACGTCAATGTGTTTTGACCTTGAATGAAAGGTTGAGTTCTTGCTGAGATGGATTGCGCTCTGACTATCGCAATAGAGAACATAGCTTTCTTGATCCTGACCTAACTCTTGTAGGAACTTTTTCATCCATAAGATCTCCTTGCAACCTTCGGTGATTGCGATGAATTCTGCTTCTGTGGTGCTTAAAGCAATGCACTTTTGTAGTCTTGACTGCCATGAGATAGCTCCCCCTGCAAAAGTAATCAGGTATCCTGATGTAGACTTTCTTGAATTCACATCTCCTGCTATGTCTGCATCTGAATACCCAGTGAGCATTAGATTTCCATTGCCAAAGCATAAGCAAAAGATACCTTAGTATCCATTTCACAGCATTCCAATGCTCTTTTCCTGGATTCGATAGGAATCTGCTCACAACTCCTACAACATAAGCAATATCTGGTCTTGTACAGACCATTGCATACAAATAAGAATAGGGCACCTTGCTCATTTCTTCTTTTTCTTCGTCATTTCCTGGACATTGTGTCTTACTCAGTTTGATATGACTAGGTAATGGAACATGCACAGTTTTGGCTTGATGCATGTTGAACCTTTCAAGAACTTTCTTGATATAGTCTTCTTGTGACATCCACAACATCCTTCTAGATCGATCTCTGATGATCTTCATTCCAAGAATCTTTTTTTACTACACCCAGATCTTTCATGGCAAATGATTTGCTCAATGCCTTCTTGAGAGCAGTTATCTTTGACTTATCTTTTCCAACAATCAACATATCATCAACATACAACAATAGTATGATGGATTCACCATTTCCATAGTTCTTCACAAACACGCAATGGTCTGCGGAGGTCTTCTTGAAATTGTGTTGGGTCATGAAGAGATCAAACTTCTTGTACCATTGCCTTGGAGCATGCTTCAGACCGTAGAGGCTTTTCTTCAAACGACACACTAGGTGTTCCTTGCCTGATTCTTCAAAACCTTCTGGTTGTTCCATATAAATTTCTTCCTCTAAGTCTCCATGTAAGAATGCTGTTTTAACATCAAGTTGTTCTATTTCCAAGTCTAGTTTTGCAGCTAGACCAAGGATCGCTCTAATGGATGTCATCTTCACCACTAGTGAGAAGATTTCTTCAAAATCTATGCCTTTCTTCTGGTTGCACCCCTTCACGACAATCCTTGCTTTGTACCTAGGGTTTGGGTTATTCTCTTCAGTCTTGAGTTTGAATACCCACTTATTTTTCAATGCCTTTCGTCCATCTGGTAATCTCACCAGTCATACGTCTGATTCTTTTTCAGGGACTGTATTTCTTCTTGCAACGCATCCATTTCTCTTTATCATTCGTCTCAATGGCTTCCATGAAACTTTGAGGTTCCCCTTCATCAGTGAAAGTGACATAATCATCTGAGAAATACCTTCTTAATGGTTGTCTGGCTCTCGTTGATCTTCTCATTTGAGGTTCTTGTTCTACCTGATCAGTCTCCATCTGTTCTACCTGCATTGCTTGACTTTGTTCTGTCTGGCCAGGTTGTTCCGTCTGATCAGGTTGCTCCATCTGATAGGGTTGTATTATCTGATCAGGTTGCTCATTCCTTTGAGGAATCTCTCCCCCTGAATTGTGTACCACAATGGTCTTTGGCTTCTTAGATTGCTGAATATCTTGGATTGTTTAATCTTCATAGAATACCACGTCTCTGCTCCGAACAATCTTCTTGTTTATAGGATCCCATAATCTGAAGCCAAGTTCATCACTTGGTGAACCAAGGTATATGCATTCCTTCGTCTTTGCGTCAAGCTTTGCTCTTTCATCTTTACGAATGTGGACAAATGTTCTGCACCCAAAGACTCTCAAATGACCATACGAAGCTTTCTTTCCAGACCATACTTCTTTTGGAATCTTTCCATTTAAAGGTCTTGAAGGAGACAAATTGATCAAATCAACTGCAGTTTTTACTGCTTCACCCCAGAATGCCTTGGGGAGTTTTGCATGAGAAAGCATGCTCCTAACTTTCTCTGCAATCGTTCTGTTCATTCTCTCAGCTAGTCCATTCATCTGAGGTGTCTTAGGAGGTACTTTCTCATGTCTTATCCCATGAGTCTTGCAATAATCCTCAAATGAACCTCTATACTCTCCGCCATTGTCAGTTCTCAAGCATTTCAGCTTTCTTCCAGATGCTCGTTCTACAGAAGCATGAAACTCCTTGAAAACTTGAAGAACTTGATCTTTCGTCTTCAATGAATACACCCACACTTTCCTGGAGTGATCATCAATGAAGGTAACAAAGTATTGGGCACCGCCAAGGGACCTTTCAGATGTTGAGCAAACATCTGAGTGAACAAGATCCAGAATCTGCTTTCTTCTTCTTGCATCATCTGATCTTTTGAAAGATACTACTGTGTTGTTTGCCATAGCAAGTCTTCACAGATTTAAGTGGTGCCCTTTATGTTTGGAAGATAGTGTTTTGCTAAGATTTATCTTTTCACTCATGTGGCCCAATCGTTTGTGCCACAATTCCTTGCTTGCATCTAGAGCAACATTCATCTCCCCCTTACATATCTTTCCCTGCATAATGTACAGAGAGCCTTTCTTTCTACCGCGAGCAATAATCATGCTTCCTTGGCTGAGTTTCCATCTGCTGGCACCAAACTGGTTTATCATCCCAACTTCGTCTAGTTTGACTGCTGAGATAAGGTTTAGACGCATCTCAGGTACATGTCTTACCTCCTTCAGCACAAGCTTGGTTCCATTCTCACTTATCAAAGTTACTTCACCAATACTGATGATTTTACTCGTGACATGGTTGCCCATCTTCACCATACCAAAGTTTCCTTTTTGGTATGATGAGAAAAATTCTTCACGAGGTGTGACGTGAAAGGATGCTCCGGAATCAATTATCCATATGCAATCATCAGATGCAATGTTTAGATAATTTTCTTCTCCGACAAGAAATATATTCTCATCATTTGAGGCCACCGCAGTAGTTGTTCCTTCTTCCTTCTTCTTCTTTGGGTCTATCTGGTCAGGATGGATTGTTCTAGCCTGTTGATCTCTCTTCAAGAATCTGCACTCAAACTTTCTATGGCCCGGTTTGTCACAGTAATAACAACTTAGTCTAGTGCAAGATTTGGATCTACCTTGTGTTTTTCCACGACCTCCTTTTTCACGATTCTTACTCCTTCCTCTGTTGTCAACCACGTTGGCTTCAAACTGGTTGTTCAAGCCTCTTTCCCTCCGTCTTGACTCTTCATTCAACAAACTGTTTGTAACAGAATCCATGCTAAGCTTTCCATCTGGAGCAAAATTGCTGAGAGTGACAATTAGAGTGTCCCAACTCTCAGGCAGAGAACTGAGGAGTAGAAGAGTTTGCAACTCATCATCTATCTTCATTTCTGTCTTCGTCAGTTGATTCACAATACCTTTGAAGGTATTCAAATGTTCGATCATGTTATGACCGTCCGAGTACTCCAACTTCACCAGTCGTCTAACAAGGTGGGCTTTGTTTCTGGGCGTTTTCTTTTGAATCAAGGATTCAAGTTTGGTCCACAACTCATACGCATTTGTATAAGTTGATACATGCTCGAACAAACTGCGATTAATGTATTTGCGGATCATAGCTACTGTCTTCCGATTCAGGAGCTCCCAATCTTTGTCGTTCTTCCCTTCCGATTTATCCTTATGGGTAATTGGCTCATACAAATCCTTGCAGTATAAGTGGTCTTCCATCATCAGCTTCCAATAGGAGTAATTTTCAGCAGTTAGCTTGAACATATCTCCATCATGAGTAATGACTCCCTCCATCTTGAATTACACAGCCAATATTGTATATGTAGTATCTTGAAATAATAACTGTAGTATGCAAATAGTGCACCGGGTAAGCTCCCAGGAAAGAGAGGTGGTTTACTAATGGACACACTTAAATACCAAGTCTTTCCTAGCCAGAACTTTCCTAGACAACACTTTCACACCACCACACGTTATTTCCAGCAACGAGAATGATTCTTTTCTGATGTGGAAGATCAGACAATGCTGCAACCACAGAGCATACTAAGAATTTTCTTATGAATCCGGTACCTAGTATCCGAGAACTCTGAGAGCTCTGATACCACTGTTGGGAAATGTCAGCATAATTTCCCTCCTCTGTGAACTCAAAAATATGCACTATGCGGAAACGTAAAACAAGTGTAACAACAACACTAGAAAATTTTTAGCGTGGAAAACCTTCCCAATGTGAGTAAGGAAAAACCACGGGACCCGTAGGCCACTTAAACCTCCACTATAAAATAATAGGAATACAAAAATACAATAATATTGTATCCTCAATTTGTGGATAACACTCTCATAAATTGGCTCATTATTTTTCTCTCTTAGAAAACTCTCTCTAAGACTCTCTCTAATTTTTCTCTCACTTTCTTTCTCTTGTGAGGCTTTGTTATTGTGTGTCTCGAATGGAAGAATTCAATCTCTATTTATAGAGATTTCCAACATCCTTCAATTAATGCATTTGTCTTCCAACTTCCACCCTCCACCGAAATTGTTCTGCAATTGTTTGACAAAACAATTGCGTTCATTATTGACTTTAGCCACCGAATGGAATATGGCTGGACCTCACAAGTTTCCACTTCCGTCAAGGGGATTGGAGATTCGCCACTATGAGTTGCTTCATTATTGAGTTCTCTGATTAGTATAATTGGCCATCTTCAAAGCACTTCTCCTTTTAGCTTTTTATACGATATTGCATATGTGTTCTCTAATCCTAGATGAAATTGGGGATTGTGGGCAAACCTAGTGTTCACCATTTTGGTTATAACAAGTGTACGGATCACACAAGTAATAAAATTATAAGAACAAGATCGTTCCCACTAGGATAAAGGCTAATACAATGCTAACTGTTAACCAATAGCTTAATTATTTTTATTCAAGTGCATTTAAATAAGAAAAGAGTTAAAAATTTGGCTATGATTGTAAAGACTAAAAAACATTAAAATGAAAATAAGAAACAATGATTAGAGAATAGGGAATCCTTCTTCACAAACTATTTCACTTGGCATTTTGCAACCATTTTAAGCAACATGAATGATTGATTTTGTTAGCATAAAATACTAGATTAGCTAAGAGCCTATATCTAGGTCAATTAATTGCCTTATGTCATCTACCTAGTTCACTATGTGAATAAGCTTTTTAGAGACATATAATTTGCCTTATTTGGGCTCAAATTGAGAGAGTTGAGCCCAAATCAGTGAGGGAATGGTTCAAGCTTTATGACAACAACAATATCCTAACTTTGAGGCTCAATTTCGCCCTGAATCTAGCTGAAATAGAAAACTGCATTAGACGCAAAATTGTGTATCTTCGTCTCAGCTTTTAGGGGACACTAAGATCATCGAATTGTGACATTTGTAGCCCAAGATATGGCCTGTACAAGACAGAAAGGTCAAAATGAGCTAAATTCTGAAAATTAATGAAGCTTTTACAACTAAGCTCAATGAAACCCAATCATCTAAAACTTATCCAAAAACATAATATTGGATACAATTATCATCAATGAGGCCAAATATAAAGCAATAATGAATGCCTCAAAATTGATTGATCACTATGTGTCCATAAGAACTAGAACAAACTCCACTCATTAAGATTGATTCTTAGACAATTGCTATGCATGACCAAATGGTATATCTTATCCAATTAGCTAATTAACTTATCCTTCCATTATAATGAAATTAAACATGCATCAACCACATCTATGATCTAAAACCTAAATCTCTATGTCTAGTTCAATAGATTTGATCAAATCACATTAAATGTTGGCTAAACATTCAAGAATACTAAGGGAAACATGGATGAACAAAACCAATCATCATAATTAACTCAAAAGGTTATAAAATCATCAATTTAATAGAAGGATCTAAAGGAATCCCTAAAAATAGCTTAGCTAGCCATAGAATACGAAAATCTCATGAAAACATTCATGTTCATGACCTAAAATAAGAGATAATAAAGAGAAAAGAAGGAAGACATTATGATAAGAGTCCTTGGATGTTTGATCCTCCTTCAAGAATGGTGGCTTCCACTTCAAATCCCTTTTATTCCTCTCAAAATGATCAATTTCAAACCCTAGCTACCTTTTTTCTCTTCACAAAAGTTCTCCCCTAAAAATATCTAATGAAACAGTATTTATAGGTGCAGCTAGTGGTTACGCGTCACGACGTAAGAACATGTTGATTTGTTGATAATTTCAGTATGTTGAATGTCTTACATTTGATCTAATTGGATTTCATATGCGATCAATTGATAACATTCAAATAAGTTTTTGATATTCAATGTAATTGGAATCTTATTGTGAAACTTTGTTTTAATATGTTCATAAACACCCATAATTAAATTACGTTTTTCAAGAAACCCTTGAGTGTTGGAGTCAATTAGCCTTAAACTAGGCTTGCTATTCATGTGAAAGAAGAGTCAAGGATTCATGTAAATCAATACTACTTCTTGAAGCAAAGAGAAGAAGAGTGTTTGTTGAAAATCCCAGCTAAGTTGAAGAAAGCCAACAACACGGCTCGTGTCATCAGACATGGGGTATCCTATGTACTCCTCTGGTATCACAGGAAGGTATCCATGAGTTTGCCTAACACAGCCCATGTCATCTGATATGGGGTAGGCCGTGTACGTCTCTGACATAACAAAGGAAATCAAGTTTTGAGTTTTGACTGATAACACGACCCATGTCATCTGACACGGGGTTAGCCGTGTATCTCTCTGGTATGCTAAGATGGGTTTAGTTCTGAGCCAATTCAACAACACGGCCTATGTCATCAGACACGACAGCCTGTGTCATCAGACACAGGGTGTGCCGTGTAGTTCTCTGAGTTCTAAAATGCCCGAGTTTGTGAGGGCAGCGTCAGACACGGGGTAGGCCGTGTCAAATGACACGGCCCGTGTCTGCGAATCAGAAACTTAACTTTGAATTTTGAGGCAAAATTAGGGGTCCAAATGTATAAATAGGATTGGCTATGACTCATAAGGCAATTCTGAACTGGAAGCCGTCAGAGAAAAGAAGAGGATTCAAGGAACAAGGAAGAAGGAGATTTGATCGAAGATTGGAGACTCGGGTTTGAGCAATTGGAGATCGATCAACCTTACTCACTGAAAACTAGTTTGATCTTCAATTTTCTTTCGTTCTTTCATTCTGGACTATGTTTCTTTTTCGTTTTAATTTTGATTTTGAATTCGCCATGTGCGGCTAAACTCCTATTTGGTTAAGGGAGGATGAAACTCTAGTTTTAGTTATGTAAATTCTGCATATTCCTTTATTTCAATACAATTGTATTTTTATTCATATGTTTTTGACCTCAATTCAATATAAAGGCTTTTATATTCTTACCAATTTAGAAAGTAGTAAAAGTAGGATTGCTATGCGCAGTTACGGTAGTAGGACTAGTGAGGCATATGATCTAAGTAATTTAATCCTGGTATGTGATTGGATCTTAGTGTGATTGGTTTTCTAAATCTTAATGCAATCATTAGGTAGGTGTAAGAGCGGTTGCTTTACAAATAACTATTGATTATGGATTGATTTGAGCGGTTGCTGAATTAACCAAAACTTAAGGAAAATAGGGAATTAATCTCACAATCACATAAAAACATAATTGATCATGTTGGTATAAAGGATATGTGGGCTAGCATAATCATATAAATCTAGTGGTGGATTCCACCTCTTAACCATTGTCTTTTAATTAGTAATTCAAATCGTGTTTACTATTATTGCTTTAGATTCAATTTATATTTTTAGTTTTAATAAACAAAACCCCTTTTTTATTATTTATTGTGTTTGAGAGTTTAAAATTAGGATTCAATTTATAGTATTAATTGAATTAATTCTTTGTGGATCGACCCTTGTTAACTACAATTGGTTGCAAGGTTATTATTTTTTGTAGAACTTGGCAACTGATTTTCATTCTAAATTTTAATCACAATCCACACTACACCACATGCGCACAGCGGCACGTTAGCCTCGGGTTCAAGTGGCATCAGTGCTAGCATCTTGCGCCACGACGTGCCACATCTTATGCCGCAGCGTGAGATCCTGAAATGCTTCTTAGGCATTCTCTTCCAATATTGGAACTTGGCTTACTTCAATCTACTTGATTTGATCTCATCCTACAATTGAGAATTCACACAGTTAATCATAAGTGCAAGTGTACTTAATCCATCAAAGAATCAGAAAGATTTTCTCAAAATCATAATAGAAGACATCAACATGAATTTACATGAATATGAGGTTAAAGTCTTCCATTTATGCATAAGAACAAGGACTAAGCAATCTATAAAGCACATATATATAGTATAAATAACTATATTTTATGAAGTTATCACACCCCCAAACTTAAATTTTTGCTAGTCCTCGAGCAAAACAAAGTACGATTACGCTTGCATTTACAATTTTTGCTTAACATGCATTCAGTAACTAATATGGATTCCATCTTCAATTACTCCACAACTAGTGTATGATGATTGCATAAAACCTCAAAGAATGCACATGCCTCACAATCTTCTCCACACATATACAATCCTTACTATACTAACATTTGCGGTCTCATTTTATTCATAATACATTTCCCATAATTATGCAAGCAAAACTTCTCCTATTTAATTCATACTCATCCTGATGAGTTTATGAGCATACACATGAATATGAATCATAAAATTTACAAGATTATAATCCAACTCTCCTTCCCACTAATGTATATCACACATAATTGAAGATCAAAAGAGTCTTTAACAACTTATAATGTAAGACTAATAGTTATAGGTTAAAGAACAAAGGGGAAGGATAAAATACAAATATTGAGAAATATAAATATATAATTTCAAGACTTGAGCCACCAACTAATATAATTACGGTATACAAAGTGAACTAATTAGACTCTCCAGAACCATTCAATGCTTTCTTTAATTGGTTTTGCCTTTTGGATTTCTTTTTGTTTTGGATTTTCTTTTCTTTTCTCTTTCTTTTCTTTTTCTATTTCTTTCAAAACCATTTTCTTTCATAACATATGGTTCCTTCAAGCCACTTTGTATTGACATAAACACTAATACCCTTAAGCATTGGACTCAAGTCAAGAAATAATATATTATACACTCAACAAACAGAGAGGGAAGGAAAAGAATGCAATGCTTTCGCATGCATAAGAAGGGTTAACAAGGTTGGAAAATTGAAGGTGATGAAAAACATATAAAGCCAAACAATTTTTTAAGCTTCAAAGGGGACCTAAGGATATGATTATGTAAAGGTAAGCTTTCAAGGCTCAATCGGTATAAACAATGCCCTAATCATTTCCTCAATCATACATAACCTTGAATTTCACTTCACAAGAGTTGAAAAACAATTTCAAGGATAATTGAATTGTCTACATGTACAATCCATAAACCTTCTCTAGACAGGAACTCTTACCTTTTCTGAAGTTAAATAAGCATACAAGTGGGAAGCACATCATGCATAAAAATAAAAAAACTAGATTGTTTTAGCATAATTCAAAGATTGCATATCAATTCATAGAAAAATTGAGGTCAACTTGCATCCATTTCTATCATTGGACAACTATTTCACACTAGGTATTGGCAACATGATATGCATTCAAATAATTCCAACATTTTCAATCATGCATTCAAACCGTCATGTGCACAATATCACACAGAAAAAATTTATCATAATTAACTATCAATAATATACATATGACTCATGATGAGAAAGTGAACAATAATTGTATCTTAAATGGGATTTTCATGAATATTACTAATATGTTCCTTCATATGTTAACAACAGTAGTTAAAGTCAATAAGAATATTAATATGAACATACAATGACATTAACTATCGCATACATTAAAACATAAAAATAGTTTGACACCCCCAAGCCTAAGGGAAACAATGTCCCCACTGTACAAAATAAATAAACAGTAAAAACAAAATAATAGAAGATGCCCTATATGCATCATATCTAGATCTATGCATCATCAGTATCTATGTGCTCATCATCTGCATCATAGTCCATGCATACCCTCCAGCCAGTAACCTTGCAAGAAGGGATGAGCTCGTTATTTTTATTGGTGACTACTGTCATACCACCCTTCTTTGGAACACATTGGATTGGTGAAACCCATAGACTGTCAAAAATATGATATATTATGCCTACATCAAGCAATTTGATTATCTATTTCCTCACTACTTCCTTCATTATTGGATTAAGCCGCCTTTGATGTTCCACAACCCCACTCTGACTATCTTCCAACAAAATCTTGTGCATACAGATGGAGGGGCTAATACCATGGATATAAGCAATAGTCCACCCAATGACAGGTTTGTATTTCCGGAGCACATGAAGAAGTTTCTCCTCTTGATCATTAGTAAGGGATGATGATATGATTACCGACAAAGTGGATTTTGCTCCCAAATAAGCATACTGCAAATGATTAGGCAAAGGCTTTAACTCAAGCTTTGGAGGTTTTTTAATGGAAGGTTTCGATGTCTCCTTAGATGCATTGAACTCCAAAGGTTCAAACTTGGGTGACCTGAAATACTTAGGAACGGCATCAAGCCTTTTAATAAAATCAAAAATGTCATCCCTAGTATTTTCATCCTACTCAGTTAATGAAGTCAATGATAAAGCAAGAGGGTCATCTGGATAGTTAGCATGAAATGCATTAACAATGATATTATCCAACATACCTATATATGAACACTCTTGATGGTCGTGAGGAAACTTAATTGCTTTAAAAAATGTTAAATGTTACCTCTTGATCATGAACTCTCATAGTTAATTCACCTTTTTGGACGTCTATGAGTGTCCTCCCCTTGGTAAGGAACAATCTGCTAAGAATCAGAGGCACCTTACGATCCTCCTCCATATCCAGAATGACAAAGTCAATGTGAAATATGAACTTGTCTACTTTAACTAAGATCTCCTCAATAATTTCCTTTGGGTAAATATAGGAATGGTCAGCTAGTTAGAAGGTCACTGATGTGGGCTTGCATTCTCCTAAACTTAGCCTCTGAAAAATGGATAAGGGCATGAGATTAATGTTTGCCCCTATGTCACATAAAGCTTGTCCAAAGAATTGATCTCTGATGGCACACAAAATCGTGAAGCTTCCCAGGTTCTTCAATTTTGGAGGAAGCTTTTGTTGTAGAATAGTACTGTATTCCTCCGACAATGCCACAGTTTCAAACTCACCCAATTTCTACTTTTTGGACATAATATCCTTCATAAACTTGACGTAACTGGGCATTTGTTCCAATGCTTCAGAAAAAGGAATGTTGATGTGAAGCTTTTTGAAGACTTCTAAAAAAATTTGTATTGTGCATCCATTTTTTGCTTGGCTTGTCAGTTAAGGAAGGGTGGAGGTTGTGTAAAAGGCTTGTCCTCTACCTTCTTCTTTTCCACTTCTTCATTCATAATCTCCTAGTCTTTTCTTACTTCGACCTCTTCCTCAAGCAGCTTTGTCTTCGAATTCCCTTCTATGTCCTTCCCACTCCTCAGTGAGATGGCTTTACAATGCTCATCGGAGGCACCTTTTGGATTATTGATAGTGTCACTCCAAAAGGTGCATGGGGGCTTATTATTGATGGCACTTGCCAACTGCCCTACTTGCATCTCTAATGCTCTCATCGAAGTTTTTTAGCTCTGAATCGTCGAATCATTCTTTGCCAGATGAGCATCAATCTTTGTCACGAAGGAATCGGTCTTAACCATCAACTACATGAACATGTCTTCCTGAGATGGTTTCTTGTCTTGCATAGGCTGCCTAGTTTGTGATGAGAAACCAAGGGGATAGTTAGGTTTCTCATTTCTAGGTGCTGAGGAAGAAGCTCCTTGGTTGTCCATCCAAGAGAAGTTAGTATGGTTCCTCCATTCAGGGTTGTACTAGTTTGAGTATAGGTTATTCTGTTGTGGGCGACAGTTCCCAACATATTTTGCACTTTCTAACATGGAAAGGGTACCTATCACTTGAATGGTTGTCTCCACACTTGTCGCGGAGAACAAATGGGCTCTGATGAGGACTTGTCCCCAAACTATCCAGCTTATTTGCAATTGTTTCCACCTGAGCTGATAATGTTGTAATTGGATCCACCTTATGAACTCATGCCACCTTCCGTGGAGTATTTCTTGCAGAGGACCATTGGCAGTTATTGGCTACCAATTCCTCTAACAGTTGAAAGGCTTCATCAAAAGATTTGCTCAATAAAGAGCCTCTAGCTGCTACATCCACTATGGGATGATGTTGTGGTAGCGAACCTTTGTGAAATAAATAGACTTGATGCCACAACGGTATAACATGATCTGGACATCGATGGAGCAGATCCATGTACCTTTCCCAAGCTACATACAAGGATTCAAATTCAATTTGGTGAATGATGTGATATCATTCACCATCTCAGTAGTCTTGGCTGGTGGAAAATATTTGTTTAGAAATTTGTTGCAAACATCAGACCAAGTTTCTATTGATCCCGCAGGCAGAGATTGCAACTAAATCTTGGCTCTATCTTTGAGAGAGAAAGGAAAGAGCCTTAGGTGAATGACATCCTCAGAAACTCCATTATGCCTAAAGGTGTCGCAGATGTCCAAGAAGTTAGATAGATGAGCGTTGGGATCTGCACTGGACAAACTGCCAAATTGTACTAAAGTTTGAATCATTTGGATTATGGCTTGTTTAATCTCAAAATTGTTTGCACAGATGGCTGGCCGTCTAATGCTAGACTGCAAGTTATCTATTTGAGGAGTTGTAAACTCCTTCAAAGGCCGCGTGTGATTATGCTCATCCGCCATCTTACCAATACCTAAAACAAATAAAGAATTGACACTTAAATTAATATGAACAAAAAGACACTTGAACTAGAACTAAATAAGTCGTTAATATTAGCAATACTAAAATAAGTCATTATCCCTAACAACGGTGCCAAAAACTTGTTCACCCTTTTGATTACCGCAAGTACATAGGTTGCACAAGTAATAAATTAATAAGAATAAGATCATTCCCACGAGGATAAAGGCTAATCCAATGCTAACTATTAACCAATAGCTTAATTATTTCTATTCAAGCGCATTCAAATAGGAAAAGAGTTAAAAATTTGGTTATGATTGCAAAGACTAAAAAGCATTAAAATGAGAATAAGAGATAGTGATTTGAGAATAGAGAATCCTTCTTCACCAACTATTTCACTTGGCATTTTGAAACCATTTTAAGCAACATGAATGATTGATTTTGATAGCATGACAAACTAGATTAGCTAAGAGCATATGTCTAGGTCAATTAATCTTATATCATCTACCTAGTTCACTATGTATCCGTGAGAACTAGAGCAAACTTCACTCATTAAGATTGATTCTTAGACAATTGTTATGCATGACCAAAGGGTATATTTCTATCCAATTAGCTAATTAACTCATCCTTCCATTAGAATGAATTTAAGCATGCATCAACCACACCTATGATCTAAAACCTAAATCCCTATGTATAGTTCAATAGATTTGACCAAATCACATTAAACGTTAGCCAAACATGCAAGAGCATTAAGAGAAATATGGATGAATAAAACCAATCATTATAATTAACTCAAAAGGTTATAAAATCACCAATTTATATAGAAGGATCTAAAGGAATCCCTAAAAATAGCTTAGCGATCTATGGAACACGAAAATCTCATGAAAACATTCATGTTCATGACCTAAAATAAGAGACAATAAAGAGAAAAGAAGGAAGACACTATGATTAGAGTCCTTGGATGCTTGATCCTCCTTGAAGAATGGTTGCTTCCACTTTAAATCCCTTTTATTCTTCTCAAAATGATCAATTTCGAACCCTAGCTGCCTTTTTTCTCTTCACAAAAGCTCTCCCCTAAAAATATCTAATGAAACAATATTTATAGGTGCAACTAGTGGTCACGCGTCACGTCATAAGAACATGTGCGCCGAGGTGCGATAGCCTCGGGTTCAAGTGGCATCAATGCTGGCATCTTGCGCCGCGGCGTGCCACATCTTGTGCCACCGCGTGAGATCCTGAAATGCTTCTTGGGCCTTCCCTTCCAATATTGGGCCTTGACTTACTTCAATCTACTTGTTTTGAGCTCATCCTACAATTGAGATAAATGCAAGTGTACTTAATCCATCAAAGAATCAGAAAGATTTTCTCAGAATCATAATGAAAAACATCAATATGAATTTACATAAATATAAGGTTAAAGTCTTCCATTTATGCATAAGAACAAGGAGTAAGCAATCTATAAAGCACAAATATATGGTATAAATAACTACATTTTATGGAGTTATCACCTAGACATTGTTGAGTTCTTTATTTGGTCATCACTTGGACATCTATGCCGATTGACAAAAGCTAAGGACTTCTTTGCAATTTTTAACACACAATTTGTTCATTGTCAGTGACTAACTTTGAAATTTACACTTTTATAGCAATTACCAGTTCTCCAAGTTATATGTGAAAGTTTGTGGCCATTGATGTCTACACACTCAAAATCAACTATTATCCTTTACGGTGCATTAGTGCACTTTTTCTTGCAAGGAGCATGGAAGAAGAAGTCGTCAATTGTATTTATTATAGATAGTTAGATATTTAGAATATGAATGTAATGCTATATTTTATTTTTAAGTTTACATTTGATACACTGTTAATATAAAGTTTTTACTTCATTATTCAATGATGTATTAATACATCATTAAAATATTTAGACTTTCTAGGTATCAGTTGTAATAGTTAGACTTCCTTAATAAGTTGTCAATACATAATTGAATAATAATATTTAAAAAAATTAATGACAGTATATCAAAATCAAATCCATTTTTTCTCTATACACATAAACATAAAAATTTCTCTAATTTTTCTATAGTACAGTGAAACTAAAGATAGCCATAAAAAAGAAAAAAGAAATGAAATGAGTAATGTCACCTACACATAAAATTCTCACATAATTCTCATCACCACCATTTGCTCCTCTTTCTTTTTTTTACTATCTCCCTCTTTCTTCATCACAATCTGTTTTGTCCTTGGTTGTTGGGCTCCTTAGACTAGAACTAGCTCACTACAACAAACTTCTTCTAGCTTAGAGTCGTTAGAGAAGGGTGTTGGGTACCTACAAGATACTCTAATACGCAAGCCAGTGAAAGTGCAAGGTGAGTGCAATGAGTGAGAAAAGATCATTACCCTCATGGCTACTATAGATATTTATAATGGAGTGAGTCTTAGGGACAAAGTAGGAATTAAGGGCATCATGGTCATTTTAGGCGCCTTAGGGGAAGCTTCTTGGTAGCTTCGCAGGCCTGTGTATTGACTTATCATTAGTTCACTGGAAGATAATTTCTTTTGCCGCAGAAGAAAGGTCATATCTCTTTTAGACATCAGACCTGACCTTATTGGGCCTAAATCCCAGTCTAGATTTCTATCCCTAGGTCGGTGCTCTGGTGGCTATCAGGGCGCCAAGCTTTGATATCGATAGGGTTTTAGGCCAATGTTGTTATTACCTTTAGCTTCATATGGCTAAACTCAAACGGCTCATGACCACAGAGGATGATTTTGCAGGAATCACCACTGAGCATGGGTGACTCCGAATGTCAAGGTTTCAAGTTGTGGTCACAACCTTCGACCTTCGTGGTCATGTTTCATCATGGAGCGACTCATGATGCTTTGTGTTATTAGCATCGACAATGGCAATGGTTTTGAAGATAACAAATAAGAAAGAAATGATTGTGCAAAGATCAAGTCCTAAGGATCTTCAAGTCTAACTTATAGGACTTAGATCCTATGTAAAGGTAAATAGGAATCACACTAAGCTCATATCTTGGTTTTTATTCAACTTGAATCTCTTTGCAAAATCATGTTTTATACCTGTGAAAATATTGATCAAGTTTGAGCAAAATAGTTTTAGAAAGGTTAAAAAGGTTTTGGAAAACTTTAGTTACAAAATCCTTTAAAAATCTTGTTTTCTTGATAAACCAATAATCGATTGTCTGAAACCAAATAACAGACTATCTGAAAACCATAACAGATTATTTGTAACTGAAAACCATAACAGGTTATTTGCAAAGTCAGAAACGTGCCTTTATGTTTTTAAAAGGGAATAACCGATTATGGAATACCCATAACAGGTTATTCACTAAGTCAGGAGTGTATCTTCATGTTTTTAAAAGCTCCTAACCGATTATGGTCTCTAAATAACCTGTTATTCGCGTGCTATAATATGTTATTAGAACCAATAACCTATTATTGGGAATCAATAACCTATTATCTGGGGAGTTAGAAAATGAAAATAACAGCTAGTTTTTGGTATTTAATGCTCCCAACCACCAACAACAGCTCTTAAATGCTTTGGCCTATAAATGCAAGTGTTTGGGCATTAAAGAGAAGTTGGAAATCAATCTGAACAATATTCTTGAGCATTAAACTCGAGTTTTTACTATCATTTCTCAAAAACTCTTGTTTTGAGCTTTAAGTGTCTAACTCCTTGATACTTATTGAGTTTTAATTTGTATTATCTACTTTTGTGAAAGTTTCCTTTCATCTATACTTTGATTATTCTATAAAGAGGGAAAGGTATCCTTTAAAGGATTGTAAGGGTGATGTATCCCTTGTTGTTGAGGCTCAAGCATAAAGGGTGAGGCATCCCAAGGTGTGTTGAGTGCTCTAGTTTGTAAAGGTAGCAAGCAATTGTTTAAGCTTGAATTTATAGTGGAAAATATCAGGTGATTACTTGAGGACTAGACGTAGGTTACAAGGAGTGGATGAATTAGGATAAATCTTGTGTTTGATCTTCTAAACTCAAACTCTTTTATATTTGTGTTTCAATTTTATATGCTTGCTTGAATACTATTTGTTTTGGCTTATTCATTTGTGAGTGAAAGTATTAAATCTTCTTTATATATTCACCTCAATCGATTAATAGCTTCAACGAAAATTGATATTCAATTGTTTTGTGAAAGAATTTCAAAAAACTTTTATAAACTCAATTCACCCCCTCTTGAGTATTGAAGTCACTTAGTAACACTTTGGGTCTGTGACTTTTTGCAAGCCAGAGACATTTTGCCTACTAAGCGAACGCCATTTTTCTTGTGAGATAGCAACATTTATGCCACGTGGCAAGTGACGATTCATCTGTGTGCAGTTGGCATTTAGGTTATATTCCCAACAATCTGTTTTAAATTCAATACGCTCTGATATTTTGCCTTTAGTAGTGGGTGGCAGTTATTGCAAGCCTTCTTTATAAATAGGGGAAGAGGGGAGCAGAGTCTCATCTCTACTTCCCTCTCCACTTGGCTTTTTTTGATAGTTTTCTAGAGAGTTTCCTTCTTTCTTCTCTAGCGAGCCACCAGTGCTTTCAAGCCACCGTCTGTGGCAGCACGTTGCTTTTAGTGGGTTCCTTGTTCAACCTTTCCTCTTCCTTTTCAAGTTATTCCCTCCACTTCTCATTTTCTTCCATTTTGGTTTAAGTATGGTTAAGGTTAAAGAGTTACGGAATATAGGAGAAGAGGGGTCTTCTCTGGATATTTTGGAGCATTTGTTGTCTCCACCACATTGCTAGCAGTAGGGAGAAGCCCCAAGGGGTGCTTCCACCCCCAAAGGGCGGAGACCTCCTCAATCTGCCAAGTTCTATGCTCGAGCCAGAAAAGGTGTAGGGGTTTCTAGGACAAGGAACATTCTCCATGGATTTCGTCGATATTTTGAACTTAAGGAATCCTTGGAGAAATTACTTAGTCTTATGAGTAGAGATTCTGATAGCTCTTTGCCCTCTATAGGTACTATTCCAGCTTAGTCATCTGAGGTCATAGGTAGAAAGAAACTAAGAGTATATGATTGTGCCAAGTTGCTCCATCTACCCCCCAATGCGAAAGAATATACCTAGGTTTATTACGAGCCTTTAGGTACTTCACCCCTGATTCAAACTCAAGATAAAGCTAGGGATCTCTAGTTATACATGAACATGATGGAGATCAGGACCCTGGAGGAACATTACTTGGTGCAGCCATATGACGAGGACGAAAGGATTTGCAGCCTACCTAAACCCAGTCCTCTATACATGTACATGCATGAGACCTTCTTTAACAAGATCAAAATCCATATTTCATTTCCCGATTTCTATATTAAGGTCCTAAATTGAATCGAGGTTGCTCTTTCCTAATTTCATCCCAATAGTTGGGTGTACATTCGGTCCTTCGAGATAGTGAGCAAGCACTTTGACATGGAGCCTTCTACCGACCTCTTTTTCTATATGCTCGATGCCTTAAGGTCTACGGGGGATGACAAGCCAAACATGGATCACCATCCACAATCACCAGGGGAAGAAATGCTTCAAGCTATATGATGAGTACCACAAGGACTTCAAAGAAATCTATTTCAGGCTCCGAAGTGTTGCTAGTCAAACTCTGTTCTTCCTTCACCCTAATAAGGTGCTAAAGTTCTACTTCTACTGGAATAAAATTTTCAAATACAAGATAAAGTTACACGCGAAGTAGGAAAAAATGTCAAAGGTCAACCAGGAGGCCTATAATTTCTTCATCAATACAACCAAGAAGCATAGGAACTTTGAATGTTCCCAGCTGATCAACTGGATTCCTGGCAATTTGGTATCCGAAGTTCCGTTCTCCAAACCCTGTAACTTAGCATGTTTTATTTATAGAAGAATTGTATCTTTATCCTGCAACTTATTCTGTTATTAAGTCTATTCTCCATGGTTGTTTGCAGACAATATGTCTCAGTCGGGGGATGTGAAGTCACTAAAGAAAACCCTGAAGAAACAGATGTTAGAGGTCATGGTTACTGCATAGGGCATTGCCCTTGCTTCATCATTTGAGGCCACCTGTACAGATTCTGCTAACCATGGATTTACCAGCGGCAGTGTTGAAGGAGGCTACCTCTGGCTATGATTCTCTGACCCTTTTAGACTAGGGTCAAACGTGCAAATAGTGTGAACAGGGGGTGATAGCAAGCTCAAGCGAGTGTAGACAATGGAGGTCGCATCACCTCTACCCTCGCTATTGAAGACGTCAACAAATTCTCTGGCCAGGGCAGAGGGTAAAAAATCGTTGATTTGATTAAAGACTCTCAATCCTAATCTACCTTAATATGGAGCAAGGCCTTTGACATTTAAGGTCACTCTGATGCTTTCTTTCAAATAGAGGAAGATATTAGGGTGGTGAGTCAGATATCGCACATGGATCTCTTTTTTTACTTGCAAAAGACTCGGTATCAATTAGCTAGTGTCATCCACTATCTGGAGAGGATGTTGGATACAAAAAAGATGTACCTACTAGAGTCGAACAATAGGATTTTGCGGGAGAAGGCTGCCACCTAGGAGAACAGGAAAAAATGAAGTTGAGAAGGTCATAACTAAGCTCTCAGAAGACCTAAATGTAACACCCCCTAGTCTATATAATACTCTTAGATTAGTCACAAGAGGACCAGATAGGGTAAAGTTTGTCACAGTTTCTTACTCTAAGTATCTTAACTTAAACAATTTCTTTACTTTACTTTTATATTGTATTTCATATTCGTTTCTTTCAAACCTTGTTGAGGGTTATTTTAGCCCTCTTAGAGAGCTAGGCCGAAAGCCCATAAAGCACTTATTTTATTTTAAATTTACCTTGCTATTTCTTATTTCTGTGTAGGAGTTCCTCTTGGTGGGACTCCTTAATAATTACCTGATTATACGTATATCAAAATTTCTATACAAGAATCTAACCAACTACTCAACATACATTTAGATTTACTAATATATCACATGTATTCGTATTATAGGTATATACATCTGTCTAAATAGATACATGGCTAAGTCTGAATAAACACTTCATACATAGTAGAAATTCAAATATAGTACAAATAAATCAGAATTGAACAACGACAAATCTTAGAGCCTTCTCAATGCAGTCAAAGTATCCTAGACAACCACAATTAGCAGGACTAAATTGTCACTTGGCTTAGTACCTAGAATATCATGGAATTTATAAATGGGGTAAGAATTCAAAGAATTCCCAATAATTCTAGCAAACAGGTGTCATCATGATAGTTCCAACTGCTTCAGGGTTTTCACAAACAATTAACAATAATTAATTAAGTGGCAGAAGCCAAAACTAATTATTATCCCTGAGGCAGAGGTTCATTTTAACAATTATATCCATACATAGTCAAACAGAATCATATAAGAGATATCATAGGCTTTTCATAATGTAAGCATGACATAAACAATTATATCAGAGTTGTAGCAAGCATAATCAGATCATTAGAAAACCATAGCAGATATATCATAACAAAGATAAAAGCTTCCATAAGCTTACTAGAAGCAATGAAAATACCATAAAATGCTTATTTAATTTATTTATCTTTCATAAGATCATTCCCATATGTGTCTCATATTCGGGAATGAGTTACTCATCCTCAACCTATCCTTAGCAAAGTGTTTTCCTCACTCATTTGCCCTTAACAGAGTGTTTTTATCACTCTTTTGCCCTAACAATGTATTTTTCTCACTCTCTTGCCATATTTAGGATGGAATTACTTGTCCTCAACCATTCATAAATAGGAAGGGAATTACTCATCCTCAGCCTATCCTTTGCAAAGTGTTTTTCTCACTCATTTGTCTTTAGCAAAGTGCTTTTCTCTCTCTTCTGTCTAATTTTAGAAGAAAGCATTCTTATTCATCATACCAATGTCATATTTCACATATCACCATATAACTCATGTGATTCCCAAGATAACTTGGCATGCAAGTAATGCTATATACATGAGATGAATAATCAAATCATAATGCTCATACATAAGTGATAAACACATATTTTATTCATTAAGAAACCCTTATATTTAGTCATTTACACTCTCCATATTCTTAATTGATTGAGTTTGACATGATTTTGTGAGTTTGAGCTCAAATTGGTCCTAATTGAATATTTTCAGCATTATTGAGATTTTACACTGTTTCTGTATTTTGGTCATAACTTGAGTTCCTGATATCTGAAAATCATGAATTTTATCTTGTAGGAAAGCTAAGAGGAAGCTCTACAACTTTGATGAAGAGCTCGAAGTCTGATTCAGATGTCTAAGGGACCTAAGTTGACATGGAAGTCAGAATACGGGTTCTGTCAGTAGAATCCGAACAGTGTGCACTCATAAAATCATATCTCAAGATGTAATAATGGAGATGGGCTGAAATTTGTACAGTGGATAGTCAAGATCCAAATAAACAACTTTCATGAAGAACACATTTTCAGAAAAAGAAGTCTAGTAGGTCATTTTGAGCTTGCAAGTCGGAACAGAGGTGCTGAAGTTGGGTTTGAGCAACCTATGGTATTTGGGACATATCTTGGGCTTAAGGAAGCCAAATTGGACGAACCAGCTATCCATTTCATAGCCAAGACAAGGATCTACAACTTTTATGAAGAACACTTTTCGTGATTCTGAAGTATAGTGGGTCGTTTTTGGCTTCCAAGTCAGACACGAAATTTTCGTCCTCAACCACCCACTCATCCATCCACTAATCCACTCATCCATCCACTAATCCACTCATCCACTCATCCACTCATCCACTAACTCACCCATTCATCCACTCATACACTAATCCAACCACTTAACCACTCCACCCACTCATCCACTAATCCATCCACTCATCCATCCACTCACCCATTCATGTCCATAATTTCCCACTCACCAAAAGTCCTTTGGCATTTTTCACTAATTCAACCACTCCACCATTCCACTCACTCATCCACTAAACCAATCCACTAAACCAACCCACTAATCCATCCACTCAAACACTCCACTCACTCACCCACTCATCCACCCACTTCCCTTTGTCATTTTGTTACCTTAGACTTCTATAAAAGGCACCATTTATCATGAACAAGGTGTACCTCTCCTTCATTTTCTCTCTTAGTTTCTTGTTTCTTCATAGTTTCTTCTTGTTTCTTCATAGTTTTTCTTGTGATTTCTTTCTAGCTATGTGTAACTAAACCTCCTTTGGTTAAGGGGGTGATGAAACCGCTAGTATTAATGTTGTAAACTTTGCATATTTGATTATTTCAACACAAGTTATGTTTTTATTCATATATTTCTGAATCTATTGTTGGTATGAAGGTTTTTGTACTTGTTCCTACTTTCAAAGTAGTAGATCTAAGTTTATTATGCGCGGTTGCGGTAGTAGATCTAGTGGGATGTATGATGTTCATGTGGGTATAATTATCTTTGTGCTATTTGCCGTTATAAAAGTGGTAGATCTGGGTTTATTATGCGCTTGTGATTGCGGTATTAGATCTAGAGAAATATATGTTCTAAGTAATTTAATCCCGGTGTGTGATTAGACCTTAGTGTAATTGGTTTTCTAAATCTTAATGCAATTGTTGGATAGTTGTAAGAGCGGTTGCTTTATGACTAATCAATGATTAGGAGTTGATTTGAGCGGTTGCTAAATTGACCAACACGTAAGGAAAACAGAGATTTACTCTCACAATTGCATAAAAACATAATTGAGCATGTTGGAATAAAAGGATATGTGGATTTACATTATTATATAAATCTAGTGGTGGATTCAATCTCTTAACCAATTTTCTTATATTGTTGATTTTAGTTTGTTTATTGTTATCTTTGAAGTCATTCATTGTTCATCAAAACTCCAAAACCCCCTTTTATGTTTATTGTTAATCGAGTCTAAATTGGGAATTGTTTAATAGTGTTAATTGAATTGGTTCTCTGTGGATCGACCCTTACTAACTACAACTAGTTGTAAGGTTTTTATTTTCTGGTGGGCCCGACAACCCTGATTTTTATCTTAATTTTAATCACTACATCCGCACGCATCGTAATTTTGGCGCCGTTCTTGGGAACCAATTTTTTCAATTACACTATTAATTTATTTCCTATTTTTATTCTGTTTTTATTTTATTTTATTTTATTTTATTTTTAATCTTTCTTTCTCGAGTGTTTTGTAGGTGTTGATGACCTTTGAAGGAGTAGACGAAGGATTGCTAAATTTGAGGAACTATATTGATCAACTCACTTCACATCCTCAATTTCCCTTCCATCCAGGCTAACTTCCAACTCACACTGTGACATTGAAGTCGCCCGTTACATTGATCTATCAAGTTCGAGAGACATTTGAGCCATCCGAAATATCCGAAGAAGTGACAATGGCGAGAAAACACTTTAAGGGCATTGGGTGCTCCAGATCTAGATCAACAACCTCTTTGCATAGACATTCTTGAAAATGAAGAGGCATTTGAATTGAAATCCGGTTTAATCCATCTCTTGCCATCTTTCAATGGATTACCCGGAGAGGACCCCAACAAGCACTTGAAGGAAATCCATGTGGTATGTTCTAGCATGAAACCCTGCAGAATTCATGTAGAGCAAGTCAAGTTGAGAGCTTTTCCATTCTCATTGAAAGACTCGGCTAAGGAGTGGCTTTACTACTTGCCACCCGGATCCATCCAATCATGGCGGGACATGGCCCGAACTTTCCTAGACAGATACTTCCCCGCCTCAAAAGCTGCAACAATCGAAAAGAAATCGTGGTATTCAACAAAGGCATGGGGAATCACTCCATGACTACTTGGGAGAGATTTAAGAAGCTATGTTTCACCTGCCCTCATCATCAAATAAGTGAGCACTTTTAATTCAAGATTTCTATGAAGGCTTACAAGTGATGGATCGCAACATGATTGATCTTTGCTAGCGGAGGAGCATTGATTGATAAAACTCCTCAAGAAGCTAGAAACTTGATCTCAAGAATGGCTGCCAATACTCAACAATTCTACTCTAGAAATGACACTTTGGAGTAAGAGTGAGTGAAAGAAGTAGAGACAACCAAGTATACAAAGAAGAATGACTCAATTGATTGCTATGGTTCACGGTTAATGGATTCGGGTAAAGCACCGAGTTCATGCTTGTGGGATCTGTTGTTCATCCTGGACATCCCAACGATATGTGTCCCACTCTCCAAGAAGACACAAATGAGGAGGTAAGAGCAAAGAGGGGGATATCTTTGGACTTTCAAAAAATTACAACCCCTACTCAAACACATATAATCCGGGTTGGAGGGATCATCCAAATTTCAGCTATGCAAAGCAACCTCAAAATCAACCTCCGACTTATGGACCTCCAGGATTCCAACAAAGACAAGTACCTTTCCCTCGAGAGACAAGAAGCAAGTTCAAGCTCCTAAGCAACCGAGCCTTCATTAGAGGAGCTAGTAAAACAAATGGCCACTAATAATTTGCGGTTCCAACAAAACAAGGACTCGCAATCAATAACTGCGAGAATCGAGATAGGGCGCTTGTCCACGAGAATTCAACAAGTTTCAAAGCCAAGCTTCAGTGGAAACTACCCTCACAAATGAAGTGAATCCGAGGGAAAATGCTAGTCTTTGTCACATTGAGAAGCGGAAAGACGATGGATGAGCCTACCTCTCTTCCACCAATCATTCAAGAGAAGGATGAACCACCCAAAGAAGCAAATGATAAGGGGCAAACTTCCAAAACCCCTAAGGTAAGTATTTGAACCCCTTCCTAAATATGTCACTAAAGCTCCTTTTCCTAGTAGGTTAGTTAAAACCAAGAAAGAAGAAGCGAGAAAAAGAAATACTTGAGACTTTTAGGAAGGTAGAGGTTAATATCCCTTTGTTAGATGCCATTAAGCAGGTACCTAGATATGCAAAATTTCTGAAAGAATTATGCACTAACAAGAGGAAGTTAAAAGGAAATGAAAAGGTCCAACTGGGAGAAAATGTTTCAAATTTGTAATTAAAAAGAAACTCCCAACCAAATGTAAGGACCCTGGCACATTCACCATTCCATGCACTATAGGTAACACAAGGTTTGAAAGGGCAATGCTTGATTTAGGTGCATCTATAAATGTCATGCCATATTCTATTTATGCATCTTTATACTTGGGTCCTTTGGAACCTACTGGTGTTGTTATTCAATTGGCTGATAGATCTAATGCATACCCTAAGGGTGTGGTTGAAGATGTTTTGGTACAGGTGAATGAATTAGTGTTTCCGGCAGACTTCTATGTTTTGGAAATGGAAAAGGATGAGTCTCCCAAATCTGCTCCTATCTTGCTAGGAAGACCATTTTTGAAGACTGCACGGACAAAAATTGATGTGCACTCAGGAATTCTAACAATGGAATTTGATGGGGAATTAATTAGATTCAATATTTTTGAAGCTATGAGATACCCAAGTGATGTGCACTCTGCTTGTTTAATTGATTCTTTTGATCCTTTTGATTCTTTAATTTCGCACTTTTGATCCGACCATTTTGATGCTCTTGATACAATTCTAACTCATAGCTTAGATGTACGGGAGGAAAAGAAGAAGAGTGAAGAAGAGCCATGGAGTGAAGACATTGATGAAATTGTTCTTTGCCTTACAAGAGCTCTCTTCCACTCCGGAAGAGCATGAGGTAACTTTTGTTGATTTATTGTTACTACTGATATACCTCAACCTTTTGTGCAGGCACCTGAATTGGAACTGAAAGCACTACCTGATCATCTTAAATACATCTTCTTGGGGGAGAAGGACACCCTTCCAGTAATAATTGCAAAGTCACTCACCCAAGAGCAAGAAGAGAAACTGGTAGCTGTTTTGCATGAACATAAGACAGCCATTGGTTGGTCAATAGCTGATATCAAGGGTATTAGTCCCTCCGTTTGTATGCACAGGATATTAATGGAGGAGGATACTAAACCTGTGAGAGACCCTCAGCGGAGATTGAATCCTCCCATGATGGAGGTTGTCAAAAAGGAGATACTGAAGCTCCTAAGTGTGGGGGTGATCTACCCCATTTTTGACAGAAGTGGGTAAGCCCAGTCCAGGTAGTACCAAAGAAATGCGGAATTATCTTGTGGTAAGAAATGCTGAAAATGAGCTTATTCCCACTAGGTTACGCACAGGGTGGCGTGTTTGTATTGATTACGGGAAGTTGAATGCCGCCACGAGAAAAGACCACTTTCCTTTACCTTTCATTGATCAAATGTTAGAAAGATTAGCTGGTCATTCTTATTATTGTTTTCTGGATGGTTTTTCAGGTTACAATCAGATTGCCATAGCTCCAGAAGACCAAGACAAGACTACATTCACTTGTCCATTTGGTACCTTTGCATATAGGCGAATGCCTTTTGGACTCGCAATGCACCAGGAACTTTCCAAAGATGCATGATGAGTATATTTTTCGATTACATTGAAAACATCATTGAGGTTTTTATGGATGACTTTAGTGTCTTTGGAAATGATTTTGAAAATTGTTTGGAACATTTAACTTTGGTGCTTAAAAGATGCATTGACACTAACCTGGTAATTGAATTGGGAAAAATGTCATTTCATGGTGAATGAAGGTATTGTGTTAGGTCATGTAATTTCTGCTAGGGGAATTGAAGTAGATAAAGCTAAGGTAGAACTCATGCATTCTTTGCCACCACCCCCACTAGTGTGCGGGAGATTCGTTCTTTTATTGGTCATGCAGGTTTCTACCAGGAGATTCATTAAAGACTTTTCTAAAGTCTCATTGCCCCTTTGAGACTTCTTCAAAAAGATGTTAATTTTAACTTTGATGAGAAATGTATGGAAGCTTTCAATAAACTCAAGAAGTTGTTAAGCTCATTTGCGCCTATCATCGAGGCCACCCAACCTGGGAGTTACCTTTTGAACTAATGTGTGATGCCAGTGACTTTGCGAGTAGGAGCTGTCTTGGGACAACGAGTTAATAGAGTTCCTTATGCCATTTACTATGCATCAAGGACTCTAAATGATGCTCAACTTAATTACTCAACCACGGAAAAGGAACTTCTAGTTGTTGTATTTGCTTTAGAAAAATTTAGATCATATCTAATTGGTTCTAAAGTGATTGTGTTTTCAGATCATGCGCCTTGAAGTATCTTCTAACAAAGAAAGAAGCAAAGCCTAGATTGCTCGATGGATTTTATTGCTCCAGGAATTTGACTTGGAGATTAAAGACAAGAAAGGGAGCGAAAACTTGGTGGCCGATCACTTGAGTAGATTGGTAAGCGAAGAGGAAGAAATGCCTATCATGGAGACTTTTCAGGATGAATATTTGATGGTTGTCAACACCATAATCCCTTGGTATGCCGACATTGTTAACTACCCGGTTACTTGAGGACTTTCCGGAGGGTTTGAACAAGGCCCAAAGAGATAAATTAAGGATTTGATAAATACTATATCCGGGATGACCCGTACTTATGGAAGCATTGTGCGAGATCAAGTCATTAGGAGGTGCATTCCGATTCCGAGACACACTCCATCCTCTCCTTTTGCCACACCTATGCATGTGGAGGACACTTTGCGAAAAGGACAGCCAATAAAGTGCTTGACGGTGGTTTCTATTGGCCTTCAATTTTCAAAGACGCTTACAACTTCGTAAGTCTTGTGGCCATTGTCGAGAACGAGGTAATATTGGTCCTCGTAATCAAATGCCTCGGACTCGATCATTTTTGTGGAACTCTTTGATGTGTGGGGTATTGATTTCATGGGACCATTCCCTCCTTCATTTGGTTTCACATACATTCTTTTATCCGTTGATTATGTGTCTAAATGGGTGGAAGCAAAAGCCACTCGATCCGATGATTCTAAAACGTCTGCAGATTTTGTTAAGTCACATATTTTCTCCAGGTTCGGGACCCCAAGGGCTATCATCAGTGACCAAGGGACCCATTTCTGCAACAAAACCTTTGATGCTCTATTGAAGATATATGGAGTAATGCACAAAATTTCCACTCCTTACCATCCACAGACAAATGGGCAAACTGAAGTGTCCAACCGGGAGATTAAGTCAATCCTTGAAAAGACAGTGAATCCCTCAAGAAAGGATTGGAGCACTCGACTTGAAGATGCTTTATGGGCTTATAGGACTGCCTATAAGACTCCCATCGGCATGTCACCATTTCGGTTGGTGTATGGAAAGCCCCGTCATTTGCCGTTGAGTTGCAACATCGATCTTCTTGGGCCATTAAACAAGTTAATATGGAATTGGAAGGTCTTTGGAAAGCAAAGGAAGTTCCAAGATTACAGGAATTAGAAGAACTAAGAAATGAGGCCTTTGAGAATGCCCCGATTTATAAGAATAAAGCTAAGGCATTCCACGACCAATTGATTTCCGAGAAAGAAATTTCACGAGAGGACAAAAAGTCCTGCTATTCCAATCAAGACTCAAATTATTTCCGGGTAAAGCTGCGTTCTAAGTGGATTGGGCCGTTTGTGGTAACTAATGTTTTTCCTTTTGGTGCGAGTTGAGATCGGGAGTGAAAATTCGGCAAAGCATTTAAGGTCAATGGTCATCGTCTCAAACCATATCATGAACTTCCGACAAGTGCGAGAGATGGAAGTGATGACCCTCATCCTTCCACAATATGAGGAGTAGTGAAAGTATCATCATGTCGGTGAGGACAATAAACTAAGCGCTCATTGGGAGGCAACCCAACCAGATTTGCTCTCTTTATCCCTTTTTATTTTGTGTTTTCATTAGTTCCTTAGATTATGTTTTTATCTGTTTGTTGGTTGTAAGCATTTGAATCTCTAAAAAAAAAAAAAAAAAAAAGCAAGCATTTGTGTGCCCGACAATAAGGTAGGTAGTGCCATTAAATTTTGTCACTCGGAAGCATGTGAAGGTCACTTTTCTTCAGCGACAACAACTGCGAAAATCTTGCAGTATGGATTTTATTGGCCTACTTTATTCAAGGTCTGTTACACCTTTTGCAAAAGTTGCGGAAATTGATCAAAAAGGTTCTGCTTTGAGATTATCATCTGCACCTACTCCTTGAAAAATTGAGATCTAGGTGGCGCGGTTCTTTTGCTGTCAAACACGTGTATCCTCTGGGGCCGTAAATATTGAGGATCCTAGGAATGGTAATGCGCGTAAAGTTAATGGACAAAGACTCAACCATTCCTGGAAAATCAAGTTCTTGAGTTCTTTGTGTTCTTAGGTTAAGTGGCGGATACGGTACTCGTGACTCTCAAGTCGGTTTATTTTTCGGTTTCCCAAAATAACTGAATCCTTCTTCTCCTTCAAAATGGATGTCATTCTTTCAAACCTGAGAAAACATTTTCCTTATTTTCCTCAAAATGCTCTGAGAAAAATCTACAAAGTTCGATGTGAAAGATTGAGACTGTTAATGCACAAAGGTATGCCAGAAGATGTACGCTGGATAATTGAAGCAAAGGTTCGATTAGCGGTGAGTCCTCAATTTCATTTGACTCATATATGCCCGGTCTTGGAAGAAGTTCATATTCTAAAAGGAGAAGAGCAAAAAGGTTACAAGTCCGTTACAAATGTGGACGATGGAAGCGTAACAAGCGATGTCATACTTTGGGGATGGTTTCCGCAAATAGAGAAGATAAAATTTTCTTCATTAAGAATGGATGAGTAAGGAGTCATTAGATGATATCTTATCGACTCTTGAGACGCATTCTTGTGGATTGGTGCATCGTGAAATTCTTAAATTGTGGAATCTCTTCAAGGATGAAGAAAAACGCTATAGTCTTGGGAATCTGACTCTAAAAGACCCTGTTTGCCAGTTTATAAGAAAATTGGATGGGAAGCCTATCCCCGACTCATAGAAGGCGTTTAAGCCGTTTCTGGACGTAAAACCAGAGGAAGATGTGAGCCACAATCACAACAATCTGTACATATCATCTTCTTCTTCTTCTTCTTCTTCTTCATGTCATCTCTCAAAAACAAAAAACAAAAAAAAAAAAAAAAAAAAAATTATGTATACGTCTTAGGGTTGGCTTTGGTAACACACACCGTGAATGGGGAAATGCATGCATCCGATCCAGCCTTCTTAATTGAAAAACAAAGAAGGTAGATTGTATCCCACATGTGAGGCGGCCCGAGGCGTATTATGGCCACTTGTCCCTTTTGGGAGCCCTATGTTGCTTGCCTGGTCTTGAATGGGTCGAATCTTGGTCAACAATGCTTTGGCACAAAGCCGAAAGAGCAGACTACCTCCATCCCAATCTTAAGTAAGTATACACTCATCTTTCATCAAGTTTTTTCTAACAAATTCAAAAAAAAAAAAAAAAAAAAAAAAAAAAAGAGAGGACGTGATGTCTATCGCACTCATGACGTGTAAATATAAAGATACGCCATGGACACCTTTGTACATACTGGTATGTCATCATTTTCTATTTCTTTTATCTTTGTATCATTTTGTTGTATTTTAATTTTTGTACAGACGATCCTTTGAGCAGGGTCCTTCAAGGGTTTCTATACTTCTTTACCTTGATGGTTTTCTTGAAGTCAAAAAAAAAAAAAAAAAAAAAAATAAAAAAATAAATAAAAAAAAAAAAAAAAAAAAAAAAGAGGAGAAAAGATTCTCGTGTTTCTTAATTTCAACCTTTTTCGACAACAAACCAACCTACCCTCATAGGTGCAATTATTCCCCTTTCCATTCTTTTTCCTACTTAAACACTCCATTTTCTCCATTTTCCTTCAACTCGAAACACTCAAAGGGAGGAAGAGTATAGAATGGGGCCTTCTATTCGTAACCTCAAAAATGTCCGTGTTTTTTGTGGGTCGAGTTATGGGAAGGGATTAGAGTTTTGTAAACGCAGCTAGCACTCTTGGTCGATCACTTGTGCGAGGAATATTCATCTTGTATATGGGGAGGTTGTCGTGGGTTAATGGGGCTGTATCACTTGTCGCCTTTTTAGGAGGCGATCGGGTTTTAGGTGTTATTCCTAAACCTTTAGCTGAAAATAACATCACTTTGGAAGGACAATTGGAGAAGAAATTCGGGTAACATCTATGCATGGACGAATGAAAACAATGGTTGACAATTCGATGCATTTCTTGTCTTACCTGGTGGTTTTGGTACTTTGGAAGAGATTTTTCAAATTGTCTCTTGGGTTGAATTGAACATCCACCATAAACCCATTGGTTTGTTGAATGTTAATAATTTCTTTGATCTTTTGTTATTTTTTCTTGACAAAGTTGTGGAACAGAAATTTATCACTCCTTCAGCAAGACAACTTCTTATCTCTGCCTCCACTATTGATGAGCTCATTGATAAATTAGAAGCTTTTGAGTATGTACCTGATCCGGTATTAGCTCAGATAGATTGGTCAACAGAAAGCAGCGAAGGAAGTAACAAGAAACAAAAGCCAGATCTGCGACTTCATCGTAATGGGTTTGATTTTATTGTACCTTGTTTCGTTTAAATTTGTGTCACTTTCTCTAACAGGTAATATCTTACGTCCTTTACTCATCTATATTTTAACATTGAGGACAATGTTGTGATTTAGTTGGGGGGAAGGATAGTTGACCCAAAAAAAAAATTAAAAAATTAAAAAATTAAAAAAAAAAAAAATAAAAATTTTTTTTTTGTGTTGTTTGGAAAGTATGATATGATTGTCATGTACTTATTAAATCAATTAGTGATGGCAGAGTAAGGAGTAATTTTACTCTTGAGACGCATCTTAATTGGTGGCGTAGTAAGGAGTTTTTAGGTAGTAACTAATTAGTACTAAAGTTTTATTGTTTGATTTCTTTTCGGGGCACGATGCAGTCGACAAGTGTGTTTCTTTTACGCTTGGCGTTGATTCACTTCTTATCGGGTTGTGTTGCTCTTTTCTATATCTCTCTTTCACATTGAAGGCAATGTTATATTAAGCGTGGGGGAGAGATTTCAAGCATGTTCTTTTTGTAAAAAAAAATTTCAAAAAAAAAAAAAAGAAAAGAAAAAAAAGGGGTTCATTGCATGATTGAATAACTTTTCTCCCTTCTTGAACTGATATGCTTGGTGATGGATGATTAAATTGATGAATTGAGTTTGATGGATGCATACCTTGTGAGATTTTGAGCCTAATGGATGGATTCAACATTTATGCCATTCTCTTCTTTCTTGTGTGATTTTCACTCATGTTAATAACCACTCTAGAACTTGCTTTGATTCTTTTTGAGGCTACATTTCACTTGCATGCATGAACATGATTGAGGCCCTCTTTCTTAATTAGCTAGTTTAACCAAATAGCCAACCTTGTTTTTAATATGATATCAAGCACTCTTTTGATTTCTTGAAAATTTCTCGATTCACGCCAACCTTGTATATTTTCCTTTGCTTAACCCCTTTGAGCTTATTTGACCATTCCTTGTTTCTAGCTCATCATGTGCCTTAAATGAGAAATCGTGTTCTTACTTTACCTTAGGGAATAAAAGAACATTAGCTTGATTAATGGATGAGTTTTTGAACAAGTGTGGGGTGTGTGTACAAAATGGTTGTTGAAAAAGAAAAGAGTGCCCAAAAAAAAAAAAAATGTATGTATATAGTTATGTTCATATATATAAAAGAAAAAGAAAAAAAAAAGAAAAAAAAAAGAGAAAAAAAAAACCAAGTGTTTAAAAAAAGAAAAGGATTGGGAAATGAATATGTAAAGGGATATACACTAGAGTTGGGATGAACTTTTATGCTTGTTATTTGAACTCAGCTCTCATTTGCTTTTATTCTCTTTGGTATTTATCTTCTCATATCCATTTTATCCTCTCTGTTACCTTGACCTCACTACAACCTTGAATAAAGTCCTCATGATTTGTGTGTGCATGTGTTTTGTGTAGTGGAGAAGTAGAAGATAAGCAAGCTTATGGTAGTGCAATTTTCATGGGTTGAATTGAGTGAAATACCTACCTTTTAAACACTTGAGAGATTGAGAGAGAATCTTGTGAAGATCTATCATTCTCGATTCATGTTGAAGATACCTTGCTTGTTGGTTTGAGATGTGGAGAATTGTTAACTCATGAATGTTTTGATCCTTGAACCTTTGGTTGTTCTTCTTGATTGTAAAATTTTGGTCTTGAGTTTTGCCCAGGAGTGCAAAAAGCTAAGTGTGGGGGAATTTGATAAACACATATTTTATTCATTAAGAAACCCTTATATTTAGTCATTTACACTCTCCATATTCTTAATTGATTGAGTTTGACATGATTTTGTGAGTTTGAGCTCAAATTGGTCCTAATTGAATATTTTCAGCATTATTGAGATTTTACACTGTTTCTGTATTTTGGTCATAACTTGAGTTCCTGATATCTGAAAATCATGAATTTTATCTTGTAGGAAAGCTAAGAGGAAGCTCTACAACTTTGATGAAGAGCTCGAAGTCTGATTCAGATGTCTAAGGGACCTAAGTTGACATGGAAGTCAGAATACGGGTTCTGTCAGTAGAATCCGAACAGTGTGCACTCATAAAATCATATCTCAAGATGTAATAATGGAGATGGGCTGAAATTTGTACAGTGGATAGTCAAGATCCAAATAAACAACTTTCATGAAGAACACATTTTCAGAAAAAGAAGTCTAGTAGGTCATTTTGAGCTTGCAAGTCGGAACAGAGGTGCTGAAGTTGGGTTTGAGCAACCTATGGTATTTGGGACATATCTTGGGCTTAAGGAAGCCAAATTGGACGAACCAGCTATCCATTTCATAGCCAAGACAAGGATCTACAACTTTTATGAAGAACACTTTTCGTGATTCTGAAGTATAGTGGGTCGTTTTTGGCTTCCAAGTCAGACACGAAATTTTCGTCCTCAACCACCCACTCATCCATCCACTAATCCACTCATCCATCCACTAATCCACTCATCCACTCATCCACTCATCCACTAACTCACCCATTCATCCACTCATACACTAATCCAACCACTTAACCACTCCACCCACTCATCCACTAATCCATCCACTCATCCATCCACTCACCCATTCATGTCCATAATTTCCCACTCACCAAAAGTCCTTTGGCATTTTTCACTAATTCAACCACTCCACCATTCCACTCACTCATCCACTAAACCAATCCACTAAACCAACCCACTAATCCATCCACTCAAACACTCCACTCACTCACCCACTCATCCACCCACTTCCCTTTGTCATTTTGTTACCTTAGACTTCTATAAAAGGCACCATTTATCATGAACAAGGTGTACCTCTCCTTCATTTTCTCTCTTAGTTTCTTGTTTCTTCATAGTTTCTTCTTGTTTCTTCATAGTTTTTCTTGTGATTTCTTTCTAGCTATGTGTAACTAAACCTCCTTTGGTTAAGGGGGTGATGAAACCGCTAGTATTAATGTTGTAAACTTTGCATATTTGATTATTTCAACACAGTTATGTTTTTATTCATATATTTCTGAATCTATTGTTGGTATGAAGGTTTTTGTACTTGTTCCTACTTTCAAAGTAGTAGATCTAAGTTTATTATGCGCTTGGTTCATGTAGTAGATCTAGTGGGATGTATGATGTTCATGTGGGTATAATTATCTTTGTGCTATTTGCCAGGTTATAAAAGTGGTAGATCTGGGTTTATTATCTTGTGATTCATGTATTAGATCTAGAGAAATATATGTTCTAAGTAATTTAATCCCGGTGTGTGATTAGACCTTAGTGTAATTGGTTTTCTAAATCTTAATGCAATTGTTGGATAGTTGTAAGAGCGGTTGCTTTATGACTAATCAATGATTAGGAGTTGATTTGAGCGGTTGCTAAATTGACCAACACGTAAGGAAAACAGAGATTTACTCTCACAATTGCATAAAAACATAATTGAGCATGTTGGAATAAAAAGGATATGTGGATTTACATTATTATATAAATCTAGTGGTGGATTCAATCTCTTAACCAATTTTCTTATATTGTTGATTTTAGTTTGTTTATTGTTATCTTTGAAGCTGTTCATTGTTCATCAAAACTCCAAAACCCCCCTTTTTACTGTTTATTGTTAATCAGAGTCTAAATTGGGAATTGTTTAATAGTGTTAATTGAATTGGTTCTCTGTGGATCGACCCTTACTAACTACAACTAGTTGTAAGGTTTTTATTTTCTGGTGGGCCTGACAACTGATTTTTATCTTAATTTTAATCACTACATCCGCACGCATCAATAAGTTATCTTATCTAATTCAAAAGTCCTCTCATCAAGTCATGGAGCATTCATTCAAATAACATATAGCTATCAATTCATCAACTAACTCATAACATAACAGATTGTTAGATTGTCATCAATCACTTATCAATCAACTTATAACACAACAAAGATTATCAGACAAGTATTAATCATATCCAGTCAACTTGTAACATCAATGGAATAGTTGATAACTCTTTTACCAGATAGTTTGTAATTGGATTAAATAGTTGATAACCAATACAATTTATTAACTAATAAGCATGTATTGATTTCTTAGTTCCTCTAGCCAATTTAATTAGTCTAATTCAAGCTAATTGATGTGACTAAGGGAACTTAGAGTATCTTGTCTCAATTACACCCTTAATCCCTATTGGACTCGAAACCTTAAATTTGTTTCCTACATTCAATCTCATCTTTAATCTACCTAATTATCATTAATTAAACACCTTATATATATTAGTTATATGTGAATCAACTCTCTTAGTTCCAATCCCCATGGACACAAGACCTACACCATTCTCCCATCAACTATTTCATCATCAATTTAGCTTAATTTCTTAGTTTTAAGCAACAACACCTACTTAAATTTACAAGTATAACCTTCTTAATGCAAATCCCCTCCATGGTCGTGACCATTGTTCCTCCAAAACCAACATCAAAACTCAATCAACAACAATATGCAAGCATACATTCAACACCCAACCAAGCTTATAAATCAAGAACTCATGTGACAATGCACAAAACACAACTAAGCCTACCCCTCACCCACCAAACCTGAGATAGCCCGTAGGAGTTTCATCAAAATTTCCAATCATCAACAACATGCAAGCATAGATAAGCATAGGAAATAGGATAGAGTGGAAGGAAGACAAAGACTCCTACCTAGACACATATGCTCTTGGAGAGTACGAGATGAAGTTAGTGATGAATGATTTCTTGATGTCAAAAGGAAGGGCTTAATGAGATGAAGATTTTTCCTAATTACAACTAAGTGAGATGGTGACTCTAAAGGTCATATGCAAAAGGCACCAAGGTGCTGCGATGGAGTTCTTCTCCTATTATGTTTTTCCTTCACTGAGTGTGTATGTGTTTGGTGGAATAAGGATAATAATTGTGTTGTATATGGCGGTGCACAAGTGAGTGAGCATTAGTGTCTTTGAGTAAGTGTGTGACAAGCTCCTTAGGAGCTAAGAAGTATGTGTGTTACAGTAAAAGAGTGAGGGATTGGAGAGGTATGTGTTATACAAAAGGTAATTGAGTAAAGGTTAAGTTTAGAACTCCTTAAAAGCTAAGGTGTTGTGGTTCTAGTAAATCTAAGCTCAAGTGTGTAGGATTTAAACACCTAATTTTTATGAATATATTGGCTCTTTTGCTTACTGCAAGCACACGGGTCATACTTGTAGTGTAACTAGGAGTCAGATATCGTTCCCACGAGGACAAACGTTAAATTCAGTACTAAATATAAACCAATGACTCAAGTACTTCTATTCAAGGACATATAAATCAGAAAGGTTTGTGTTAACTAATTTTAAGAACTTAAAAACTATAAGATTGAAATTAGAGTTGATGATTAGAGAATAGGGGATCCTTTTTCACCTCCTACTTCTATTGATAACAAGCAATCCTTATGAGTAATATAAATGCAATGGATAGGTTAGCTTGGGAATCTGATTTAGCCAAAAGCCTATGTCTAGGTCAATCAACCCTGGTATCACTTACCTAATCTACTACGTTTCTATAAGAACTAGTGTAAGCTCCACCAATGAACGATCTATTCCCAATAATTACTATGCATGTCCAATAGGTATATTTCTATCCTATTAATGAATCATCTCATCCAAGCCAATTGAATGAAATAGAACATGCATCAATCATACACACGATCTCAAATCAAAATTCCTATATCTAGGTTCATTAGATTTTAACAAATTAATTAAAACTGATCAAACATTCAAAGCATTAAGCACTATATGATTGAACAAAAAACAAATCATGTATATAACTCAAAGGATTACAAGTTTAATCAATATCCATATGAGGATCCAAAGTAAAACCCTATAAACAGCCTAGCCAGCCATGACAAATGAAAATACATCACAAATACTCATAGTCATGGAGATGGAAAAGAGAAAGGAGAAGAAAATGGAAGAACAAAGCTTAAGGGGATGATCCTCCAAGCTTCAATCCTACACCAAGGTGAAGAGAGACTCCAAACTTAGTCACTTCTGCTTCCTTCTAGTCTGAAATGTTAAAACATGACCACAACTTTCTAAAATATGACTTAACTCTATCAAAAAATTAATACAACAATATCTATAGGGTTCAGAAAACAGAGTCATGTCGCGGCATTCAACTACTTACTCCGCGGCACGTTACATTTTAGGTTGGGACACCGCAACATTCAACTCATCGCGTCGCAGCGTTCAAAATGCATAGCTCTCTGACTTTGATGCAGAGGAGGCAACATGCCGCGGCATTCACATTCCATGCCACGGCGTAACAAGCTGATCCTGGCACTTAGTTTTCTCTTGTAATATTGTTTCAAATCTAAAATGATTCACTTGGTTGGAACCCTACTTGTCATAGAGAAATTTCCAATTCAATAATCAGTGCAAATGTACTCAATATATCCAAGAATCAGAAACATTTTCTCATAATCATGATGGAAGACGTAAAAATCAAATCATATGAGTATACAGCTATACTATTCTATTCATGCATCAAAACAAGGACTAAGTAGACAATAAAACACAGATACGGGGCCCAAATAACTACAATTTGTGGAGTTATTAGAATATGCTTGCCAAATATATTTTAAAACATATTGGGATTTAATTAGATCCTAGGGTAAACTTTTGGTAATTGTTATGTCCTAATTGTAACTTACAGGTTCATGAATTGATGCTCAAAATACTTGTACACAACATAATAAGTCCTAAATAAACATCTAATTTTAAAACAACTAATAATTACCTTTTAAATTTTAAGTCAATGAAATTTAAGCTAAGTGTTTTACTTTATTTATCTGTATTTGTATTAGTGAGAAAGTGATCATTGCCTAATTCTTTTATTTTAACCTAATATGAGCTTAGGTGAGTGCCCAATACTACTTACATGCATTTTTGTTAGCTCTTAGGTAATTATAAAAATTGCCATTTTTATCTAATTTAACTATTTACCTAATTAAATTGTTTTTCATAATATATCATTTATTTATTTAATTTACATGCTATGATTAATTTCTAATTATTGATTCTATTATTCTAAAATTCTAAAATTAGCTAAACTCATCTTAAGCATATAAACATTAATTTATAGCTATTATTCTTGATTATTTACTAAATTCTAAAATTAATTTAATTAATCTTAGGGCTTAACTTGCTCATTAAGTTACTATTGACATGCACGTATAAGCACAGGGATGCACTTAAAAATATAAACAAGTCAAGGAGCAAGCTACTAACTAATTTACTAGCTATCTAAGCAAGTTAGAAGAGAGGATGTTACATTGAAGACTGCGAAGAACAAGGCTTTGGAGGCCGAACAACGGGCAGAGTGGTGGAAGACAGTGGTAAAAGACTTCAAAGTCAAGGCTAAAGACTTTGAGACCCAGGTTGAGCTGAATACCCAAGTCAAGGACTTGGGTGTTGAAAAAGAAAGTTTGGAGACTTGAGTCTCGAAGCTCGAGAAAAATTGGAGGGGGTCAGAGCCAGGGAAAAGGAAAGGGTGTTGCTGACAATGGAGCGGGATTGGTATCATGTGAGTTGGAGAGCTTTGAACGAGACCTCTTCCTAGATTATCCTTGCTCATGTCTCGATCATCTATCTGGCCATCCGTGAGTTCCCTGGCGTGGACCACTTAAGCATCATTGTCAATTGCCAGATCATGACAGACGAGGATTCTTCGTCAGATGACGAGGATGAAGTTGGGCCAATGATAACTCCATAACATATAGTTATTTGCGCTCCATATTGGTGGTATTTTTATCCCTTAGTCCTTATGCTCAGACATGATTGGAAGATTGTTCCCTAACTTTTTATTCAAATTCATATTAATGCCTAGCTCTCTAATCTTGCTAAAATCCCATCTATTCTTTGTTGGATTAAGTTAGTTTACACTTGTGATTAATTCGGCGACTTCTCTATTGCAGGATGGGCTCTAATATGATAAAATGAAGCAAGTAAGGGCCTTGCATTGGAAGAGGGAGCTTAGCATGTATTCCAGCTTATCACGTCGCAGCGCAAGGTGTAGCACCCCACGGCGTCTCACTCTCTGCCTACTGCACATACTGAAGACAGAGGCTAGAGCACCGCGATGCAAGGGATATCACGCTTCAGCGCGTGTTTGTCTGCACTGGTTCTACTTAACCACGTAGGCATTCACACCATGGCGCAACAATGGTCATGCCGCGGTGTAAGTTCCTGGGCTTTATCTATTAATATTGTTTCATCAGATATTTTGAGAGAGTGAGGTAGGAGACGAGACAGAACGCAAAGAACACCATTTTTTCATCATTTTTCGAGAGATTTGAAGAGATTTAGAAGGGAAACCATCATCATCCAAAGAGGATCAAGCCTCCCCAGATCTTATTAAAGAATTTTCCCTCTTTTCTCTTTATCCTCTCTTTTTCTAGGCCATAGGTAGGAAATCTTTCTTAAGATTTTCAAATTCCATGGGTAGCTAAGTTATTATAGGGATTCCTTCGAATCATTCTTTGTATATTGATGACTTTATAACCTTTTAAGTTTATAATGATGTTTGGTTTTGTTCACCCATGTTTCTATTAATGCCTATAAATGTTTAGTCATCATTTATTGTGATTTGATAAAATCTCTTGAACTAGACATAGGAATCTAGGTTTTAGATTATAGATATGAGTGATGCATGTTTAATCTCATTCTAATGGTGGAGTGAATTAATTTGTTAATAGGATAGGCATATACCTATTAGCCATGTATAGTCGTTGTTAAAAATTAACCATAATGCATGTTGTTTGCTCTAGTTCTCATGGACACATAGTAGGTTAGGTAAATGACATAGGGTTAAATGACCTAGACATAGGCTTTTAACTAGTATAGTTTCTTAGGCTAACAAAACTAGTCATCATTGTTGCTTAAAATGGTTGCATGTTGTCAAGTAAAGTAGTTGTTGAAGAAGGAGTTCCTATGCTCTTGTTACTGTCTTTTACTCCTGGTTTTTTGCCTTTTAGCCCTAATTTTAACCACACTCACTTTCCCTAATTTATATGTGCTTGAATAGAATTCATTAAACTATTGGTTAATATTTAGCATTAGATATTATTCATTATCCATGTGGAAACGATCTTTCTCATCATTGTATTACTTTCGCGACCCGTGCACTTACAGTACACAAAAAGTCATAACAAGTTTTTGGCGTCGTTGCCAAGGATAATGGCTAATTTCTGATTTTTTTGCCAATATTGACAACGAATTTAATTAGTTTTAATTCAAGTTTTCTTTTAGTTCATTTTAATCCAAGTTTCATTATTTCATTGTGTTAGGTACCAATATCATGGCTGGTAACACTAATCATACGAGGCCCTTAAGAGAATTTGTAACTCCTCAGATGGATAATCGATAATCAAGCATAAGGAAGCCTCCTATCCGAGCCATCAACTTTGAAATTAAACCAGCCATCATTCAAATGATCTAGATGTCGGTGCAATTTTGGGGTCTAGCAAGTGAAGATCCAAATGCCCACTTGACAAATTTTCTAGAGATTTGTAACATATTCAACATTAATAGAGTCTCAGAAGATGCCATTCGACTAAGGTCTTTTCCTTTTTCCTAGATCCATAAGCACTTGGAGTGATGCTTGTGGCAAAATCCTAAACAAATATTTCCCACCTGCTAAGACTGCGGAGATGGTGAATGACATTACTTCATTCACCCAGTTTGATTCTGAAACCTTGTATGAAGCATGGGAGAGATACAAGGATCTTTTGAGAAGGTGCCCTCATCACAAGATTCCTCCATGGCATTAAATCTATTCTTTCCATAAAGGGTTGTTGTCTCACCACCGTCCAATAGTGGATGCAGCTGCGGGTGGTTCATTGCTTGGTAAAACCTTTGATGAGGCATTCTAACTACTTGAAGATTTAGCCGCAAATAGCTACCAATGGCCTTCAACAAGAAATACTCCAAAGAAGGTAGTGGGAGTGCATGATATTGATGCAATTACATCACTTTCTGCTCAAGTTACTGCAATTGCTAGTAAGTTGGATAGTATAGGAATGAGTTCTCATTTGAGCCCTTTTGTGCTCTGTGATCGATGTGATGATAATCATGCAACAGATAGGTGGTCTTCCATCTTGGAGAGTGCACAATATGCTGGGAACTACCGGCCACCACAGAACAATCTGTATTCGCTCCAAACTCCTCATGGAGAGACAATCAAGGTTCATCATCTTCTTCGGCGGGTAATGAAAGATAACCTTATCCTCCTAGTTTCCCTTTACAGTCAAGACTTCCTATGCAAGATAAGAAACCATCTCTTGAAGACATGTTCATACAGTTTATGGTCAAATCTGATTCTTATATATCAAAGACTAATGCTCATTTGGCCATGAATGATGTAATGATTCAAAGCTAAACAACTTCAATGAGAGCTCTGGAGACCCAAGTGGGTCAGTTGGCGAATGCTATAAATAGTAGGCCCTTGGGGGCTTTTCCAAGTGACACAGTTAGCAATCCAAGAGGTGATCCCAAGGATTCACCATCCTACAATGCTATTACCTTTAGAAATGGAAAAGACATAGAAGGGAATCCCAAAACCAAACTACTTGTGGATGATGTTATTGTGGCACAAGATGAGGAGATTGTATATAAGGAAGACCAAAGGAACAATGATGAAGAAAAAAAGAAGGATGAAGACAAGAAAAAGGATGAGGAAAAGAAGAAGGATGTCAAACCTCATACATTACCTCTACCTTTCCCCAACAAATTGGCTAAACAAAATATGGATGCCCAATTTCAGAAGTTTCTAGAAGTCTTCAAGAAGCTTCACATAAATATATCATTTGCTGAAGCATTAGAACAAATGTCAAGTTATGTAAAGTTCATGAAGGACATCCTATCCAAGAAGAGAAGACTGGGAGACTATGAAACAATGGCACTCATAGAGAAATGCAGTGCCATCTTGCAGAACAAGCTACCTCCAAAGTTGAAAGATTCAGGCAACTTTACCATACCATGCACAATTAGAAGACACTTTAATGGTAGAGCTTTGTGTGATTTGGGGGCGAGCATTAATTTGATGCCTCTCTCAATCTTTCAATGGTTAGAACTGGGTGAAGTGAAGCCAACCTTTGTGACCTTACAATCAGCTGACAAGACTCTTACATATCCGAAGGGGATCATTGAGGATATTTTGGTAAAGGTGGATAAGCTCATATTCCCTATTGACTTTGTCATCCTTGATATGGAAAAGGACTGCAATATGTCGTTAATTCTAGGAAGGCCTTTCTTGGCAACTGGTAAAACCATGATAGATGTGCACAAAGGTGAGCTTACTATGCAAGTGAATGACAAGAAGGTAACTTTTAATATTTACAAGGCTATAAAATTTCCTGATGATCAAGAAGATTGTTCCTATGTTGGTATGATTGACCAAGTAATAAATGATGCATTTTATACTAATTTTCCTAATGATTCCCTAGGTTTAACTTTGACATATCATGATGAGCATGTAGATAAGGATGACATTAAGGAATGTATTAAACTGTTTGACAGTTCTGCTAAGTTTTACAGGAAACCAAGTTTTAAGCTATTGCAGATCTCCTCTGATAAGCTGACTCTGCAGCCTTCTATCATCTCTCCACCTAAGTTGGAGCTCAAACCATTACCTGATCACTTGAAATATTCCTACTTAGAAGAATCATCCATATTATCGGTCATCATTTCCTCACTTTTATCAAAAGAACAAGAATCCAAGTTGTTGAGAGTGCTGAGGCAGTACAAAAAGACACTGGGGTGGACTATTGCAGACATTAACGGCATTAGTCCTGCAATATGCATGCACAAAATTCTGCTGGAAGATGATGCCAAACCAGTCATTGAGTACTAAAGGCGCCTGAACCCCATTATGAAGGAAGTGATAAAAAAGGAAATCATCAAGTGGTTGGACGGGGAATCATATACCAAATCTCTGATAGTACATAGGTGAGCCCTATCCAATATGTGCCTAAAAGAGGGGGGTGACAGTTGTTGCTAATGAAAACAATGACTTGATTCCCACTAGAATTATCACAGGGTAGCGTATTTGCATGGACTATATAAAGCTTAACAGCGCAACCAGAAATGATCATTTTCCTTTGCCATTCATTAATCAGATACTGGACAGATTAGCAGGGTGTGCATATTACTGCTTTCTAGATGGATATTCGGGGTACAATCAGATTGCTATAGCCCCTAATGATCAAGAGAAGACAACATTCACTTGCCCCTATAGTACTTATGCTTTTAGGAGGATGTTGTTTGGTTGTGTAATGCGCCAGCAACCTTATAGATGTGCATGATGACAATCTTTACAAATATGGTAGAAAAGTTCTTGAAGGTCTTCATAGATGACTTCTCAGTCTTCGGTGATTCTTTTGATGATTGCCTAAATAACGTAGCTCTGGTTCTGCAAAGGTGTGAAGAGACTAATTTTGTGCTTAATTAGGAGAAGTGTCACTTCATAGTCCAAGAAGACATAGTTCTTGGCCATAGAATGTCGTGCAAAGGAATGGAGGTAGATAGAGCAAAAATAGAAGTGATTGAGAAACATCCGCCACCAATCTCAATGAAGGAAGTCAGAAGTTTCATGGGGCATGTTGGTTTCTATCGGAGATTCATAAAGGACTTCTCTAAGATTTCTAAGCCACTCTGCAACCTATTGGAGAAGGGCGTTCAATTTAACTTTGATGAATCATGCCTTGAGACATTTGTGGAATTGAAAAAGAGACTTGTATCAGCTCTAGTGATTACCACCTCTGATTGGGAGTTGCCCTTTAAACTAATGTGTGATGCCAGTGACTATGCTGTTAGTGCAGTTTTGGGGTAGAGGAAGGACAAGGTGTTTCACTCCATATACTATGCAAGCAAGACTCTTAATGACGCATAGTTAAACTACACCACAACAGAAAAAGAACTTTTAGCGGTTGTTTTTGCATTCGACAAGTTTCGGTCATATTTGGTGGGTGTTAAGGTGATAGTTTATACAGACCACTCCGTGATTAAATACTTGGTGGCCAAAAAGGATGCAAAACCATGATTGATTCGGTGGGTTCTACTATTGCAAGAGTTTGACTTAGAAATTCGTGACAAGAAAAGGGCTAAGAATCAAGTTGCTGACCACCTTTCTAGATTGGAAAATGAGGAATACCAAGTTGAACCAATCACAATCAGAGAGACATTCCCAGATGAACAACTCTTTGCTCTCATAGCTCAACCGGACCCTTGGTATGCTGACATTGTAAACTACTTAGTAGGTGGTGTGATACCTTTGGATCTCACTTCTCACCATAGGAAGAAGTTCTTGCACGATAGCAGGCACTATCTTTGGGACGAGCCCTTCTTGTTTAAACAGTGCCCTGATCATATGTTGAGAAGGTGTATACCTTTGGAGGAAGTTGAGCAAGTTTTGAATCAATGTTATGCTGCCCCTTACGGAGGTCATTATAGTGGTGATAGAACAGTGGCAAAGGTGCTCTAATTTGGCTTGTATTGGACATCTCTCTTCAAGGATGCATACTTTCATGTTAACAAGTGTGATAGATGTCAAAAATCAGGGAACATATCAAGGAGAAATAAGATGCCCCTTAATTTCATTCTGGAAGTGGAATTTTTTTATGTTTGGGGCATAGACTTCATGGGCCCCTTTATTCCCTCCTATGGGAATCTGTATATTCTTGTGGTAGTGGACTATGTGTCCAAATGGGTGGAAGCAAGTGCATTTCCTACCAATGACTCTAAGGTAGTGATAAACTTCATGAAGAAACAAATTTTTACCTATTTTGGTACTCCTCGTGCCATTATCAGTGACGGAGAGTCACATTTCTGTAATAAGTATTTTATGGCTCTCCTTGCCAAATATGAGGCGACTCACTGGATTACCACCGCTTACCACCCTCAAACAAGTGGACAAGCGAAAGTATCCAATAAGAAAATCAAGAGAATACTTGAGAAGACTGTGTGTCCATCCCGCAAGGATTGGTTAAGACGGCTTGATGATGCACTATGGCCGTATAGAACTACTTATAAAAACCCTATTAGTATATCCCCATACAAGCTTGTGTTTGGAAAATCTTGTCATTTATCTGTTGAGTTAGAACATTATGCTTATTGGGTGATAAAGCAGCTGAATTTTGATATGCAAGCTGCCGGTGATAAAAGATTACTGCAGCTCAATGAACTTAATGAATTTAGGCTCCAAGCCTATAAGAATGCAAAATTGTACAAGGAGAAAGTTAAGGGGTGGCATGACAAGAAGATTGTGCAAAAGACATTTGAGCAAGGCCAACAAGTCCTACTCTACAACTCTAGGCTCAAGCTCTTCCCAGGAAAGCTTAAATCCAGATGGTCAGGTCCATTCCAGGTGGTAAATGTGTTTCCCCATGGGGCAGTTGAAGTTGCGGATCTTGATGGCAAATCATCCTTTAAGGTCAATGGCCAGCGCCTGAAGCCTTACTTGGGAGGAGAATTTGATAGGGGAAAAACATCTGTCATATTGGCTTCCCCAACCTGAAAAGTCAGAAAAAGTCCTACCTGGATTATAAAAAAGGCCCTCTTTTGAGATTAACCCACCTGTGCTCTTAATTCTTTTATTTTGAGTCTAGTGTTTGGAAACTTTGATTTTGATGTTTCATGATATTTTGGTTATACATTTAATGATTTAACCAGCTGGATTGTTTTTGCAGGTGGAGGAGACTTTTAGGCAGCAGAGGTAGCTGCCAAATGCTTTTTGCTACAGAATTCTACAGACTGGCTCCTCGCACTGCGGCGCTCCACTCTTACGTTGTGGCATTCTAGGCTCAGTCTTATTAGGCTTTCAAGACTGAGAGCTTAACGCCATGACGTACCAATGTCACGCCGTGACGTTCTGTTCTCAGGTTATCAGGGTAAGTAGGTTGTAAGTGTAATGCCACGATGCGCCAAATACAACACCGTGGCATGTGGTTTTGTTTTAAAAAAAAAACGGGCAAGTGCAGCGTGCATTGCACTAAAGCCAACGTCGCGGCATATAAGGCTTTATGCCATGGCGTGATGCTGGTTACTTAAATAAAAGAGGAATATGGTTTACGTTAAAACACAAACCCTTTTCCCCTATTTTTGGTGATTCTTGCCCTTCTCTCACATTTTCTGTCTCCTTCATATTTTGGTCTTTGTATTTTCTTCAAATCCTCACCCTCATTTTCTCTCTAGGTAACCCATTATCTCACTTGTTCTCTTTTGTTTTGCAGCTTATTCTCCTTTCAATTTGATTTTTTTTCCTCCTTTTGAAATTTGCTTGGGTTCGTTTATGTGAGATCTTGTACATTTTGGGTTGCTTTTGGTTGGTATTCTGTAGGCTTTACATGCTCAGGGGGTTAGCATTGTCGTGTGCGTGAATTTCTTTCCAGAAAGTTCATGCGCGCCACTGTGTGCCCTATTCATGTCGCGGCAATTCTTGGTTATTTTGAATGTCGCGGCGCTTAAGCTGAATGTCGCGGTGTTCCCTTCTTATTTATTAATTCTTGCATGCTTTTAATCATGGTCCTCTTTTTGCCTTGGTGGAAACATTTTTTGCTGTTTTTCCCATGCTTTATTTGTACCACCATGATTTTTTTTTATTTTAAATACTTTGTCTTTTTGTTCATATATTTCGTTGTTTTCACTGTGGGTCTCTTTTTGACAGAACTAGGTACTCTAATCCTGCTACCATTATGCCTGCAAAATGCCAAAAGGGTGAGAGCAGCTAGCACCGCAGGGAACCTTCTTCTCTTGTCGAGTTTGATAGAAGAAAATTCATTTCAGCAACTGCCCAGGAGAGATATTTCAAATTGGTCTCCAAGCCAATAATTTCTGAGAGAGGTTTCAACTTCAAGAAGGTTATTCACCAAGAGCTGCCAATAATTTCTGAGAGAGGTTTCAACTTCAAGAAGGTTATTCACCAAGAGCTAGAGCAGACCATACAACATTACAAATAGAAGACGTTTATTAAACAACTAGTGTCTGTCATTCTCCATATTATTCGCGAGTTCTATGCCAACGCTGCATTTTCTGACCCCTAGACTTTGAAAGTCACAATGCGCGGCCACCAGGTCTCCTTCTCTGTTGAGAATATTAGGGCAACCTTGGGTTTATCTACTCTGACAATAATGTGTGAATACACTAGTTTCCTCCAAGTAGGGCCAGAGGAGGGAATTGACCTTAATGTTGTCACTACGCGAATCTGTACCCCGCAGTCACAACCTGTGATGTGGACCCTGTGTTCAGGATCAGCGGCTAAGGTACTTCCCACGATCCTGCTTAACTTCAAAGGCTCGCGTGTGGTATCACTTCATTAGCACCTAAATCATCCCTTCTGCCAATATATCCGAGGTGACTAGAGATCAGGCCATCATGATTTATTGCTTTCTTAAGCACTGATCCATTGATGTTGCCCTGATCATCCATCAGCAAAATTAAGAAGTCAATAAGGGAGTCCAAGAGCTTCTTCTTCCTTTTTCTCATCCACATGTTTTACAGCCGGCATCATGTACGGTGGGGCCCCCAACAGGCTGGGAGTGCACCCAAGACGGCTCGTACTCCCCCAGATGATGACTTGCACAGTGAGATTGTGCGCCTGGCTGCTATGGAAGCTTACACTGTTGAGACAATTAAGTGGCTGGCGAAGCGCCTGTAGGTTTCCACCGATGACTTTCCCATCCCACACCTCCCTCCTTGCAATTATGTTGGGTCCTCACAACAGCAACAAGATCCAATTGATGACAGAGATGATGTACCGATGGCTATTGTTGAGGAGGACGATGATGAGGAGGAGGCAACTCCCACTAATGAGGATGATGTGTAGTTGTGGTGCATACAGGGCATCTTTCTGTTATTTTGACTCTGTTTTCTATCTTTTGTACAATGAGGACACTGTCTCCCTCAAGTTTGGGGAAGTGTCTAGCTGCTTTTGTATAATTTCTTATGTCATACATCCAGTACTGATCTTTTGATAGGTGATTTTTATATTAATGCTTTGTCTCGGTATGTAGTGTTGTTGTGATTGCCCAATGATGAATATGGATGCAAATTTGCCTTAGGTTCTCTGTAAATCCATTTATGATCCTGGTTGTATGCTGGAGCAATCTAGATTCTTTTTATGCATGATGAATTTCCCACTTGCATGCTTGTTTAGCTTTGGAAATGATTTGAGTGCTTGTTTAGAGAATGTTTATGGATTGTACATGTGAATGATTTTTTTTATCTTTAAAATTGTTTTGCAACTCTCTTGAGGTGAAATCCTAAATTGTGTTTGACTAAGGAAATGATGAAGGCATTGTTTGGACCGATTGAGGCTTTTAAGCTTACCCTTGCAAGATGATATCCATAGGTCCCATTTGAAGCCTTGTACTTGTTTGGCCTTATATGTTTTTCATCACCTTCATTTTCCGAACCCCATGTAACCATTCTAATGCATGTTAAAACATTGCATTCTTTCTCCGATCATCATTGATTGTTAAGTGCATGATATGATATTTCTTGACTTGAGTCCTGTGATTGAAGGGTGTGAGTGCTTGTTTCAGTATAGAAGTGATTTGAAGGAACCATATGTTGTGAAAGAAATTAGTTAAGGAAAAGAAAAAAAATAAAAAGAATGAGAAAAGAAAAGAAAAATCCAAAAGGCTAAACAAATAAAAAAGTGGTTCTAGAGAGTCTGGCTATTTCATTTTTACCCACCTTTGTTATATAACTTAGTGACTCAAGTCTAGAAATTGCATATTTTTGTGTCTCAATGTTTGTTGGTTATCATTTCCCCTCTGTTCTTTAGCCCCCAACCATGACCTTATGTTACAAGCTAATTAAGTCTATTTTGATCCTCAGTTATGTATGATTTACATTAGTGGAGAGAGAGTTGAATTACAATCTTTTTTATTCTTTGATTCATTTCTATATGTATGCCCATAAGCTTATCTGAATGAGTGTGATTTGAATTGATGAAGTCTTGTTTGCTTGATGGTGGGAAGTTTGTTATGCATGTTAGGAAGCTTTGATTATCAGCATGAAAAGGATTGTGTATGTGTGAAACGGAGTATGAGGCATAAGCATTCTTTGAGGCTTTATGCAATCATAGTATGCTAGTTTTGGAAATAATTGAAATTAGAATCTAATTTTTGTGCCTGATGCATGTTGGTGTATGTTATGCTAATGCAAGTGTAATCATACTCTGTTTTGCTCGAAGACTAGCAAATATTCAGGTTTGAGGGTGTGATAACTCCATAACATGTAGTTATTTGCGTCCTATATTGGTGGTATTTTGATCCCTTAGTCCTTGTGGTCAGACATGATTGGAAGACTATTCCTTCACTTTTTATTCAAATTCATGCTAATGTCTACCTCTTCAATCTTGCTAAAATCCTATCTATTCTTTGTTTGATTAAGTTGATTTACACTTGTGATTAATTAGGCGACTTCTCTATTGCAGAATGGGCTCTAAACTGATAAAATGAAGCAAGTCAAGGCCTTGCATTGAAGGAGGGAGCTTAGCATGCATTCTAGCTTATCATGCTGTGGCGAAAGGTGTAGCACGTTGTGGTATCTCGCTCTCTGCCTACTGCTCATACTAAAGACAGAGGGTAGAATGCCACGGCGCAAGGGATTTCACGCTGCGGCGCGTGTTTGTCTACACTGGTTCCACTTAACCACGTAGGCATTCACGCCGCGGCGCAACAATGGTAACGCCGCGGTGTAAGTTTCGCGGGTTTTGTCTATTAATACTGTTTCATCAGATATTTTGAGAGAGTGAGGTGGGAGACAAGACAGAATGCAAAGAACACTATTTTTCGTCATTTTTCGAGAGCTTTGAAGAGATTTAGAAGGGAAACCATCATCATCCAAGGATGATCAAGCCTCCCCAGATCTTATTAAAGAGTTTTCTTTCTTTTCTTTTTATCCTCTCTTTTTCTAGGCCATGGGTAGGAAATCTCTCTTGAGATTTTTGGATTCCATGGGTAGCTAAGTTGTTATAGGGATTCTTTCGGATCCTTCTATGTACATTGATGACTTTATAACCTTTTGAGTTTATAACGATGTTTGGTTTTTGATGCACACTTTTCTTGACCAAGTCTAAAAACTTGATACAGGATTAATTGTTGCATTGCGAACCTAGGTGCAGGTTGTCTCAAGTAATAAATTTCTTAGGAGTCCGAGGTCGATCCACAGGGAATTGATGCAGATTAATTAAGGTAAGATAAATATTTTGTTACTATAGTAAAAAATATTTACTTGGGTAAAAAGATCCACTCTTGGTAAATAAAGTAAAGGTAAGATTAATTCCTTTTATAACTCAATTAGAATCCTCACATAATAGAGGTTCCAATCGAAAAATACAACATTAAAAGTCCATTATGTAATTATATTATGTTTTCTTTAATTATTACCACCACTTGTAAATGGGTTAAAGCATTCACTGTGCCAAAATCTTGTCTACAACAAATCAAGAACTCCTCTTTACAAGGGTAGTTTCTAAATTATCAGAAACAAAATATAACACGTATAATAGTTACTAGAAAATAAATCATTAAAGCACAAGAGAGGAATAAATATAACATTATTTTATTACCAAGAGCTTCACACTTTGACCCAAGTAGACTGGAATTTATTTACACATAGACTAAAAAGAATAAAAAGAGAGAAAGAAAGAGAAAGAAAATTGAAAGGAGACTGAGGAGAAGAGGCTGGGCACTGCCCAGAACCTCCTCTTCCTCTTCCCCTTCCGAATTCTCCATTTCCAATTCTAATGCAATTGCCTATTTATAGGCAAAGTTTGGTCACAGTAACCAAACTTAATGATTAAGTCTTAAACGTAATCAATGACGTTTTTGTTTAATAATAATTGAGCAAATGTGTACAGCCGTGTCTCTTGTTTTTTTTTATTTTTGAGAGAAGTGGTCTTCATGAAAGTTGTAGGCCTGAATATTTGCTTTAAAATGGCTTTGGTTTGAGTCCAAAATCATGCCTAGAACTCCAGATATGGTCCAATTATTGCAAAGTATTTAGGTCCAGTTTCAGCTCCTCTGTTTTGACTTCAAAGCCCAATATCACCCATTAGACCTCAGAATCTGAAAAAGTGTTCAACATGAAAGTTATAGGGAATTGTCTTAGCTTTCCTACAAGACCAAAATCACATCAATCATATATTTGCAACTCAAGTTATAGCCAGTTTACTAAATATTTTCAAAGAGATAATTAAGGCTAATTAATGCAATAATTTGTTTAATGATCCAATAAGGTTCAATATCATAAAATGTGTCAAAACCAACTAAATTAAGCTTAATTGAACCTTAAGAAGCCTAGTAAGAGGATTATAAAATGTATAAAATGTATAAAATATAGTGTTATCAGTTTTGTTCACCCATGTTTCTCTTGATGCCTATAAATGTTTGGTCATCATTTATTGTGATTTGATAAAATCTCTTGAACTAGACATAGGAATCTAGGTTTTAGATCATAAATATGGGTGATGCATATTTAATTTTATTCTAATGGTGGAGTGAATTAATTTATTAATAGGATAGGCATATACCTATTAGTCATGTATAGCCATGGTTAAGAATCAACTGTAATGCATGTTGTTTGCTCTAGTTCTCATGGACACATAGTGGGTTAGGTAAATGACATAGGGTTAAATGACCTAGAGATAGGCTTTTAACTAGTATAGTTTCTTAGTCTAACAAAACTAGTCATAATTATTGCTTAAAATGGTTGCATGTTTCCAAGTAAAGTAGTTGATGAAGAAGGAGTCCCTATGCTCTCGTTGCTGCCTTTTACTCCTAGTTTATTACTTTTTAGCCCTAATTTTAATCACACTCACTTTCCCCAATTTATATGTGCTTAAATAGAATTCATTAAACTAATGGTTAATATTTGGCATTAGATATTATTCATTATCCTTGTGGAAATGATATTTTTCATCATTATATTACTTTCGCGACCCATGCACTTGCAGTACACAAAAGGTCATAACAGCCAACTACAGAGAATGGCCAGCCTGAGGTCAGAGAGGTGGCCAATGCTAAGTAACCTGCAGAGGAGAGCGCTAGGGACAAGGATCGAGCCCTGGCTTAAGGTTTTCCCTTTTTTTTATTTTCTTGTATTTTGGCCCTTGCGTGGGCTTTTTAACTTTCGTATGAACATGAGGTGCCTAGATTTAAGGGCTTTACTTCATTCACTGCTTTTCTTCTTTATTCCTTCCTCTTAAGTTTTTGTTCTGTTTCATTCGTGCTTCTGGGTCCAACACCCTTAAACATCATTGTCTAAACTTGATCTTGAGATAGGATGCAATGTCCCATACTTATCGTTTTTCCTTTTTTTTCACTTTTAGAGGTCTAAAATCCCTTTAATGTTATGCCGAAGTTAGGATCTATGGTCCCAAACTTGTTATTTTTTTATGCTTTAAGGATCCAATGTCCTCTTAGCAATATGTTCAAGTTGGGATTCGTGGCCAAACTTGTTATTTTTTAGATGCTTCAGGAATCTAATGTCCCTTTAGCAATCCACCCAAGTTAGGATCAGTGACCCCATATTTGGTTGGAATTTGTGGTCCTAAACTTATTATTCTTTGGATGCTTTTAGGGATCCAATATCCCTTTAGCAATCCACCCAAGTTGGGATTCGTAGTCTCACATTAGGTTGGGATCCATGGTCCCAAACTTGTTATTTTTTGGATGATTTTAGGGATCCAATGTCCCTTTAACAATCTACCCAAGTTGGTATTCGTGATCCCATATTTTGTTGAGATTCATGGTCCTAAAATTATTATTCTTTGGATGCTTTTAGCAATCTCACGTCCCTTTAGAAATCTACCCAAGTTAGGATTTGTGGTCCTATATTTCGTTGGGACCCGTGGTCCTATATTTTGTTAGGATCTGTGATCCCAAACTTGTTATTTTTTGGATGCTTTAGGAATCCAATGTCCCTTTAGCAATCCACCCAAGTTAGGATCCGTGGTCTCAAACTTGTTATCTTTTGGATGCTTTTAAGGATTCAATGTCTCTTTAGCAATCCACCCAAGTTGGGATCTGTGGTCCCAACCTTATTACTTTTTAGGATTCTTTTAGGGACCCAATGTCCCTTTAGTAATCCGAATCACTAGGGGTTTGGGAAGAGCGAATTGAGGGTTCAAGAAATGCCATATTATTGAATTTCCTTATTTTATTCATTGGGACTTTCCATCATTATAGAATAAACATCTAAATTGAAAAAGCTGAAGATCAACTGTAATACTTTTTTCATACTTGAGGCATTCCAGGCTCTGGGCAGCTCTCGTCCCGAGGGGTCAGTGATTTTGTATACATCTTTGTCTAAAACCTTTGTTATCCTATAAGGGCCTTCTTAATTCGTAATTAGCTTACCATCCTTCGAGTTCCACTTTCCAATACTGGCTTTTCTGAGGACAAGGTCTCCCACTTTGAATATTTATGGGGGAAACTCGCTTGTTGTACCTCAGCACAGTACAGAGCTTGAAGTCGGCTTCCTTGTTGTGGGTATTCTTCACTGAGATCGAGCTCCTCTCTTAGTGATCCATTATTAAGATTGCTAGAGAAATGTTCACTCCTCCAACTTGGTTCTCTGATCTCAACAAGGATCATGGCTTCACACCCATAAGTGAGCTTGAATGATGTTTTGCTAGTGGCTAATTGAGGAGTCATCCAATATGGCTAAAGTACATGACCCAACTGCTCCATCCATTAACACTTAGTATCTTTTAGCCTTTTTTTATACCTCGGGGGATTACCCTATTGGCGGCTTCAACCTGTCCATTTGCTAAGACGTGTTCCACTAAGGTATTACTTGAAGTGGAGGTCAGAGCATATCTCTTTAAACTTCTTGTCTCCAAGCTAGGTCCCTTTGTCCATGGTAATGGATTCGGGGACACCAAACCTGCAAACAAGTGTCTTCAAAAACTTCTTGACCTTTTATGCCATGATGGTTGCTAAGGGTTTTGCTTCAATCCACTTAGTGAAGTAATTTACTACTACTGCCAAATACTTCAATTAATCAGGGGCTTGGGGGAAAAGCCCTAACAATTCCAAACCCTATTTGTAAAACGGCCAAGGCGTGGAGATTATGGATAGCTCCTTAAGTGGTGCATTCTAGATGTTAGCAAACTTCTGACACTTTTCATAATTCTGCACATAGAATATGGCGTCCACTGTTAACGTAGGCCAAAAGTATCTAGTTCGCAAGGCTTTTCTTGATAAGCCTTTTCCCCCTAGATGTTAGCCATAGTACCCCTCCTGAAGTTTTGCTAAGACATATTGGGCTTTTTCTAGGGTGAGGCATTTTAGCAATGGGATAGAGAAGCCCCTACGATATAGCTTGTCATAAAATACTATGTACCACGCTACTTTTCTAACCACCTTCTTTACCTCTGTTTGATCCTCGAGGAGATCTTCATTCTTGAGGCAAGTTATTATGGGCTTCATCCAGTTGTCCTAGTCTGATATTGCCATCACCACCACGTAATTTGAGATGCTTGGGTGGGTAGTGTCTCGTGAGTCACTAATCTATTATTCCCAGAGCTTTTTGTAATAACTAATTTGGATAAGATGTCTGCCTTAGAAATTTGCTCTTTAGGAATATGATCAACCTTAACCTCAGAGAACACCATCATGAGCTACTTTACCTTCATCATATACTTTTGCAGTTGAGGCCCTTAGCTTGGTATACTTAGGAAGTTACAAGCTGAGAGTCATTACAAAATATAACCTTCAATGCACCAAGATCTTTGGCTATAAGGAGTCTTGCTAACATTGCCTTATATTCTGCTTGATTATTTGAGGTAGGAAATTCAAATCTAAGGGATTGTTTAAGCGTGACTCTGTTGGCATTTTCCAAAATGATACATGTGTCGTTCCCTTTCAAATTGAAGGGTCCATTGATATAAATAGTCCATTCTTTTTCATGCTCAGACGTTAGATAATGTGTGAACTCCACCACGAAATTCGGCAGAGCCTACACCTTTATGGCTTGGCGGGGCTCGTATCCTATTCCGAACTCCAACAGTTCCACAGATCATGCTATCATCCTTCCAACAAGCTCAAGCTTATGGAGAACTTGCCTGATAGATTGGTCCATCATTACAGCCATGGGGTGACATTGGAAGTACTGGCTCAACCTCCGTGCTAAAATAAGCAGTGCAAATGCTAATTTCTCTATCATTTGATAACGGAGTTCTGGTCTTTATAAAACCTTGTTGACGAAGTAAATGAGCTTTTATCCCTTATTTGTTTCTTTGAGAAGGACCAAACTAACCGCCTCAGCAACTACTAAAAGACAAAGGTACATAGTCTCTCCATCCTCTGGCCTGGTCAAGATGGGCAGGGTGGCAAGTGTAGTATTTAGGTTATGAAAAGCTTTCTCGTACTCTGTAGTCCACTCGAAGCCTTTTCCCTTCTTTAGGAGTTTGAAGAAGGGTAGAGCTTTCTGAGCTGACTTAGAGAAGAATCTTGTGAGTGTTGTAATTCGGCCAGTTAACTATTAGATCTCCTTTAGAGAATTGGGGCTTTGCATGTTGATAACAACTTGACATTTGTCAATATTGGCTTCTATACCTCTATTGGTCAACATGAAACCCTAAATTTTCTAACCTAGACCCTAAATGCACATTTCTCTGGGTTAAGCCTCATGTTATGCTTGCTTAGCTGTGAAAACACTTATGTGATGTAAGCTATATGGTCAGCAATGTTTAGGGTCTTCACGATCATGTCATTGATATAGACTTCCACCACTCTTCCAATTCGATCTTTTAAGACCTTGTTCATCATCTGCTGGTAGGTGGCTCCAATATTCTTGAGCCCAAAGAAAATCACCTTGTAGCAATAACTAGCTCTTCCAGTGATGAAAGTCATTTTCTCTTTGTCTTTTAGATGCATTGGAATTTGGTTATATCTCGAATAAGCATCCATCAAAGACAAAAACAGATGTCTAGAAAATCCATCTATTAACTTATCTATATTGGGTAGTGGGTAAGGGCTTTTAGGATAGGCTTTATTGAGGTCTGTGTAGTCCACACACATACACTACTTCCTTAAAAACTTCTTAACTAAAACTACATTTGAAAGTCAAGTGGTATAGAATACTTCCCAAATAAAACCAGCCTAGAGGAGCTCATTCACTTGTTCATCTATGGCCTTATAGTGCTTAGGTCCCACTTTTCTCTTCTTTTGTGTCACTGGTTTGGCACTTAGAGAAACCGATAATCAGTGGTAGATTAAGTTAGGATTAAGACCGGGCATATCAGTAGATGTCCATGCAAACAAATCTTTTTCGTTAACTTCCTTCATTCTCCCTAGGTCAGACCTGCTCTAACCTTAGTGATCTAATTAAGATGTGGCTCGAATTGAATGTCTACTAACTGGTCATCTAGTTGTGGCCTTTTTTCCTTCATGTCACCACAGACATCAAGCTCTACCATCATCGCGAGGTGTTTGTCTTTCCCCTGAGGTGGCAGAGAACAACATTCGTTGCTGATATCTTTCATAGGGAGGTCCAAACTTGTGTTGTAACAACTCATTGCTGCAACTTAGACAGCCTTCATGGTCACCAACTATCTATCCTTTAATAAGAACTTCATAGCCAGGTGGTGAATGGAAACTATCGATCCATGTGCATTCAAGGATGGCCACCCTTGGATGACATTATACGTTGAAGGGCAACCCACCACCAAAAATTTCATCTTAACAGGTTTTTGCAAGGAGTCATCACTAAAGGTCACAAATAGTTTAATGTAGCCCTTTGGCCTAACTTTGCCCCTTACGAAACCTATGAGGTCGGTATCAAAGGGTTTAAGGTTGGATGTAGGGATGCTCGTGTTCTTAAAATACTCCATGAATAGGATGTTTGCGGAACTCTCTTGGTCTACGAAGACTCTCTTTACCCTCGTATTAACTATCTTGACTATGATCACTATGGGGTCATCATAGCCTGGGATGACTCCAACTTCATCCTCTTCAGAGAAGCTTATCACTGGTGTTTGAGACCCTTAGATGTCTCCTTCAAGTAGACCTTGTTTGCTTTCCCCTAACAAAGCCACTAGAAATGGTGTTTATGGTCTTTCTGACCTTGTTGTCCTGCCTTGCTTCTCGCTAGGAGGAATTATTCCTCTTACATCGAATCAGCTCTTATGGTGATAAGCAATCCTCAAGATTCAGTGTCCAACGTCGTGGAATTAGTATTCTTCTTTTGTTATTTCTCCTCTAATAGCACGAGGATTCACCCTTTTTGGATCATTGGACATAGTTCTACAACCGTCTACGTTGAATTAGAGTCTTTATTGCATCATAGAGGTCTATGCAATCCTCTATGTTGTGCCCATAAACGTGGTGGTAGTTGTAGAGCTTAGACTTATCAACCCGTCCCTACGTCCTCAAGGTTCTTCGCTTTGGGAGGTCGAAAAGGTTCGTATGGTACACCTCCTCTAGGATTTTACTTAGGGGAATCTTGAGAGGGTGTACTCATCGAACTTTCCCCATAGTGGTCCTCTTGGCCTGTTCTTAAGACATTTGGACTCAAGTTCTTTATCCTTCCTCTTATGATTAGCATTGGCAACGGTAATAGTTTTGATGATAACAAACAAGATAAGTGATGGTTGTGCAAAGATCAAGTACCAAGGAGCTTTAAGTTTAGCATATAGGTCTTAGATCTTGTGTAAAGGAATTTTAGGATTCACACTAAGTTCATTCATTGGCTTTCTTAAATGGCATTGCAAAATCATATTTTATACTTGTGAAAATGTGTTTAAGTTTGAGCAAAATATTTTTAAAAAGTTTGAAAAAGTTTTGAGAACCTTTGGTTGAAAATCTCTTTAGAAAACTTGCCTTCTCGATAAACTAATAATAGGTTATCATTGTTCACCTAACTGGTTAGGTGCCAAAATAGAAACACACCAATGTGTTTTTAAAAGGCCTAACCAATTAGGCAAATTATGTAACTGGTTAGTGACTTTGTCAGGAGCTAAACTTATGTTTTTCTAATGCTCCTAACTGGTTAGGATAATCTCCTAACTGGTTAGTTGACACGTCAGGAACTAATTTCTAAGTCTCTTAACCGGTTAGGAAAAGCTCCTACTTAGTTATTTGATAAAGTCAGAGGCATTTCTTATGTATTAAAATGGACCTCTAACAGGTTAGGTCACCTAATTGGTTATTGAGATATAACAGAGGCATCTCTAAAATTTCTAAATGGCCTAACTAGTTAGGCCATTTCTCCTAACTGGTTAGTAAGTGAAATAAGTTATGAAGGATTCTTTTTAAATTGGTCCTAACCGATTAGCCATTTCTCCTAACTGGTTAGGCTAAATCAAATAACCAATTAATGGACATCCATAACTGGTTATCTGAGAAATCTGAAAGCTTGTTCCAACGGCTCTATTGAAGCATTTAATGCCCCCCAACAACCACCAACAGCTCTAAAGAGCTTTGGGCTATAAATGAAAGTGTTTGGGCATCAAAGAAAAGTTAGAGAACAATCTAAAAATGATCCTTGAGCATTAAATTCGTGTTTCATTATCTTTTTCTCCAAACTTCTGTTTTTGAGCTATAAGTGTGTGATTCTTTAATACCCATAAGCTTCAATTTGTATTATCTACTCTTTGAGAGAATTTTTATCATTCATCTATACTTTGTGTAATCTGTAAAAAAAAAATGTAAGGTATCATTCAAAGGTGTAAAAAGGGTGAGGTATCCCTCAAAGGTTGTAACGGGTGAGGTATCCCTTGTTGTAAAAAATGTGAGGTATCCTTCAAAGGTTGTAAAGGGGATAAGGTATCCCTCTAGTGAAAAGGGTGAGGTATCCCTGTTTTGAGACTCAAGCACAAAGGGTGAGGTATCCCAAGGTGTGGTGAGTGCTCTATTGTGTAAAGGTTTTCAAGCACACATTCAAGCTTGAAGTTTAGTGAAAAATCTCAAGTGGTTTGCTTGAGGACTGGACGTAAGTCACAAGGAGGTGGCTGAACTAGGATAAACTCTTGTGTTTGCTTACATTTGTGCTTTAATTATATATGTTATGTATGTTCCGCTGTATGTGTTGATTGAAAATATCAAAATGTATAATTTCTTAAAGTTGCTTTAAGAATTTGTCATCAACCAATTCACCCCCTCTTGGGTAATAGTTGCCATGGCTAACAAGTGGTATCAAAGCTTCGTGCTCTGTTGAAAGGTTAACCGTTTAGAGTTAAATATCCTTATTTGTTGGCAACCATTGAAAGCTTTTCAAAATAGAAGGTTTTGAAATTGATAAACTACCATTCTTTGATGGTATGCTTTTTGTTTATTTGAAAGCTAGAATGGAATTTTATATCCAATCTATTAATTTGGATTTGTGGGATATTGTGCTTGATGGATTTTCTCTTAAACCAAAATAAACTTAGAATGCCTATGACAAGAAATGCTTTTTTTTAAACATTAGAGCTATGCAAATTTTGAGAAGTGGTTTGAATGATGAAGCTTATGCTAAAATTAAGAGTTGTTCTAGTGCCAAAGAAATATGAGATTCTCTTGATACTATCTATTTTGCTAACAATGATTTTTTGCATAAAGTTGTATATAGAGAGCAAGAAGAGCAAAAGCCATTGAAGGAATCTTGTTATAAAAAATATCTTCAAAATGATATTCAGTTTGAAGAGGTGGCAAAGCAAAACCAAATAGTATATACTCTTGAAGCTTTGATAGGAAAGAATGAGGATAATGATTCCCATGAAGAGTCATTGATGCAAGAAATTGAGACAACCTCCCACTTGACTCCAAAAGACTTTGAGGTAAATAATGCTAAATTAAATTATAGTCCTTCCTATTATGAGCTACAATGTGCATATGATGAATTGTATGATTGTTTGTTGAATTTAGAAAAGAAAAACTTATCTTGTTTGGAAAACATTTCCTCTATTGAAAATAAAATTGAGACTTTGAAAAATGAATATACTTTTCTTGATGAGGAAATGCCTTTGAAAAGTGAAACCTCAACTTCTTGTGAAAAGTGCATTTATTTAGAAAATCAAGTTGGGGACTTATCTTTCAAATTTTCCAAAGCTAATGATTCTAATTGCTTACATTCTATGCTTGTCAATGAAAATAAAATTAATGTTATTCCACATGAAAATTTAAGCAAGGCTTATGGCAAAAATAGTTTAGAATGTAAAAATAACAAAATGCTTAAATTTTTCAAAGATAATCTTCAAAGGACCAAGCCATGATTGAATTCAAATGTTTGCAATTTTTGTGGTCATTTAGGACATATTTCTCATTTATGCAATTCTAGAAGAAATCTTTATATGAGAAATAATATGGTATGGGTTCCTAAAAGTCATAAAGGTTCTAGTACTAACATTCAAGGACCCAAGATGAAGTAGGCACCAAAATATCCTCCTAATGTTTCAATTATGCAGAAAATTTCTCAAAAGGATAGACAAATTGGTCAAGTGAAGAAGGAATCATCAAGAGAAATATTTCCAATGCCCATTGGTAGAAGTTTTGGTCAAAGAATGAAGATGGTTTTAACCAAAGCTTCTCAAGTACAAAATGTAAAACTTGTAAAGTTTAAGACACCAAAAAAGAAGCAATGGGTGAGGAAAAGAGTTTCCTTGATTACTAAGGCCAAGGTATCAAATGTTTTTACCTCTTATGCATATTTACTTGTAAAGTCAATGAATTTGAGGTATATTCCTTGTAGGCCTTAAGTGAGTGATAGAATCACATGTACTTAATAAAATCTGAATATTTTGTTTAACACATAATTATGTTCATTCTTATTGTATCATAGCTTATTAATTTGTTATATATCTTGGTACATAAGGTTCTACGATGCCCAGGTATGCTTGTTATGGTTTGAATTATCTATATTTCATGAAAGTAAGCATGCAATTGACTATATGTTTAATGGTAATTGATTATTTGATTTGTTGTGCTCAATTTGCATACTATAGAAAAATTGATCTTTATGGGAGCATAATGGATTAATATTCAAAAACTAACACACAAGGACCTAAGAAAATTTGGGTACCAAAAGTCAAAAATTGAAGTGTGTTGTAGGTGTGCTTAAAGGCCAAAAGCTGACTTTGGAATCTTGAAAATGGCTACTCCAAGCATAAGACCATAAAATACTCCAAGTTGTCTTCCTTGTCTCCATGAAGCTTGGACTTGCAATCTTTGAATAAGTGGAGATTTGTTTTTATGCTTTTCTAGTTTAATTTCTTGAAAATATCTTTACATGTATTGAACATGCTATATAAGTATGCTTCTTGTTTAAAATGACATGTTTAATGAAAATATCTTTGTTCTTAGTTCTTTGATCAATCATGTCTTTGAATGAATGTTTGAAGTAGATATATTTTATCTTGGCATATTGGATCAATCATGCATTTAACTCTTGGTAACAAAAATTCAATTTGCTGCATAAATTTGTCTTGGACTTTTATCTCTTGAATCCAATACTGACTTGATCATCAGAGTTTTCCCCCAAATTTGTTTTGCAGGTAATTGATCTATGCTTAAGTCTCCCAATCTCAAATCTCAAGTTCTTACTGTGGAAAAATGGTTTTTGGAGCTTTCGAAGATGTTTGATTTGTTATTGGGCTGAAATTTGATGTTTAGAGAGGATGGAAATTGAGACCAAGCCAATATGATCTTCAAGAAAGAATGTGTTTGTGTTTCAAGGGCTGAATTCTTGAACAATTTATGTTTCTGATGGTGCAATAATCAGTTATGGAGTAGAAATAATATGTGATTTGTTCCTTGGAAGTGTTCTGTGCAAGCAAAATAATTGGTTAGGAGAAGTACCTAACCTGTTATTCACAAAGTCAGTGGCTGTTGGTGCTTTTCTTTTGTCAAATAACCAATTATGAGAAGGCACTAATCGGTTATTCTCCAAGTCAGAGGCCACATTGCTGTTTATGGTGTTTTCTATTCATAGACATAACCAATTATTGGGAATGTCTAACCGGTTATTCATAATATACAAAGGCTACTCAAATTGTTCTCAACGAAAATAACCGATTAAGGACAACACATAATCGATTATTAGCTAAAGTCAGAGACGCACCAGACCCGAAAATAACTGGTTATATAAGTTGTATAACTGGTTATTGCAAAACTCCAGCAACATGTGAAATCCACTCTCATCCAATAACCGGTTACTGATTCCTCATAATCGATTATGAAGCTTCTTTATAACAGCATACAGCAGCTACAAGAGCTATTTATGCACCTCCAAGCTCCACTTTCATCTTTTTCCTTTCAACCACCTGAGGATGATGAGGCTTAGACATAGTTCATATCCTTTTAGCTAATTTGTTTATGTTTTAGCTATACTATCATGTTTTAAGTTCTTGAACTATGTTGAGTACTTAGTGATTATGATCTGTTTAATGCTCATCTAACCATAGTGTGTTATCTTTTGAATATTATGCTTAGCTTGCTTAACTATGTTTATTTTGAAATGGATATTTTGCAATGACTATCTTGTTTAAATAAATATCATGCTGATCTAGTTATGCTGTTGCTGAATATTTGTTGTTTAGCAATGATTTTGTTTTACTTCTCCTTGTCAAAATCTATATATATAGCATATCTTTTTTATCATGACAAAAGGGGGAGAAGTTGGGTCATTGAGAAAAGTAAGGTAAAATAACAAAAGGTATATTTTCAATGGTCTTAGGATTCCAAAACTAAGGGAGAGTTGTACATCTCTGATATTATCACATCTTGAAAAACAGAGGGAGAGTAAGTCTCTAACACCTTTTATGAGTTCCAATTTATTTTAACTAACTTTTTTCTCAATGGTTGTTTGTCATCATCAAAAAGGGAGAGAATGTGATTAGCATTAGCAACGACAATGATTTTGATGATAACAAACAAGAGAAGTGATGGTTGTGTAAAGATCAAGTACCAAGGAGCTTCAAGTTTAGCATATAGGTCTTAGATCTTGTGTAAAGGTATTTTAGGATTCACACTAAGCTCATTCATTGGCTTTCTTAAATGGCTTTGCAAAATCATGTTTTATACTTGTGAAAATGTGTTTAAGTTTAAGCAAAATGTTTTTAGAAAGTTTGAAAAAGTTTTGAGAACCTTTGGTTGAAAATCTCTTTGGAAATCTTGCCTTCTTGATAAACCAATAATAGGTTATCACTGTTCACCTAACTGGTTAGGTGCCAATACAGAAACGCACTAATGTGTTTTTAAAAGGCCTAACTAATTAGGCAAATTATGTAACTGGTTAGTGACTTTGTCAGGAGCCAAACTTACGTTTTTCTAATGCTCCTAATTGATTAGGACAATCTCCTAATTGGTTAGTTGACAAGTCATGAGCTAATTTCTAAGGCTCCTAATCGGTTAGCAAAAGCTCCTAATTGGTTAGTTGATAAAGTCAAAGGCATTTCTTATGTTTTAAAATGGACCTCTAACCGATTAGGTGCTTTCACCTAATTGGTTATTGAGATATAACAAAGGCATCTCTAAAATTTCTAAATGGCCTAACCGGTTAAGCCATTTCTCCTAACTGGTTAGTAAGTGAAATAAGTTATGAATGATTCTTTTTAAATTGGTCCTAATCGATTAGCCATTTCTCCTAACCAGTTAGGCTGAATCAAATAACCAATTAATAGACATCCATAATCGATTATCTGAGAAATCTAAAAGCTTGTTCCAACGGCTCTATTGAAGTATTTAATGCCCCTAACAACCACCAATGACTCTAAAGAGCTTTGGGCTATAAATGAAAGTGTTTGGGCATCAAAGAAAAGTTGGAGAACAATCTGAAAATGATCCTTGAGCATCAAATTCGTGTTTCAATATCTCTTTCTCCAAACCTCTGTTTTTGAGCTATAAGTGTGTGATTCTTTAATACCCATATGCTTCAATTTGTATTATCTACTCTTTGAGAGAGTTTCTATCATTCATCTATACTTTGTGTAATCTGTAAAAAAAAAAAGTGAGGTATCTCTTATTGAAAAGAATGTGATGTATCCTTCAAAGGTGTAAAGTGAGCGAGGTATCCCTCAAAGGTTATAAAGGGTGAGGTATCCCTTGTTGTAATGAAGGTGAGGTATCCTTCAAAGGTTATAAAGGGGGTGAGGTATCCATCTAGTGAAATAGGTGAGGTATCCCTATTTTGAGGCTCAAGCACAAAGTATGAGGTATCCCAAGGTGTGGTGAGTGCTCTATTATGCAAAGGTTTTCAAGCATCTGTTCAAGCTTGAAGTTTAGTGAAAAATCTCGAGTGGTTTGCTTGAGGACTGGACGTAGGTCACAAGGTGGCTGAACCAGGATAAACTCTTGTGTTTGTTATTCTCAACTTTATCTCTTTTACATTTGTGCTTTAATTATATATGCTATGCATGTTCCACTATATGTATTAATTGAAAATATCAAAATGTATAATTTCCTAAAGTTGCTTTAAGAATTTGTCATCACCCAATTCACCCTCTCTTAGGTAATGGTTGCCATGGCTAACTCCTCTAAGATACATCTCTATCCTTGTGGGCTTTGCTTTTAGACTTAAGGACTTCCTTCATGTTAATATACTTTTTGGAGCACTGTTTCAACTCCTCAAGGTTCTCTGGGCTCTTATTGGCCAGTGATTTGGCGAACTTTTCATGCATGAGTCTGCCCATAATCACATGCATGGCCACATTATGGTTGAGATCTTAGACCTCGAGGTAGCCCTAGTTAAACTTGTGCATGTAATCCCTGAGCATTTCTTCCTTGCCTTGCCTTATGTTGAAAAAGCTCGAGGTGGTTTTGGGTTGAGTTTTACTTGTGGCAAAATGAGTGAGGAAACTCTAAGCCAACTCATCAAAACCACTGATAAAACAAGTGGGAAGGGAGGAAAACCACTTATGAGCTACTTTTTTCAATGTGGAAGGGGAAAGCACAACATTTGATGGGGTCAGATCCCTCTATGAACAACATAGAGGCCACGAAGGCATCTAATGATCTTGGGGGTCCATAGAGCCATCGTTTGTTTCAATAGAAAGGGTCTTGAAGCCCTTAGGTAGTGTACTCTTATAATAAAATTGGAGAACGAGTGGTTAAAACTATAATGGGCCCTTTGCTGATGCAAAGGGCCAGAAGCGTAGAAGGATCTTACTTTTTTTGTGGTTCACGATCAGCACGTATTTTCCTATCAACATAAGGTTGTACAATAACCTATGCTCCATGATCCACACTGTCTCCTTCATTATTTTTAGCCATATGCTCTCGTTTTTGGTTTATCGTTCGGAGTATTTCAGCTAGTTGTTGTAGCTTCTTGTTGAACATAGTGAACAACTCCTGGTTGGAGGGAGGCTAGTTTGGGCTCTCACCTCTCACAAAATTATAGAGAGAGAGAGAGAGAGAGCACGTTGTTCTTTAGTAGGGGACTTTGCTAGTTGAACAATGGAATAGAGGAGTTGGTAGGATGAAGGTATGTCATTAGGTTGTTGACTATTACTGAGGCCTCTGTTCCATCCCTCTGCTCTTGGTTTGTAGCTGCTCTTTTACGAGTGTTGGCCATGGTAAAGGGGTGGGAATATCAATTTACCATATTCCTACTATGACACCAATGTTCTATCCTGGGTTGTTAGGCTCCTTAGACTAGAACCAGCTCACTATAGCAACCTTCTTCTAGCTTGGAAGTGTTGGAGAGGGAGGTTGGGTATTTGTAAGATATTTCAATGATCAAGTCAGTAAGGGTGCAAGGCGAGTGGGATGAGCAGAAAAAGGTCCTTATCCTCATGATTACTATAGATATTTATAGTAGAGTGAGTCTTGGGGACTAAGTAGGAATTAAGGGCATCATGGTCATTCTAGGTTCCTTGAGGGAAGTTTCTTGGCAGTTTCCTAAGCCTGTTTGTTGACTTGTGATTGGTTTCCTATGGGATAATTCCTTTTGCCGAGGAAGGGAGGTCACATCTCCTTTTGACATTGGGTCTGACCTTATTAGGCCTAAATCCCAGTCTAGATCACAATCAATAGCCCACCATCTATATATCTTAGTTATGTAAAACACATACTACGTGAGCGTTGCTTGAAACAAAACTAACTTCTAACAAAGGTGACTCCTATGATATGGAGTTAACAAGAAGGATTCAAATAGGGTTTGCTACTTATGGGGAGGAGCTGGCTATAACCTTAAGGCCCGGAGGTAGCACAAGAAAGAATGGTAAAGGGAGAAGAGTAGGAGTCACTCTGTATTTTGAGCTTCATAATCCATCACAACTAATCGTTTAATTCTTCATGCTATTCCATGGATATTTTCTTATTAAGGATTATAAATATCTTTTTATTTTAAGATTAAATATAAAATTACAATCCATTCTTTTTCACATAACATAGCATAATTTTAAGAATTTAATTTTGTTGCATTGCTAGCATAAAAAAGTCTTACACTTGCCAATAATGTGCACATCATTTAATGAGTTTGACATCTTATGTAATTATTAATATGGTTAAACTCATTAAATGATGTATACAAGATTAGATGATGGTGTAAAAAAGTCTTACACTAATATTGCATTAAAATTAAACTATAATTTTAAAGTCTTAAAAGACTTTTGGAGGTTTCTTTAGATTTTTGGACATCAACACCATAATATTCATAACAAAATGTAGACTAATGTACCAATAAACAAAGACATCAGAGTTATTCAACTCAGACTAGATGATTGGTTGGATTGGTGAACCGACCATTTAACTGGTCTGAGTTAGTATTCAACTCGGATATGCACTTGACTTGGTAAAAACTAATCTAAGTTGACTTGGTTGAATGTTTAATAATTTGTTGACTAGGCCAATTTTTTGTGACTTGGATGAGTCACCTGCTTAAAAAAACACTCTTGGAGATAAAATGATCTAATTTGTTGCAACCTTGTAAATAGAGGGAAGCAAGGGGAAAGCAAACCCTTGATTCAGAGCTAAAATGGGAAAATAAGGAAGGAAACAAGTTGATCTAATGTAAAATGACCTCGATTTATAGCTTAAAAAACCAAGCCTTTGTTGGATTGTTGATTCGTACACTGTCTCTACCCTTAATTGAGTCTAAACTACCATACATCGCCCTAACCCCTTCCTCTTTTGATCCACCGATGTCAGGTGATTATCTGCGTCTTTGTCACAAACCATGCTCTCACCTTAGTTATGCTACTCCACTACGTCTCCTCCCCGACACTGTTATTTTTGTTGTTTTTGTGTTTGACAATCTTTATCTGTGGCGGCTTAAGAGGAAAAATAAATTTTGGAGAGACAAGACAAAATACAAGTTGTCGGGTTTGAGTATTAAAAATGGGCTAAGTATGGGCTTTTAATCTCAGCCAAATCAAAATAAAATCTAATTATTAATTTAGATTTGGCCCAAGTTGAAATATATGTATGTATATAATTTGTAATTTTTTATTTATATTAGGCAAAAATGATTTTTTTAGTCCTTTATCCTTATTTACTTTTTCAATTTGGTCCCATATTAATTTTTTTTCTCAATTTGGTCCATTACATTTACTTCCGTCATACAATTTGGTCTTCCATCAGCCTTCTGTCACTCTCACTAACAAAATACATAGATGTGGCATAAATGACACTGAATTGGATCTCATGTGGATATGAAGTGGCTTAGTTGGGTTTTGGGTGGCGAAAAAGACAATGTTATGATCTTGTGACACTAATTGCAATAGCCAAAATCGTTTTTAACTAATGGAGGGAAATGGGTGTTTCATTATACGTGAATATGAGAAATTTGGGGGGGGAGATTTGCATGTTTGGTCTTAAGGATTAGTAGCAATTAGTTCACCTTCTTCCATTGTTGTGGAACATTGTCAACGATTTGAAGATATGTGTTAATCTTCACATTTGTTTTGGTTTTAGGTACCTAACTAGGATTTCTTTTACATATAGGTATGCATTTTGGGTTTTTCCTGCGGATGGAGGGTACATTTGGGGTTTCAACATGGCAGTAGGGTACGTGTGAGGCATGTGTGGAGTTTGGGATTTGTGGTTTCCATGCAAGGGTTCATTTTTTAATTTACAAAAATTGTGTATGTTGGGTTTAGGGTATATGTGGAGGTATGCATGGGGTTTGGGATTTGTGGTCCTGCCTACAAGGGTGTGGTATGTGATTGTTCTATTTTTTGTGTGTCTTTTTTCTATTTTTGGTGTGTTTTGTCTCCGCTTTCTCCTATTGTAGAGGCTAAGACTTGGTGTTCATTTTAACTCAAGGACGTGCGACTTTTTCAAAGTTGAGGTGCATCATGGGGGTTATTTTGTTTCTGTTCCTAAGAAAATGTACATTAAAGAACAAATTAAAGTATGAGAATAGTGAAAGTATGATAGGTAGAGTTATTTAGAGTGTATAGACTTGTTGAAAGAGATGGGATATGAGATTTGTGAGGCATTATGGTATAAAGTACATGGCATGTCTCTAAAGAATGGGCTTAGGATGTTGAGAGATGATAAAGGTACAATGAAGATGGCAAAAATAGTTGTTGATCATGGCCAAGTGGAGTTATATATTTTTAATACTCATAATGACAATGAAGTTGGAAATGATAATGAACTTGCAGAAGAAGGATGTGAGGATAGTGATACTGATACTAATGTACATGAGGGTGATGACAATGATAGGGAAAGTGAGGATAGTGCATTAGAGGTAGGATTTGGGGATTCTGAAGAAGAAGAAGAGGGTAATGAAGGGTTTTATGAGGTTCCAAATCAGCTAGGCACAACCCTTGAACATGAATTGGATGCTGAAATCTTACTTTGAGATCTCATAATGAAGAAAAGACTAAGTGAGAAATCTGTGAAGGGAAAATAGTTGGAGACTGATTCAATGCCAAAGAAGAAAAATGGTAGACCAAGAAACAAAAGTAATTGTATAGTTATTTGTGAGCCTCAATTGCATGCTGGTGAGGAAAGTGACACTTATTCATTATAGTTTGAGCAGAACAAGGGTGAAATAAGTGAACAAGTGAACTACAATAAGGGATTGGACATGGGATTGGGTGATGAAGAGTATGCATCTGACTCCTTAATAGTGTAGATAATGAAGATGAAGATAGTGATATGGAGAGAATAAAATATGCATCATTCAAAATGCCAAAGTCTATGTTAGAGTATGAGTGGCAATTAGGGACCTTATTTTCAACAAAAGAATAATCCAATGATGCTATAAGAACATATGCAATGCATTCAAGGAGAAGTTTGAAGTTTAAGAAGAATGACAACAAGAGGATGAGGGTTGCAAGCAAAGTTGGATGTGAGTGGGAAGCATATGCTGCAAGGCTTCCAAATGAGGACACTTAGCAGTTAAGGAAAATTGTGGACAAGCACTCATGTAACATAGAATATATGGTGAAGACGTTGATTTCAAAGTGGTTGACCAACAAACTACAAAGTGGGATTAGAGCTAATCCTAAGATCATGCTAACAGATATCAAAGACAAAGCCCATACAAAATGGAATGTTAGCATCTCTATTGCAAAGGCCCACAGAGCCAAGAAGTATGCAGTTGACTTGGTGGATGGGTGATTTAGGGAACAATATACAAGGATTTATGACTACTATTATGAGTTATTGAAGACAAACCTAGGGTCCAATGTTAAACTGAAAGTGGATAAGCCACCAGATGTTGAGCAACTAGTTGATGCAACAACACCACCTAGATGCATCTTGCCTACTTTTGGAAGAATGTATGTGTGTTTTCAGGGTTGTAAGCCAAGTTTTTTGAAGTGCATGCCCATAATAGGATTAGATGGGTGTTTTTTGAAGGGTTATTATGGGAGTTAGATATTAGTTGTTATTGGCATAAATCCAAATGATCAGATATTGCCCCTTGCATTTGTTGTTGTAAATGACAAGGTTTCTTGTGTTTTTGTTATTTTGGATACTTATGGTAGTGTTGACAGTAAATTATAAATGACAAGGTTTATTATTGTCATGTTATAAGGATGGTGATGTTCTTATTTTGGATGTTTCATTCTGGTTGTAATGAACAAGTTGTAATTTGAATGTTGGCAGTGGACAAGTTCTAAATTGTAATGAACAAGTTTCATTTTTGTAGTGATGACATTTTGGACTTAATATAATATGAGATTACCTTTTGCAATTCTTTTCATATATATAATTATTGTTAAGTATATGATTTGGTCAATTTGATCCCTTACTCTTTTAGTATGTTACAGTTTGGTCACTTACTTTTTATAACATTTTCAATTTGGTCTCTTACTTTTAATTCCATGGTCATTTTGGTTCCTTTATTGTAATGCTATGAACACTGGACAAGATTGAAAAATGGTCATTCATATTGTTCTTAACTGAGCTAAACATTCTCGCAAGACAATTTAAATTACATAACATAATTGTCAATCATGCAAAGCCATTTACATATCCATAATCACCATTGCACTACCCAAATACACAAGTCCTCCTACAATCTGCCTCAATTATAGCTTTCCATTATAACATTGCACTACCCCAATACCCTAAACCTCATACACCCAACCTAAATTACAACATTGCAATTCTTGTACAACTGCTATAATTGGACCACATATATACAAACAAGGCATCCAATGGTACCAAAATCACCACAAGACATGTCAAAATTTGGTTCCCTCTTCTTAGGGATTTGATTGAGCTTTGGAGACTAAGAATTCTCCTCTCATATCGCAAATACAGAAGTGACCACCCATTCTTGACGAAGTATGAGACTCCATTGCAACCTTTCAATTTGTAATACAAAATCAAACCTAAATTCTTTTAATTCAAAACCCTAATGTAATGAAAATAGAGAAAGAAGACAACTTAAAGGGAGGGGAATGGCAATGGTAACATTTTTGGGGCATGGCAAAATGATGTCGTTTTGTTTAGTTTCAGTTTTGAATCAAGCCTAACAGCCAACTAAGCACCAACTCAACGTCGTTTATGCTATGTTTGCGTATTCTGTTAGTAAGAGTGACAGAAGACTGACAGAGAAAATTTTTTTATGCTGAAAGTAAAAGTAAAAGACCAAATTAAGAAAAAAAAATTGATATGAAACCAAATTAAAAAATTAATTAAAGATAAAGGACTAAAACTCTGTTTGCCTTAATATTAACATATTTTTCATTTTATGCAAGCCACTAAACAAACCAGTGACTCAATAATCCTATATCTTAGGCATATCGATGATCAGTGGAAATTTACAACTATTAGGCTGTGTTTGGTGGACAGGATAAGAAGAATCTAATAGTATTAGCTAATACTATCAGGCTTATTAGGTGTTTAGTGGTTTAACTTAATAGTATAGTCAAATCAGGTTAAACTTTTTTATCCTATTCTAACCTGATTATTCTATCCTCTCCCCCACCCCCTGATTAGACTTGATAGGATATTTTTTCCTCCCCTACCCCTCAACTTCATCCCCCTCAGTCCAAGTCTCTACTTCTCTGCCCAGAACTCCTTCCCCACCACCTGTAACAACCACCATCCAGCCTCTGCCACCATTGGATCTGTAGCGTGGCTGTCCACCTTTGCCACCATCGGATCTGTAACATGGCCGTCCACCTCTGTTAACACCGAATCTATAACCATCATCCCGCCTCTGCCATCATCAGATCTACAACATGGTCGTCCACCTCTGCCAACACTGGATCTACAACCACCGTCCCGCATTTGCCACCACCGGATCTGCAACATGGTCGTCTACCTCTACCACCACCAGATCTGCAACGTGGTCATCCACCTCTGCCACCACTAGATCTACAACGTGACCGTGAGAAGCACCTTGGGTTGGAGGATGTGTCTGCGAGAGAAGATGTGGTGGTGGGTGGTTCGTGGTGATGGAGGTGGAGTGCAGGGATGTTGTTCCCGAATTGCTGAAAAACGACGGTGTTGCAATGTTCTTCGCTTGATTATTGTTCATCTCTATCGTTGGTTCTAAAATCTAAACCTCGATCTTAGTCTGAAAGTGAAATTCAGAATAAAAATATAGACTTGAATACACAAAATTTATGAATTGAAGTGGAAAACAACAATGTCTACCTGATGAGTGGAAGTCTTCAAAAGTGAAGCTTATTTCATAAACGAAGGTTTTTTTTTCTAATTATTTTGACGTTTATGTTAAAAGGCATTTTGGTCTATAAAAAAAATTATACAATCAATTAATTTATCTTTTTTATTATTAAATAAAAAGTAGGATTAAGTCTTATCATGTTAATTACACTATCATACTTTATATTATTATATTATCTTATCATATACTATACTATCATGTATACTAAAATAGCAAAATTGCAAATTTTAAACCTTAATCCAAAATTACTAATAAGTACAAGGCGACTTTTACTGTACTCCAATTTGGTAAGCGTTGTACTGGTGCTCCTCTAACTTGACTTAGTATAATAGGTTTTCATATTTTATAATGAAGTCATGGCATCTTTTATGTTTGATCCCTATATTTATTAATATTATCATTTTAGTCCTTCTCCCAAACACACCAGCTGCCACCTCGCCACCAGCACCCATCGTGCCTCTGGCTGGCCTTTGTGCGTGTGTAGGTATGGAGGAGTGCCCTTTGCCGGTGACTTGACCCACCACAATCAAGAAGACATCAGGTTACAAATTGACGACAGCAACTGTGGCAGCCATAATAGAGGCAATCTGAGAGGCGATTCACCCCGATGGTTGACGACAGCACCAATGGCAGCCACCAAACTGAGCTGCACTACCCAAGACCCAACCAGTGAACCCCATAGCCAACAACAAAACTCTACCTTACCCATCTCTGTAGATCTCGGGTAAAGGAAAAAATTAACAATTGAAAGGTTGAACCTTTCGGCAAAAACATGCATTTTTTCTCCTCAACAAAACTTCACCTTTAACTTTTGCCTACTCCACCATATACTCGATGCTTCTTTTTCATGTCCAAACCCAAAACATCACCATTTTACTTGTTCTAGTGTTTTCCCCTCTGATTAAGTTTGATGAGTCCATATTTGCCAACACCATATCTAGCAACTTCACTTCCTCATATGGTGCCTTTGCCGTCTCTGGTGGCGCCAACATCTCAGCCACCACCGTGACTCCAAGCTGCTACCTTCAATGCCACCTTGCTTCTGCTAGCAAAGTGTTCTTTCGAAGTTTGACAATGGAAGATGGGAAGGGTTCACACAATTTTTTTATTTTTACTATACTAAATTTATAAATGAGATTTTTATACAATAACATGTTGAATAGGTCATAAATAATGTTTTCCAGTCATTGATTCAAAATTCCTCCAAATTAATGGCTAAAATTAATTTGTCTACGGGTGCATCTCATTTTAAGGAGTGTACGTTAAACATTGCCTATGTACAAAATAATAATGCTTTAACCCTTAGAGGTTGTTATTATGGACCTCAATAATTTTTTATTCATCAATACACCAATATTTTGACCCATTATTACCAAATTTTTACTTTCTTTTTTATTTTTTTTTGCACCAAAACTCATTGTCACCGCCATCCCACCCTTCCTCATCGACCTCTTTGACCCACATCACTACCTTCTTTCTCATCGTCGCCCACTGCGACCTCTAACAAATCCAGCCACTCAAACTCCAAATCTATCCCCCACCATCGCACTATCGCTAGAGGGTGGAGGCAATGGATTCTCTCTCTCTCTCTCTCTCTCTCTCTCTCTCTCTCTCTCTCTCTCTCTCTCTCTTCCCTAGGGCCCAGCCACTAACCCATACCTAAATAGGACCTACATTGTCCAGTACCACGAACTCCGCGTCTCTACCACCCGGTACGAGGAATCGGGTCATGCACGATGATGACTTTTGATTTGGGTGGTGGGGTAGCAGAGGGAGATGTTGGCTTGGACTCATGCGTCAGTGAGTCCAAACTGTTGTCACCCATCGTCGGCGACTTGCGGCCCGCCTGAGATCCACCATCAGCCTTCGCTTATGTCGTGGCCACTCTTCACCATCCATGGCTGCCGTGCCAAGCAGCCGCAACTCAGTGGTTTTGAGACTCCCATCAGAATTGGACTTCTACTATGCGTGTTCGATTTTGTTCATCTTTATCCACATCTGGTTGCAATGTCTTCGTTTGTGTTAGAAATGATGATTCCGGTGGTGGGGGAGGCAATAGAATGCGGCACGATGACGAGTAAAAGGGCGGCCAAGAGTGACGTGAAGATAGGTTGTTCAAGTCACAGTCACCTACTGAGTCATTTTTCAGTTGTTGATCTTGACCATTGTTTTTTTAAATAAATATATCAACGGTATATGATTATTGGTGCACGGATGCACCACAACTTACCTTGGGCACATTAGACAAACCGTTAACCCTTTTCTACCTCTCACTCAAGTTATCCATTTGGGCTAAGTGCAGTCCGTTATTTCAACCGTCCATGGAAAACTCTGTTTTAGCCACTGCCTCTGTCTCCCTGCAACTCAACTTCAGACCTTCCACACAATCTCCATCACCACCACCCACACGAACCCGTCACAGAAAAGTGCCCAACAAAATCACCACTACTACCAAGAAGAACAAGAAGGCGAAAAAACCATTCGCAGAAAAAGATGCATTCCCGTGCTCCTTACCCCTCCACAGCAAAAACCCACATTTCATTTACAAGGACGTTAAGAACTTCGCTCGCCAGAACAAGCTCAAGGAGGCCCTCACCATCTTGGACTATATGGACCAACAGGGTATCCCTGTGAACCCCACAACGTTCTCTTCCCTCATTGCCGCTTGCATCCGCACCAAGTCACTTTCACAAGGAAGGGAAATTCATATCCACATTCGAATCAATGGGCTTGAAAACAACGAGTTTCTGCGCACAAAACTGGTTCATATGTACACTTCTTGTGGCTCCTTGGAAGATGCTAAACGATTGTTCGATGACGGGTGCGGCGCCGGTGGGAGCGTGTATCCGTGGAATGCGTTGCTCAGAGGGACTGTGATTTCGGGTAAGAGGAAATACAGTGATGTGCTTAACACTTATTCAGAGATGAGGGCGTTGGGGGTTGAGTTGAATGTGTACAGTTTCTCCAGTGTCATCAAGAGCTTCGCGGGCGCGCCAGCGCTTTTCCAAGGCTTGAAGACTCATGCCCTTTTGATCAAGAATGGTTTAGCCGATAGCGCGATCCTCAGGACTAGTTTGATTGATATGTATTTTAAGTGTGGTAAGGTTAAGCTTGCTCTCCGTGTGTTTGAGGAAATTTCCGAGAGAGATATTGTGGTGTGGGGAGCTGTGGTTGCTGGTTTCGCGCACAACAGGTTGCAGAGGGAAGCATTGGAGTATGTAAGGTGGATGGTAGAGGAAGGAATAAAGCCGAATTCGGTTATAATGACAATTGTTGTTCCTGTAATTGGGGAAGTTTGTGCACGGAGGCTAGGTCAGGAGGTTCATGCTTATGTAGTGAAGACAAAATCATACTCTAAGCAAGTACCGATTCAATCTGCTTTGATTGATATGTATTGCAAGTGTGGGGATATGAGTTCAGCGAGACGGGTTTTTTATAGCTCATTGGAGAGAAATGTTGTTTGTTGGACAGCTCTGATGTCAGGATATGCTTCAAATGGCAGATTGGAGCAGGCACTAAGGTCCACAATTTGGATGCAGCAAGAAGGGTTCAGGCCTGATGTGGTGACAGTTGCCACTGTTCTTCCAATTTGTGCTCAGTTGAGGGCTCTGGATCAAGGGAAGCAGGTTCATGCTTATGCTTTGAAACATTGGTTTCTGCCTAACGTATCTATAACTTCTTCGTTGATGGTAATGTACTCAAAGTGCGGTGTGATTGAGTATGCTGTAAGACTATTTGATGGTATGGAGCAAAGGAACGTGATTTCATGGACAGCCATGATTGATTCATATGTAGAAAATGGGTGTCTGTATGAAGCACTTGGTGTGATAAGGTCAATGCAATTGTCAAAGCATAGGCCAGACTCAGTTGCCATAGCAAGGATGTTGAGTGTTTTTGGTGAACTAAAACTTGCCAAGCTTGGGAAGGAGATTCATGGGCAGTTCTTGAAAAGGAATTTTGCATCAGTCCATTATGTTTCTGCAGAACTTATCAATATGTATGGGAAGTTTGGAGATGTTAATAAGGCAAGGTTGGTGTTTAATGCAGTTCCCGTTAAAGGTTCTATGACGTGGACTGCTCTTATAAGGTCCTATGGATATAATGAGTTGTATCAAGATGCAATTAACCTTTTTGATCAGATGAGATCAAGTGGTTCTTCTCCAAACCACTTCACTTTTGAAGCCATTCTATCTATATGTGACAGAGCTGGATTTGTTGATGATGCTTGTAGGATCTTCAATTTAATGCCTAGATATAAAATTGAAGCATCTGAGGAACACTTCACTATAATGGTCCAACTTCTTACCCGCTATGGTCAACTAGAGAAAGCTCAGAGGTTTATGCAAATGAGTTCTTCCTTATAGAAGAGGCAACATCACCTTTTCCTTCTGAAATATTTATAGATTGTTAAACATTCTTTAATTTTGTTTATTAGTATAGGCATATAACTTTTGGCTCAGAATTCGTAATTTGTAATTTTGTACCATACTAAATAGAATAGCTCTATCAAAATCACAAAGTTGCTTGAATTCAACATATAATTGCTTACATCCTTTAGTTTGATGGAGTTTTTATATTTAGATACCATAATACCAATATTTAATGAAGCACTTGATTTAGTTGTGTACATGAGATGTTTAAGACAAAACAGGGTACTAGAGACGTAATTATGCCTTGGTTTTTGTCACAGAGATTTATCATGTGCTAAAGGTGAGACTTATAATAGACACATCCTAGCTTATGTATGCTGGATGATAACTCGACCGAGTATCCTGCTACACTGTACTGATTTTGTTTTATTTTTAAATTTAACCAAAAAGTATAAAAAACACTTGGTGTTAAAAATAGAAATCAAAGAGGCATCAGATGGTTGGTTTCTTGTCATTGTGACTAACACAGGACTGACAGAGATGCAGCGAAGTGTGGTCTCTTTGCAATTGGAAACAACAAGAAGGATTCCAATGAGGATGTGACCAAAACCACAAATTTGACCACGCTCAAACAGCCCCTTGTCCAGGACCAACTACTTCAGATGATATTCCATGCGATCAGAAGACTGATGAAAGTCTTACAAGGTCAAGGATGACATTCCCTTTCATTCAACTCTTTCTGGCTATCTCAAAGACAATGATAAAGGCTTGGAGGATAGAAATGCTTCCTCAGTTCAAAAGCTTCATGATGATGATAACCTGAGATGCAATATGGGGCTCTTGAACTCTCTTCCTGTTGAGCCTGATTCGGAGGAGGATGATATTTACATTTGCCATTGAAAGGATGCATTGAAGATGATGAGGTATGAATGCTGGCTCATGCATTTTTTCTTGAGATCACATCATATATTTGTTATTTCTTACTTTTATGTGCTTGTTTTTGTGTGATTATTTATTTATCAGCATTTTTGTGTCATGTATTGTACATGTTTTTTCTATATGTACTTCTATATGAGATGGATGTGCTGAAATGTATAGGGAGGGATAGAATCTATCTGCAATGGAAAAATATTGATCAATCCTACAATTGAGATATTCTCTTACCAATTTGTATTCTGAATGAAAAATATGTATCCTAAATGCGCTGAATATTTTAGATTACATTATATGTTTGTTTTCTTCAACGATAGGTAAGAGTGGTCAAGTGTTTGTTTTCTTCTCTGAAGAAACAACAGATTATCCCTTTTGAGGTTATCGACTTATATTACCATGAATTCTCTAAATCAATCTTACTTCTAATTTAATTGGTATCGACTAATAGTATCCCTGCTGAGGTCTTGTACTAATATATCTATAAATAACCAGCATTAAGCAATGAATATGCTCCCATGGTGACACTTATTATTTTGTGGGACTGATTTGGTGTTGGAGTTGCAAAAATCTTGTGAAAAAGCTTTTACCTTCACTGATTTTGTATGATGGAATTTCCTGTTTTGCATATTCATTTTGATATTCAATCAGATTCAGAGGGCCTAACTGATTCATGAGGGCCAATATTTACCTCTTTGCTCTTTTGCATTTGTGATGTCTTCCTCAGCTCTGTTGCTCTGTTCTTTCTTTTTCTTTGATAAAATTTCTTCTTTTATATTTGACCAAAGGATCAGCTTCTTCGATCATAGAGTTTCATCCTTGCCTTAAATAAGAGATGGAAAACTCTTTGGATTTAACTGTGTCTTGTTTATAGAAAGAATTTCATTTATCTATTATGGTTTTCAGCTTATCAGTAGGCAATGAGACTTTATAGTATCAATAAACAGGTCAGCATCTTGACATTTTAGGGCAGCCTCTAATGCTTTTCTGAGAGGTGAGGTGATCATTTTTCTGCCCAATAACCCTTAATGAAAGCTCAAGAGAAATGGTATGCTGCTGAAAAATTTAATTCTGAGGTAGCCATACAAATTTGAAGTATAAAGAATAGTGAAAATGATATCTGCAGACTGGATTTGTATGGTCTTCATTCTGCGGAAGCTATTCAAGCCTTATAAGAACAGCTTATTCAAATTTGCTACCAATTGTAACTCACAAAAAATATTGTGACCGGGGTGACCATGGGCCGAGTTTAATCTGACTTGATATTTTTATCGGGTCAAATTTTTTAAACTCAGATTTGATCCGATCATGATCTGATTAATCATTGGGTTGGGATCGGGTTAAGTTGACATTTAAATAAAATTTTCAAATTTAAATATTATGTATAATTAAGTCATAAAATTTAAAAAATATAAAACAAAAATTATGGGATGTTTTACCATATATATTATGAAAAAAAGTATATCAATGAAAGCTTTTGCCCTCCTTTTTCTCCTCATTCTTTTTAAACGGTGGCTTCATGAGCTGATTGGATTCTCTTGAAGCTTTGATTTATTATTCACAAAAAAATACCTTTGATTTGTGGACATAATTTATGAATAAACATACTAAGTTTTGAGTCAGGACCCTTTCTAAATAATAAGATGTTTATCTATGTGTTCAAGTGAATTCACAATTTAAACACTTATTTATTGTTAGTCTCAAGCAATGAAAGCGACACTAAACAAAATTTACAGTAAAAATTATCCTACTCAAGAATATTAGCCATATATCAGAACATCACAATTGTCACAAAAATTCTACCATCATCAAATTTAGTATGTGAATAATATAGTTACTATGACATATACTCAATGCCTTCAAACATCACAACTAAAATCCTCATTAGAAAATATCTTTCAACCATATACAATCTTTACAAGAGTTGCATTCATCAATGAAAATTACTCAGAAGTATGATGTCACTCATAGCAAGTAGATGTGAGTAGAGTAGTAAGCACAAATCAAAATAAATATCTCACATATAAAATGATAGAAAGAACGCTCAAAAAATAAAACAAATATCGTTTTATGAAAAGATGTCAAGAAAAGATTTTACATCACACTTTAAAATTAATCATATACATTAGAAGAACCATGCAATCCCTTAAGATTAAATAGGATTTTATTAAGCTTGTAATGTAGGTAAAGGGAAAATACGAATGCTAAGGAAAACAATGAAAATCAAAAGTGTTTGAAGAATGTTTAGAAGCTTGATTTCTACATTTTCAACACAATTTTTTTTACCTTCTTTAAATCAATTTTTTTTCAAACTACCAAACTAGATTTTTTTTTCTTTTCTTAATTTTTTCAACTTTGTAACTTTTCAAATTTTTTTCTTCCTTTTCTTTTTTTTTTCCTTGCACTTTCACTTTGCTTTCTTTTTTTTTTCATTCCTTATACCTTCCCATATTGCAATAATATTGTTTCTTTCCTGAAACACTTTCGGAAAAGGATAAGAAAGAAAGACTCAATAAATAGGTTCAAATGAGTGACTAGCGATAATATGTGAAAGAACAAAAATATTTTTCTAAGGCTCAAAATAAGAAACATGACATAATATTATCTCTCAAGGAAACACACAATTCTACTAACTTTTATAACATTAGATTAAATGCAAGTATAATATAAAACTTCTCTTTAACCAAAAATAACAATAATGAAACGATCTAGTGAGGAACAAAAATCATGAGCACCACAATAAACATTGGATGTCCAAGAAAATACTCTCACAATAAAAATGAATGGTTCAAAACTCACTCGACAAAAATATGGTATCTACATGCTTTTATCAAGTTTTTTAATTATTTCAATTTTTCAACATAGAGACATGTAGAAGTAGCTATGAATAATGTGAAACAAGTTAAGCAAGATGATAGAAAAAAATTTCTTCACAAAAGTAACATAATGATAACATGACTGAAATTCAAGTAACTCTCACCTCCAATCAAAACCAAACATTGTCCTCAATGTTTCAAATTAAATCCAGACTTAAGAAATAATCACCAATATGTATCAAAGAAATTATTGGAAGAAAATAAACAGAGTAATGAGGAGGAGTCACGTACCTAGAATACTTAGCAATTAAAAAGAGAAGACGAGAAAATGATAACTACACCATGACAATGGTTAGCAATGACAAAAATAAAATAAAGTAAAATGAAATAAACAAGTATGGAAACTACTTTTTATTTTGGATTTTGAATTTTTAAATTTTTTTTGCTGGCTGACACTATTTATATCCCCATACAAAGATTCAAAAATTTGGGAGGTACTTAAGCCGACTCAATAAAAACAAAACTCAAACTAAAAACTTACTTCAGTTTTGGCAGACAAGATCATCTACCAAAGTCTGATATTTCAACTCAAGGTACGACTTTAAACACTGACCATTTACCAAAAAGGTTACTTAAAAACCTTACTACCTTGCTGAAATCATTGATGAACCTCTTGTAGAAACATGTGTGTCCTAGAAAAGATCTAATTTCTTTCACAGATTTAGGGAGAGGAAGGTTAGAAACCTTATCAACATCAATGTCATCTTTAGATATGACGTGACCATCATCTGCATTTACATAATTCAAGTATGACAATAATAGATCATCACAACTAAAATGCATAAATGAGTCATGAGTCAAACTATTAATCAAATTTAATTCATGCATTTCATTATCGTTATCATTATCATTATCATTAGACATCTGTTTACTAATATGAAAAATATTAAGTTCAACAGTCATGTTCTCAAATAATAGTTTCATCACACTACTCCTACAATTAATCGATGCATTAGTGTAGCAAGGAATGTGTGACCCAAAATAACATGAATTGGGGGGTATGGACCACAAATATGCTCAATATCGAGCACAATAAAGTCAACAAGAAAGTAAAAGTTCTCAATTTTTATCAACACATCCTCAACAATGTCCCTAAGATATTTAATAGATCTATCAGCTAATTGAAGAGTCATCTTAGTTGGTTTCAACTTTCCTAAACTCATCTGCAAGTAAACAGAATAAGGCAACAAATTAACACTTGCACCTAGATCTAGTAAAACTCTCTCAACATGATGATCCCTAATTTCACAATCAATAATGAGTGATCCAGGGTCATTATTCTTAACAGGATATTTATTAAGAATCACATAACTTACCTGCTCTATAAAAAAGGTCTTCTTGGGAACATTAGATTTCCTCTTCCCAGTCAAAAGATCCTTCAAGAATTTAACATACGCAAGCACTTGTCTAATAGCATCAAGAAAAGACAAGTTAATTTGCATCTGTTTAAAAATCTCTAAAATATCACATAAATGTACAGTGTTATTGGGATTTACTAATCTGTGAGGAAAATGGGCCCTAAGCACATACTCATTAACTTCAAGTTCTACAACTTTAGAAGTAGATACATTAAGCTTTGAGGGCACATTATCCTCATCTAAGTTATTATTATCCCTCAAACTATTAGTTTTTATAACTTCATATTATCCCTCACAGACTCTGCAACATGATTATCTATTGGCTTCCTAGACCTAAGAATGGTAATAGACTGAACCTGCTCATTTTCTCTATTAGAGTTAGATGTCTCATGAACTGCATATTGTCCATTGAGATTAGGGATAGGCTGACTAGGGAACTTTCCTTTTTCTCTTTCTACCATCTGATTGGCCAATTGATCCATATGAACTTCCAACTTTGCTATAGTATTAATGTGCACTTGGGTAACATTCATTATCTCTTGAATGACATTGGTAGTCACTTGACTGAAATTTCTCATCTCTTATATAAATTAACTAAGAGTCTCCTCTAGTGATGATTGTTGCCTAGACTGACCTGCTCATTGATTTGGGAAATACAATAGTTGTTGGTATCCTTAGTTAGGCTGTTGGAACTGAGTCTGACTTTCCACAAGTAGACAACCTAAGTTACCTGAAAAGTTATTTTCCTTCCAAGAAAAATTAGGGTGATTTTGTTAATTAAGATTATAAGTATTTGAAGAAGTATTAGCAAAAAATCTTCTTATTGTGTTTCCATACTCAACAAAATAATAATAATTAGGTACAGAAGAAGAGCACATATAAGAAGCATGCATATTATTCCCACAAAATGTACAATTTTCTTATTGGACTCTATTAGCCTAACCAACTCCTTTATTGAGTGATAGGGACTTAACTTCACGTGCAATAACATCTAGTCTAAGCTTTGATATATGTATCCTCACTAACCTCATATAAATCTCCCTTCTTAGGTTGGGTTGATCTATCCTTACAATTAGCAAAGTCCCACTGTTGAGAATTTTCAGACAAATCTTCAAAAAATTAATAATCCTCTTGTGCATTCAAATTTAAAAATGTGTCACCATTCATAAACTCAACTAAGCCCCTATTAGATTGTGTCAACCTATTATTAAAATATTGTACAAGGTGCCATTTTTTAAAACTATGGTGAGGGCACCTCAAAAGCAAATCTTTAAACCTCTCCCATTTTTCAAAGAATTTTTCATAGTCTTCTTGACAAAAATATGAAATTTTTCCTTCTCAAAGAATTTGTTTTGGACATGAGAAACAATTTAGATAAAAACTTTTGGTTCAACATTTCCCATGACGTAATAGAATTAAAAGATAAATAATTCAACTAAGTTTTTGTTTTATCTTTCAATGAAAAAAGAAAAAGAAACAAACACACAGATTTTGTAGAAAAATTTTGAAATTTAAATGTTTCACAAATTTCTTAAAAATTCTTGACATGTAAGTATGAGTCTTTCATATTTAAGCCATGAAAAATTGGAAGTAGATTGATAACTTGAAGTTTAATCTCAAAATAGGTAGCAGTAGTAGTAGGTAAAACAATGCATGAGGGTGGATTCACAGATATTGGGCAAAATAATTTCTTAAGTGGTTTAACATCATCTCTACTATGGTTTCTACACCAACTCCTTGCACAACCACATTCATCTCCCCGGCAACGGCGTCAAAAACTTGTCGTAACTTTTTTTAAAAATTTTTAAATACTCGCAAGTACACGAGCTGTACCGAAGTACAGATGAGCAAGTACGATGTCGATCCCACAGAGACTTAGAGTTAATTTTAAATATTGAAAAATTCTTTTTAATCTAGTTGCACAAATTAATGAGCCAAATATGCAAAAATTAAATTAAATAAATAACTAAAATAAAAAGCAAATTAAAAGAAAGCAAGTATATGGATGAGGTTTCTACTGAATGTAAAAAGACTAAGGGTTAGAATCCACCAAAATTAATTTTAACATTAACTATGTCAAATTATTATACTCAAATATTTTATCTCATGAACATCTAGCGATAAAATATGTGTTCATGAAAAATCTATCAATGAAGTGCTAAAAATAATAATTAAGTCTATGATAAAATTTTCTAATTAATTATAAATTATCAAATCATCAAATGTATCTCTAAAATAAAATTACTATTGATATTTGACAATTATCACAAATATTCAGATAACACAAATAAATTATAAAGTATGAGAAAAATATGATTAAATTTATCTGAAAATTTATTCATATAATCTGATAAGAAGATAAAATCAATATGCATTAAATTCTAAAATTGGGTAAAAATTATTGAACATAGCAATGTCAAAATAATTAGAGTTTCATCATCCTCATAATACAAAAAATTTAATAAGACATAAAAAGATTAAAACACAATAAAATTATCTCACAATAATTCTATATTTTGATACTGTTCTTCTTCACTTTTAAGCAATTCTCTCTCAGCTATGTGTTGCACTCCGTTTCTACAGCATCTCTGCTTCGTGCTCTGCGCAACGCTTCAATCTAGACTCCCACGACGCTCTTGTGTTGCAATCTGTTTCTCCTCTTTTCAATTTATAACTTTTTTATCACCGCCTCAGCACTTTCACTTTTCCTAGGTCATTCTTCTTGTTTTTTTTTTTTTTTAAATTTATTTGTTGTGAGCCCATCAAGACTCAAGCCTACTATACATGTGGTGCTACTCTTCTACTTAACTTCTTTTATTTCAACTCTACTTAATAACCATAGGCTTCATGTAGACACGATTCTTCCACGTCATTAAAAATTATCACTTTCTTTAAATTCTATAATTATAATGATACAATAACAATAATAATCAAGTCTTTTTTCACTAGATGAAGTCAGTTATATGGATCAAACGACGTTATTGTACTATATCATAAATCAAGTTTTCAGAAATGTCATTCAAATCTAAATCTTTTTTAATAGTTTCACCTATAGTCTTTCTTAGTCTTCCTCTACCTCTAGCTATTAGACTATCCTCCACCTGATCTACTCTTCTTATCGGAGCTTCTAAGGGCCTTCTCCTTATATGTCTAAACCACCTAAGACGAGATTCTACCATCTTTTCCATAATAGGCGCTACCCCTGCTTTTTCTATAATATATTCATTCATAATCCTATCTTGTCTTGTATAGCCACACATCCAGCGCAACATCATCATCTCCATGACACTGATCTTATCTTTCTCACGCTTTTTATCGTCCAACATTCGATACCATACAACATCGCGAGCCTTATTATTGCGCGGTAAAGTTTACCCTTAAGCGAGTAGTGCTTTTCTATCACAAATCACTCTTCAATCTTCTCTATTTCATCCATCCAACTTGAATCCTATGATTTACATCTCCCTCTATCTCTCTGTCATTTTGTATGATAGATCCAAGATACCTAAATCATGTGACTTGTGGTATGGTGTAGTCCCCAATTTTCACCGCTAAACTAGTATTAACACGCTTCTTACTGAACTTACTTTTCATATACTCCGTCTTACTCCTGCTTATACGAAAGTCATGTTCTTCCAAAGCTCGTCTTCATAGCTCTAGCTTCCCATTTGTTTCCTCTCTCGACTCTCCAACTAAGACTATATCATTAAATAAAATTAATAATAATATCATAAAATTAATGACTATACAATTATAATGATAATTAAATAAAATTAATTTCTCTCAATAATTAAATAATAATATCATAAAATTATTAAAATTAATTATATTGAGTTATAGTAATATCTACGTTTATAGAAAAAAATTATAATTAAGCTAATATCATTTATTATCTCTATTTTTATTTACACATGCATATAATCATGTTTAAATTTTATTAAATTCGCATAAGCTTTAATTAGATCCATTTAAAAATAATTTAAAACAAATTTTTGAAGATTGATTAGTACACACTAAACCATGAAAAAAACACAAATGTTTTCTATCAACGGTTATTCACCATTTGTTTTTATTTAAGTTGTATTTGTTATTATTATCTGTTGCACTTTCGTGTAATATTTTAAAAATCGATTAAATTAGATCGGCTGGACTGCCTGAACTAGTGACCAGAGCATAAAGCGGCCTGTTCAAACATTTAGAACCACCATAGTGGTTTGATCAGACAAAATCTATAAGCTGAAAATCGACAAATCGAAATCGGGTGATATTTTAGCTCGCTAGTCACTGCTCTTGTGAAGATTTGGTCTTATGGCTCCATTTTATCAAACAACGGCTTGTGAACTAGAGCACACTGATAGCATATGATTTTCTATTTCAATCGGAGAGATAATACTGGATTCAACCAATTCTTTTCATCCCATTCTTCCTCACTCTCTCTCTAATGAGCCGTCGATGTTGTTGTTGGTGAATATGGCAAGATGGGATGTGATTTTATTTGAGGAAGGAGACTAATTATGGGGGTTTTTTTTTCTTTTCACTTTGAATTTGTTGGGCTTTTACTTTTGTACAAAACTTAGGTTCATTTCTTTATATCCATTACATTCATTTCACTAATCAAGTTATGACATGTGTATATTATTTTTTTTTAAAAAAGAGTAGGAGAGAGAACATTAATGAACACATGTCATAACTTGATTGGTGGAATGGATGTAATGGACATAAAGACCTAAGTTTTGTCCATTAATTTTATAGTGTAACATCCAGAAAAATATCTGTTTAAGTATAAATGATCATTTTATATTATTCTTGATTTTTAGGAATTTTTCGAAAACGTCGAATATTTTAATATATTCCTCGTTTTGCATATTTAATTGGTGAGAATTGTTGAGGTCAGTGTAACGCTCCGGAAATTAATTATTTTACCACAAATAGTCATTTTCTAATATTTGTAATTTGTGTGAATTATTTCAGAATTTTTCGGAAACGGTGAATATTTTAATATATTCTTCGTTTTGTGCGAATATCGAGCAGAGTCGGAAAACGACTGTAATGCTTCAAAAACTGGAAAATTATATGACGAATAGTCATTTTATAATATTTGTAATTTTTGAGAATTTTCTGAGAATTTTTCGGAAACGTCGAATATTTTAGTATATTCCTCGTTTTGCGTGCGCGCTGAGCAGAACAGGAGAAACACGATGTTTCCTCCGAGAACCTTGAACTATGAACATGTCGACGGGGGATCTTACTAAACCCGAGGCTTGACACAGTTTACGAGATTTCATAATTTTCGAGAAATCTTAACAGATAAAACAAACCAATACCGCGAAAAATTTATAATTATTAATTAAATAAATCATTAATTGTGTAACTATTATCCATTGGATAATAGCATGTAATAAAAATCCTATCATATTATCCCAATGCAATCTACTTTATGTCTAATCCATTCATTTTAATTCAAATTTAATGTTAAATGATCAAAGCTTCTTTGAGAAGCTTTGACCAAACAATGACCAAATGACCAAATGACCCTTGACTTCCAAGAGAAGCCAACACTCTCCCTCTCCTCTCTCTCTATGCACGGCAACAGCCCACTCAAAGAGGGGGGGGAATTAGTTGCTTTTCATTTAATCAAATTCACCACATTTTAATTCATTTAACCTAAAACACTTTCTCTCTCATCCTTTCTTCTTCTCCATTTTCTTTTCTCCTCCTTCTCTCTAGAACACCCTCACGGCAGCCCCCTCTTCTTCCACTCAATCTTCACAAAAAATTAAACTAATCACATTTCCTTAATCCTCTCATCATTCTAAACACTTTTTCTTCTTGGAGTTTCTTGAAAATCCATCATCTTCAACACTTTCTCCAAGCTTCAAACTTTGAGCTTTTTGGGTAAGTTTCAAGACCCTTCTTCCCTTCTCTTCATTTTCGTGGTTATGGTCTCCTTGGTGACCATCCATGCTTCATTTTTCAAGCATTGGTATTGATTTAACAAAGTTGAAATTTCTAGGGTTTTTGGAGGGTGCAATCCGAAATTACAAAGAAGATTTCTTGGTGTTTCTTTTGTTCTCTTCACTTAGGTAAGAGGAAGACACTCCTCCTCAACTTCTCTTAGCATCCAGGAGCTTTGATTTTGTCATTTGTGGAAAAACCCTAATGAGGGTTATTCTTTAATTTTGTAATTAGTATGCTTGTGTGTTGATTTTATTTTGTTTATGCTATTGGATTGGTTTGTTGTATTTAATGGTATATTGGATTGGATTTTGTGATTGAAAATAGAAGAAAAATATTTGAGAACCCTTCTTGGAGGGCCACGGTTTTAGGCTAGAATTTAGGTAAATTTGTGATTAAGTTGTAACTAGCATAAGACTTAAATTGATCAATGGATAAAATGGAATTGAATGGAAGAAAAATTTGGAATGGAAATTCCTAGGGAGGCTACAGTTTTAGGCCAAGAAATTAGGATTCTTGGTGAGTTAATTTAACAAGTGAGCAATTAAATGAATTAAGAGAATGACATGTAATGTGATGACTTGAAAAGATTTGGAAATGAAACCCTTGTGAGGCCACAACCTCTAAGGCCTTTTGGGGCGTAATGTTGTGACTTTGGTAACTTGGAAGCATGAGCAATTAGGTAATTAGAAATCTATGTAATGAGTTGGATAATAAATAAATCGGAAGAATTTAACATAATTAAAGATTATGTAAATTTTAAAGGACTAAGAATGTGATTGTCATAAAACTTAAGGTACTTCCAAGTGAGTGAAAAACAAGAGAGTGTGAGGTCTAAGAGCTTAAATAATTTACAAGTTGCGAGAAATTAAATTACCTTGGGAGATTTAATTAATTGTGCAAATTGGATTGGACATGAACCTTAAAAAGGGAAACAAATTCTAAGATAGAATTCATAATGGACCTAAAAATGCACCAATTGATTTAATCCCTATGTCGTAAAGTTATGGGTCCATGTGATTGATTTGATCCTTATGTTGTAAAGTTATGGGTCCATGTGAGTGACAATTTGTATATTGAGCTTATATTGGCCATTGTGGCATATTATGGAATTGTATGAGATTGTGAATCATACATGTTCATGCATAGAGTCTTATGCATTGTGAATGTCCTTGTGGACTGTTGTTGCCTAGGAGATTGAACACACCTTTGTGCGGGTGCGAGTAGACTAGTGTGGGTCTTGTTATGACCTTGGTGGCGTCGGGGTGCGGGTCCTTCACAATGGGCAGTTGGTAACTCTTCTGCCCGTGGGACAAACCGATGCAAACACACCGACGATCCGGAATTGACGCTGTCCTATATCGCGATCGAGCGTGGACTGTCTGTACAATGCCTGATGTGCACGTAAAAATTATTGATGAATAGCACTTTGGCCGCGGCAGCCGAGTTACAGACACGTCTCTTGATCTTTCTCTCCGACTGTTTGAGTCTAGCTCCATGGAGTAGGAATTTGGGAAAGCATGCATGTGGGTCATAATATACTTTGTCATTGTAAATCATTGTTTTCTGTAAATATGACTTGTTGGATTATTACTGTAATGATTATCTGCCTGGAACTGTTTACTTGTTTACTACTGAATTTATTGCTTATTCCCTGAATATGTTGTTTCTGAATGGCTATTTGGGCGCGCTGCGTCGCTCTGTTTCTAGCTGCTATAATTGGTAATGATGGTAGGATGTCTTACCTCTTCCTTGTATCTCTATTACTTGTTGTATATGCGTATACTGTATTGATCGAAGACGACGGCAAGGAGGCGGAAGATCCCGAGTTTCCCGGCTTCTGGCCTGACCAAGATTAACTTCTACTGAGACGATGGAGGCACGCATGCGCAGATTTCTAGGCGACGTGCGTCTGACCTTCCTCGGAGGGCCAGAGTGTTGGCACATCAACCTGAGTTCTGATCGTTGCGTCTACCTGAGTGACGTGTCGATTGCTTTGGCCTGGAGACGTCATGAGGCGCCGATTCTTACCTGCCACCTCAGCCTACGTCTGGAGTTTTATCTGCCCATTAGGGAGATGTGGGGTGACCGTTATTACACCCCACAGGAGGATTCTTTTGACTCTACTGCTCGGGCTCCTGCCCGTGGTTCCGTGGTTCCCATAGAGGTTTCCTCTGAAGAGGAGGATCCTGCTGAGGATCCAGATACGGTCCCTCCTCATCTGAGGGACTGATTTTACTGGTAGCTACTGATGGCTACCAGTGTTTTATTTTGAGGGCCTGATGTATTATTTTTGGTGGGTTGTATATTTTGATATCTCTGGGGTATATTTGTATAATCCTTTGGGGCGGGTATAGTTTTGCTTTTTAGATATTTAGGCTTGTATCGAGTATAGTTGATGTCAAGACACATTATATATATATATATATATATATATATATATATCTATATATCTATATGCATGTTATTCAGATGTCAATTTTGTCTACTATTTTATTCTTTACCGTCATTTATATTCCGCATTGTTAAAATGATTATCAACAAAAAAATATACTGCTATTTTTGCTCACGTACTTAAGCACCGAACAAGTTAAACTTAAACTAAATACCGGGTCTTGATTTGTTAAAACTTTACTTTTCCACATTTTCTTTTATTTGACAATGTGATGTTCCCTCCCAAAAAGAGGCGTTACATAAAGTCCATACAACCTTGTGCTGCCATGGTAGTCAAACCTAGGGGTGTAATCAGGTCGAGTTGGTTTAGTTTTTCGAGAAAAAATAAATCTACACCAATCAAAATCACTTGGTTCAATTTGGTTCAGTCTTCATGTTTTTTGATAGTCAAATCCAAACCAAACTAAACCGAACCGAACTTCTACGAATTAGTTTGGTTCAGGTGATGAGGTTGACCATTTATGACTGTTGTCAGTGGTGGGTGAGCTGCGATGAGCTATGACGGTGATGGGTGAGCAGTGACGATGGTGGCTTGGTGGGTGAGCTGCGATGAGTTATGATGGTGGCGGGTGAGTTGCGATGATGGTGGGTGAGCTGCAGTGAGCTGCGACGGTGAGTTATGGTGGAGCAAATCTAGCCTGAGCCACTACAAACAGTTTCAACCAGAACCCCAACCTCCCTGCACCCTTGGCACACTTCTCATCGGCGGGGAATCGATCACCCAAAAGCCTAGATCTACCAAACCTTGCTTGTGACATTTAGATATGCAACCATGACATCTTTCAGCACAGTAGTGATCCCTGAACAATGGTGTCGAGAACGTGGTGCTTGATGAAACGGATCTTTCGCAACAAAAGGAAGCAAAAACTAGTGGTAGTGACCGTGATGAGATTTTGTCAAAATAAAATGGTAGAGGTTTCTATCAAGATCTGAACCTTATGAACCCCTGGACACAACAAACCTTATGAGTTTTGGAAGTCAGATCTGAACCTTGCTGCAGGAGTGTTTATTGTAAGAAGTGAGATGAATGAATCTTGACTATTGAATCTTACATGAATGGTCAAGATTAAAATATAAATCTATGTGACTTTTTAAAGTGGTCACATGACCTTTAAGTAACTTTTAATCTTAACCATCTATGCATAGTTGTATGATCAAGATTTACTCTTTTCACCCTCTTACAATAAAAATTCATCTCATTAGATATGATCATATATACATATATATATGGTTCGGTTCGGTTATCGGATTTGAAATTTCTAATTCGAGAATCGAACCAATTAAACTTTTTCGGTTTAGATTTTGCCCGAACTAATCAATATACCCAAACCAAACCGAACCAATTTAATTGGTTCAATTTGGATTGGTCGAGTTATCCGAACTAATTTACACCCTTAGTCAAACCCGTAATGTGGCCTACTGGCCTTTGTCTCAACTGAAGTGCTCAAACTGTGTTATATATTTGATTAATATGCTACAATTATATTAATTAAATATTTAATTATCTAAAGCTTTCAATTTTGTATAATTAACTTTCATAATTATTTAGTATTTCTTAACATGACAATCACTTTTTAATAAGAATATATTAATTTAATGATAAAAATATATTAATTCAATAATAATTTATTTAAAATTATTTATAATATCATCTTATACAACTATTGGCTCCATCGGTTGAACCGGTTAAATCATTGACTACCATCCTTTCTAATTCTTGCATTGAACTATTTTTTTAAAACAATGTTTTCTTGTAAATTTTTGGTATTTTTTTTTTCAAAAAATTTATTGTTACTTTTGTTTTGGGATGGTCTACCTTTACCAATATATTTTAAAATTTATTCTTTCCAAAAGCAAATTTTTGTGAATAATAAATTAACATTTTTAAATATAAATAAATTATCTTTGATTTGTGAACATAATTTATTTATAATAAATTAAGATTTCTAAGTTAAATTGGGTATTTACGGAGTCATGTGTATATTATATACAGTTAAATTAATTAATTGAAATAAATAAATAATTTTTAAAATGTCATATCAACAACTTTCATTAAGTTTTGAACAACATATTGATAGAGAGACAAAAATTATTTATTTTATGAAAATAGAAAGATTAAATATTTCAATTTGAAAATAGAAGAACCAAATTCTTCATTTTGCTTAAATAAAGGGTTTAAAACTTCAAATAAGCCTAAAAAATATTATACATAGTTGTTTTACACTTTTGCACCTTTTCTTAATTATATAAATCTTGAAAAAATTAAAAAATTAAGATATTGTTCTAAAAAAAGAAAATGACATCCATCTCCTTAAACTTTGATCATTTTATAAATTATTATCATGAAATTTAAATTTTTTTAATTAATCCTTAAATTTTAATTAATATTCCAATAAAACTTTTTGTTTAATTTGAACACGTTAATTCACTAACAATAATACTATGTAAAAATATTTTATTTATCTTAACATTAATTTTGAACTTTTTATTAATTTATTTATTAAAGTTTTATTATAAATATATTTTATTATTACAAAATAAAAAAATTTATTTTAAAATAAATTACTAAATATTTTAAAATTAATATTAATATAAATAAAATATTACCAAATAATATTTTTATTAATGAATTAATAGATTTGAATTAAATATAAAAAATTTTAGAATATTAATTAAAATTAAAAAAAAACTAATCAAAAAGATTTTACAATTCATACCTATAATTTGCAAAAAGTATCTTTTCTCTTTTCTGTTCTAAAAATTAAGCGTCTGTTTGTTTCGGATTATTCCGAACGTCCAACAGCTTTTTTTGGCAAAAAAGCTATTGGATGTACAAGTTATTATGTTTGAGTTTGATAGAAAAAATAATCACAACTTTTTTTAGGGAAAAAAGCTGTTGACGGTGAAACAAAATTTTGAACATTATTTAAAAAGTTATTAGATTATTTTTAATAGTGATATGTAAATATTATTTTGTCTTTCAATCAAATAATTTTTTTAATCAATTAAATAATTTTTTAATTATTTTATATCTATTTTAGTAATTTAATATATAAAAGTAATTCTTTTTTATACCATTCAAACAAAACAAATTAACTTAAAATTACTTTTCAACTAACACATCCAAATATAATCAATTATTGAAATAATCAAGCTTTCACAACTTAATTATTGAAATAATCGATTATTAAAATAATCAAGTTTTCACAATTATCCCAAACATACAATAAAACTGTACATAATCTAATATGAGCTGATGAGTCCACCAATTCAACTTAACTTAATATAAAATATTTGAATTAGTTTATCTCATCAAGTCAATTGAGGTTAAATCAAACAACCCATTCATTGGTTTAAGTGAAAAGTTCAAAAATTCAATCTAATAGTTTGACCTGAGGACCCGACTACTATGAGAAACGACGTCATTTTTCTAAATATTTTCTTCATTTCTTCGCTTCTGCCTTGCCCGGGTACCCATTTCCTCAATTTGTCATCCTTCCTTCCTTTCTCAGTTTCTCTCCCAAATTGAAACCCTAAACCCCGCCTCTGCTCGTGCTCGCTGGCTCGCTGCTGCTGCTCAATCCTCTCAGCCCTCTCTCACTCGAATCCTCCTCTTCTCTCGGCACAGCCACCACCGGCGACGACGTGTTCGTGATCAGACCACCGTTGGTCCGTTGCTGCTCTCATTTCGTGCTCACACAGCCATCACCGTTTCCTCCCAAGCCCAGCCACCACCGTTGCTGACTTGCTGCTCTCATTTCGTGGACGCGACGTTAGAGGTTAGCCATTACTGTTTCTCACTTTCTCTCATTTTGACTGTTTCTTATCATTTTTTTCCTCTCTTTTTCAATGTAAGCTAAGCCTTGTCTGTATTTTCATTTTTCCACCCAAATCAACCGTCTTTCCAGTTTGTTTTAGGATGGGGTTCATTCAAATCTAAAATATTTTTTGTTTGTTTGTTTTTTTTTTTTTTTTTTTTTTTTTTCTAGTCATTTTCCACGACTTGCTGAGTTGCTGTTTCCGTGATATTTCTTCTTCGTGTTTGTGTTTGTTTGTTTGTTTTATTTTTTTTAGTCATTTTCAATTTGTTATTCTACACTGTAACTTTTCATTTTAAATGGAATTTGCTATTTTATCCTGCTGTAGTTTCGATACATGTGATGTTTTTGTGATTTACTGATTTCTCACTGTGTTGCCTAATGTGAGGCTCTACAGGGTTATTATGGAGGTGCTGATTTTGGTTGGATTTTCCAGAATTGGATTTTCCATATCACTTTAGCATTGCTCTGTTTTACTGTTTGGACATAGGTTAAAGTTGCTTTGTCCTTCAAGGAGTCTCTGCTTATAGCATGTTCAAAGAGATTCTAGTCAGTAGCCAGAGCTTTTAGACATTGCATCTTTAGGAAAAATGTCATTTATTAGAGAATTATAAGTTGTAGCTTGCAATAGGAGTCTTTAAAAGCTTTAAAATCATTGCTACTTCTGTGAAAAGATTAGCCATCTACTCCAATTCTACAATGAGTTCCTTCTCTTGATTAAAAAGAGGTACCTGAAAGAGTATTAGATACATAATTATAAAGGTTTCAGAATATATGTAATAAACGTGACAGTTGCCTTCCGAATTTTCTCAATTTTAATCTTTCCAGGTTTTGCCATTACATATATGTGCTTATTGTCTTAAAATGCTACTTTGAAATTATCTCCACTAGAAAGATTAGATCTGCTTCCCCTTGCTGCTCTCAGTAATGTTAACATAAGCTACTATAAATCTAGGAGCCTGATATAATAGTCAATAAATGATTTTTTCCTTCTGTAGTCCAGTGTAACAGAGCAATTTGAAATTAACAACTTATGCAAGAAGTAGTACTACAAGGCCAGCTTGCATTCTTAAATAAGAAGAGGATCATTTTCAAGAATTATGAGGCTTTTATATTAAATGAGAATATGGACTTTTAACATATATCCCACTGACCTTCACCAATCTTCTGGTACTATACGAATACAATAAGTATTGTTTGCAATTCTAACTGACCTCATCTTTGGATACAGCAAATGCTCAACTATTTCACGTACAAGGCTGTGAGGACTATCCTTCAATCTTTCAGTATTTGTGTTCTCTATTTTCTGTGTGTGGTGTACAAAGTCTTATGCTCTTTCCAAGTCTGTGAGCTTACTTGAGGCCAAGTGGCCCAAGTCAGAGTTGAGATTATTTTGGTTTTGCTTGTTTCGGTTTTGGGAAATAGGCAACCTATGTATCAACTGCTGGCTGTTATTTAATTGTGCTACTTGATATGTGGTATGTCATGGTTTGCTTTCATTACATTTTAGTTGTTAATCATTTCTTTTGTTGTAAATGTTATTGCAGCGATTCACTTTACATGTTCACTTTATGAATACTATTTCAACTATTGTACTTTTCCCTGGTACATACTTCCCAAGTGATCCTAGATTGATAAACCCCTTTAAGAGAGCCAACAAGAAAACAGAAAATTTACAAGCTAAATCGAGGAGTTTCAGTCTAGCAATTTATGAAAATCAGAGTTTTCATAAATCATACCAGAAGGATTGTCTTTAACTCAAACATCTGCCTAAACCAGACCCCATTTTTTTGGGAATTTTCTTTCCAAGCAAGCAGAACTCTTGTCCAGACTAGGATTTTCAAAGAAACCCAACGTTTTACCACCAGCCCCACACATTAGCTATAAACTGAAAATTGAAACACTCACAAGGGATTGGGCGCAGTAGTAAGCGAACTAAATCCCAAGGGAGAACAAAGGTTCGAGCTCGGGAAATGCCACTTGCGGGGAGAGCCTAACCGTATTGCTCCGTGCTCAAGGGGATTAGTCTCACATCCAAAAAATGTGGGGATAGCATGGGAAACCAAAAATAGAAAAATAAAATTGAAGATTGAAACAAAAGGGTAACAGCTTGTTTGATAACAGCTGTTTGCAAACAAGCTGTTACCCTTTTGTTTCAATCTTCAATTTTATTTTTCTATTTTTGGTTTCCCATGCTATCCCCACATTTTTTGGATGTGAGACTAATCCCCTTGAGCACGGAGCAATACGGTTAGGCTCTCCCCGCAAGTGGCATTTCCAGAGCTCGAACCTTTGTTCTGCCTTGAGATTTAGTTCGCTTACTACTGCGCCCAATCCCTTGTGAGTGTTTCAATTTTCAGTTTATAGCTAATGTGTGGGGCTGGTGGTAAAATGTTGGGTTTCTTTGAAAATCCTAGTCTGGACAAGAGTTCTGCTTGCTTGGAAAGAAAATTCCCAAAAAAATGGGGTCTGGTTTAGGCAGATGTTTGAGTTAAAGACAATCCTTCTGGTATGATTTATGAAAACTCTGATTTTCATAAATTGCTAGACTTAAACTCGATTTAGCTTGTAAATTTTCTGTTTTCTTGTTGGCTTTCTTAAAGGGGTTTATCAATCTAGGATCACTTGGGAAGTATGTACCAGGGAAAAATACAATAGTTGAAATAGTTGTCATAAAGTGAACATGTAAGTTCTATCTTGTTTTTCAGATAGCAGACCCTTTTATAAGCATAATAAAACTTGACTGAGATGTTAGCAATCTTCTAGGGCTTTCCTAATCCATGTAGTACTCGAATAAGACTCCATTACTACCATGATTACCTTTACGTTACCAAAATAACAGACTAAAATACCCGAAATTAATTCCTAGGAAAACTCTGATAAAATGATGAAAAATACATTGTCACTATAATTGACTGTAATTTTATTTGCATCAAACTATTTCAAGGACAATGAACACTTTATATACGAATATTTTGTTTCTGTTTTTGAAAATTTACTTTTCTTCTTTTGCTCTTTTAATTGTTCTCAAAAAGGCAAGAGTAGTGGTAATCGCTCTCATCTCCCCTAGATATGAACTCAGTCACTCGGCATTTATGGAGCTTAGTCAGAAAGTCAGGTTGCACCACTGAACCCTTGAATAGTGGGCATCTTCAACTGCCGCAGCTTCAACAATACAGAGGCATACGAGTGAAGGTCTTAAATGGGAACTTGGAACGGGCACTGGCATTGATGCAGCGTAAGATGCAATCCAGTGGGATCGAGAGGATGATAAAGCGTGAACAGAGATTCCATATCAAGAACTCTGAGAAGCGTGTTTTAGCCCGAAAGAACTTGGAGCGGAAGATTCGATCCGAGGACCTTGCTAAGAAACTTAAGGCCATTATGATCAAGAAAGTCAGGTAAGTGAGGCCTATATCACAAAGGTCAAATTTTCTCACTTTAGAGCATAGCAAAATATGCACTTTGACTCTGCATCACATTTTTTTTTCCAGTAACACTTTAAATACATAATGTTTGTTAACTTAAATTCCCTAGAATATCCTGCAGTGGTGTGAATGATTTTAAATGACAACATTACATTTTATGGAACTGCAAAATAATATTTCCCTTGCTATTAATTATTTACACTAGAATTCCATGCAAACCTCAGGCTTTTCTCCTGTAATTTCAGCAATGAATGTCTTAGTATTTTAGGAATTTCTGAGAGAAAATAGGATCAAGATATCAAAGATGTGCTCATCTTGTAGCTTCATCTTCTCTATCTAGCCTGCAATCTTTGAGAAAAGTGATATGTGAATTTTTAGCTGAAGTGAGAAATAATTTTGCCTCAAAATTTTATCCAAATTTTCGCCTTAGAGTGACCCTGAAGATAATATTATCGGATCTGTTGTTTTGCTCACTAGTTAATTCTAATTTTGGAAGGAGAATGGCTGTATGAGCTCAACAATAGTCTTTAGTCGAGTCCAAGGTGGTTATTGATGAAAAATATAGGTTCTTAGTAGATTTAAGTAGTGGTTGAGGCAGTTATCACTTTGTTGGTAGGTGTTTAGTTGGTAGATTTTAGGGGATGACTAAAGATTGGGCAGATTGGCATTGGAAATCCCCAGGTTTAGACGTTGCATGTTTGCTAGATTCTCTGTTTCTCTTTACTTCTCAGTTGGAACAAGAAGCAAGCAGAGTGTTACATGAAAAGTGGTGGGGGTTTCGTGGTGCTTGTGTTCTTCTGGTTTGGTGGGTGCTTACGGTTGGTTGTATTAATCAATTTGCTGTCAATGTACAAATGGTCTTCCGGGTTTGCTTGGTTGGTTTACCACCCTGTTTTTGGAGTTATGGTCTTTTTTCTTCTGCCGCTGGCTGTTGGGGAGAGTTGTTGGATGTTGATGTTGATACTCTTTCTTTTAATGATTGTTGTTGGGCAAAGATCTTGGTGTGAGCAGATATCCATAAGGTACCATGTTCTATCACTGTTAGTGCAGGGGAGGTTTTGATTGGAATTCCAATTTGGCCTGAGATATTACCAAATTATTTTTCTTTTAGAATTGATAAGAGTCTTCTGTCATTTGACCTGCAACAACCTCTACGAAGAAGAAAAGTTTTTGACTGTGTTTAAGAGAATCAAAGTCCAATTAGGAAACATTCATTAGTTAAGCAAGATTTTTGGGAAAATTCAAATGTCAGTGTAATTGAAACTTTGAGACGTATTAACCAGTGTATTTGTCAGGCCTCACAAATTATATAGCCCAGTCCAACTCAGTCATAGGCCGTGGGTTTGGAAGACATACAACAGAAGAAATAAGAAATAATAGGAGTAGGAGGGCAAAAAGGGGAATTGGGGAGTGAAGACTGTAGGGCCTGGTGTGAGCAACACAAGTGCTGGAGAAAGGCGATTTGGAGGTGGAAGAGACCGTGGGGTGCATCATTTATCTTATGGAGAGTTAATGGAAAGGAAACAAAAGGGGTTGTGTTTTAAATGTGGTCAAAATTTCCATCCAATGTATCAATGCCCAGAACGCCAATTGAAATTAATCATTGTGGATGAGGAGCAGTTGGAAGGAGGAGAACATGAAGTGCTGGCTTTAGAGATGGCGGAGCAGCAATTAGATGAGCTCGCATGTTCGCTCCTTAGTGGTTGTAATGTGGAAAAGAGGGCTGGTTTTCAACCTAGAACCATGAAGATAAAAGGGAAGGTTAAGGGTGTTCCTGTGATAATCCTAATTGATAGTAGAGCTTCGCATAATTTTATTTCGATGAGGGTGGTGGATTCTTTGGGGTTGGATTATGGGCAGACCACAAAAACAGCAGTAACATTGGGGGATGGTAACAGAAAAAAGGTGCAGGGACATTGTAAAGGGGTAATGGTGGAGTTGGATGAGTTGCAGATAATCATTGATTCTTATGTTTTTGATGTGGGGGAAGTGGATTTGATTTTAGGGGTGGAGTGGTTGGCTACGTTAGGGAAGGTGACCACTGATTGGAAGAAACAAACTATGGAATTTAACTATGAGGGGAGGAAGGTAGAGTTGAAGGGAGAGGGCAATTCTGGGAGAGCGCCTGATTCTTTGTTTTGTTTCCTAAATCAGGAGGTGCAAGAAATAAATGGGTTGATGTGGCCTAGTAAATACAAAAGGTTGAAGGGTGTGGAGGTGATGGATGAAGGAGTGAACAGGAGGCAAGGCTGCAGCATATCTTGCAAACTTTTTCAGAACCTAAGGGCTTAACCCCTAAGAACCAAGGAGCATGTGATTTTTTTGAGGCAGGATGCGGGACCCGTGAATGTAAGGCCTTACCGATATCCACACTATAAAAAAGAAGAGATAGAGAAGCAAGTGGACAAGTTATTGAAGTCTGGAGTAATTAGGCGGAGCACGAGTGCTTATTCTTGCCCGGTGATTTTGGTAAGAAAGAAGGACTATACCTGGAGGATGTGCGTTGATTATAGTGCCCTCAATAAGGAGACAATACCTGACAAGTATCCTATACCGGTTATAGAGGAACTGCTTGATGAATTGAATGGGGCCTCTTATTTCTCCAAGCTGGATTTGAAGTTAGGGTACCACCAAATCCGGGTAAGAGAAGAAGATATTCCTAAAACAGTTTTTAGAACACATAATGGCCATTATGAATATCTTGTGATGCCTTTTGGGTTGATGAATGCACCAGTAACTTTTCAGTCTTTGATGAATGATGTGTTTAGGCATTGTCTGCGGAAGTATGTGTTAGTGTTTTTTGATGATATATTAGTGTACAACAGTGATTGGGAGTCTCATATCCAACATCTGGAGCATGTGTTGTCTTGTCTAAAAGGACATGGTTTGGTAGCAAAAAGGAAAAAAATGTCATTTTGGTAGGAGGGCAGTAGAATATTTGGGTCATGTGATTTCCGCGAATGGGGTGGCTATGGATCCAGAGAAGGTGAGGGGTGTCTTGGAGTGGCCTGTTCCTAAAGGTGTATAAGGTGTTAGGGGTTTCCTAGGATTAACCGGATATTATAGGAAGTTTATTAAGGATTATGGCAAAATAGCCAAACCCTTAACAGGTTTGACAAGGAAGGGAGGATTTTATTAGGGAGACCAAGCTCAAAAGGCTTTTGAGAAGCTAAAGAAGGTGATGATGGAGGCACCAGTTTTGAAGCTGCCAGATTTCACTAAGGAGTTTGTGATAGAATGCAATGCAGCGGGAAGAGGATTGGGGGCTGTTTCGATGCAAGAGGGTCAGCCCGTGGCCTATTTCAGTAAATCTTTTTTCGAAGGCGATTTAGCAAAGTCTGCTTACCACAAAGAGCTCATGGCATTGGCTTTGTCCATTCAACATTGGAGGCCATACCTTTTGGGGAGGCATTTTAAGGTATTTTCTGACCAAAGGAGATTGAAGCAACTATTGGAGCAAAGAATATCTACCCCTGACCAGTAGTGTTGGTTCACCAAATTGTTAGGGTATGACTTTGAGGTGATTTATAAACCTGACCCTCAAAATAAAGCGGCAGACGCTTTGTCTAGATGTAATGAAGATGTGGAATTACAGGTTCTGGTTTCTAAACCAGAATGGTTGGACTCAAGTAAGGTGCAAGAAGAAATTCAGCATGATTCTTACTTACAGGGAGTGATTTCAGATTTACATAAGGACCCTACATCGAGGCCTGGATTTTCTATACAGCGCGACATTCTTTTCTATTATGGCAGATTGGTCATTTCAGTGAACTCTTCTTGGATCCCAATTTTATTACAAGAGTTCTATAGCACACCTACAGGTGGCCATTCGGGCTACTACAGAACATATAGAAGATTGGCTGAAAATGTATATTGGTGTGGCATGAAGAGGAGGGTTCAAGATTTTGTCAAGGAGTGTGACATTTGTCAACGGCAAAAATACCAAGCTCAATCCCCATCCGGGTTACTGCAATCTTTGGATGTACCAGAGCAGATTTGGGAAGATGTGAGCATGGATTTTATTACTGCTCTTTCCAAGTCCAAGGGGCTTGATACTATCCTGGTGGTGGTTGATTGGCTCCCGAAGTACGCTCCTTTTCTTTCCCTTAGACATCCATTTACAGCTAAAACAGTGGCTGACTTGTTTGTGAGGGAGGTGGTAAAATTACATGGTGTTCCTAAGTCTATAGTCAGCGACCGAGATCCCCTCTTTCTCAGTCATTTTTGGACTCAGCTGTTCAAATCACAGGCCACCAAACTCAGGATGAGTTCTTATAATCCTGAAACTGATGGCCTAACTGAAATTATTAATAAGTATTTGAAAACGTATCTCAGGTGTTTTTGCTCAGAACAGCCTAAGACTTGGACTAGCTGGTTGCATTGGGCAGAGTGGTGGTATAACACCACTTTTCACGTTACTACAGGAGTTAGTCCTTTTCAAGCTGTATATGGCAGGAGACCTCCTACATTGGTGCAGTATGTTATGGGAGAAGCGAAGGTCGAATCTGTAGAGAGGGAGCTTGTTGATAGGGATGAGGCACTTAGGCAGTTACGGTATCATTGACAGCGAGCTTGGGCATATTAAGAGGTATGCAGATTGAAAGAGGAGTTTTCAATCCTATGAGGTGGGAGATTGGGTCTTTCTCAAGCTAAAGACCTCATAGACAACATAGTGTGGCCCAAAGAATTAATCCCAAATTGGCTGCTAGATTCTATGGGCCTTATCAAGTTGAGAAAAAGATGGGGACAATATCATATCAGTTAAAGCTTCCTCTAAAGTCCAAAATTCATCCTGTTTTTCATATTTCTCAACTCAAGAAGGCTGTTGGCAACTACCAAGAAACTACTGACTTACCTGCAGGGTTGGAACTGGAAGTGTCTGACAATATCATCCCTGAGCAGATCCTAGCAATTCAGCAGCGGCAGAAAAACGGGGCTGTTGTTCCTTACTGGTTGATCAAGTGGTGTGGGGCAGAAAAACGGGGCTGTTGTTCCTTACTGGTTGATCAAGTGGTGTGGGAAACCTGTTGAGGAAGCGACTTGGGAAGATGCATTTACTATTACACGTCAGTTTCCTATTGTAAGCCTTGAGGACAAGGCTGTTGCTGAAGGAGGGGGCAATGTCAGTCCTCAAAAATTATATAGCCCAGTCCAACTCAGTCATGGGCCGTGGGTTTGGAAGACATACAGCAGAAGAAATAAGAAAGAATAGGAGTAGGAGGGCAAAAAGGGGAATTGGGGAGTGAGAAAAAGGGGAATTGGGGAGTGAGAGTTAGTTATGCTGATGTGTAAGCCTTTTTAGGGAGAGAGGAGTGGGGGTGATCAGTTTTTGGAATTCCGTTAGTAGTGGGTCAGGAGCTTTGCTCTGGGGTATTGCAGATTTCAGCTCTGTAATGCATTCATCTTCTTCGATAATACAGTACCTTTTTCCTATTTCTGTTTTTTGGTTCCTGACAGTATTTATGGGAATTTAATGCCTGATTGCCATAATCAAGGGGTTTCCAATCTGTTCCAAATTTGAAATGTGATGATCAGCATGATCTTAAGAATTTATTGCCTTATTATCACCATCATAGGGATTTAAGGCCTGTGCATCCTAAGTAGAGGAATTTGTTACCTAATAATTATCATAATCATAGGGATTTGTTGCCTAATTTATTGTCTGATGAAGGTTGATTTGTTCCAATTTTTTGAGAGATTGGGCCTAAAAAAAGGCAGTGTTTTGAAAGACTTGGGCCCATCCACTTTTGTAAACCCAATTTTAAAAAAGGAAACTAGGTTGTTAAGAAAGTATGTGAAGCTTCTATCCAAAATAGAAAAAAAAATGTGTGAAGCTACTCAACCACCTATTTTGAGAAAGGAATCAGCCATGTCAGGTGGAGCATCACAGATTTAGTCCCAGGGTACAGTTAAAGATGGAGATGCGCTTCAGCATTTGGAAAAATGCTTAACGTTGGCAGTTCCAACAATGTCTGGTCACATGGACAATGCTGAAAATCATCATAATTCCCAAAAAGAGGGTGACAAGGTTCAGATTTCTGACAGGAAAGAGTTAGATGCTAAAGCTTTTTTTGCAATTGTGAGGTTTCTAGAATTTTCTCTACTCTCAAAGCTGGGTTAGACAGTGCAAATAGATAATGTACAGTGCTCGTGTATTTCAAGATTTAAATTCCATTGTAGAGGCTGAAGAAGATAGCAATACACATCAGCAAATGTCACATGCTCAGAACTAGTCATCATCTGATTATGAGCAGCACTAAACTCGGGGCCCAGGCTAGACAAAACACTCACAACTGCTAACTATTCCCATTGCAGAAGCATTTGTTTAACATTATCAGAGACAGGATAAAGAACATTCAATTCTTCATATGTCTGCTTATACTCTAACGTATGTGTGGATAGAATTCTCCTATGCTGGTCGATGAAACTTCTGCGTCACCTCATAAATTCATATGAATTCATGAGACAGATTGGCTTTCCCAAAATAAATAAACTCAATATACTCCCATAACTCCTTCACAATATTGCATTGAGAAACCACATGATTGACAGAGGTGTCGAGGGTTTTATTTATCGTGCTAAACAACCAGTTATCCTCTCACAACCACTTGTCCCATGTGGCCCAAGACTTTGGAGGGTCATCCATTAGATGATCCTCATTCTTGATCTAAGTAATAAACATATTGATAGTCTTGCGCCACTCAGCATAGGATTTCCCATCAAACTTGTCATATCAGTCATTCGAACTGAAGCAAAAATCACCTCAGGCATAACCATAGGCTTTGTAGCGATCTCAGACATATCAAAACTACTAGAACCTGAGTTGGATTAACCATTCGCCATCTCAAACAAATCTCAGAAGAACCAACCCAACAAAGAATCAAGATTATCGCCTCCAAAACACCAAAAGCAGCAACCAAAAGCTACTAAGCACAACAAACGACAATTAAAGGTTTTGGAAAACACCAACCCACTGCTGGAAAACAGCAAACCGCACCTCTGGCTTCAATCCATTTTGCAGAATGCAGAACATTGCTGGGCTCGACAAAAACACCTCAAACGGCATGGAAATCACACTTTGGCCAGCCTAAACCACAACAAACTGGGACGAATCCTACTCCTAGACCTGCGGCACCTCTGGTCGCACCCCTCTAGCTGGCGGCAACTACATAGGTTGCCGGAAAAACACCCATGGCAGCCTTGGCTGTGACTCAGTGCATCAGGCATGAGAACTCACGCCTAGACCACCACAGAACGCATGAAATCTAATTCTGAAACAGGAAAGGAAAGTTAATTTTTATTATTTTTTAGGGCAGAGGAAGGTGGGATTATCTACGGTTTCTCTCAAGGATACAAATACGAGACACTGATATGACACGATACGGATATGTTGATATGGCAAAAATTCAAAATAATTGAAAGATATATAGACGAAAAGTATCTAAAAGTCGAAATATTTGATACGATATATATCGGATACTGGTACGATGACTATTTTGAAGTATTGGTGTTACATGGGTTTCTCTAACCAGCTCTAGATAGCATGTTAGAGAACTGTTATCAGAGAACTGTTATCAAGACAAAATTAAGAATGAGAATGACTAAAATTATGTCTCCCTGTTTCTATATACTGATTAATAAAGATCAGTACTGGAAAGATAGGCCCTGCCCAATAACGCATAATAGCCTAGTAAACACATAAATAGCCTAATAACTATTCTCTAACAATGAGAAATTTATTTCTATTAAGCCTTTAGGGATCCACAATCACTTCTTGACATAATGGGGATAAAGTTGGTTAATCAGTTAGGTAACGAGGTCAAGGTGGCTTTCTTGCCAAATAGCTATAGTACGAAGAAGGTGGAAAAGGAACTTCAAAGATTAGCAACAACAGTAAATTATGGAAGGCGTAATGGATTTAGAAAGCTTAATTAGATTCTTTTGAAGCTGCCTTCTTTGTTGAAGGCAAAAGCAAGTTTATTTATTTATTTTTTTTAAATTTATTTTTTATTATTACTTTATCCCTTTTGTTGTGGGTGTCTCCTTGGAGGGTTTCAGGGCTGTTGTGGTGGTTTACTGGTTCCTTTTTCTGTTTTCTTCGTTGGATGTGTTTGTTTTGTGGTTTCCTATGGGGTTTTTACTTTTTGTTTTCCTTCATCTTTGTGGTTTCTTTTGGAGGATACCTTATTCTCTCTTGTATTTTCCCCTTATCTAATAATATTTCTTTTTCTATCCAAATAAGAAAACATTGGGAACTTGAGAACTTTATTTTGATAATAACTTCTTGTTACCTAGGAACCATTTATCTTTCATGTTTGTCCCCTCCACGTTGTTATGCCTTCTATGCTTAAGTATGGGAGTTAGGATAAAATTATGGGGGATTCTATGCTACCCCCAAGTGGTGTGGTGATTAATTCAGTTGAATAAATGGTTAATTGCATCATTTCTTGTAAGTGATTAAATCAATTGGATAAATAGTTAATGAGTTTGTGGTTAACGATATGTTAATTAGTTATTCAGTTTGACAATTGGTTATTAATATTATAATATATGTTAACCTACTCGTAAGGGGTAGGGTAGTGCGACCCACCCTAATTGAAAGTTCAAATTGGATCGCACACATATTATATCGCCAGCCTGTGGATTTTGTGCTAATATCGCAAGCTTGTAAATATTTCTTTCTTCGTCTTTGGTGCCCAAAGATTGATATAACCCATTGAATGCTTTAGCTTTCGCTTCGCTCACCGCCTTCTTAGTATCTTTTTTAGTTGCCTTATATTTTTCCCAATTTTCAATGTTTTTACACGTGCCAAGCTTTATAACATTCCCTTTTAACCTTAACCTTATCTTGTACACTTGCATTCCATCATCAAGATTCTTTATCCTTGGGTCCAAAGTCTCTTGAATCACCGAGTGACTCTTTTGCTACCTTCCTAATTCCTTTAGTCACTTCGTCATACATATCATTTGCACTCTCTTGTACTTCCCAAATCTCTTCTTCCATAATCTTCCTCTGAAAGAGCATTTGTTTTCCTCCCTTTAATTGTCACCATTTGATCCTTTGGACTCTGTCTCGACAATTTTTCCTTATTCTCATATTAACCTGTAACATACATAACTAAAATTCTGTGTTGGGTAGTCAAGCTCTCTCTAGGGATGACTTTGCAATCCATGCAAAGCTTTCTATCCGATTTTCTTATAAGAAAATAATCAATTTGAGAGCAAAATTTATATTTGAATGACATTTCTGAAGATTTGGTTTATGATAAGGCACAATGGCGTCGTTTGATTCATGTAGCCGACCCCACCTAGTAGGAAAAGGCTTGGTTGTTGTTGTTGTTTTCATTCCCTTTGCCTAAACGTTTTCTCTTTTGGTCTTCTGTGATGTTTACATTTCATTTCATAAGTTTGTGTTTTGGTTTTATTTGTACTAATATATATTCTATTGCAATATGGCAGGGGTCTATGAGAATATTGCACTATTATTGAGCAAAAAATTGGTTGGTGTAAGGTGGCCTCTTCAGTTGGCACATTGTTTCAAATTGCATATGGGGTCATATGTACTTTGATAGCCGTGATTTTGGGTATCAGATGCATCGTTATAATCTAATTAACTCTTAATAAGGTGGACATTTTATAATAAGGTATGACAGTGATAATTTTGTTTGGTCAAGTCTTGAATCAGGGTGAATTTATATGTTGAATTTCCTAAATTTTAATGGAAACAGTTTTCAAGCAGCTATTGTATGTAGCATTAAAATTCTATTTTTCTTGGATATGTTCATCACATGATTCTTACAAAACAGGATTACCGTATTTCATGAATTCTAGTCTCATGTCACTTGTTGAAATAGCTTATAATGAATATTATTCATGTCAAGAAGGAAAAAATGAAAAAAAAAAGAAAATATTAAAAAGAAGCTTTAGTAAAAAGAGAAGACTCAGAATATTCAATTTTGTTTGGGTCATAAAATAAATTGAAATTTCGACTTAAAAAACTGAAAAAAGAAAAGAAAGAAAAATGAAACAAGAAAATGTCTCAAAAGAAAGAAAATGCAATAACAAGTGGCTCAAAGTCCATTATTTGCATCAAACCAAACAAATAAAAATGTCCGTTACTCACCGTAGTCTAATTCAAAACAAAATAAAAATTAAACAGAAAATAAAAAGTACTATCCTTTAAATTGTTTTTAATTTTTACGAGAACGCTCATTATCTTTTAAATATATAATTTTTAAATTTCGGGAGTTTATCTATGGCCTTCTAAATTACTATCTTTTGAATAAGATTTTTGTAGACTAAGTTGATAAAATTTGAGAGATCATTAATGCTTATCAAATAAGAAACGGTATTTCATTACACATCCATCATCAACTTTATTTTATTGGAGAACAGTATTAAAAGAACTTAAAAAGAACTTTACTTAAGTTTTAACTTACTTTATTTGCTTACTTGGATGTTCTTCTTGCCTCTCTGAACACCTTTCTTTATTTGTATACTTGGACGTTCATCTGTCTCTGTGGACATTCTAAAGTTAATTGGACATTTACACACCTTAAAAAAATTATCAAACTCTTTTTTATTTATTGAGTACTCCCCAATCTCCTTTAAAAGTTATCAAGTAAAAAAGATTAAAAAAATATACATTAATTAGCAAGTCTCTGTATTTTTTGAGAGTTTTTAAATAAGTTTCTATAATTTAAAAATTACAAATAGATCCTTATAGTTTTAAAAACATTTTTTAATGATGGTCTTTAAATCCAGTCTATTACCACAAAATTCATTCCCATACAAAAACCTAAAATCCAGTCTATTGTTAAGTTTCTATAGTGATCCTAGTAAAAAACTTTTTCAAATTATAAAGATGTATTTATAATTTTTTTTTGATATGATGATGCATTTATAATTTTTAAAATGTAGAGACGTATTTAAAAATATCCTGAAAAATAAGCGAGGCCAAGCGTGGAGGAAAAACAAGCCAGTCATGGGATTATCCTTATTTCTTATCACTTCATCTTTTCTGTACAACAAAGCACACGAACCTCTCAACTCAAGACACTTACCGCTAAGAAGCTAAAAACCCCAAACAGAAATGCTACATTCTCTGCATCTCCCAACTCTCTCTTATTCCTCTCCCTCTCCCCCTCGCTCTCTTTCTAACCCATCTTACATCAAGTTCCGATCAACCTACCGCGAAAACCTCCGTTACCTTAAAACCCTCACCATAATCGACCCAAAAACCAAACCCAACGACCTTCCTCTCCCTGACGACGTCAACCACGTTCTCGCCACCGTTAACTTCCTCAAATCCAAATCCTTCTCCGATGCCGATTTCCCCCGCCTCGCCTTCCTCTGCCCCCAATTATTCTCTACCTTCGTAGATCCGACTGACATATCCCCAATCTTCGGCTTCCTCTCTACCGATCTCCTCGCAACTACCGACCAATCTCGCCGCCTCATCCTCCGCTGCCCAAAGCTCCTCTTCGCCGACGTCGAGCTCTGCCTCAAACCCACGCTGCATTTTCTCCGGCAAGTTGGGGTGGGCGACCTGAACGTGCCTACAAACCAGAACGCTCATTTGTTGAACACGCGCGTGGAGAAGCTGCGCGGGAAGATGAGATTCCTGCAGGAGATAGGGTTTTCGTACGAGGAGGCTACCAATGCTTGCGCGAGGTTGCCGGCGATTTTTGGGTATGGGGTGGAGAACAATCTGAGGCCCAAGTTTGAGTACCTGGTGAAGGAGATGGAGAGGGAGTTGGGAGAGTTGAAGAGGTTTCCTCAGTATTTTGGGTTCAGTTTGGAGAAGAGGATCGTGCCGAGGCATTTGCATTTGAAGGAGAGGGGTGTCAGGATCCCGTTGAACAGAATGTTGATGTGGGGGGATGACAAGTTCTACGCCAAGTGGAAGTGAAGAGGTGAAACCGTGAAATGCTCAATCTTGTATGTTTCAAAAAAAAAATAATTATAAATAAATAAAATAAAGGTTGTTGCACATTCATGTCTACTGCTTCCAATGAAAAATTGTCATCTCAATCTGCCTTTGGTTATATCATTTTAGAAGTGTAAATTTATGATTAATCACATATATTAATTTATTATTAAGTATTATATTATCTAATTAATATAGATAATTTTTGTTAACTAATCAATATATGTGATTAATCATAAATTTGTACCTCATTAATTAGTATAAAGTGTTATAACCAAAACTAGTAAGAGAATATCCGGGGTTGGCTTCAAATGTGTGCTGTGCCCTCATTAGTGATGTGGTGGAATGTAACCATGCTGAAAACAAAATAAGACAAGTTATATTTAGATAGTGAAAATTGTGTAAGGTATGTATAAGTATATGCATGTATAATTATTAAAAAAACAGTAATACTGAAATTCTGAGGAAATAGATGTGAATTTCTCGGGGCATTTTGGCTTTGATTTGAGTCAAAACCTGTTTCAATTGCAGACAACAAATCCTCTTTCCGTTTTTCCAATAACCTCGTCAAGAACTTGCCCTGGTGAATGGTGATGCAGAGAGAAAATCTATACCCATATGTGTAAAATAGACACGGGAGTGGACAAATTTATTATACCATCGGTTCTCAAAGCATGCTACCATACCCTTATCTCTTCGACCATGCTAGGAGAATAGTTAATCGGTTTTTGTTGTGAAAAGTTAATTCTATTGGAATGTCTTTGTGTGTAATAATACATGAAAAAGAAACATACGTAAATTATGTGAAATATATCGATAATTTAGACCAACAAAAAAAGTTACAATATCTCATGATTTTTTTTTTGGTATATTGCAATTGTTCATGTAACCAACTATTATTGAGTCAATATTCCACGACTTATATAAGAGTATGTGAATATAAGTTTGTGCAAATATCATTATTTTCACATTAATCTATGCTAAGAGAGTGAACCCTAGCATTTCACTCCTATTTGATAGAGGTTTTAAGGATGCTTATGAAATTATAATATTTTTATATTAAAAACAATTGTATATATTTGATTTTAGTATATTACAATATTCTTATAACATAGACTGCTACCTTCTAAAAATTTTAGTAACATGTGAGCCAAAGGCCCATGATATTGATAATTGATAATGATAACATGTAAGCATTGAGGGAGCCTCCACTTGGCTATTACAGCTACTTAATGCTCGGGATGATGTTTTGAGTCTTTAATGTGATGGGACTTGTAAGTAATAATGACTATTAGAATCATGTAAATTTATATGAAGAATGAAATACACAAAAAGTAATTATAATAGGATTTATCTGTTCTGATGTAGAATCAGAGAGTGTTCGGAAGGACACGTGGACAGTGGTATTCTTCTCTTTGTGCCATTGCTGCCTCCGAAGGTCTTGAACTGGGGAATTGAGTATCTGCAAAGGGACTCCAACGCTCAAGTCAAATCAGGCACTAAGGAGGTATACACTGTGAGAATTATGGTTACCTTATTAGAGTGGTGTTTTCCTTATACTTATATTGCCTGTGTAGAGTCATTGAGCATGTGTTACCGAGTGCAGGTACATGGAGATCGTGACCTAACGGGAGAGGGTGTGCCTCCTCCCACGATTGCTCGGGCAAAGCCCTAAGGGAGGGTGCCTCCCTCCCACGATCGTCTAGGTAGATCCCTGAAATCTCGGACCTGTCGCGTTAGTGGCCAATCACTATAGCAGGTAGTCATGGTCCCCACACTGTAAAGGTCACTACAGGTAGTGTAAGGTCATGCGCAGACCTATAGAGTGTTGGTTGGGGAGTACGACTGGTACTCATGTATAGACGTACTGCTGAGGGACGTAACCCGGATACCGGTGGCGTATATGCCGGGTTTGGTCTTTAAGGGCGGTATCCCTGACCACGGTCCAGAAGAGTTGCCCCCAGTTTGGCGCTTAAGTGGAATAATTAAGTGTCAAGATATTCAGACCAAGGACGGGGATCCGTTGCATTGTGAGAATCCTTAGAGGCTGAAGTCCGTTGCCTGGGGGTACCCCCGGGGTTGGCGTATATCGCCATCCCGTCATTTGGGGTTTGTCCTGCCCCCGTGCCTAGTTAGGCAGGGTCTTTGTATTTTTCCATGCTTTGCAGAAACGTTGAGTTTCTTTGGGAAATAACTTGTTCTGACTTTATTGGGCATTAAAAGACCCATTAATTTTTTGATGTTTCCTAATAACATGCTTCCTCTTCGCCCAATCAGAATCGAGGAGCATTTAAGAGTAGCTAATCTTATGCGATGGGTACGCTGCTCTCAGGCCCAATAGGAGTGCCTCGCTTCTCTTATAAAAGGGAAGCGCTTTCATCTGGAGTTTTTGACTATTTCTTCTGTTGCATTCTTCTGCAACCTCACTTGAGTGGCTTCTTCCTTCATGGCTTTCTTTTCCTTTCATTCATGTCCCAAGAGGGTTCTGCCTATTGCGAGAGCCATATTCTTATTTTTTCCAAAATGTTTGAAGTTGTTTCGGCCCTTCTCTATATGTCCCTTTTAAAGGGCGGCTTACTTTCTCAGCGTTATTACAGGGGGCGGCTTACTTTCTCAGCGTTATTACAGGGGGCGGCTTACTTTCTCAGCATACCTTGATTACTTGTTTGATGTTCGCCGTTGTTGGGAAGGCTTGAGTCGCCGTCTGTGTTGGATGGGGTACTTCAGAGCTGGGGCGTTCACTCTCCTTGCCTGGGTAAGCAGGAGGAACTACTGAAGCTGCTCTACGCTTTGAAACGCCTTGGGGAGAATCGCAAGACCGGTTAAGACTTCGGTGGAACGATCTCCTTCATGAAAGGTTGCGTCCCGTCCATCGAAAGAGGAAGCATCCCGGCCTTTATTGGTGGAGGCAAGGCAGAAGATTTGACGTCTTGGCTCCTAATACTGGTTTTGCCGAAGTTCTTCAAAGCCCATCCACTTTTTCAAGAGGGAGCCGTGGTGGTGGTAGCTACTCTCCATACCACGACGGAAATGTGGATGCGACATGGCTCGGGATGCTTCCAATGTCTTTCTTTTATTTAAAATTTTTATGTCTCTATACTTTCTTTTCCCTCTCTTTCTGATGTAAGATGATGTATGGAATGAAAATAAGATTTATAAGTGAAAACTCTTATCTTTGTATCATCTTTTCTTCTTTTCCTTTCTACTATTTGAAGTTTTTATGTTCGACCGGGGTGAGTCTAACGCTTACTCTGAGGTGGCGTTATTTCTTCCTGCCTATCCATGGGTTTTCATTTTGGTCGGGGTGAGTCCAACGTTTATCCCGGCGTGACGTCATCATGCCCCCAACTTGGTGCTTTGGCTTGAAAAGGCAAAGTGACAAGTTTGAAATGCTTTTTTGCTCCGGGGAGGGTTAATTTCGGTTTGGTTGTCGTAGTCCAGATGGTGGCTCTGAAGCTGAAAGTTTACCACGATTTTATGCCGCGGTCTCGAGTAAGATCCAGACTTAACCTTTGAAAATCGCACGACCTTTGAATTGCTGTGCAACTATGCTCGTGTCTACATAAATGTCTTTTCAATTGCTTCTGTAACTGCAACGGCCACGTGGCATGTTTTTAACGGATGGACGTGCCTAGAGCCCTGCGTGCCATGATGAGCACGTTTTCGGAATTTGGACATTGAGGACAAAAAAGGCCCCTAACCGTCTTGGCCTTTATAAATGAGGTTAGGAGTTCATTGTTCGCTTTCTGCCATTTCTGAGTAGTCTTCAGAGAGCTTTGCGTCGAAGACGAGTGATTCATAAAAGTCTCAGGGCATTTTTCCACCCATTTTCAGAACAACTGTTAGCGTTTTTATTCGAGGTAACTTATTCTCTTAGTCCCCTTGATGTTTTTCCTTTCTCTGGTTGCCTTATACTGGTACTGAGTAGTAGGGAAGTCGCGCATCCCTTAATGGAATGTATTCATTGTGTGCCTTCGAATTTCTCCTTCTCCCCTGAGAACTCCGTCTTCGTCGCGCCGTGCACGGCGGAGATATCCTTCTGAAATTTAAAATTTTGGAGGGAAGGGAAGCCGGTACATGGGTTTGTTGTCTCCATGTCTGAATCTTTTGTTTGGATGATTCTAACAATTACTTACCGACCTCTTTCGATGTTCTCAGGGTTTTCATGGCGAAAGGCAAAGAAGGGGCTAGGTCCAGAGTGTCATCTTCCGAGGATCTCACTCTGGCTGAGATTGAGCAAATTCGGATCCGTCGTGGTCCGGGGTTAGTATATCCATGGGTAGGGGAGGATGTTTGGCAATATCACTCTAACTTTTCTTCTGAGGCCGTCCTAAGGCAGTCTATGGATTTTATTCATCTGACGGATGAGAAGAAAAGGGATAAGGAGTTCGTGGTTGTATGCCCTGAATAGAACGAGAAGGTGTGTTCCAGTCGTGAGGCGGGCTCGTATTTCATGTTCCTATATGAGCCCCTTTTTGTGAAGCTGGGGCTCTGTCTCCTGTTCTCGGATTTTCAGATGACCATCCTTCGTACTCTCCGAGCAGCTCCGACCCAAATTCATCCCAATGGCTGGGGTTATATAATAGCTTTTGAGAGGTTCTGTCGGGTGAATGGGCTAAGGTGTATGGGCTAAGGTGTTCGGTCAACACTTTTTTCTACTTCTACACCCGATTGAGTCCCCAAGGTTCATCGAAGCAGAAGAATTGGCTAACCATTCGGTCCAAGAGTGGTCGCAAGTCCTTTGATGTCTTTCAAGATAGCTTCAAAGGATTCAAGACCAGGTTTTTTAAGATTATGGCAGCCGAGGGATTCCATCCCTTTTTCTTAAATGTTGATGGGGAACCAAAATTTCCTTTGTATTGGACGTCGGACGCTTGGAGCACTTCGACCATTCCTTTGGAGAAAGAAAAGGACGGGCTTAACTCGGAGGAGCTTAAGACAGTTGAGTTCATATCCCGACATACCGAGAATGGGCATATCGACATTAGAGATGTCCTTGAGACTCCTGGTGATGACCTTATCTTTGCTTTGTTAGGTGGGAAGTAGAGTATAATGGATTACCTTATGTGTGGGATTGTTTTTGCCTGTATACTCTTAATCCCTTGTTTTCTGATTTGCTTGTCTTGTTTTGTTTTAGTGAGTGGTATGAAGTCAGGACTTTCTATTGCAGCTTTGCGTACTTCAAGGGCTAGGAGAAAGAGGGTGGGGTCCTTGAGTGTTCCTTCTGCTTTTTCCCCGGCACCTAGTGAGGTGGTTATTGAAGACGTTATTGGGGAACCGAGGTCTCCTAAAAATCTTCAATCAAGGAAGAGAAAAGCTGCTGAGGATTCTTCTGACCGGGGTAAGAAAGTTACTGTAGATGGCAGTGCAGAGGATGATGCCGCTATCTTGTCTATTATCGCGGGGGATTCTGACCCCAGACCTTTCATTGACAAGCATATTATGAAGGGTGAAGTAATGGGGCACATATCCTGGCGGAGATTAGTACGAACTTTGACTGAACTACAGTCTTTGGCACTCCGGGCTACCACCGATGTCCGCTATATCGAGATGACCGTCGAGGAACTAGACCGGAAAGCATCGGCTGAACTGAAGAGCAAAGATAGGGAGATTGAGGAGTTTTAAATTAACGGTCGGAGGCTTAGTACCGGAGCCTAGTACCGCTCAAGCTTAATGAAGATGCGCAGGTGCGGATCACAAATTTAGAGAGGGCCTTGGTCGAGGCTGAGGCGGATAAGAAAAGACTTGAATCAGGTAAAATTGAGGCCGAGGAAGTCAGTGTTGGCCTTCATGATGACATGGCTCAGCTGAAGAAGGAGATGGATGAGCTAGACGCAATTTCTGAAAAAATTGGTAAGGATCAATTCCAAAATGCTGTGGCTCAGATCTAGCATTTCAATCTTGATGTCACCCTTGCCTTAGAAGGTCTCAGCTTTGAGAAAGTCTTCCATAATGGGCAACTTATCTTAGTGGAGGACCTTTCTCAAGAAGATTCCGGGGATGCCTCGGGAGCTGCTCAGACTCCGACAACTGGCAGGGTTGAAACCTGATTCTTTTTTCTTTTTGCCTTTTGTTATGTTGTAAGGACAATTGCCCCATTTGGTTAGGGTTTTAAATTTATGTACTTTTGCTTCCTGTTTGTTTGTCTCCATATTTATTTTTTGTGGTCTGTTTTGGGTCCAACACCCATTATGGTATCCATTGTAACCATACTGTGGACTTAGGAAATCTCTTGGTAAAAACGTGGGAACCATGGTCCAGAGTTTCATAACCGCAACACCGGATATGCAACATTCTTCTAGACTTAGGTAGAGACGGTGCCTTTAGTCTATAATCCATTACCGATAGTGATGAATATTTGGCATTTTGGACTTAGGCAAGAAGAATAAACACCTTAGTTCATGATCCATCGTTTATAGTACAAAACTTTTGGAATATTTGAATTTAGGCGCGGGGAATAACGCCTTAGCTTAGGATTTAATGTCCGAAAGGCTTGATGCTTCTGAATCCTTTTGCCTTAGGCACTTATTATTAGACCTTGCCTAGGGTCCTTTTGTTAACCACATTGGCTTAACAAAATCCTACTTGGCTTAGGTATTATGGTGGACCACGGATCATCAAATCCGTTGTACCACTGACTTTGAAATAGTCAATGCCAAGTATTGAGATCGGGTGTTGACCCTATAGCTTACTACCAAAACTGGGTGTGCTATACCTCTAATCCTAGGCTTTTGATTTCTTATAAAAAAAGTAGTATCTAAATAACTCCTTTTCATTGATAAGTGTTGTGGGACAAGGGTCCATACAAAGTTGAATGGGAGCAGATTAAACCTTAGTTTTTACCAAAAGACTAGGCCGTTAAAGGTGTCTAGCTATAATATTTCTTAAGTTTATCTGCATTCCAATAGTTCTTGATTGGGCTTTTTGTTAGGGTCTCCAGCGTGTAGGCTCCTTTGCCGGTGCTGACGACAACACGATAGAGGCCTTCCCAGTTAGGGGCTAGCTTCCCTCGGGAGGCATTTTTCCCTCCGATGTCTGCTCTCCTGAGGACCAGATCTCCTGGTTGGAAACGTCTTAGTACCACCTTTTTATTGTATCTGGCCGCCGCCCTTTGTTTGAGAGTGGTGTCGCGTATATGGGCCACACGTCTCCTTTCTTCCAATAGGTCCAGGTCTTCTCTGATCAATCCGGGGTTGCTGTCAGGTGAGAATTGTTGGTGACACCAACTCTGTTATTCTATCTCCACCAGAATCATTGCTTCACTTCCATAGGTGAGTTTGAAAGGGGTTTCACCCGTGGTAGAGTGGGGGGTGGTTCTATAGGCCCAGAGGACGTGGTCGAGCTGTTCAGCCCAATTTCCTTTAGCTTTATCTAGTCTCTTTTTGATTCCCTGAACAATAACCCGGTTGGCGGCCTCTGCTTGTCCGTTTGTCCTGGGATTTTCTACAGCGTTGCAATGATGTTTTATTTTTAGTCCGGCTAGAAGTTCTTTGAACCCCATATTTTTGAATTGAGTTCCGTTGTCTGTTACTATGGACTCCAGAATCCCAAACCTGATGATGATGTGGTACCAAGTGAATTTATGGATCCGGGCTGCCGTGATTGTGGCTAAAGGTTTTGCCTCAATCTACTTTGTGAAGTAATCTACTGCTACCACCAAGTATTTTAGCTGGCTGGGGGCTTGGGGGAATGGGCCCAAGATGTCCATTCCCCATCTATAGAATGGCCAGGGTACGAATATTGTAGACAGCTCTTCTGGGGGGGCCTTGTAGTGGTCCAAATGGCGCTGACACTTGTTGCAAATTCATACATGTGCATGGGCATCGGCTTCCATTGTTGGCCAGTAGTACCCCGCCCTTAGTGCTTTCAGGGCTAGTGTTTTGCCTCCTAAATGGTGTCTACAACTTCCTTCATGCACCTCGGCCAGAACATATTCTGCTTCTTTCGGGGTGAGGCATTTGAGGAGGAAAGAAGAGAAACCACGTCGGTACAAATGACCATCGTATATAGTGTATCTCACTGCTGTCTTGATTAGCTTTGAGGCTTCTTTGGGGTCTGAAGGAATGACTCCGGACTGCAAGTATTTCATGATAGGGGTGATCCAAGATGTATCACCCTCTTTTACTTGATAAATGACGTTATTCATGATAGAGGGATGAAGAAGAGTTTGCTGGATAACTGATCGGTTGTTGCCAGGGCTTTTGGTGCTGGCGAGTTTAGATAAGAGATCAGCTTTGGAGTTTCGCTCCCTTGGAATATGCACAACCTCGGTTTCTTTGAAACCTTTAAGGAGTTCTTGTACTTTAACCAAGTACCTTTACAAGAGAGGTTTCTTGGCTTAGTATTCTCCTCGAATTTGAGAGGTTGCTAATAGCAAATCACTACAAAGCGTGATTCTGGTTGCCCCCATATCCTTTGCCATGGTTATTCCAGCAATGCATGCTTCGTATTCGGCTTGGTTGTTCGAGGTAGGGAACTTGAACTTCAAGGAATGCTCTAGCATCAGTCTTTCTGAATTTTCTAGAATTACTTTGGCTCCACTTCCCTTAGGGTTCGAGGATCCATTAACAAAGATGGTCCAAGAAGTTTTTATAGGGTCCCCTAGGTCAGAGGTAAGTTCTACCAGGAAATCAGACAACGCCTGACCTTTTATTACGAGCTGTGGTTCATATGCGATTCCAAACTCAGAGAGTTCGATTGACCAGGCAATCATCCTTCCCGCCAAGTCTGGTTTGTGCAACACCTGGCGGATGGGTTGGTCCATCCTTATGACCATGGGGTGGCATTGGAAGTATTGCTGTAGTCTTCTTGCCATGGTGATCAGGGCAAAAGCAACTTTCTCGATTTTCTGATACCGAAGTTCTGGTCCTTGAAGCACTTTGCTCACAAAGTAGACTAGTTTTTGACCCTTGTCCGTCTCTCGAACTAGCACTGAGCTTATAGCTTCTTCGTGGACTGAGAGGTACAGGAAGAGTGTTTTTCCGTTGTTCGGTCTTGACAAGATTGGAGGAGAGGACATGAGCTTTTTCAAGGATGAAAAGGCATCCTCGTACTCTGGGGTCCATTCAAAATTTCTTCCCTTCTTGAGTAGTTTGAAGAGAGGAAGAGACTTATAGGCTGCTTTGGAGAGGAACCGTGTAAGGGTTGTTATCCTTCCTGTCAGCTGTTGTACCTCCTTAACACATCAGGGACTTCTCATGTCAAGTACAGCCTAACACTTGTCAGGATTGGCTTCAATTCCGCGGTGGGTTAGCATGAACCCCAAAAATTTTCCTGCATGGACCCCAAAGGCACACTTTTCTAGATTTTGTCTCATATTGTGCTTCCGGACTTGTGCAAAAACTTCATCGAGGTCCGTCGTATGCGATCCACCCTGTGGGGTTTTTACTATCATATCATCAACGTAGACCTCTAGCATCTTCCCCACTTGGTTCTTGAAAACTTTGTTCATCATTCTTTGATAGGTGGCTCCTGCATTTTTCAGCCCGAAGGGCATAACCCTATAGCAGTAGCTCGCCCTACCAGTGATGAAGGCGATTTTTTCTTCATCTCCAGGGTACATCGAAATATGATTATACCCGGAGTAGGCTTCCATGAATGATAGCCACTTGAAGCCTGAGGAGCTGTCAACTAATTAGTCCACATTGGGAAGTGGGTATGGATCTTTTGGGCAGGCTTTGTTCAAGTCTGTGTAATGTACATACATTCTCCAGGTTTTTTCACCAAGACCACGTTGGACAGCCACATGGTATAAGCAATTTCCTTAATGCACCCGCAACTAAGCAATTCTTTTACATGCTCCTCGATGACCTGCTGCCTTTCAGGATCGACCTTCCTCTTTTTCTGAGCGACCGACTTCATATCCTTGCTAATGGACAAGTGGTGGCAGATGAAGGAGGGATCGAGTCCTGGCATGTTGGACGACGTCCAGGCAAACAAGTCCTTGTTCTTTAATAACAGCTCAATCAATTATTGTTTTTCATCTTCTTCCAACTGGGCTCCGATCTTGGTTATCTGATGTGGCCTGGCTCCGAGTTGGAGAGCCTGCAGCTCACCCTCTGGTTGGGGTCTAATGTCGTGAAGTTCTTCTCTAGCATCCAATTCGGTCATTAGTATGTTGACTTGATCCAGGATTGACGAACGTTCCTCTTTTCGGGGCCCTGTAGATTTTCAGACTTTCGTTGTAGCATTTCTTAGTGGCAACTTGATCGCCCTTGACAGTGACCACCTCGTTGTGTTTATTGGGGAATTTCATGACAAGGTGGGTGGTGGATACTACGGCGCCAAGGGCATTTAGAGAAGGACAACTAAGGATGATGTTGTAAGCTGAAGAGCAGTCTACGACCAAGAACTTCACCTTGACTGTTCTGAAAAGCTTGGAGGAGCTTAAGGTCACATGGGTTTCGTAGTACCCAACCGGGGTGATCTTCTCACCCGTGAACCCTATGAGCTCCCCGTCATAAGGGGTCAAGTCTGATTGTGGGAGTTCTAACTTTTGGTAGAGGTCCAAGAACATAATATCTACCAAGCTCCCTTAATCCACGAAGATTCGGCGGACCTCGACATTGGAAATTACCTCGGAGATCATGAATGGATCATCATGATCTGGGATGATTCCGTCGTAGTCTTCGTCCAAAAAGTTGACGCATGGCGTCTTTCTTTCCGTGGTATTGGGTTTGGATTCAGAGTGGGAGACGCTGAAGACCGCCATTCTTAATGCTTTCTTTCGCGCCCCGTTTGACGGCCCTCCTCTTGCGAATCCTCTCGCAATGGTATTGATCGTTCTGTTTAGTTCGAGACAACGATCGTTATTGTCATTGGGTGAGAGGTCCCTGTTCCTCCCCTGCCAGTCATTGTCATTCCGGCGGGGCGGTGTCCAGGACCTTCTCCTCGGACTTCAATTTCTCCTTCTGCGTTGAGGAGATGGGCTCTGTCCTTTATCCTTCCTGCGCCTACTGCGATGTTCATCATTTTGGGCACGGAGGACGTATTGCTGCAGTCGTCCGGCCTTGATCAAGAACTCAATGGCGTCGCGCAGTTGATAGCAATTCTTAGTGTCGTGTCCATAGCCTTTATGCCACGCACAGTGTTTGGAGTGGTCTTTTTGTTTGTGTTTTTTAATGGGGGGTGGTCTCCGAATCTTCTGAAACTCGGTCTGTATCATCTCCCTCAAGATCGTCTCTCATGGGACGTTTAGGGGGGTGTAGTCAGAAAACCTTCTCCGTGGTGGACTACCTTTGGGACGCCGAGACCGTGAGGAATCGTGATTGGGCTTTTGATGAGTGCGCTCATCTTTATCCCATCTCTTCTGGTCCTCCGTTGCCTCCTCCAAGTTGACGTACTTTTGGGAACGTCTCTGGAATTCACCCAAGTTCTCAGGCTTCTTCTTTACAAGGGACGCGAAGAATTCGGACCCCACATGAAGACCACTTCTGGCATAGTGAAGGGCGATCTTGTCATCAAAGCTTTCTACGTTGGTACATACTGCCATGAACCGTCTTACGTAATCGCGGAGGGGTTCATCTCGCCCCTGTCGAATCTTGGCTAGGGATTCGATGGACTTGGGCTGCTCCTTACTGGTGGTGTATTAGAGCAGGAACTGTTGTTTTAGGTCTGACTAGTCTACTACGGATTTACGTGGTAGACCGGAGAACCAATTAAGGGCTCCCTTTTTTAGGGAGAGAGGGAAAGCACGACATAAGAGCTCCATGGATCTGCCGTGGAAACACATAGATTGCTCAAAGGCATTTATGTGTTCCTGGGGGTCTGTGGTTCCGTCATAAATCTCCAGGTTGGCGGGAAACTTGAAGTTCCTTGGGACTCGGTACTCTATCAGTTGGTCAGAGAAGGGATGCTCTTGGATGCCACGGTTTGAGTTGTTGTTCCCAACGTTGGATACTGTGGCTTCAGCATGACCCCTTTTTTGGTTGTTCTCCTCATTACGTCCTTTGTCAATATGGTTCGACCTAGGCTAGTTTTCATGCATGACTCTCTACATGTCTTCCAAACTCTAATATTACTCGTTTAGCATAGCCATGTATTGTTGCAGCATGTCCTGAAATTGACGTTGGGACATACGGGACTGGCTCCCATGCTCAGAGTGAGACACTTAGTTGCCGACATCGCCACTTGGCATTCCCAAGCATTGACGTACTGAGACTCTATGTTTTGGGTGTTGGGATTTCCCCATTGGCCTTGGGTTTTAAGTCTATCCTTTACCGAGATCCTGCGCGAGGGGTTGGGACTCTCATCTGAAATCGAAGCAGAATGTCCCTTGCACCGGTACTCTGTGTTGGGTGCCTGGTTTCTCATGGCAGAGGTTCCATTGGTAGGTGGTGGGATAGAGTGAGGGGCATGTTGCGTAGCAAAAGCCTGCTTGTGGTTAGCAGAAGTTTATGCAATGTCCTTATTTGAGTTTTGCCTTGTGTTCACCATGATTGGGTGGGATTAGAAGTTTACGGTATCCCTACAGTCAGCGCCAATGTTCTGATGTAGAACTAGAGGGTGCTCAGAAGGACACGTGGACAGTAGTCTCCTCCTCTTTGTGCCGTTGTTGCCTCCGAGGGTCTTGAACTGGGGGGTTGGGTACCTGCAAAGGGACTTCAACGCTCAAGTCAGATTAGGCACTAAGGAGGTATACACTGTGAGAATTATAGTTACCTTGTTAGAGTGGTGTTTTCCTCATACTTATATTACCTGCGTAGAGTCATTGAGCATGTGTTACTGAGTGTAAGTACATGGAGATCGTGGCCTGACGGGAGAGGGTGTGCCTCCTCCCACAATCGCTCGGGCAGAGCCCTAACGGAGGGTGCCTCCCTCCCACGATCGTCCAGGCAGATCCCTGAAATCTCGGGCCTGTTTCGTTAGTGGCTAACCACTGTAGCAGGTAATCATGGTCCCCACACTGTAAAGGTCACTATAGGTAGTGTAAGGTCATGTGCAGACCTATGGAGTGTTGGTTGAGGAGTACGACTGGTACTCGTGTATAGACGTACTGCCTTCCGTGGCTCCATCCTCATTTCTCCCTCACTAATGTCTCTCAATCATGTACGTTGTTTTGGACAGTTTATATTCATATTTCGCACATGTTTGGCGTTGTTGAATTATAGTTATTTGCATGATGATGTTCACGCTTGCCTTTAAGAAAATAATATGAAGATAATTCAGATGAAGACAATAACATTGGATCGTATGTGTCAGGTTGGGCCAAAGCCCAACGCTGGTCACCTGAACCCAACATCTAGATGCTTAACTCGGTTGACCCACTCTACTAAAAATACGTGGAACATGACAGAATTTACCAACAGCAACAAAACCATTATTAATAGTGATGGAAACACCAACGGAATTAAAGGAATTGCATATTTAAGACGATGCTTTTATATACCGACGGAATTATCGATGGAAAAAAATGTTGAGGCAAGATTCTGTCAATATCTCTACTGGTACAATTGGTGTTAATAAGTAGCGCAAAACATACCGATGGAATTGCTAAATGCCAACGGAATATTATGTCGGTGATAAATTCCATCGGTACTTCCATCGACAAAGTCAAAGGTCAAATAAAAAGATTTTTTTCTTTTCAATTTATTGTGTCATCAATATTTTTGTCGATACAGTTGGTGCCAAGTAGTGCCAAAATATATCGACAAAATTTCTGATAGATGACTATTGGTGATTGTTCTGAGTATTGACCGAGACCTAGGTTGATAGGTAGAAGGGATTCACTGGAGACCCATAGAATGAGGTCAAAATGTAAGCAAGTAAAGAAATTAGTAGGATCGTAAGCAAAGTAAGTAGGCTAAAGTGTCTAAGTAAAAAATGAAATATACCTGACCTAGGAAACTAGGCCGGTTTATATAGAGATTTGATAATCGACTCTTCGGATACCCTCTATTCAAATCATTTAGAGCTTTAAACATTAGGATTACGTTATGTTCGGTTATTAGGGCGCAAATCCGTTAATGACCATTGACCATAATGGTGCCAAACAACCGATGACCATTAGCGAGTCGTATTAAACATATGTTTACCGAGCCATTACCCATTCGAGTATAGGTTGGTCAGATCTTGGGGACAAGACTTCGGTCGGGTTGACCCAGATTTCATGGGTTTGATGCTTCAAAATGGGCTTACCTAGCACAGATGTTGGTCTTGTATGGTCGATCTGTGTAGGTCTACTTTGGCCCTAGTAGGCCTATCATGTCTTAGGCCCATAACGGTCTACAACCCCTAGCTTGGTCATCTGTGAAGATAGGCCGAGCTTATGGGTGGTCGAATGTAAATTGGGCAAGGACGATCTACAACCCCTTAGCTTGGTCATATGTGAAGATGAGCCGAGCTTATGAGTGACTGCATGTCAATTAGGCTAGGATGGTCCATGCCCCCCAGCTCGGTCATCTAGGAAGACTGGCCTAACTTATTTAGTGGGCCAAACATGTTGGTTGTCTGCTAGAGTAGATCAATCTTGCTAATCAGACCGATCATTCAATAAATCATGTCATTGGTATGATGCTTCGTATATCGTGCACTTATTCGCCATGGGAGCTTCCGCTTTCTACCATCTATCATGTGTTGATTAGCATAGCCGTCACATCCATCAATTCTCATAAATGAAATTTGTTCACTTTATAAGATTCAATCATGGTCGTTGAATACGACCTTTTAAACTCTAACCATTCGATTACTTTAATGATCATGATTGTCTGATCCTTGAAATACTCATGCTCCCAACCATTAGATTTTGGCGGTTAGAATTAATTTTGTTTTTTAAATCTAAAGAGACCCCTCACCCTCTCATTCCATTCTTCATTTATGCTCTTCTTCTCCATTATTCCTTCATTGTTCAACTCTATTGCTTTTGAGTAAAAACCACTTCCAAAGTGTTTAAAGTTTCTTTTCCCTCCTTGTTTCTAACATTTCACTTCGGAGTAAGGATTCACATTTGCAAATTCATTCTCTGATTTTCTGGTCTTTGAGAGACTGCTCCCTTTCTAACCCGGATCGTCCAAGTATTCCCTTGTCCTCCTTTTCTTTGCGTTTTCCTATCTTTTAAAAGTAAAAATGGTTTTGGGAGAATCAATAATGAATCAGTGGAAGTTTTGGGAGAATTTATGTCGCGAACACTAGAGTCTTATTGGCAGAATGCTGGGGATTCACCCCCTGGCAAGAGTAGAAAGGTTGTTGAGAAGTTAGAGGTTAGCACTTTCGACCAAGGTATGGGTGATTAAGTATCTGCTCCTAACTCAGAGGACCCATTTAGCTAGGTTCGTCCCAATGTTAAAAAATACTACTCGGTCTACAATTCAACTGAGAGTATTGTTTTACTTCATAAAATGTATTGCTATGATGGTTGACAAGAATGAAGCCCGATTTGTATGCTGACCGTGTCACCTTGAGGAGAGTATCTACATGTCTCCTAAACCGAATCAAGAGGTAGGGTGGATATACATGTACGATACATTCTTCATTCATCTCGGCTTGCAACTTCCATTTTTGTATTTTCAGTGTGCAATTCTGGTGAAGCTTAATGTCACTATAACCCAACTCCATCCAAATAATTAGGCATTCATTCAGGGTTTTAAAGTGTTGGTGAGGTTTCTCGGCCGGGATTCGAGTGTCAGGGTATTCTTCTTTTTCTTTCAATGTAAAGGCATTGGGAAGGGTGGTTGGGTGTCTATAAATAGTTATCTAAGGAAGAAGTTACTTTTTGCATTTGATTCGTCATACAAGAATTTCAAGCCCAAATTCTTCTGAGTGAGTTCACGATCGACTAACGTTTCATTCTTCATGGACCAGTATAGGGTGGAGAAGCTTCCTTTATACTGGTGAAGTGAGCCTACCCCTATTTTGAGCATAGAGTACCGAAGTTTACCATTGGAAAACCGGGCTCTTGTTAATGTTTTAGAGAAAGCTCTAGTTTTAGACTTCGATTCTTTGATAAAGTCTGGAGATGATCCTTCTAAGCTATCCAAAAGTTTTCGTAAGTATTTTCAATTTTTAATGTTTGAGCTTTTTTTATTACTGATGTATTTTAACTACTTTCTCTTATTGCAGAACTAATGGCTCCAAGGCTCAATGCTTAGGAACTTTAAAAGCGATTGAATAAATTGAAGAGTAGGGAAGTCGGTGAACCTGCTCTCTAGTCGACCAAGATATTCCTCGGTCGGAACCTATTCTAGCCGTTCTAGAGCTAGAATCATCAGAGACCAAATCAAACCCACAAGTGAGGAAGAGGTCTTGACCGAATTTTGAAGATCAAGACATTGGCATAAATGAGATGGTAGGCTCTTCGACTGAAGAACACCAAACGTTAGGTGAAGGTTCTTCCTCCTAGAACTTGGAGATCTGAAGTGCTTTTGAGGTACTGAATGGCTTTGATGCTGGTGTAGATGTCTCTTTGGTTTGGGTGACAAACTTCCCTTTCGAGACCTTCCTGGACACGCACATTGCCTCCCAAGTGACAAAGACAGAAAGGAAAAAGGTCGACAGAATAGGACTATGCCGATGGATGGAGGCTAAACTCTTTCAGGTAATGAGCATTACTTGGTCGGTTGAGCTAGGGCTAGAAGACTCCAGGAAGAAGTTAAAAATCGTGAACCAAGCCTTCAAATCAAAGCTAGAAAAGGTTCAGAAAGCTCATTTTGATAAGGTATCCAACCTGAAAAAAGAGATTGAAACTCTTAGAGAAAAGGCATATAGAGTTGATGGACTTGAATCTTCACTGGAGTTGTTAGAACAGGAGAACAAAAAGGTTGAAGACAACTTGTGTGGGGCCAGAAAGGAGAAGGAAGATGTAGAACAACAGAAATTGGCGACCGACCAAGCACTTAGAGAGGCACTCGATAGTAAAGTCAAGTTGGAGGCTAAGTTAGAGAGCTTAAAAGATGAAGCAGCCGATTATAGGATCACTGGCTATGAGATCGGTTTAAAGCACACCAAACTTCTCAATCCAAATGGGATTTTCAATGATAGCCTCGAGGAACTAGGTGCCTTTAAAGAAGTGGTCGATGACCAAATGGTTGATCAACCAGAAGAAGAAGAGGAAGTGGCCGAGGACACAAAGAAAGCATCAAAATATCTTTTGTACTTGTACTTTTTTGAGTAGTTTATTTTTTTGTAATAACCAAGTGTAATTTGGTCTTTTGTACTTGAAATTTGTAATGACCAAGTGAATTTTCTTTTGATATGTACTTTTGGATTTGAAATGAAAGAGTATTTTGTATTTCAATATGTACCTCTTTTTTTTTTGGATTTTGCCTTTGTTCTTAAGTTCAGACATTTTTCTTTTGTAGTTGGGGTATACTATAATAAAAGAAAAAGATCCACATCCTACAAGTATACCTATCACAAAAAGGTTGTAGTGGTCCAACAACAAAGATCAAAGGTGCAGAAAGTGGATGATGATTGGAGAATAACTCATATATAGCCACACGTTCATATAGACTGCATTGTTTAATGGGTCATACACCCACCAACTCTCAAATGGCTATCAGTATATGTCAGCAGTGGCATCTTCAATCTATAGTGATAGTAGCGGCCAAAATACCATGGAAATACAAATAGGATGAGAATTATAAGAATTCTTAATAATGCTAACAAGCAGGTGTCATCATGATAGTTACAGCTGCTCCAGGGTTTTCACAAATGTTTATAGATAATTAATAAAATGACAAAAACCAAAACAATTTAATTATCCCTGAGGTAGAGGTTCATTTTAATCATTAATATTCATGTAAACTTAACTCACAAAATCATATCTGATCAACCAGATGGCAAAAAAAATCAGACAAATACCACTCAAAGGGATAATCAACATAATAGGGGTTCATAGAAATATTTACAGAGAACTTGGAATGCTGTTAGTCAACAACAAAATATGAATAGAAAATAACAACAATACTTAGAACACAGTTATAGATCCATATTCATCACACAACCTTATCCTCTAGAACTGGGGCCTCGCCTGTAGTTATTCAACATAAGGGAATAGCACATAGGCTCACCTCCAGGTACAAGGATCATATCTAATATCTTTTAGGTCTGAGCACTTAAGGATTTACATTACCATGTCAATATTCATTTTTCTAGCTTAACTTTGATCATTTAAAGGAGCGTATTAATTCCTCTATGCATGCTCATCATTCATACAGACATGGATAAGTTCCAAATTCCAACACATAAAGTAATTGTGAGCAATATATATATCACAAAAATTGGTACAATTCATAAAGAATGGTCCATGGCTAGATCAACCATTTAATAGAAATTCCCAACCCAAAAATTATCAATTATAGACATTTCAGCAAGCTCAATTTATAATTCCAAACAATCCCTATCCCATGCTTTATTGTTGAATCATTCATTAACAAGTATGATAAAACCTTATAATCACTAATTTAGGGTTACCTTATCCCTTGGTCATTGTCACTAAGCACATTAAATTTTCTTAATTAAATTTATAGAGACATTAAGTTAATTATGCTCATTTAGTCTAGGATAATAACAACTTAACTATCTCAAATCAACCTATAGTCAATTGTTTAGATTTAATCAATCCAATTTAACTAGTAAACATGACTAAGGTCTCGACCATACTCCAATTAGTGTCCTAATTATTTATCAACTTAGTTAATCAACTCGAGCTTAATGTAATTTGGGTCTAATTAACCTAATTAGCATGTATTTAAGCTTAATTAGCTTAATCCCCTAAGAACTCATATCACTTGAGACACTAGGTCACTTCCTAACCTTAAAATTTTCATTTAATGATCCAGTTTACTATTAAATCATCTAAATTAAACTAAATTAAACCTCATTAGCCAAGCATAATCACAGAATTATCTCTTAGTGCAAAAACACCACGGAACCAGAAACTCCTACAAGGTTTAACTTCCAAATTTTACAACCTTACACTTAATTAGCATTCAAATTAATTCATTTAGGTAGGATTAAGCGTAGAACAACCCATGAACACAACTCAAATAATGATTTAGGTGAAAAATCACCATGAACCCATGGCACATGGATTCGGGCAAGTCAAAAGAACAAACCAATCTCATACATGTAATCCATGAAATCAATCACCAAGAAAAAAATAGAATTAACAACAAAGTATCAAAGTGAAGTTCCCCTCCTTTCCCACATGCACCCGTAACTCAACCCAAGCAACCATCATCAAAACACAAATCAAGAATCACATGTAAGCTTCAATTCAATTTCAGCCAAGCTTGCATAACCAAAATTTAGTGAAGCAATGAGAAAAGAGATGAAAATTAACTATCCTACCCCTCACCCACCAAACTTGAGAATCAACCCCAACCAACCATAATCAATTTTCATCATGATTCAACATACAAGGTAATATAAACATCATAGAAGAGAAGAGGAAAAAGAAAAAGACAAGAGCACCTATACTTGGTCTCCTGAGCTTGCGCCTTGGGGGAGGAGAAAATGATGAATGTGCTCCAACAAGAAGTCCAATAAGTGAAAGTTGAAGAGGAAGTGATGAGGATCACTTTTGTCTTCTAGTGCGCGTCAAGACGAGGTGGTTTGCTCATGCATGAGCTTGAAGTTGTGCATCCATGATTGCCATGGTCTTTGGCCTTGAGAGAGAGAAAATGAAGTGATGAGTGTGTGTTTTAGGGGTTTAGGCACCGATGGAGGAGAAATAAGGAGGCAATCAACTTAGTTGCCAAGTCTTGATGGCCGTAGATGGCTTAGGTAAGTTCTAATGCTTCTAGGAAAAAAATAATTCTCAATCCTATGTTTTTAGCTCCTAATTATGTTTTAGAAATCCTTAGGATTCATCTAGGATTTTAGTTTTGGCCAATTGATTTCAATTAGGTCCTAATTCTTACCAATAAGTTGTTAACTTGATGTTCAAGTAACCTAGATGCATGCAATCATATTAGTTTAAGTCTAATTAAGTCCAAACCTACTCATTTTAAATTTAAAATCAAGCCAATGAGATTTAAGCTTAGTCTCTAGGCTTCCTTAGCATAAAAATCTTTTGGTCCTAAGGTAATGATTACCTAGTTTTATTTTATTTTAAATAGAATTTTAATCCCATATAATTATCCTAATTTATTCTCATGCATTTTATTAAGTCCTAATAGAATTATAAGGTCACTATTATCATCTAAAGTTATTCCTCAGTTTATAAAATTATTTTCATAATTCTATCCTATTTAATCTAATTTCTACTCTATTTTTAAGTTGATAAAATCATTAAAATTCACTAAAATTAATAAATTAATTTATTTAAGATCAAAAATTCATCAAAATTTTATTTATTCATGTATAGCTATTAGCTAGATTATAAATTTTCTATATTTATTTCAACTAATATTCTAAACTCAACTTACGTGCTATGTTATTTTCTACTAGGACGTAAAATACAACCATACATATAAACAAGCAAAAAAATCAAATAATTAATTATTTATTAATATAATTACTTATTTAAGTAAATTAGAAGGGAGATGTTACACATATTGTAATGCAAATTCAAATAGCGCAATCGCTCATATGCGAATTCTATTACTAGTAATTGGTTTTGATAGCATGTACTTGATAATATTAACATTTGAAAAGACATAATCCTCAGTCGGTAGCAAATAATATTTTAACTTCATGCAAGAAGAGTACAAGGTTAAACATAATTTTTCTATATCACTATAATTCTTTTTGTAACACCCCAATTTTTAGAAAATGTCCCGAATGTTCTGTTTGCTGTTTTTCAAGCTTTTGTGTAAATGACTGTTGTGTCCTTGTTTACTATTTCTTGCTTTTCTGTATGAAATACAAATATGTTTTACAGGCTAAAATTTTATTTAATCGTTTTACGTATTTTGCTTCGATACTGATAAACAATGTTTTAATTTTTCTGGGAGATATACAGACAATTAATACTGGTTGTAATTTTATTTGAACTTTTTGGATGATTTGCTAAGTCGTGGGAAAAAATGGAAAAATGACCGTTACGTCCCGATTGTACTATTTTTAATTTTTATATATGTTACAGTCAATTTAATAAACCAATGTCGTGATTTTATTTGGAATCGGGATAGGAAAATAATATTTTTTCGGTAGGAAATCTTGTTTTAATTATTCCTGGGAATCTTACTAAGAGTAAGGATTTGAATGAGACAATAATTAATCTTTTAATTTTTGATTTAACTTGTTCAATAAAATAATTTTGTGTATTATTTTATTAGTCAAGTATAATTAGATGACAATGGACTAGGAAATGTTTTGCGGGACCACGTTTAGCTAATCGATTAAAAAGCTTAATTAAGCATCATTAGTGAAGGAATTTTCTAGAACATGATGACTAAGTGTGTGACTAAGCTAATGACTAGGCTTAAGAGTTAATGGAGCTTAGTGACTAAGCATGGTGACTATGCTTGCACCAACCAATGAGAACCAAGCTTGCTAACCAAGTTTTGATCTTGGCCTTTGATGTGTTCTAAGGCTTGGATGAAGCCAAGCAAGGCTACACCTTGCATGGCATGAGGTTCACGGCCAAGCCACCCTTGGAAGACCAAAAATCACTTTGTCTTCAAGCATTTTCTCTCTTCTCTCTCTTCCAAAAACCCTAAACACCATTGATGTTCTCTTGGAGCTAGATTCGGCCAAGCCTAGTTCTACACCATCCAACCACCCAAAATTCTATCCAACCAAGTTTTCTAAACCTAAACACAATCCTAAGAACATCTCTAGTTGAGAGTTCTTGCAAAATCCTTCATTTGAAGCTTGAAAACCTACTTGGAAGATTCAACCAAGAAGGTGAAATTCCTAGTTTTTCTTTTCTAAACTCTTTTTCAAAGTTCTAAGCCATGATTTCTCCATGGTTTAAGCTCTCTTTTTATGGTTAGTAACTTGTAGTTTTGTTTAAGCTTGTTAGGTGATTTTGAAGGAGAAAGCCGAAACATAAGGAAAGGTGTGAAAGAATTTTAGTCTTCATTTAAGGTAAGAGGAAGACTAATCTTATCATCTAAGGATGGTGGTAAGAAGATGGAGTGTGATTTTTGTGATTGTAGAATCCATAAGGATTCATTTGTGTGATTGTTAGTAGCTTGTTTATGTGTTTGCGTATTTGTTAGTAGCTTTCCTATTTGATGTTTGTAATAATTTGCATGTCTACAAGCTTTGATTTAGGTTATATGTGTTAGAAATATATTGCATGTGTTAGAAATGTATGATAAACTATAGGATGTGAATAATATGTCAAGGATTGCATGAGTGTTCCAAAGAACACAAACCTTGAGGCTTACGGCCATGATCAAAATGGAGAACCAAAATGTTCTCTTAATTTTCCTAAAATGAGATTTAATTAACCTAGGAACAATAACAAGGTATCACATTGTTTAGATTAAGGAAAATGAATTTAGAAATCAAATAACACAAGTATGTATTTTCGGCCAACATGCCAAACCAAGAATTCATGATTTCTAAAATCAATTCCAAACCATTTTCAAGTATAAAGATACAATATATGCTAAAAAGAATTTTTTCTAAAATGAGTTTTGAAGAAATAAATTGAATTGAATTAAGTTTAATAAATTAAAACTATTGATTTTATTGTTAGAAAAGAAATACAGTAACTTTTGAGAATTTCTAACATATAGCTCATTTGGTTTTCAAAAGGATTAAATTATACGGTTAAAATAAATTAAATAGAATTTTTATGGGAAAATTAGGAAACCATTAATATAATTTTATAAACAAAATACTTATTTTTAGTAAAAATGGGCAAATAAGAGAGAAAAGATGTCCAAAAGACAGTATACGGTATGAAAAATATTTTACGTAATTTAAACGTATTAATTATTATTTTTGTTTATTTAAACAGTAATTTTTAAGGGATTTGGACAAGAAAACGTATTAAAAACCTTACGCGATTGAGAAAATGTATTAAAAACCCTACGCGATTGAGAAAACGTATTAAAAAAACCTTACGCGATTGAGAAAATGTATTAAAAACCCTACGCGATTGAGAAAACGTATTAAAAACCCTACGCGATTGAGAAAATGTATTAAAAACCTTACGCGATTGAGAAAAAGTGTTAAAAACTATACGCGATTTTAAAAACAGCAAAATAAATTTATGGGATTTAAAAACGTTTGTAAAAACAACGAGATTTAAAAAACGCGATAAAAATTTCTACGCGATTGACCAAAACGGTACTTTCTGTTTTTTTTTTTTTTGTCTAAGCTATTAGGTGAATTACCTAGCTTTTATTTGTTGGGATTTCGTATTTTTTTATCTTTGAGAATATTGGTAACTTGAGGATATGCCAATTTTGGTGGATTGGTTGACGAGGTGAATCACATCGTGTTGTCGGTGCGATAAACGTAGTGTGGTTCATTGTTCTTATGAACTTGGAGACGTTAGTGTACGGGATCCCATATATAATGATCGGTCGCTCCGGGCCGTGGTAACCGATAGACACTAATGAACTCGACACACACTATTTTTAATCGAAATCGTAAAGTCTAAAGTACATTCTGCCACAATGTGAGACCGTGAACTACACCATGCCTTGGATGATGGGTTCCATGTGAATTCTATCCAAGCAATAGTTTGGTTATCGTGGTTAATAGATTTTGCGAGTCATTCTCTCTCTCGATATCTCGTATGTGTTTTAGCTCCATGGAATAGGATCGTGTCATGTTGCATTTAATTATATCTTCAACATTATTTATTTTAAATTTATTTATTTATTTGGTTATCCGAGAAATTATTGTTTCAAATTATTTTATACGTGATATTAAATTGTATGTGTTATTGTTTTATCCGTGATATCATGTATTGTTGTGATAATTAGATCTCATTATAATTGTTATTAAATTCTTGTTATAGCTTTTCATATTGCATGAACGTATAATTTTCTTATTTACCATGTTTGTGATGATTTTAGATTGTCTTACCTCTTTCTTTATTGTATGTCAGATATTTATTTTACGCGGTAAAGAGTTTGAGGAAGAGGACAAGCCTCTTGAGATTACAGATCCAGGAGGAGGAGGAAGATCAAGCCAAGCCGAAGAATTCGACGATCAAGAAATCGATCATCCATATCCATTGGATTGATTAGTTTGGGTATTTGGATTTTTGGGGTTCGTGACACTCGAGTTTCACGGTGGATCGTTAGCTTGGCATATGCGAGGAGATAGAATCCGTGACGTATGTGGGAGATGTCCCTACGTCATAGGTTTGATGAAGAGCCGGTGATGACGACTACGTGTTTCGCATCTAGAGTTACCGTTATCCATTAGGCGTCATTGGGGTGGTGTGACCACCGAGCCTAGTGAGATTAGTATCGTATCGACCGCGCGATCTCATTATCGCCGAGTGTCGAGGCATCCTGATATTTATCTTCCGATGAGTTTCCGAGAGTGATCCATCGAGAGGATTAAATATTTATGATGTATTTTATTAACATCGCGTATGTATATATTGACTCTTTCTTGTTTTTCTTTAATCCTTTAAGTATTTGTAGTTGTAGTTGTAAATTATTTGTATAACTTATAATTTGGACCATATGTATATTATGAGTGATGTTGTTTGTTTATTTTATATTTATGCATTATTTTATTTAAGGTTAGAACATACCCGTATTACTATGTAACAAACTTTTTATAACTTGGGTAGATTTTATTTATTTCTCTTTATATATGTGACATCCTCCAAAGGGGTGTTACACTTTTCATCCTCAACCAACATCTGATTGTAATAAAATATCAATCACAATAAAATATCGAACACTCATTACCATCTTCTCCAGCTTGAGCTAAAAACTTCCAATGGTATCATAAGTGGCTGAAATGTAAAGTTTCAGTGGTCTGCTAGCTTGTGGAGTATTCATAATAGGAGGATTCGATATATACCTTTTAATTTTGTCAAAGGCTTTTTGGTGCTCTTCAGCCTATTTAAACTCATCTTCTTTCTTTAACTTCAATAATGGAGAATAGGTCTTTAGTCTGCCCAATAGATTCGATATGAATCATCGTAAAAAGGGTATATTTTCCAACGAGGATTGCAAGTCCTTTTTGTTTTAAGGTGATACAGTCTCCATAATTGCCTTTGCCTTGTTCTTGTCAATTTCAATACCATTTTTGTGCACAAGGAAACCAAGGAAATTACATGTTAATACTCCAAAAGCACATTTGGTTGGATTCATTTTCAAGTTATGCTTCCTTATTCGCTCAAATGATCTTCGTATATCCAACAAATGGTTCTAGTTTGAATTGGATTTTACCACCACATCATCCATATATACTTCCATGAAGCTGCCTATCATATTGTGAAAAATGGTATTCATCACTCGTTGGTAAGTTGCACTTGCATTTTTTAGTCCAAACGACATTACTACCCATTCATAGGTTCTAATGGTCCATGAACATCGAAAGGATGTTTTAGCAATGTCCTCTTTAGCAATGTAGATTTGGTTATAACCAAAATGACCATCCATTAGGCTTAAAACATCATGACAAGAGGCTGCATCTACCAGCTTGTCTGCAATTGACATGGGGTATTCATTATTCAGTGTTGTTGTGTTTAGATTTCGAAAATCTACACAAATTTGAAGCTTACAATTTTTCTTTCTTATTGGAAAAATGGCGGAAATCTAGTCCACATATCTAGTGGTTCTGATAAAACAACCTTTGAGTAGCTTCTCAATCTTTTATTTTGATCGTTGGAATCACTTACGGGGCAAAATGCCTTATTGCTTGTTTCACCGACAGATACCCTGCACTACTAGAAAAATTCGATTTAGAGATAGAATTTAGAGACAGATAAAATTTTGTCTCTAATAGAGACGGAAACAGAGACATATTTGATGAATTAGAGAGGGAAAATAAAATTTAAACTATAGAGACGAAATTTAGAGACGGAATTGATCCATCTCAAAATTTTTTGTCTCTAATTCTGTCTCTATTTGGTCAATTTAAAGTCAAATATACTTAGAGATGGAATTTAGAGACGGAATTTACCCGTCTCAAATTTTTTCGTCTCTAATTCCGTCTCTATTTGGTCAATGTGATGTTTTAAGAAGTCAAATATATTTAAAGACGGAATTTAGAGACAAAATTTATCCATTTCTAAATTTTTTGTCTCTAATTCCGTCTCTATTTAATTAAATAAACATTTTAAAAAATAAAATATATTAGAGACCGATGTATTTCGTTTCTAAATAATATATATAATTAAATTAATAAAAAAAAAGAGACAGAGTGTTTTCGTCTCTAATTTTTATCATAAATCTATAGTTCCAAATCGAAATCAAATTCTTCCCGAATCACAAACCCAATTCACTTTGTGCACCCTCTCAACCCTCGATCTCCCATCTCATCTTTTAGCTCGTTCAATCTTCCCTCGATTTCTCATCTACCACCCTCATCTTCGTTCTACACCTTCTCTGGTGCATGCTCTCTCTCTCTCTCTCTCTCTCTCCATTTCACTCTTACACTCTCTCTCGTCCTCTCCCTCACACTCAAAGCCGTGAAACTCTCGTCGTGGAACTCAAAGCCATCCAGATCTCTCTCTCCCTCTGTTCTCTCCCTCTCCCTCTTACTCTGTCTAGATCTGCTATCTCCCTCTCACTCAAAGCCGTGAAACTCGCCCCACCGTCGCGCCTCTGTCGCACCACCTGTCGCAACTCGTCACCACCTGTCGTAGCTCGCAGGTCCATATTTGATCAACACGAGCTCATAGCTCACAGATCAGCCTTTGCCTCTGCTCCACGGGAGTGCTTTTGCTATTTTCTTTTTCTTTTTTGGAATTTTTTCATATTAATTTTTGTCAATGATTTTTTCTATCTGGATTTCTTGTTGTAGTTGCTGCCTTTGAAGCTCAGGCTGGGCTTCATCTAGAGTTAGGGCAAGTTGGTATCTGCAAACCCATTGTGCAATATTTGACTTGTTTTTCCTAGTGCCATTCATATTTATCAGAGAAAATTTTCCTATATAAGATGTTATGGCATTAGCGGTGGCCGATAAATGCGTAGAGCTCGTGGAGAAATAAGAAACAGGAGATTTTGAGGCTCTCTCTTCTGCCTCCATTCTCCACTCTCCCAAACAACAGGTACGGGTACCACTCTCAATAACCACCTGAAAATGAATTTTGATTTTCATTTTGCTTAGAGGAAGTAGAAAGAGTGATTGATTGGTTTTTTGTTATTTCAATTTACTACTGATTGCAGAGTTTAAGTAGGAAGGGCAGCCACAACCACAGTGGGAGAGTAAATTACCGACAACTGAACAATCAGTTTGTGGTGAAAGCCTCTGCAAAAGAGATTGCCTTTGACTAGAATTCCTGTGTCGCTATTCAAGCCAGCATTGACAAGCTTACTGATGTCGTTGGACTCATTCTTAGCCTAAAGGGTAAGCTTTTTCTTCCCTTTTCACTGTTAATGCCAATTTTAATTTAATGATAATGGATATCTCATTCTAATTTGTTTGTTAGTTACTATTGATTCTATGAATTTAACCTCACTAGTCTTGTTATGCAATTTCAGTTTAACCCATGTTATATATTATATATATATAGCACTAAGATATGAGTACTCTTAATTTTTTGAAGGGAAGAATTGTGTTAGATAAGTTTAGAAATCCTAGAGCAGTTAATGATGGAGTTACAATTGCTCAAGCTATTGAACTACCTGATGCCATGGAAAATGCTGGTGCAGCTCTCATTAGGGAGGTATGTCAACTCTCCCCCATTGTTATAAAGGACAGAGAGGAAGATTTATTTTTGAAACTCCTATAACAGTTTAGTTAATTTGTTATTGATGATGATGTGTGCCTAGTTTTTGCATAATGATGATGTACTGAAATTCTGCAAAAAAAAAAAAGGTTACTAGTAAAACCAATGACTCTGCGGGGGATGGGACAACAACTGCTTCAATTCTTGCTCGGGAAATAATTAGGCTTGGACTTCTCAGTGTGACCTCTGGTGCTAACCTTGTGTCAATCAAGAGAGGAATTGATAAAATTGTATAGGGTTTGATAGAGGAGCTTAAGAAGAGGGCCATGGCTGTCAAAGGTGGAGATGATATCAAAGGTATTTATTAGTATGACATTCCTCTCCTCTAGATCATTTGTTTTTCATGTGGTGTGATTTCTGGTTTATTATGTTAATAAGTTTTTTTGATACTGTAACAACCGTTGCTTCTATTTCTACTGGAAATGATGAGTTGATTGGAAAAATGATTGCAAAAGCAATTGACAAGGTTGGACCTGATGGTGTTTTATCCATTGAGTTATTGTCCTCATTTAAGACAACAATTGAAGTTGAAGAAGGAATAGAGGTATGACTTTTCTGCTGGGATTACTAATTTCTTCTTTTCTTCTCTAGGGAATGGTGATAGTGGGACAAAAATGAGTTATACAATTTTTGATTCTAATATGCCTTGCTTTATTGCTCTCTTCTTTGTGACCTGTAGATTGACAGAGGGTATATCTCCCCTCAATTTGTGACAAACCCCGAGAAGTCAGTTGTTGAATTTGAGAATGCAAGGGTCTTGATTACAGATCAGAAGATTTCAGCAATAAAAGATATAATTCCTCTGTTGGAGAAAACCACTCAATTGAGAGCCCCCTTGCTTATCATTATTGAGGATGTCATTGGTGAGGCTTTGGCTACCCTTGTTGTGAATGAGCTGCGGGGTATCCTTAATGTTGCTGCCATCAAAGCTCCTGGCTTTGGTGAGCGGCGAAAGGCCCTCCTTCAAGACATTGCTATATTGGCAGGTATGTGAAATTTCCGTCTGTTCAAGTTCTTAGTTATTAGGCACGTGTAACATTTGTGGCGAAGTTCGAATGAAAACAATTTGTGTAATTGACGAGCGCCGAACTCAGTCAAAATTATAACCGAAGTTATTACCTAAACTTGTAGTATAGTGAACAACACCGGATCGTCTCCTCAAGGATCGTGATGCAATTTCATCAAATCAATTGAAAGTTAGAAAAAGGGGGGTTTTGATGGTTCAAGGATCAGTTGACAGGATTTAAAGAGAAATAACAATTTAATTCAGAAATCTATCCAAGATTGGGTGGATTCAATCATAGACCTTTCAACAAACCCTGAAATACATTTGAATGGTTAACTTGGATCTGAGATCTCGCATCGATCCGAATTCATACTAGACAATCGTCGTAATTCAATTGACAAGTGATAAACATAAATCTGCAATCGCACCATTCATGTAAATATATGTCAATTTAAGCACCGAATTCAATTAACCTAGGCACAATCAATAACCTAACCTCTTCAATTACGTGATTAGTTTAGATTAATCAGTTCTAAATTTCATCACAATACTTAATCTTAAACCAAGATCAAATCAGATCAAACATAAACAGAATCACCATTCATGCATTCAAGATCAAGAGAACAGAAGAAGAAGAGAAGAGGAATTCAAATATAAATCAAATACATTACATAACCAAGGTTTCAAGAATCTAAGCCACAATCTCTTCAAGAGTCCCGAATTGACTAGAAGTGACTTAGCTCTCCATTACAATGAAGGAAAAATATACAAGAACTATGAAAAGCTATTTCTAACACCAAGTGTGTGTTGTGTTTAGAGCTCTCCACATGCTTCCTTTTATAGAGGATTCAGAGTAATAGTAGATGGGTAGATGAGATTAGTAGGTGGAATTAGTAGGTGAGCTTGGTAGGTGAGATTGGTAGGTGAGCTTCCTTGTCTCCGAAAGTATTCATTGCTGAACTCATTGATTTCGTCATTTCTGAGCCAAGTGGTCTTCATGAAAGTTCTAGGAAATTGTCTAAGCTTTCCAATGGCTCTGGAAGCACCCAAAAATTCGTCCTACAGCCCAAGATATGACCCAATTACTACAGACTGTTCAGGACCAGTTTCAGCACCTCTGTTTTGACTTTCAGACCCAATATCTCCATCAAGGAGCCCGAATCAAGTTTTGTGCTTGACATGAAAGTTGTACATCTGGGTCTTAACTTTCAGATTACAAATTTTCAGCCCATTTTATATGCCCAAACTCGAATTATGTTCTGGTTACTACACACTGTTCGGGTTCCAATCACAAATCCCGTATTCTGATTTCCATGCCCAATTAGCTCCACTAGATGTCTGAAATTGACTTTGAGCTCTTCATCAAAGTTGTAGAGCTCTCTCTTATCTTTCCTACAAGGTAAAATTCATAATTATCAGACATTTAGAACTCAAGATATGGCTAAAATACAGAAACAGTGTAAGACCCGATTCGAGTTCAAACTTACAAAACATAATCAAATTCAGTCAATTAAGTACATGAAGAGTGTAAATAACTAAACATAAGGGTTTCTTAATGAATAAAATATGTGATTATCAGTAATCTTAGTAATTTTAAAAGTAAGTTAATCCTAGTATAGTTTATTTGAGGCAAAGGTGTAGTCATTTGTCAAGTTACTCTTGAATTCTGTGCAGTCTATATGATGAAATAACATATCTGCCTTGAATATGACCAAGTATATCTTTCTAAGTGGGGAAAAGTTTTTTTTTTTTTTAAATGGAACTGTCATATTCTATAGTGTAGATTATTTAGTTCCTTCATGATGTGCCTTGGTTGACAACGTTGCACCTTTAACTACTAGTTGCTGAATTCCAAGCCAGTGATCTGGGCTTACTTGTAAAAAACACCTCAGTTGAGCAGCTTGGTTTGGCTCGAAAAATGACCATCTCTCTGCTAAGAACTAAAAGGGTTGATTGAACTTGTCAATGGCAATATTAAGTCAGGTAATGCTAAAGGTCTATTTGTCCATTGCTATATGATTCTTGATGAGTGCTTATTGTAGGCTGGGTGCAGCTGAAGCTTTCTTTCACAAATCTCTCTGCGACAGGCTATGTAACTGATATTGCTAAATCTTTCTTTTCGATCACTTTAATCTTGAATTTTGGTCTGTGTTTGGTTGCTGATAATTCCTTTAAAAGTGATACATTGATCTTCTTCTGCATTGCATGAGAATTAAACTTTACATACAGAGAGTTTTGTTTTTGCTCCCTTTTCTTTTTATATTTTAAAGGTATTTTAACTATTTGTTTTGATTTTTTATGCAATATTTGTAATAGTTTATTCTATGATATTAACAGAAACAACATGGAGAGCTAGCAAATGATGTTGTTGGGACCTTGTCCATCAAGAAAAATAAGTTGAAAAAGCAAATCCAGGCGGAGAGAATTGTATCCACTAAAGTAAGTTTACAATTGTGGTCTATACTCCAGTGGCTTAATTCTTGGAAAAGCTCCAGCTTTTTGTAGTTGTGTTTGTTGGCCAGATAACTGCTTCGTTCTTTCACTATTAATGGAGGGAAATGAAATTAACCTTCTAGTAACATTTATTATTTTGTGCAAACTCATCAATTGTTTAGAATTGTTAGTTCAGTTCTTCTTTGACCTTTTCCGTGGAGAATTGGGTACTGCCAAAGTTAAAGTACACATAATAAAAACTAAAACATGCAAAATTGCAAATCAACTATAGGGGTACCACAAGAGACCCTTTTGATTGGCTAGTGTTAATTTTACTTATTATTTCTATTTTCCTTCTTCATAAACAAAGCAATACATGTTACACTTAGTGCTGCTTTAAGGTATCTCTGCTGCATTTCAGAATTGGTTGTGGACTTGTGGTGCATTTGTCAATAGCTCCAGAAGTTATATTGTCCTTTGATTAAACTATGCACATTTATTGGAATATTTTTCATCTAATTTTATTATAGCATTTCTGCATATTTAGATTTGGTTTTCTCTTGGTTCCAATGTTATTGACCTATCCACATTTTATAGCTTTAGCACTCCATCATTGCATCTTGAAATCAGATATCTAGGGCTTTCTCTAATTATTCATGTTCAGATATTATACATGAAAATATCTCATATATTCTCTGATGAGTAAAAAACTAATTGATAAAATGAAATATATCATATCTATTAATGATGAAAACTATTTTTGAGCAAGCACCTATCAGCTTAAGTTATAGGTTAAATTAGTTATTGGGTTAATTGAGCTTCTTTGATCTAGTTTTGAGAAGTTCAAGTCTTGTCACACTAATATTGATATGAACTGTACAAGGTATTGGTGCCATGTTAGATAAAAACCACTCTTTTGCAACTAACCTAACAACCTAAAGTTTTTAAGTTGAATTAGTTCTTGACATCATCAATACATAATCAATTAAAGGTTGAAGATTCATACTTCCATACTTAATCAATATAAGCTTCTGGATCTAGCTGGATGTGTTAAGTATTATACTTTCTCTTTGACATGTTTTCATACTCTGTTTGCTTTTGCTTTTTGTATACAATGTTATATTCGATCTCTATGCTAGTAATCATGTTATGAAGTATTTATTGAAAATTGGGTTATTATAACACAATCTAGATGTTGAACATGAAAATTACAAACTTATTATGTTGTGTCGAATGATGAGAAGGGCCAACTCCATATCTATTTTTAGTTAACGAGTAGTAGTTTTACACGTAGTTTTTGATGAAGCTCTATTTGTATTTGTTTTCAAGCAGGGGATCTGATTTACCTCAAAGGCAATCTCCACGAGGTCCACATCAACTTAGAACATCAAGTTCTGACTCAGATTCTTGTTCATGCAAAAACAATTTCTTAGTTGCTAACATATTTTTGGGAATAAAATGACAACATGTATTTTTTTTATTACTTTTTTTAACTTTGAGTTGCATTACTTGTAATTGTATAAGTTAGAGAGAAGTCTACTTGCAAAATGTAATAGTAATTAATGGTATGCATAAGATATTATAACTATTTCATATACTTTTAACTATTTTGATATATTTTATAGTTACTTAGATAATTATAATGATTGATGATTTATTGTGATTTTTGGTAAATTTTGATTTTGGATAATTATATGCATAAAAAATATTTTTTTTAAAATAAAATGAAGGCATCTAGTTGTGAAAAATCATAACTAGATGTTTATTTTTTAAATATTTTTTAAGATATTAGAGACAGATTTAGAGATGAAAAAATTTGTCTCTAATTTTAGAGATGGAATATTGTTGTATCTAATTTAATCATTATTATATTTCAAAGACGATATCCATCTGTAATTAGAGATAGAATTTTTTTAGTTAGAGATGGACTTTTTTCGTCTCTAAATATTTAGAGATGCTAATTTTAGAGATGGAACAATTTCTGTCTCTAATTCCATTTCTAAATATATAGAGACAGAAATTTACACATTTAGAGATAGAATTTGTTCCGTCTCTAAATTTGAAAATTTTAGTAGTGCTGGCTTCAAGGGCAATTTGTGCTTGACTAATTCACGGCCTAATCCCGACATTTCACTGTAATCCCAAGCAAAGCAATCTCAGAATTCTTTCAACAACGCAATGAGCGCCACCTTTAAATCCGTAGGAAGTAATTTGCTGATATAAGTTAGTTGATATGATTCATCAACTCCTAAGTAAACTTCTTACGTTGGATCTTGAACTTCCATGGCTTTACTATCATCCTTAAGTGGAGATTATTCTAAAAAACCATCATCTTCTAGCACAGAATTGAGAATTTGGTTTTTCTTCTCCCTTTTATCCCTATCAACCATGTAGACCGACAACCTCATCAAGTGTTTTTTAAGACTCATGATTCATCCTTAGGCCGTCTGTTGGCCAATGAGATAATATTGAAACTTGTATGGTCAAGTCAGATACTTGTTGTCTTGAGATCAAATGTGGGCTTTACTAGGCCGATTAACCGAATTGTTGGATTGTATTCCTTAAATTCAATATAGCATTATTGACTATAACATGGATTGTCATTAGTAAAGATTATTTCAATGATGCCTTCATTGTTCAAGAGTACCAACTTCTAGTGTATAGTTGAGGGTACAACCCATACTGCATAAATACAGTCCCAACCTAGTAGCATATTATAGTTTGCTTTGGATGGCACCACCACAGATAGTTCCTTCCTCTTGACATATCCCACTTTCACACTTAGCATAACAACTCCTTTAGATGGACAACTTTTGCCATTGAAGTCTGTGATGACGAAATTTAAGCTCTTCATGTCTTTTGGAGTTTTTCCTAACTTTTTGAACATCACCATCAATGAGAACATGGTTTACAAGCACACCCTCCACATATGCCTTAATATGCAGTGGCTTTAGATGATCTCTCATTTCTTCTATGGGCTTCTCAAATTTATCTATTCGAATAAGCATTGTGATCATCGCTTGCTTATAAGCCCATGGTTCTTTTAGACTCAGGTTTTCTTCATTTACAAACTTGATATCGTCCTCAGATTTTGCATGGAATATGGTGACCAAATTCACCTTAGTTACCTTCTCCATGGCATATCTTCATGCTTTTCAATCAACTCTGGATCCATATAGTTTTCCCACTAGACACCCTTGAAGTCTCATTTTGGCATTGGATGGTACTGTGGATCAACTCCATCTTCACCCTCAATCTTAATAGCTGTGTATATGCGGGCATGAGTCTGCTTAGTCAGATTATCATTGACACACTCATTATCTAACTTCTTAAACTTGTTGAACCTAGGATTGACTATCTATTATGGCACTTTCTTGGGCCTGTTTGGCCTCTGCCTTCCCCATTTGCCATCGTTATTTTTGTGTATGAGTAAGGGCTGAATAATTCTTATGGGGACTATAAGAATGAGAGAAAACGACCTTACTCCACACATTGCCCCCCTCTTCATAGTAAGAGGGTTCAGTTTCCTCAACCTTATCAACATCTTTCTCAACTTCTTTCTTCTTCTTTAGCTTTTTCTTTTCTTTCCTCTTAGTCTTTTTTTTTCTTCTCTTTCTCTTTTCTTGTTTTCTCTTTTACTTTTAACCTTCTCAGTAATAGTTTCCTCAGAGTCCTTCTTAGACTTAACTTTCTTAGGCATTTCTTCAATAACCTTTTCCTTTCCTTTTAGTGGACTTTTGACTTTAGATAGGCAATCATGCCTTATCTTCTCAATTTAGAGCCTTTGTCCTCTAGGTCTCTCTTCTCCAGGTGCATTTGCTTCAGATTTTTCTTTGAGAAGAATAATCCTACCTTTTCAACCTTCTCCTTTGCCAAGTCAACATTAAATTGCTAAAAGACCTTTGTCGGTTGCATCCCATATGGTAGATTGGCAGCCACTTTAGTGTTCTCAATTGCTGAGATCATATATCTCAGAATAATGGTGAATATTGAGAGGCTTTCTTTCCTTTATGTGGTACATCACCACCTTGTTAGCCTCATGAATCGTCTTAATGCTACCTATCCTAGGCATCATAAAATGGCATGAGAGGGAGTGGATGAACTTTGTAATGGAGTTAAGTTTGCGCAAGCTTGGATTCTTCACCATCCATGAAGAGTATGTCCATAACTTCTTCGAAGTTTCAATAGCCTATGTTCTATCCTCCTTGATCATAGGCTTGAAGTCCCTTGTGAACTCTTGTAACTTTTTGAAGGATGGCCATATCCAGTTTGATTTGGATCCCTTAGATAGATGAGATGAGAGAAGGGGCTTTAAGAGTGTAGGAAGGCCCAGCATAGAATTTCTGGCAAAGGATTGGGTAAACCTTCTCAAGAGAGCAATTGGAGTTTTGAGCATAAGGTTACATAACAAAAATATATATGTTGTTGTAGATGACTCAAAAAATGACTAAGTCTTTAGAACCTAATTTGTTATGTTGCATAGCGATAATACTAATGTTGTCGATGAAGTTCTCATGAAGACTTGGTTTAATGAAGTATGTGACACACAAATGACCTTCTAGAAGGTCTTTGGTTACATGGTGTTAACTGCCTATGATGGAGAAGCTGACTCCTTTATCTTCATTCAGATGCATGGAGTTGTACACACACACATCACCTGGAGTAATGCGCTAATGGAGAAAGAAAGGTAACTGCCAAGGACACATGACACAATCTTAGAAGCACCAAATTTTTGTAGAATAGTCGAATGCAAAGAGTGGTTACCACATTTTGCATATAAATAAGAAGGTCGGATAATGTTCCTAGAGGTCCTAAACACCCTACACTCCTTACCCGCAACAGGAATATGAGTTACCATTGACCACCCTTTATCATTTTTCCTTTACTAGATAAGAGCTTTCTTTTCACTTTTAGGAGTAGAAGTAGCTCATAGCTTATCCAACAACTTGTACTTACAATGACTTTGTAAGTTTTCCAATTTAATCTATTCATTTATTTTCAATACCTGTTATTAAATGACACGTCCAACATTTTCTTTAGATGTTCAGTTCATGTTTGACACGATCACAGACTCAATGTTTTGAATATATAATATCGTTTTGCAAGCACATAGAGATAGAAACAAGTTCTTTACACATATTAAAGCAACAAAAAAGTTAGATCCCTTTTTCCACTCAAACATAAAAAGATCGATATTCAAAGTTTAAGTTACGATTTAATTATGCATGTTAAACTGAGAATAGATTCTTAGAAAACAAGTTAGCACACCCAATAGGACTCATGTCGACTTAGATTTTTTCGTTGTTCGTGTGTTTGTATATGCACTTGTGTAGTGGAAAGGTTATTCGCAAGATCATGTCAGCTAAAACTTCAAGAGAAGAAAACCCCACTACTAATATAGAGGCTAGAGGTAACGTACCTACTTCAACTGCCTATGTTATGGCAATGGCTTCTACACTAGATGATCAGGGATCAAACATTTATAACCATTAAATCTTGGTTTTGTACTGATATACGACATGCCACTGACCACTGCTGATTATGTGGGAATCATTATGCCGGTATATGCAACAACTAATCCCTCACTACCTCTGGGGATAATTCCCCCAGGACAATATCCTTTTGCTATGATAGATCTTAATGCTCCAACTACCATACCCCCATACATAAGATATGTAGGTCCTAGTGTAGTACTTGTGCACGACATGGTTAAGACATTAAAAGCTTTTGTTGCTCCAATCTTCTCTACTATGACAAGACCAATGCCTTAGGAGCCTCAGAATAACACAATAAAGGCGTTGGCTACTATTCGACGACAAATGGATGATAATAACCCTAAAATGGTTTCATATGGTGATTCAATAAATGAGCACAATCCTTATTCCATTGATTAAGTGGACTAGCAATGCATGTAACGTATTGACCCAACAAGTAAGGAGGCTAAGTAGCCTTTCGAGGTAGGAACCTTATCTAGAAAATAACCCAAGCTCCACTTGCCAAGTGACTCTAGGGGCCACAGGTATTGCACAACAACTTGCTCGGCCATTTCCTCTACAACATGGAACGACATCCATGATGACTAGGACCGAGGAGGTGCTGTGTCCTTTTCAAAACACTCAAAATACATGATATCATATCCCTGAACATTATAATCAAAATTAATTTCAGACACGACTTGTTGTAGGGGTAGGTTATCATGTCTATAACATCCCTAACAACCTTTGTGGCTTAGCCAAATTACGACGCTGGTCAAAGGCAACCTTTGTGGCTCAATACCCCTAAACCACAAATAAACAAGGCCATCGAACAAGCCCTTGGCAAGTTCGAGTTCAACGTTAGACCGATATTTCATCCTTATTTCGTATTTGCATTTCTAGAATGGATAAATTAGCTTGAACTCTCTAGAGGACATAAAATACCTAAGTTTTCCAAGTTCTCAAGAGAGGGAGGGGAGTCTTCTATCAAACATGTAGCAAGATTCATATTAGAGCGCGATGACTTAGCCACCGATGAATATATAAAGATGACATTATTCCCCAATTCTTTAACACAAAACACTTTCACTTGGTATACATTATTGCCTCCCCATTCTATGCTTTCGTGGAAGTAACTTGAAAGGCTATTCCACGAGCAGTTCTTTAGGCTAGATATGAAAATAGGACTAACTAAACTATTCAATATTAAGAGAAGGCCTAATGAGAGCATAGATGTCTATTTCACCCAACTTAGACAGATGTGGAGTAGATGTTTTACCCCAATTCCTAAACTTGGAGTGGTTAAGATAGTGGCTGAAGGATTAGATTTTGCCATATGAAAGAAGCCAATGAACTAGCAATTTGCTGATGTGCCTCAACTAGGTACAAGAGTACAATAAATTAAGTAATTCGAATAGGATAAAGCTCGACTAAAGGGATAGGCAAAACGAGAGCGAGTGCATATGGTATAGTACAATAGTGAGAAGAGACCGAATCCGAACAATTTCTGGTCATTAAATTACAAAAAGGGCCATCGTATACCTGCCCTACACTAAAACTTAGTAAATGAAAGGATATAATGGAACCCCCTAAAGGTCAAACTTACTCATTTGATGTCATTAAGGAAGACTTGATATTTGACATTCTTTTGAAAGACAAACAGATAAAATTAACTGAATGATATATTCTTCCATTGCCTATTGAAATAAAAGATAAGGTTTATTACAAATACCATAATTCTTATAAGCATTCTACTAATAGTTGCTCATAATTTAGAGACATGATTTAGAACAGAATCAAGGACAGTAGGCTGAAGTTTGCTAATAAAACAAAATCAGTAATAAATGTTGATACTTATCCATTTGAGTTGTAGGCTAGATATGTTGAGCCACAAAACCTTCAAGTGGGAATAATCAAGGTGGATTTCAGTACTAAAATCGATGAGGAGGAAAGATTTTGGGAGCTAGTCGATATGTCTGAGATTGTACATAAATAGCCCAAGTTTAATGAAACAATGAAGCAATTCTTGAGGAGGATGAACGAAGTTGGACACGAGATTAAGATTTGTCTATTGTGTAGAATGATTTATAAGAAACACGATGTGAAGAAAGTCACTATGGTAGAAAAAGAAAAGGTGATCAATGTGATGATCCCTAAAACTACTATAACTAAGATGCCTCGAAAGCTAATGCAACGACCAAGGATGGCGTACTTTCCAAAATAGGTAGCACTGGTTGATGTTGACTAAGCTCTATCATCGGGAAAACAAAAGGTAATACACTTTGGACCTTTTACCCCTTCTGCTAATATGTTGCACAACAGGACCAAAGTTCCATCAACGAATGTACCTATTATCAAGTGGTAGAAGAATGCCAGAGATTATCATTGAATCTTTGCCCTGTTCTTAACAAGTGACCACTGATAGCCGATTGTTGCCTTCATTGTTCAAGACTACTAACTTCTGGTGTATAGTTGAGGGTATAGCCCATATTGCATAGATATAGTCCTTACCTAGTAGCATATTATAGTTTGCTTTAGATGGCAACACCACAAATACTTCCTTCCTCTTGACATATCCCACTTGCACACTTAGCATATCAACTCCTTCAGATGGACAACTTTTCCCATTGAAGTCCGTGATGACAAAATTTAAGCTCTTCATGTCTTTTGGAGTTTTCCCCAACTTTTTGACCATCACCATCAATGAGAACATGATTTACAAGCACACCCTCCACATGTGCCTTAATATGCAGTGGCTTTAGATGATCTTTTATTTCTTCTATGGCCTTCTCAAATTTATTTATTCGAATGAGCACTGTGATCATCACTTGCTTATAAGCCCATGGTTCTTTTAGACTCAGGTTTTCTTCATTTACTAACTTGATATCATCCTCAGATTTTGCATGCAATATGGTGACCAGATTCACCTCAGTTGCTTTCTCCATGGCACATCTTCATGCTTTTCAATCAACTCTGGATCCATATAGTCTTCCCACTAGACACCCTTGAAGTCTCATTTTGGCATTAGATGGTACTGTGGATCAACTCCATCTTCACCCTCAATCTTGGTAGCTATGTATGTGCGGCCATGAGTTCGCTTAGCTAGATTATCATTGACACACTCATTATTTGGCTTTTTAATTTGTTAAACCTAGGATTGGCTATCTGCTATCGTGTTTTCTTCCGCCTATTTGGCCTCTGCCTTCCCCCTTTGCCATCGTTGTTTTTGTGTATGAGTAAGGGATGAATAATTCTTATGGGGACTATAAGAATGAGAGAAATCAGTCTTACTCCACATATTGCCCCCTCTCATACCATGGTCATTTGTTAAGAACAGGGGCAAAGATTCAACGATAATCTCTGGCATTCTTCTGCCACTTGATAATAGGTACATTCGCTAATGGAACTTTGGTCCTGTTGTGCAACTTATTATCAGAAGGGGCAAAAGGTCCAAAGTGTATTATCTTTTGTTTTCTCGATGACAGAGCTTAGTCGACATCAACCAGTGCTACCTATTTTGGAAAGTATGCCATCCTTGGCTGTTGTATTGGTTTTCGAGGCATCTTAGTTATAGTAGTTTTAGGGATCGTCACATTGATCACCTTTTCTTTTTCTACCATGGTGACTTTCTTCACATCGTGTTTCTTATAAATCATTCTACACAATGGGCAAATCTTAATCTCGTGTCCTACTTCGTCCGTCCTTCTCAAGAATTGCTTCATTGTTTCATTAAACTTGGGGTATTTATGTGCAATCTCAGACATATCGACTAGCTCCTAAAGTCTTTCCTCCTCATCGATTTTAGTATTGAAATCTACCCTGATCATTCCTACTTGAAGGTTTTGTGGCTCAACATATCTAGCCTGCAACTCAAATGGATAAGTATCAACATTTATTGCTGATTTTGTTTTATTATCAAACTTCAGCCTACTGTCCTTGATTCTGTTCTAAATCATGTCTCTGAATTATGAGCAACTATTAGTAGAATGCTTATAAGAATTATGGTATTTGTAATAAACCTTATCTTTTATTTCAATATGTGATGGAAGAACATGCCATTCCGTTAATTTTATCTGTTTATCTTTGAAAAGAATGTCAAATATCAAGTCTTCCTTAATGACATCAAATGAGTATATTTGACCATTAGGGGGTTGAATTATTTCCTTTCCTCTAATAAGTTTTAGTGTAGGGCAGGTATATGGTGGCCCTTTTTGTAATTTAGTGACTAGAAATTCTTCGGATTCGGTCTCTTCGTCACTATTACACTCTACCATATGCACTTGCTCTTGTTTTTCCTATCCCTTTAGTCGAGCTTTATCCTATTGGAATTGCTTAATTTATCGTACTCTTGTAGCTATATAAGACACATCAACAAACTGCTAGTTCACTAGCTTATTTCAGATGGCAAAATCTAATCTTGTAGCCACTATCTTAACCACTCCAAGTTTAGGAATTGGGGTAAAACATCTACTCCACATCTGTCTAAGTTGGGTGAAATAGACATCTATGCTGTCATTACGCCTTCTCTTAATATTAAATAGTTTAGTTAGTCCTATTTTCATCTCTAGCCTAAAGAACTGCTCGTGGAATAGTCTTTCAAGTTACTTCCACGAAAGCATAGAATATGGAGGCAATGATGAATACCAAGTGAAAGTGTTTTGTGTTAACGAATTGGGGAATAACTTCATCTTTATATACTTATCGGTGGCTAAGTCATTGTGCTCTAATGTGAATGTTGCTGCATGTTCGATAGAAGACACCTATCCCTCTCCTAAGAACTTGGAAAACTCAGGTATTTTATGTCCTCTAGAGAGTTCAAGCTGATTTATCCATTCTAGAAATGCAAATACGAAATAAGGATGAAATATTTGTCCGACGTTGAACTCGAACTTGGCAAGGGCTTGTTCGATGGCCTTGTTTATTTGTGGTTTAGGGGTATAGAGCCATAAAGGTTGCCTTTAACCAGCGTCATAATTTGGCTACCCACAAAGGTTGCCTTTAACCAGCGTCATAATTTGGCTACCCACAAAGGTTGCTAGGGATGTTATAGACATGATAACCTACTCCTACAACAAGTTGTGTCTGAAACTAATTTTGATTATAATGTTCAGGGATATGATATCATGAATTTTGAGTGTTTTGAAAAGGACACAACACCTCCCCAGTCCAAGTTGGCATGGATGTCATTCCATATTGTAAAAGAAGTGGCCGAGCAAGTTGTTGTGCAATACATGTGTCCCTTGGAGTCACTTGGCAAGTGGAGCTTAGGTTATTTTCTAGATAAGGTTCCCATCTCGAAAAGCTACTTAGCCTCCTTACTTGCTGGGCCAATACGTTACATGTATTGCGAGTCTACTTAATCAATGGAATGAGGATTGTGCTCATTTATTGAATCACCATATGAACCATTTTAGGATTACTGTCATCCATTTGTTGTCGAATAGTAGCCAACACCTTTATTGTGTTATTCTGAGGCTCCTAAGGCATTGATCTTGTCATAGTGGGGAAAATTGGAGCAACAAAAGCTTTTAATGTCTTAACCATACCGTGCACAGGTACTGCACTAGGACCTATGTATCATATGTATGGGGGTATGATAGTTGGAGCATTAGGATCTATCATGGCAAAAAGATATTGTCCTGGGGGAATTATCCCCAGAGGTAGTGAGGGATTAGTTGTTGCGTATACTGGCACAATGATTACCACATAATCAGCAGTGGTCAGTGGCATATCGTATATCAGCATAAAACCAAGAATTATTGGTTATGAATGTTTGATCCCTGATCATCTAGTGTAGAAGCCATTGCCATAACATAGGCAGTTGAAGTAGGTGCGTTACCTCTAGCCTCTACATTGGTAGTGGGGTTTTGTTCTCTTGAAGTTTTAGCTGACATGATCTTGCAAATAACCTTTCCACTATACAAGTGCATATGCAAACACATGAACAACGAAAAAATCTAAGTCGACATGAGTCCTATTGGGTGTGCTAACTTGTTTTCTAAGAAACTATTCTCAGTTTAACATGCATAATTAAATCGCAACTTAAACTTTAAATATCGATCCTTTTATGTTTGAGAGGAAAACGGGATCTAACTTTTTTCGTTGCTTTAATATGTGCAAAGAACTTGTTTCTATCTCTATGTGCTTACAAAACGATATTATATATTCAAAACATTGAGTGTGTGATCGTGTCAAACTTGAACTGAACATCTAAAGAAAATGTTGGATGTGCCATTTAATAACAGGTATTGAAAATAAATGAATAGATTAAATTGGAAAACTTACAAAGTCATTGTAAGTACAAGTTGTTGGATAAGCTATGAGCTACTTCTACTCCTAAAAGTGAAAAGAAAGCTCTTATCTAGTAAAGGAAAAATGATAAAGGGTGGTCAATGGTAACTCATATTCCTGTTGCGGGTAAGGAGTGTAGAGTGTTTAGGACCCCTAGGATCATTATCCGACCTTCCTATTTATAGGTAAAGTATGGTAACCACTCTTTGCATCCAATTATTCTACAGAAATTTGGTGCTTCTAAGATTGTGCCATGTGTCCTTGGTAGTTACCTCTCTTTCTCCATTAGTGCACTACTCCAAGTGATGTGTGTGTGTACAACTCCATGCATCTGAATGAAGATAATGGAGTCAACTTCTCCATCATGGGCAGTTAACACCATGTAACCGAAGACCTTCTAGAAGGTCATTTGTGTGTCACATACTTCATTAAACCAAGTCTTCCTGAGAACTTCATCGACAACATTAGTATTATCGCTATGCAACATAACAAATTAGGTTCTAAAGACTTAGTCATTTTTTGAGTCATCTACAACAACATCAATATTATTGTTATGTAACCTTATGCTCAAAACTCCAATTGCTCTCTTGAGAAGGTTTACCCAATCATTTTCTAGAAATTCTATGTTAGGCCTTCTTACACTCTTGAAGCCCCCTTCTCTCATCTCATCTATCTAAGGGATCCAAATCAAACTGGATATAACCATCCTTTAAAAAGTAACAGGAGTTCACAAGGGACTTCAAGCCTATGATCAAGGAGGATGGAACATAGGCTATTGAAACTCTGAAGAAATTATGGACATACTCTTCATGGATGGTGAAGAATCCAAGCTTGCGCAGATTTAACTCCATTACAAAGTTCATCTACTCCCTCTCATGCCATTTTATGATGCCTAGGATAGGTAGCATTAAGAAGATTCATGAGGCTAATAAGGTGGTGATGTATCACATAAAGGAAAGAAAACCTCTTAATCTTCACCATTATTTTGAGATATATGATCTCAGCAATTGAGAACACTAAAGTGGCTACCAATCTACTATATAAGATGCAACCAACAAAGGTCTTTTAGAATTTTAATGTTGACTTGGCAAAGGATAAGGTTGAAAAGGTAGGACTAGTCTTTCCAAAGAAAAACCTGAAGCAAATGCACCTGGAGAAGAGAGACCCAAAGGACAAAGGCTCTAAATTGAGAAGATAAGGCATGATCGCCTATCTAAAATCAAAAGTCCACTAAAAGGAAATGAAAAAGTTGTTGAAGAAATACCTGAGAAAGTTGAGTTTAAGAAGGACTATGAGGAAACTATTACTGAGAAGGTTAAAAGTAAAAGAGAAAACAAGAAAAGAGAAAGAGAAGAAAAAAAAAGAAAGACTAAGAAGAAAGAAAAGAAAAAACTAAAGAAGAATAAAGAAGTTGAGAAAGATGTTGAGAAGGTTAAGGAAACTTACCCCTCTTAGCATGAAGAACCTTCTCACCCAGTTGAAGAATCCTCTCAGGGCTTGGAGGAGCGCTCTCACTCATATGAGAAAGAGCCTATCATTGAAGAACAAATTATTATTAAGGAGTATCTCTCAGCAAAAAGATCTCATGCGCCTGATGTATTATTGTGGAGAAGCCAAAAGATGATCCTACACTGTAATACTCAACTGTTGGCCCGCAAGTCACAGTTGCCAAAATTCTCACATAACTCTCCAAAGAAGGTCATCTGGTGCTTGAAAGACTTCAAATCACTCATGATCAAGAACTGATTCAAGGAGAAGAAGAAAAGAAAAATGAAGAAAAAGGACTAGGAAGAGAAGAAAAAGGATAAGGAAGAGAAAAAAGTGAACAAGGGGAAAAGGCTAAAGAAAAGGATAAGTCATAACACACTAAGAAGGTTGATGATGAACTTTCTTAACACACTGAGAGACTTCTATCCTCTCAACTATCTCATAAGGAAGATAATGAACCTATCTCCAAGCCTACAAGTGTTGAACAATCTATTGATCTCCACTCTCCAATAGCGTACACTTACCACAATTTCCTTCACTGATCTAATGATACAACTACCCTTTAAACCAAAAATGAAGCAAACCCAAAAACACCTTCAATTCCTATTGCACCTGCTAAAACCTTGGAATCCTTAGGAAGGTTGGTCTCTCTTGGCTCTTATCTAAATGTGTTGGCTCCTATCTAGCCTTGCTAGGAATTAGGAAAGAACACTACCCCTATCCTCCTCACAACAAAATTCTAGATTTCACTTTTTCCTCCTCATCTTCTGGTCACTCTTCATCCTCTAGTTCTTAGCATGGCTAATCACGACGATGGCCTATTAGTTCCCCCTATTTTTTGTTGATGACAGAAATGGGAGAAAGGAAAATTTAAAAATTTTATTATCCCTTTTGTAATTCTATTGAAAAGATGCATGTATTTAAAGGAAGTTTGTAATGAACATATAATATTTGTATGCAAGTATTGATTAATGAATATATTAGTATGAACTTTCATGTTAAGAATGTGTCTATACTCTACCTTTTAACTTGCAATACTTAGAACATTATTGTGATTATTGTTTCTGTTAATAATTTGAATTGAGCGTTATGTTGAGGGAGAGTTATCAAAACTTTCTCACTAGAATGTTCATAAATTGTAATGCTCTTCAAATCTTACAAGTTCACTCTTAAAATTTTTTAAATATTGTTATCATCAAAAAGAGGGAGAATGTAAACTCCAAATCCCTTTTGTGGTTTATATTACATATTATGTTTTGATGATAACAACTATATTGAAAATCATGTTAGAATCTTTCCAATGCTTTAATCAGTTTAACATGATATTTGTGGATGTTTGTGGATGTTATTAAGTCTTACAAGACTAAACATGATTCAAGGAAGCTTTGTGGGTGATTTGAGAGGACTAAGTAGATCAATTTCTCACTTGAGAAAGTTCAGGTGCAACCTGAGAAAGTTTCTGAAGAACATGAGAAAGTTCAGCATGAGAAGGTTTTGAAAAGATAGTGAGAAAGTTTATCAAAATGAAGAGCTCCCAAAAAGGTTGAACTCAAGAAGAATTCAAACTTACAAGTGAAACATTTACCATCGGAATCAGAAAAAAGAATGTGGAATTAAAAGATGAGAAGACTAAAGTTATTCAAACATGAAAAAATTGGATGAGAAAGTTAGCTGAGAGAGTTCAGTAAGAAGCTTGATGCTAAGAAAGTTCATGAGAAGGTTTCTTGTAAGAAAGTTGCTCAACCTTATCACTTAAAAGACTGACATGCTAACTCAACTAGAAAGGACAAAATAACAGTCACTTGCAACAAACAACTATAGTTATCATTTGAATTATCCAATAGTCATATTTTCGAAGCCTATAAATGGATCCAAGCTCGAAGATCAGAAGGTCAATGAACTTTGAAGCAAATCTAACTAAGAACACCACAAATTGAACCTTCTCATCTCTACCTACTATTTTGAAATATTCAAAATCTTTGGTATATGTATTGTTTGCTTTGATTAAGTGTTTGTATCCACTCTTAGAGCGTTTTTGAGTGCTACCTAGTTAAAACAAACACTTATATTCACCTCTGAGTCTTGTACTCCTTGGGTGAGCTTGTGGGTTATACAAACCACCTCAATATAGTGAAAGTGAGTCTGGACAGGCTGTGAAAATAATACTTTGTGTTTAGCCTGAATAGGTAGTGTCAAAGAATACTTGGTGCTGAGCCTAAAAAGGTTGTTATTAAAGAATACTTGTATTAAAGTCTAGAGAGATTTAGTTGTTAAAGAATACTCATTATAATGGAAAATCCTAGTTGTTGCTAGGTATTGGACATAGCCACACATGGTTTATTGGTGAACCAGTATAAATCCTAGTGTAAAGCTTCTCTTCCCTTGCTTTTTACTTGTCTTTGTTAGTTTAGTTAAGTTATCAAGTTAAAACTAAAATCTAGAACAAATTGATCTTATTGAAAAATAATTTTTAAGGAACTTATTCTAATATAAGTAAGATTTAAAGTATAAATCCTATTTTTCTAATCTTCATAACTTAAAGGTGTTTCTTAAAGAGAAGTTGTAAACATGAATATAACATACAAAGTCATTTTTTAATGGTGAGAAAGTTCTTTATACTCAACCATCAAACCTTCTCACTCTAGTTTGATAACATATTCTGAACCTTCTCTCTAACACTCTGGTTTAAGTTTGAACCTTCTCACTTCCAAGTCTAATCAACTTGATAAAGCTATGAGAAGATTGATTTTTCAAGAAAAAAAGGAACATAATTCAACTCCACCTTCTTATGTTAATGCCAACTTCAGCAGAGACTACAAAAGGTTCATTAAAGGGTTTTCTCAGTTGGCATTGCCACTGACTAGACATTCCCGTAAGGGTAATCCCTTTGATTGGACACAAGGGTATGAAAGTTTTCAGGAACTGAAACATAAGTTGACTAGCAGACCAGTGTTAGTAATCCCAGATTCACTAGGATACTTTGAAGTATACTGTAATGCTTCAAAGAAAGGCTTAGGTTGTGCTCTAATGCATAACAAAGAAGTAGTTGCCTATGCTTCTAGACAGCTAAGATCCCATGAGGAAAACTACCCTACTCACGAGTTAGAATTTGTAGCTGCGGTATTTGCCTTAAAGATATGGAGGCACGTATTTAGTGACCACAAGAGCTTAAGATATCTGTTTCACCAGAAGGACTTGAACATGAGATAGAAAAGATGGATGAAGTTTCTAAAAGATTATGATTTTAAGTTAAAAAATCATCCAAGTAAAGCCAATGTAGTGGCTGATGCACTCAGTAGAAAATCTCTATATATGTTGTGAATGCATATGTCTTAAAGCATGTCAATTGGTTTTTGATGATAACAAAGACAAAGATGAAGATCAAGAGCAAAAGAGAAAATCAAGATCAAAGGAAGAAATCAAGAGGTTTAGATATAGGCATTAGAACATCAATGTTAAATGCCCTCAAGATATCTCAAATGATTTTTCAAAAATGATTTTAATCAATATCGTTTTCAAAGATCAATTCCTAAAAAGAAGACTTCTTTTATCTTGGATCATGCCAAACAAAGTTCAATATTGTTTAAATCCATGTTTTCTAAAGTTAGGAATGACAAGAATCCTCTTTCAGGCTTGAAAAATAGTTTAAAGTATAGTGTAATCGATTATCAATGTTTAGTAATCGATTACAAGCTAAACAAGCCTTGTAATCGATTACGAGAAAGTCAGGACATGTAATCGAATACACTAGAAAGTCAGAGGACGTGTAATCGATTACCATGTTCCCAGAAAGCCAAGAACACGTTCAAAGGGCCATGTAATCGATTACATCAATATTGTAATTGATTATCATCAAGTCAGAGGGCGTATAATCGATTACACAAATCATGTAATCGATTACCACAAGCCCAGAAAGCCAAGAACACGTTCTATCTTCCATGTAATCGATTACTAAAACCCTGTAATCGATTACCAGTGTTTTGACATGCCCAACGGCTATATTAGATGTATTAAATGCTTGGCTTCAACCACCCTCCGCTCTTTTAATGAATGGGCTTTAAATACAGTAGTTGGGGCATCATTGATGGTTGTTCTTTAACCTGAAACATCTTAGCAATACATCAAAATGAGAATCAATATCTGAAATCACTCTTTGCTCTGTTTTTGACTAATCTTTGAGATATCATTTGTGAGCATTCTTAGAGCTTCAATTTGTATCATTTACTCTAGTGAGAGCTTCTTTATATCAACCTTGATTGCTTTGTAAAGAGAGGGTGAGGTATCCCTCCATATTGTAAAGGGTGAGGCATCCCTTTGTTTGAAGAGACTCAAGCTCAAGGGTGAGGCATCCCAAGGAGTTGAGTGCTCAAGTTTGTAAAGGTAGTCAAGCACCTATTGAAGCTTGAAGATATAGTAAAAAATCTCGAGTGGTTGCTTGAGGACTGGACGTAGGTCACAAGTGGATTGGTGGCCGAACCAGGATAAATTATTGTGTTTGATTCTCTAAACCCTTCTCTTTATATTTGTGCATTGCTTGTATTCTTACTTGATTACTTCTCTCTTGGTTGGTTATTAAGCAATATCTATTGTTCTTATCAATTCATTCATTTTAAATAGTCAATAGCTTCAACGAAAATCAATAGTTAAGTGTTTTGCGAAATAATTGCGAACTTGTTTTATAAACTCAATTCACCCCCTCTTGAGTATTGAAGCCACTTGGTAACAAGTGGTATCAGAGCTAGACTCTTGTATAAAGAGCTTATCCGCTTCAAGAGTAAAGATGGTTTCAAATGGTTTTCCTAATGAAGGTTCTTCTATAAATAGGCCTCCTTTTTTCAATGGGGATGGTTATGCATATTGGAAAGAAAGGATGAAGATTTTTATTGAAGCTATTGATATTGATGTGTGGGATGCTGTTGAAAATGGTCATTTTGTCCCCACATGTAACACCCCAATTTTTGATCAATTACAGTAACGACTAAATTGTACTGTTTTGTAATTTCTGTGTGTTATAAATTATTTTAACTGTTATGTGAATGTTTTGGATCTTTGTGTATGAATTACTCCGAGTCAGGAAAATAATAATTTTCCCAGACCGGATGAATGTTTGAACTGTTCAGTGGGGCCGGGGGATCTTACTAAACCCGAAACCAGAAACAGTATTCGAAAATCTTCGTTGTTTGACAATTTATCTAGATACGCGTTATTATTGAACCACAGTAAAAATTTAATTTTTACCGCAGTAAATTTTAGACAGTAAAAATTAATTTTTACCGCAGTAATTTTTGTCAATTTGAAATTAATTACAAGTTAAAATCTACGTAGAGAAATAGACGTAGGTAAAATTATAAATCTATTTACCTTAGGCAAAATCATAAATCTATCCACCTTAGGTTAAAGTTATAAACCTATTTACATTAGGTTAAAGTTGTAAATTTAATTACCGTCGGTTAAAGTTATAAAAATTTATTTACCCTAGGTTAAAGTCATTTACCTTAGGTTAAGGTTATAAATCTACTTACCGTAAGTGAAATCATAAACCTAATTACCTAGCCCTAGTAAATAAATTTTCTATTTACCTAGATTCTATAATCATGTTAGTGGACCTAGTATGTTTAATATAGAAATCAAAGAGGAAAAACACTTTGACCCACGTACAACTCATACATTCATTATAACATGGAATGGGATTCTTTAGTTGGTAAATTCCACCAAGTCCACATGGCTATGTCCATCAAGAAAGTGAATGATTCTTCAAATAATGCATAATAATGCATTCTATCATTTATGATTACTTGGAGCTTAGTCATCCTTCAACTACTTTGTCTCCCACTCTAATATTCAATGAATTTTCATCCATTCACTCCATGTAACTCCAAGACAATGCACATGATTTTTAGGCTATCATACATTTTAGTGAGCTAGCATGCACCACCTTGTCTCCTTGAGTGCTCCACCAAGCAATTATCACAAATCATTCCACCCACTCTTCCAATGCACCACATGGCTATATATATAGTGTAGGAAACCTCTCCACTTCATTTTCCATCACTCCTATCTATTCTCTCCATTCTCCTTCTTCAAGAACACAAGAACATAAAGAAGAACTTCATCTTTTCTCCATTTCTTGAGCTATTCGCCACCACTCCCAAATCACACTTCTACTATTCAATAATTTTATCCAACCTCATTTCCTAAAGTTAAACATCATTCCAAGCATCTTTCATGTTGTGAGTTTCTTCAAAATCAACCATCTTGAGCTTGGAAATCAAGGTTGAAATTTCTACCCTATTAGGTAAAATTCTTGTTTCCTATTTCTAAATTTGTTTTTAAATTTCTAAGCCATGTTTGATCCATGGTTATTCTTTCTCAAGCTTAGTTTGTATTTGGTAAATTGTTTAAGCTTGATAGGTATTTTCTTGAAGCCACACAAAATTCTCCAAGGAAGCTTTCAAGAAGGATAGTCTTCAAGAGGTAAGAGGGAGATTTAATCTCATCAACTATTTTGGTAGTATGAAAATGGATTGTGTGTGGTGAAGAATCCATGAGGATTCATTTACTTGAATGTTTATGGTTTTACTTTATTGTATGATTGATTTTGATGTATGTATTTTCAAATGCTTGATTTGTTGAAAACATAGTAAATTTCGCCACATGCTATTTAATATACTTTTAATCTAAAATTATTTTTCAAGTATAGATTTTAAAGGATTAAGTAACAAATAATTGGATTAAATATTTTTACAAAGGAAAATGAGATAGGTAATGATTATATATTTGGTTATGGAAAATAAATTAATTTTTGGACCAACAAGTCAAGAATTGGTGTTTAGATTAAACTATATATATATATATATATATATATATATATATATATATATATATATATATATATATATATTTTCTTAAAGGTAGTTTTAAAAGATTTATTTAATGAGAATTCAATTTAGTAATTTTTATTATGATAATTGAGAATACGTTTTAAAAATTTATCTAGCACTCTAAGTACTTTATTAAAAAGGATTTTAATTTCGGAAAGTTTTCAAAAATTAATTTAGAATGTCAAGAAATATTTTATACGGTGAAAAATGATTTAAAAATGTTACGTGCTTGAGAAAATGATTTAAAAATATTACGAATGAGAAAATGATTTTAAAAACGTAGGAAAATAACTATAAGATTTAGTAACGTTGAAAAATATTTACATGATAAAAAATGTGGGAAAATACCTACGCAATTTGAAAACGTTGGAAAATAATCATGAGATTCTGAAAATGCGGTAAAATATTTACGCGATTGAAAAATAATGTATGCTGTCGGGTTGGACTCGGTTATATTGAAGGATGGTACTGCCGAGTTATGGCACTTGACCATGTGATTTGATGAAATTATGATATATGTGAAATTTTGAGTCTTGCACCATGTATTGAGGAATATGTTGTTTTTGGTGTCATTGACGAGTTATACCTAAGAGGATGAATTACACCCCTGTTTGGGTGCGATAGGCGTAGTGTTGTTCATTTATTGAACTTGGAGGCATTGGTGTGCGGAAATTCCACATGTGGACAGTTGGTAGCTCTTCTGGGCCGTGGTACCGAGCATGACACACTAGTGATCTTGACAAAGCACTATTCTTAATCACGATCTTGTTGGGGACGGTCTTGTAGAATGCCTGTGGTATACGATGAATTTGATTGTGTCTTGTACGAGCCACGACGAATTTTAATTTGTGTAGCACGTATTCGCGGCAAACCGAGTTGATGACGGATGTGTTCTTAGGGATCATTCCCTCGATTGGTTGTGTTTAGCTCCATGGAGTAGGTTTGTGTTGTGTACATGTACATTATGAGTCCGCATATTATATTATTCTCGATCTATTATATGAAATGTTATATACGCTATAATAACATGTTTGATGACATATCCGTTTGTATTTATCGTTTTCTATCCGCCTGATGGTAATGATGATGATTGTCTCACCTCTTTGTGTGTATTTTTGTGTTATTATTATGTATGGTAAAGACGGTGAAGAGGATCAACCTCTTAATTTTCTCGTGAAAGAAGCAGCAACCCGAGGACCAGCACGAAGGAGGCGAGCCGTTGGATTATCCTTACTAGTTGGCTTAATTGTTTTGTGGTGGTTATGTCTGTATTGTATTTTTGAGTTTTTCTTAGTCTGTTGGACTTGGGCAAGTCTGTTATCTACTCTTTTGTGTCAAATTATTTATAAGTTAATTTTTAATGTATTGTTTTTAAACAAAACCATATGGATATTATGTAATAATGTATTTTACTTCATGTTCTGTTTTTATTTTATTCAGTAATGTTTTCCGCAAGAAGAAATAGCCATAGGACGAAGGTTGAAACAATAATAGAAGATGATTTGATTTGTATAGGATGATTATTGATCTTCTTAGAATATATAACTAAAATTTTACAACTCATGTTGTACTTATTATCAAACGATTTATAACTTGGGAAGGTTTTTATTTTAATTTGTCGTAAATGTGACGCCCTACATCAGGGTGTTACATTAGTTGGTATCAGAGCCCAAGTTTAGAGTCTTTTGGGGTTTGTGGTTAGGTCTGTTTTGCTTGTGTTGTGTGATTCTCTGTGATTTGTTCCGAATGGACACATCTAACTTTTCGATTTGACTTGTTGAAGAACGACATGTCTCGTGGAAGAGGAACACACGTGAATACGGGACGTGACACCGACGCGATGACTGCAGCTGTCGAAGCTATCCAAAGAATAGCCGAGGTGATAGCGCAAATGAACCGACAAGCAACCAATCACCAAGAAATAAATATTGATGCTCATAACATCGAGTTTCGACGCAATAACCCGCCGCAGTTTCGGGGCGAGTTTGATCCGGAGAAGGCTAGTCTATGGATTCAAGAGCTGGAGAAGATATTTGAAGGGATAGGATGTCCTGATGATCGAAAAGTGACTTACGCCACATTCATGCTGATGGGTGATGGCGAGAATTGGTGGAAAGGAACGAGGAGGCTACTGCAAGCCGAGGGAAGAGAAATCACGTGGGAAGTATTCTGTGAAGTATTTTCGGAAAAATATTTTCCGAAAGTGCGAGACATGCCAAAGAAATGGAATTTCTTGGCTTACGTCAAGGTAGTATGTCAGTGAATGAATATGCTGCAAAATTTGAGAGCTTGTCTAAGTTCTCAAGGTACTTCCAGATCCAACCTGATGAGGTTTGGAAATGTCGCAAGTTCGAGGAAGGATTACGAGTGGAATTGAAACGAAGTGTGCTGCCAATGCGAATAAATCAATTTCCAACATTGATGGATACTTGTCGACGACTCGAGGAGCTAGAGCCGTCAAGGGATATGAGGAACCGGAACTTTGGACCGACTAGATTCCAAAAAGGAGGAAACAACAACAACAACCGATTTCAGCGGAAGCCGTATGCGAGACCACCAGGGAGCCAACCCAAACATCAATCTTTTGAGGGAAGTTCTAGTGGCAACAAAGCAGGGCAAGCGGTAACGTTTACCCCAAAATGTTTCAAGTGTAACAAGAGTGGTCATATGTCCAGAGATTGTCCAATCAAGGGACTTATTTGCTTCCGATGTGGAAAGCCTGGACATTCTTATAGGGAATGCGACCAGCCAAAGAAGGAGCCATCACTGAGTAACGTTCGTACTGCTCAACCACAAGCTGGAGGGCGAGTATATACGATGAGCGGAGCTGAAGCCTCCCAGTCTGAAGATCTTATCAAGGGAGAAGGTGTCATAGCAGGTAATCTTTTAACTGTACTATATGATTCGGGTGCAACTCACTCATTTATTGCATATGACTGTGTGGATCAGTTGGGTTTGTTTGTGTCTTCTCTGAGTTTTCAATTAATTGTTTCTACACCAACTGCCAAGCCCGTTGTTACTTCTAAAGTATGTTTGAATTGTCCTATTGGCATTCATGGTCGAGTCTTTTCTATTGATTTAATTTGTTTACCCCTTGTTGACATAGATATAATCTTAGGAATGGATTGGTTATCTTCTAACCATATCCTATTAGACTGTTCCAATAAGACCTTAATTTTTCCTAGGAATGAGAATTTTGGATTTTTAACTGCCGCTAAAGTCGAATCATTATTGAGGGATGGAGCTCAAGGATACATGTTCTTTGTCTTCTTTAGAAGTCAAGAGCGAAAAGGATGTGAATGCTATTTCTGTCGTCAACGAGTTTCCTGAAGTTTTTCCCGATGATGTACCCGGTTTACCACCGGACAGAGAGATAGAGTTTTCTATCGATCTTGTACCAGGAGCAGGTCCTATTTCGATTGCGCCGTATCGGATGTCGCCTTCAGAATTAGTAGAATTGAAGAAGCAATTAGAGGAACTGTTGGAAAAACAGTTTATACGACCGAGTGTGTCGCCATGGGGAGCTCCGGTGCTGTTAGTGAAAAAGAAAGATGGGACTTCTCGTCTTTGTGTGGATTATCGCCAGCTGAACAAAGTTACGATAAAGAACAAGTACCCACTTCCAAGAATTGATGATTTAATGGATCAACTGAAGGGAGCAGCAGTTTTCTCCAAAATAGATTTGCGATCAGGTTACCATCAAATTCGTGTCAAGGTAGAGGATATACCTAAAACAGCTTTCCGAACTCGCTATGGGCATTATGAATATCAAGTGATGCCGTTCGGTGTGACGAATGCTCCTGCAATATTCATGGATTACATGAATAGGATCTTTCGTCTATACCTAGACAGATTTGTCGTTGTCTTTATCGATGACATTCTGATCTACTCTCAAAGTCCTGAAGAACACGCTGAACATCTCAGCATAGTTCTTCAGATCCTGAAAGAAAAGAAGCTGTTTGCAAAGTTGTCAAAGTGCGAATTTTGGTTAGAGGAAGTGCAATTTTTGGGTCACGTGATTTCTAAGGATGGAATTGCGGTGGATCCATCAAAGGTGGAAACAATTCTGCAATGGGAAAGGCCTAAGACCGTGACTGAGATTCGGAGCTTTGTTGGATTAGCTGGTTATTATCGGAGGTTTATTGCAGATTTCTCCAAGATAGCAGGACCTCTTACACAACTTACGAGGAAGAATCAAGCTTTTGTTTGGACAGACAAATGCGAAGAGAGTTTCCAAGAGTTGAAGAAAAGATTGACGACTGCACCAGTGTTGACTTTACCAGATCCAAACAAGTCTTTTGAGGTGTATTGCGACGCATCTTACCAAGGATTAGGATGTGTACTGATGCAGAATAGAAATGTGGTAGCTTATGCTTCAAGACAACTGAAGGTACATGAAAGGAACTACCCAACACATGATTTGGAATTAGCTGCAGTGGTTTTTGCATTAAAGATATGGAGGCATTTTCTTTATGGGGCTACATTCGATGTCTTTAGTGACCACAAGAGTTTAAAATACCTGTTCAATCAAAAGGAATTGAACATGAGGCGAGTAGACGATGGTTAGAGTTCTTAAAAGATTATGATTTTCAACTTCAATACCATCCAGGAAAAGCAAATGTTGTGGCAGATGCCTTAAGTAGGAAGGTGATCAGTGTCTCAGCTATGATGATAAAGGAAGAAGAGTTGATAACACAGTTTAGGGATATGAGACTATCTGTGGAATTGGCACCAGGAAGGATTCGTCTGAGTAAGGTTACTGTTTTAAATGACTTGTTGGAGGAAATCCGAAAGAAGCAAGATGATGATCCATTTTTACAGAACGAGAAGGAATTCTTAAAGCAAGGTCATCCAGCAACTGTTGAAGAAGGATCTGACGGAATCTTAAGATTCAAGGGTAGGATTTGTATACCTAATGATCCCGACCTGAAGCAAGCGATTCTTGATGAAGCACATACTAGTAGATTAAGTATGCATCCAGGAATGACTAAGATGTATCAAGATTTAAAGCGGATGTTTTGGTGGCCAAGGATGAAGAGAGATGTTGCGGATCGAGTTACGTCTTGTCTAGTCTGTCAAAAGGCAAAGGTTGAACATCAAAGACCTGCTGGTATGTTACAACCTTTGGCTATTCCAGAATGGAAATGGGATAGTATATCAATGGATTTTGTTACCGGTTTGCCAAGAACAAAGAAAGGTCATGATGCTATATGGGTTATAGTTGATAGGCTTACGAAGTTTGCACACTTCTTGCCAATCAATATCAAGTATTCAATGGAACGATTAACCCAAGTGTACATTAGTGAAATTGTTAGACTTCACGGTGTACCCTCTTGTATAGTTTCTGATAGAGACCCAAGGTTTACCTCGAGATTTTGGCAAAGCTTGCAAGGAGCTATGGGAACAAAATTACGTCTCGAGTTCGCTACCATCCGCAGACAGATGGTCAGACTGAAAGGACTATCCAGTCATTGGAGGATCTTTCGAGAGCCTGTGTGTTAGAACGAGAAGGGAGTTGGGATGAATTCTTGTCTCTAATAGAATTCACCTACAACAACATTTCCACTCAAGCATAGGGATGGCACCCTACGAGGCACTGTATGGGCGACGATGCCAAACACCTTTGTGTTGGTATCAAGATGGAGAAAGCATGACCATTGGACCTGATCTTGTGCAACAAACAACGGAAAAAGTGAAGATGATTCAGGAAAAGATGAGGATGACTCAGAGCCGTCAGAAAAGCTATGCAGATAAGAGAAGGAGACCTCTTGAATTTAGGGAAGGTGAACACGTATTCTTGCGAGTGACACCCACAACTGGTGTTGGGAGAGTTATCAAATCCAGAAAACTCACTCCTAAATTCATTGGACCTTACCAAATTATTCGTCGGATAGGTCCAGTAGCCTACCAAATAGCTTTACCACCCTTTCTTTCCAACCTTCATAGTGTATTCCATGTGTCTCAGTTGAGAAAATATATTCCCGACCCAACTCATGTCATACAGCCCGATGAAGTACAACTAAAAGAAAATTTGACTTATGAGACACTTCCTGTTAAGATCGAGGACAGGAGAGTGAAGCAACTTCGAGGAAAAGAGATTACATTGGTGAAGGTTACCTGGAATGCAACAACAGGTGATGCGACTTGGGAAGTTGAAGATAAAATGAAGGAGCAATACCCACATCTTTTCTAAGGTACGGTAAATTTCGGGGACGAAATTTCTGTTAGTGGGGGAGAGTTGTAACACCCCAATTTTTGATCAATTACAGTAACGACTAAATTGTACTGTTTTGTAATTTTTGTGTGTTATAAATTATTTTAACTGTTATGTGAATGTTTTGGATCTTTGTGTATGAATTACTCGAGTCGGGAAAATAATAATTTTCCTGCAGGATGAATGTTTGAACTGCTTCAAATGGGTAGGGGATCTTACTAAACCCGAAACCAGAAACAGTATTCGAAAATCTTCGTTGTTTGACAATTTATCTAGATACGCGTTATTATTGAACCACAGTAAAAATTTAATTTTTACCGCAGTAAATTTTAGACAGTAAAAATTAATTTTTACCGCAGTAATTTTTGTCAATTTGAAATTAATTACAAGTTAAAATCTACGTAGAGAAATAGACGTAGGTAAAATTATAAATCTATTTACCTTAGGCAAAATCATAAATCTATCCACCTTAGGTTAAAGTTATAAACCTATTTACATTAGGTTAAAGTTGTAAATTTAATTACCGCCGGTTAAAGTTATAAAAATTTATTTACCCTAGGTTAAAGTCATTTACCTTAGGTTAAGGTTATAAATCTACTTACCGTAAGTGAAATCATAAACCTAATTACCTAGCCCTAGTAATTAAATTTTCTATTTACCTAGATTCTATAATCATGTTAGTGGACCTAGTATGTTTAATATAGAAATCAAAGAGGAAAAACACTTTGACCCACGTACAACTCATACATTCATTATAACATGGAATGGGATTCTTTTGTTGGTGAATTCCACCAAGTCCACATGGCTATGTCCATCAAGAAAGTGAATGATTCTTCAAATAATGCATAATAATGCATTCTATCATTTATGATTACTTGAGAGCTTAGTCATCCTTCAACTACTTTGTCTCCCACTCTAATATTCAATGAATTTTCATCCATTCACTCCATGTAACTCCAAGACAATGCACATGATTTTTAGGCTATCATACATTTTAGTGAGGTAAGCATGCACCACCTTGTCTCCTTGAGTGCTCCACCAAGCAATTATCACAAATCATTCCACCCACTCCTCCAATGCACCACATGGCTATATATAGTGTAGGAAACCTCTCCACTTCATTTTCCATCACTCCTATCTATTCTCTCCATTCTCCTTCTTCAAGAACACAAGAACATAAAGAAGAACTTCATCTTTTCTCCATTTCTTGAGCTATTCGGCCACCACTCCCAAATCACACTTCTACTATTCAATAATTTTATCCAACCTCATTTCCTAAAGTTAAACATCATTCCAAGCATCTTTCATGTTGTGAGTTTCTTCAAAATCAACCATCTTGAGCTTGGAAATCAAGGTTGAAATTTCTACCCTATTAGGTAAAATTCTTGTTTCCTATTTCTAAATTTGTTTTTAAATTTCTAAGCCATGTTTGATCCATGGTTATTCTTTCTCAAGCTTAGTTTGTATTTGGTAAATTGTTTAAGCTTGATAGGTATTTTCTTGAAGCCACACAAAATTCTCCAAGGAAGCTTTCAAGAAGGATAGTCTTCAAGAGGTAAAGAGGAGATTTAATCTCATCAACTATTTTGGTAGTATGAAAATGGATTGTGTGTGGTGAAGAATCCATGAGGATTCATTTACTTGAATGTTTATGGTTTTACTTTATTGTATGATTGATTTTGATGTATGTATTTTCAAATGCTTGATTTGTTGAAAACATAGTAAATTTCGGTCACATGCTATTTAATATACTTTTAATCTAAAATTATTTTTCAAGTATAGATTTTAAAGGATTAAGTAACAAATAATTGGATTAAATATTTTTACAAAGGAAAATGAGATAGGTAATGATTATATATTTGGTTATGGAAAATAAATTAATTTTTGGACCAACAAGTCAAGAATTGGTGTTTAGATTAAACTATATATATATATATATATATATATATATATATTTTCTTAAAGGTAGTTTTAAAAGATTTATTTAATGAGAATTCAATTTAGTAATTTTTATTATGATAATTGAGAATACGTTTTAAAAATTTATCTAGCGCTCTAAGTACTTTATTAAAAAGGATTTTAATTTCGGAAAGTTTTCAAAAATTAATTTAGAATGTCAAGAAATATTTTATACGGTGAAAAATGATTTAAAAATGTTACGTGCTTGAGAAAATGATTTAAAAATATTACGCGAATGAGAAAATGATTTTAAAAACGTAGGAAAATAACTATAAGATTTAGTAACGTTGAAAAATATTTACATGATAAAAAATGTGGGAAAATACCTACGCAATTTGAAAACGTTGGAAAATAATCATGAGATTCTGAAAATGCGGTAAAATATTTACGCGATTGAAAATAACAGCGGTATGCTGTCGGGTTGGACCCGGTTATATTGAAGGATGGTACTGCCGAGTTATGGCACTTGACCATGTGATTTGATGATATTATGATATATGTGAAATTTTGAGTCTTGCACCATGTATTGAGGAATATGTTGTTTTTGGTGTCATTGACGAGTTATACCTAAGAGGATGAATTACACCCCTGTTTGGGTGCGATAGGCGTAGTGTTGTTCATTTATTGAACTTGGAGGCATTGGTGTGCGGAAATTCCACATGTGGACAGTTGGTAGCTCCTCTGGGCCGTGGTACCGAGCATGACACACTAGTGATCTTGACAAAGCACTATTCTTAATCACGATCTTGTTGGGGACGGTCTTGTAGAATGCCTGTGGTATACGATGAATTTGATTGTGTACTGTGCGAGCCACGACGAATTTGACTGTGTAGCACGTGGCCCGCGGCAGCCGAGTTGACAGACAGGTTCTTAGGGATCATTCCCTCTGATTGGTTGTGTTTAGCTCCATGGAGTAGGTTTGTGTTGTGTACATGTACATTATGAGTCTGCATATTATATTATTCTGATCTATTATATGAAATGTTATATACGCTATAATAACATGTTTTGATGACATATCTGTTTGTATTTATCGTTTTTTCTATACTGCTTGATGGTAATGATGATGATTGTCTCACCTCTTTGTGTGTATTTTTGTGTTATTATTATGTATGGTAAAGACGGTGAAGAGGATCAACCTCTTAATTTTTCGTGAAAGAAGCAACAACCCGAGGACCAAGCACGAAGGAGGCGAGCCGTTGGATTATCCTTACTAGTTGGCTTAATTGTTTTGTGGTGGTTATGTCGTATTGTATTTTTGAGTTTTTCTTAGTCTGTTGGACTTGGGCAAGTCTGTTATCTACTCTTTTGTGTCAAATTATTTATAAGTTAATTTTTAATGTATTGTTTTTAAACAAAACCATATATGGATATTATGTAATAATGTATTTTACTTCATGTTCTGTTTTTATTTTATTCAGTAATGTTTTCCGCAAGAAGAAATAGCCATAGGACGAAGGTTGAAACAATAATAGAAGATGATTTGATTTGTATAGGATGATTATTGATCTTCTTAGAATATATAACTAAAATTTTACAACTCATGTTGTACTTATTATCAAACGATTTATAACTTGGGAAGGTTTTTATTTTAATTTGTCGTAAATGTGACGCCCTACATCAGGGTGTTACACCACACGTCTAGTTGATGGTGTTAGAACAAATACACCAAGAAATGAATGGACCGATGATGACAAGAAAAAGGTCCAATACAACTTGAGAGCCAATAATATCATCACTACTTCTTTAGGATATGATGAATTCTTTAGGGTGTCAAATTGTAAGACCGCTCAAGAAATGTAGGATACATTACAAGTAACTCATGAAGGTACAAGTGAGGTAAAAAGATCTAGAATTAACTCACTCACTCACGAATATGAATTGTTTAGAATGAACCAAGGGGAAGGCATTCAAGAAATGCAAAAACGTTTTACTCATATAATTAATCATCTTGCTTCATTGGGAAAAAATTTTACCAATGAAGATCTTATTAACAAAGTTTTGAGATATTTGAGTAGGAATTGGCAACCTAAGGTGACGACAATATCGGAATCAAGAAATCTTGCCGCAATGACTTTGGCCATCCTCTTTGGAAAGCTTCAAGAACATGAGTTGGAACTAAACAAATTAAGTCAAAGTAAGGAGCAAGATAAGAAGAAAAAGGGGATTGCTCTCAAGGCCACTTCCTCAACAATTTATAATGAGGATGAAGATGATGAAGATGGTATTGACAATCTTGAGATGAATGAAGAAAACTTCAGCCTCCTTGTTAAGAGATTCGGAAGATTTCTTAAGAAAAAAAGAACACAAAGAAGACCACCTTTCCCTCCTAAAAAGTCATTTCAAAAAGGAGAAGGAACCTCTTCAACTCTAACTTGCTATGAATGTGGAAAACCCGGACACATGAAGATGGAATGTCCGGTTTATCAAAAGAAGATGGAGAAGTTTAAAAAGAAGCCCTTCAAGGAAAGGAAAGGAAGAAGAGCATACATCGCTTGGGAGGACAACGATATGGACTCCACCGATGACTCGGATGATGAGGAAGCCCACCTTTGTCTTATGACAAATGGAGAAGAAGAAGAGGAAAGCAAAATCGAGGTAACCTTATCTAATCTTGAACTATCTCCTTCATATAATGAATTGCAAGATGCCTTTCAAGAATTGCATGATGAATCCATGAGACTCACCAAAATGGTTTTAACTTCCAACAAAACAATCTCCTTAATGACTAACAAAATTTCTATTTTAACTAAGGAGATTGAAGAACTCAAAGTTGAAAATGAGACTTTAGGACTTATTGATGCTAACTCATCGTGCATGATTTGTTCTTCACATGAAAATGTACTCACACCCTCATCTTGTTCTTCATGTAAAGAATATGAAATTGAAATTAAGGACTTGAAAAATACTCTTGCAAAATTTACTATAGGAAGAGATAATTTGAATATATTACTAGGGAAACAAAGGTGTGTTTTTCAAGAAGCCGAGTTGGGATATAATCCAAATAACTATAAAAAATTCTACAATAATTTCTTTGTTCCATCTAAAACATCAAGTACCCCTTTTATCAAATGCTTTTATTGTGGAAAGAAGGACATAATGCATCTATATGTAATGCTAGAAAGAAAAGAAACACCAAAGTAGGAACTAAAATGGTTTGGGTTCCTAAAGGTACCGTGCCTATTTCTAACACACAAGGACCCATGACATTTTGGGGACCAAATGTTAAAACTTGAATGTGTGTTGTAGGTGTGCTTGAAGTCCAAAAGTTCAAGTTGGTATCTTGATAGTGGATGCTCCAAGCACATGACTGGTGATGGCTCCAAGTTCTCCTTCCTTGTTCCTAAGAAGAGTGGACATGTGACTTATGGTGATAACAATAAAGGAAAGATCATTGGAATCAGTAAAGTTAGTAAGATCCCTTCCTCATCCATTGATAATGTTTTACTTGTTGAAGGACTCAAACATAACTTGCTTAGCATTAGTCAATTATGTGATAAGGGGAATAGAGCAATATTTGATTCAAATTGTTGCATAATTGAGGGTAAGGATGATAAACATGTCAAGTTTATTGGTCATAGGGTCAATCACATATATATGATTAGCCTTGATGACATTTCCTCAAATGATGCTAAATGCTTTATGACTAGAGAAAATGATTCATGGTTATTGCATAGAAGAATTGCTCACATTCACATGGATCACTTAAACAAATTAGTTTTTAAAGAACTAACAATTGGTCTTCCAAAGCTCAAATTTGAAAAAGATAAACTTTGTGATGCATGTCAAAAGGGAAAATAAGTAAAGATCTCTTTTACAGCTAAAAATGTGGTTTCAACTTTTAGACCTCTATAACTTTTGCACATGGATCTTTTTGGTCCCTCTAGAACTATAAGCTTTGGTGGGAATTACTATGCCTTAGTGATTGTGGACGATTTTTCTAGGTTTACATGGACATTATTTTTGTCTCACAAGAATGATGCTTTTCAATCATTCAAAAAGCTTGCTAAAGTTATCCAAAACGAAACAGGTTTTTGTATTACATCCATAAGAAGTGATCATGGTGGTGAATTTAAAAACCATAAATTTGAAACGTTTTGTGATGAACATGGCATTGAGCATAATTTTTTAGCCCCTAGAACACCACAACAAAATGGTGTTATAGAAACGAAAAATCGATCTTTAGAAGAAACGACAAGAACTATGCTCAATGAGGCCAATCTTCCTAAGTATTTTTGGGCAGATGCAGTTAACACCGCATGTTATGTTATGAATAAGACTCTAATAAGATCAATTTTAAAGAAAACTTCATACTAATTATACAAAGGAAGGAAACCAAATGTCTCACATTTTCATGTTTTTGGATGTAAATGCTTTGTTTTAAATAATGGAAAGGATAACTTGGGGAAGTTTGATGCAAAATTTGATGAAGGAATATTTCTTGGTTATTCTATACATAGTAAGGCCTTTAGGGTTTATAACAAATGAACTATGACCATAGAAGAGTCCATACATGTTGCATTTGATGAAACTAATCCAAACGAGCCAAGAAAGGAGCTTGTTGATGATGTTGCAGAAATCCTTGCAAGAACTCACCTAGAAAATCAAGAAAAAGAAGTCAAGAAGCAAGAATAAAGGCCATATGATTCCCCAAAACAAGAGGACTCTCAAATCATGGATCTTCTCAAGGAATGGAGATCATCAAGATATCATCCTCTTGACAAAGTGATAGGTGATGTATCAAAAAGGGTAATCACTCGTAACTTTCTTAGAGATGCATGTAATCATATGACTTTTCTTTCTTAAGTTGAACCTAAAAACATAAATGAGGCCATTAATGATGAACATTGGATCTTGGCCATACAAGATGAGCTAAACCAATTTGAGAGGAATCAAGTTTGGGAATTAGTTCCAAGGCCCAATGATCATCCTATAATTGGCACCAAATGGGTTTTTAGAAACAAACTTGATGAAACGGGCTTAATAATAAGAAACAAAACTAGGCTTGTAGCTAAGGGTTATAATCAAGAGGAAGGTATAGATTATGAAGAAACGTATGCTCCCGTAGCTAGACTTGAAGCCATTAGAATGTTACTTGCATATGCTTGCATCATGGACTTTAAACTTTTTCAAATGGATGTCAAAAGTGCCTTTTTAAATAGTTTTATCCAAGAAGAAGTGTATGTAGATCAACCTCCCGGTTTTGAAAATTTTGAACTACCCAACCATGTTTTTAAACTTAAAAAGGCATTGTATGGCTTGAAACAAGCTCCTAGAGCTTGGTATGAAAGGTTGAGTAAGTTCCTTTTGGAAAATGGTTTCTCTAGGGGAAAGGTTGACACTACTCTTTTCATCAAACATAAAAAGCATGACATTTTACTTGTTCAAATATATGTTGATAATATTATATTTGGTGCTACTAATGACTCTCTTTGTAAAGAATTTGCTAATATCATGCAAAGTGAGTTTGAGATGTCCATGATGGGTGAGCTCAACTTCTTCCTTGGCCTTCAAATCAAGCAAATAAGGAATGAGACTTTCATAAGTCAATCCAAATATTGCAAGGAGTTGCTCAAAAAGTTTGGAATGGAAGGAGCAAAACAAATGGCTACACCAATGGGAACTTCCTGTTACTTGGACAAGGATGAAGGAGGTAAATCGGTAGAAATCACTAAGTATAAAGGTATAATTGGCTCACTTCTTTACCTTACCGCAAGTAGGCCAGATATCACGTTTAGTGTATGCATGTGTGCTAGATTTCAAGCAAATCCTAAAGAATCACACCTAAGTGCTGTAAAACGAATTATGAAATATCTAATAGGCACTTCACAAACAGGATTGTGGTACCCTAAGGGTGCTTCATGTAGCCTAATTGGTTATTCCAATTCTGATTTTGCTTGGTGCAAAATGGATAGGAAAAGTACTAGTGGGACATGCCACTTGCTTGGAAGCTTATTAGTTTCTTAGCATAGCAAGAAACAAAATAGTGTGGCATTGTCAATAGCTGAAGCTGAATATGTTGCAGTTGGAAGCTGTTGTGCTGAAATCCTTTGGATGAAGCAACAACTTCTAGACTATGATCTTGAGCTGGATCACATTCCCATAAGATGTGATAACACTAGTGCAATCAATCTATCTAAGAATCCCATTTTACACTCAAGAACAAAGCACATTGAAATAAAGCATCATTTCATAAGAGATCATGTTCAAAAGGGTGATTGCATGCTTGAATTTGTGAAAACCACTAAGCAACTAGCAGACATTTTCACTAAACTTTTGGCAAAAGAAGCCTTCTATTATAAAAAAAATGAACTTGGTATATTGGATCAATCATGCATAGGCTAATTACCACATAAATACATTGTTGTGCTGCATAAAATGCAAATTGCTGCATAAACATACATTTTTCTGCATAATCATGTCCTTTTGCTGCATAATTTTTTATTTTTTAGTCCAATACAGACTTAAGCGTCAGAGATTCCCCCTAAATTGTTTTGTAGGTGCTTTCTCATGTCAAAGATCTCCAAGAAGCTCAAAAACATCTCAAATTCATCCAAATGGGGTAATTCTTGGTAAATATAGCAATCTTGTATGATTAGGTGTTTTGAATCACAATCTGTGTGAATTGTATGCTTGCATGATGTTTTGGAATTGTTTTGAGAAGCTTTGGAACTACTTTGGAAGGTTTAAAATTGATCCTTAACTGTTTGAAATGCAAAATCTGAGTTTTAGTAGGCTGGTAATCGATTACAAGACCTTTGTAATCGATCACAAAGGTTCTGTTAAGCAAGTAATCGATTACACCATACTAGTAATCGATTACCATGAACCCAGAACTCAGGTAATCAATTACACAAATAATGTAATCGATTACAAGGTTCCCAGAAGGCTGGTAATCGATTACACTGATATTGTAATCGATTACAGGGGCAAACAGAAAGCTGGTAATCGATTACACAAACCATGTAATCAATTACAGAGGGGTTTTAAAAGGTTTCAGACACGCAAAAGGTCACTCATTTTGAAAATTTGACCCTTCTTCTCCTCTACTCCCACGAAACCCCATTCTCCCAAATCTCCCCTTCTTACTCCATTCTCCACCAAATCCTCCAAAATCACATCCCTTTCACTCGAAATCCCACTCCCCACCACAACCCAACCACCAAAACTCCTACAAACCTACCCCATTCTCCACCACTAACTTCACCCACTCCTCTGTTCTTCTCCACTTCATCCCCCACGAACTACACACCTCCAAATACCCCCAAACACTCACCCAATCTCACCTCTAATCATCAATGGCTGAACCAAGCTACTGTGCTAAACGTGTAAGACCAGGGGCCACCATTGGAGAATCCTCTAGTGCTCCTCCATGCAATATCTCTGGACTGGACCTAACCAGACACTTCTCAACCACCAAGAAGGCTGAGCTCTTCAGAAAGAACTTCCAACTGAGGAAGTTAATCTCGCCAAGGTATCTCATAATCCTTCTGCACTAGTGAACCCCTGGAAAGCTTTCAGTTGATTGAGAGGCTAGGTTTGCTTGGGTTATTCAGCATTCAGAAGGCCATTTACCCCAACTTGGTTTGTGTGTTCTATGCCAACTTGAGGTACGAAGATCATTGCTTGATATCTGAGGTGAGGAAGACTCAGATTAAAATTTATCGGGAAGAATGGTGTAGGTTGACCAGGCTAACCTATGCTGGGATGAGTTTCTATGGAAATGAAAATGCTTGGGGAGCTGAGTTTGAATACAAGAGCGCTCTGACGTCCCTGATTCGCTCTGGTTACGTCCTTCCAAGAAACAATAAAAGAGTTATGGCGACTGGCCTAACAATGGAGAACAGGGTACTCCATTATTTGGTTGTTCGAGGGTTAATTCCCAGAGGCGAGAATTATTCCCAAGTTTTGCGAGATGACGTGGTGGTCTTATGGGCCATGACCACTGGCAGGCCAATCAACTCCGCAAATTACATCATTCAGCACATGCTAGACGTGAAGAAAAAGAAAAACTCTGCCCTTCCCTATGCCATATTGGTGACTGCTATCCTGGAGCACTGTTGCATCTCCTTGGCTGAGGAATCTAAGGATACCAGCTCCAAGGGACCACAATCCATTGGTCTGCATACCTTGAAGAAGCTTCAGCTGAGCAAGGTCGATAGACGATGGTATTATTTGGCCCATGGCAGTTATGGGCATATTCTCCATGGTCTGGAGAGTGATGAGGAGGATGAAGATGAGCAGCCTGCACCAGCTCCACCAGTTTCAGCCACATTGGAGCTTCTACTGCAAGAAATGTAGAGTTTGGCCACTACGGTGGAAACCCGGATGGACCAGATTAAGCAAAAGGTGGATCACCTGGAGTTGAGGATGGACTATTCCGATTGGGAGCTTGCTGCTATTCATTCGCTTCTGGAGGGCCCCAGACATACTGCACCTCGAGATGTTGCTACACCTACCACCTCCTCTGCCCCTCCTGCTGCTCCTTTATCATTTGCTGACCCCTCTGCCACTCTCGTTGGAGTTCTTACTGATGACGAGGAGCTCCTTGGTTCCGAGGACGATCTTGACACTGGAGACGATGATGTCGACCTTGGAGACGTTGCTGCAGATGTAGAGAGTGACAGTGAGGCCACTGATAGTGATTATGGACCATTGCCATGATCGTTTCTTTGTTTTTCTGATTTTTGGTTGTATATGACATTGAAACAGTATTTATATAAAATCAGTTGTTCTTTTGATGTTTAATATATGATTATTGATATGATTATTGATTCTAATATGCTCATACTCTGATTATGGACTGTCTGGTTATGAACTACTCATACTCTGATTGCCTGGATTGTTCTCTATATATGTTGTGAATACATGTGTCTTGAAGCATGTCAATTAGTTTTTGATGATAACAAAGACAAAGATGAAGATCAAGAGCAAAAGAGAAAATCAAGATCAAAGGAAGAAATCAAGAGGTTTAGATATAGGCATTAGAACATCAATGTTAAATGCCCTCAAGATATCTCAAATGGTTTTTCAAAAATGATTTTAATCAAAATCGTTTTCAAAGATCAATTCCTAAAAAGAGGACTTCTTTTATCTTGGTTCATGCCAAACAAAGTTCAATATTGTTTAAATCTATGTTTTCTAAAGTTAGGAATGATATGAATCATCTTTCAGGCTTGAAAAATGAGTTTAAAGTATAGTGTAATCGATTACCAATGTTTAGTAATCGATTACAAGCTAAACAGAAGCCGTGTAATTGATTACCAGAAAGTCAGAGGACGTGTAATCGATTACACCCAAGCTGGTAATCGATTACCATGTTCCCAGAAAGCCAAGAACACGTTCAAAGGGCCATGTAATCGATTACATCAATATTGTAATCGATTATCATCAAGTCAGAAGGCGTGTAATCGATTACACAAATCATGTAATCGATTACCACAAGCCCAGAAAGCCAAGAACACGTTCTATCTTCCATGTTATCGATTACCAAAACCCTGTAATCGATTACCAGTGTTTTGACATGTCCAATGGCTATATTAGATGCATTAAATGCTTGGCTTCAACCACCCTCCGCTCTTTTAATGAATGGGCTTTAAATACAGTAGTTGGGGCATCATTGATGGTTGTTCTTTAACCTGAAACATCTTAGCAATACATCAAAATGAGAATCAATCTCTGAAATCACTCTTTGCTCTGTTTTTGACTAATCTTTGAGATATCATTTGTGAGTATTCTTAGAGCTTCAATTTGTATCATTTACTCTAGTGAGAGCTTCTTTATATCAACCTTGATTGCTTTGTAAAGAGAGGGTGAGGTATCCCTCCATATTGTAAAGGGTGAGGCATCCCTTTGTTTGAAGAGACTCAAGCTCAAGGGTGAGGCATCCCAAGGAGTTGAGTGCTTAAGTTTGTAAAGGTAGTCAAGCACCTATTAAAGCTTGAAGATATAGTGAAAAATCTCGAGTGGTTGCTTGAGGACTGGACGTAGGTCACAAGTGGATTGGTGGCCGAACCAGGATAAATTATTATGTTTGATTCTCTAAACCCTTCTCTTTATATTTGTGCATTGCTTGTATTCTTACTTGATTACTTCTCTCTTGGTTGGTTATTAAGTAATATCTATTGTTCTTATCAATTCATTCATTTTAAATAGTCAATAGCTTCAACGAAAATCAATAGTCGAGTGTTTTGCGAAAGAATTGCGAACTTATTTTATAAACTCAATTCACCCCCTCTTGAGTATTGAAGCCACTTGGTAACATATGTCCCATATGATGATATAAGAAATGAATATTCTAGAGAGCTTTAGAAACCTGAATTTGGCAGTGAATGTGTCACCACACAGTCTCTATGTTAATAACCTAAAGGTAGAAAGTGATCTTAGGATTGAAATCAGAGTAACCCAAGAGAAAGTCCCAGCCGTATAGTCCTTAAAGGAACAAATATTACAAGGAAAGAAAAGGACTTCAGTGAGGCAACTGATGGAACTATTCTGTTATGAGACAAAGTATGCATCGTAGAGGATGCAGACACAAGAACCAAGATCCTAGAAGAAGCCCATAAAAGTAATTACATTATCTATCCTAATGCAACAAAGATGTACCAAGACCTGAAGACCATGTTCTGCTAGCCAAGAATGAAAAAAACATTGCACAATATGTGGCAAAGTGTCTAGTGTGCTAGGTAGTTTAGATAGAACATAAAAAACTATCAAGACGTTTACAACCTTTAGATATCCCTGAATGAAAATAGGACAACATATCCATGGACTCTATCATGGGTTTACCAAAAACACAATTAGGATATGACTCCATATGTGTCAGTATGGATAGACTAACTAAGTCTGCCCATTTCTCACCTGTCAGAGCTTCTCCAATGAGCAAGTTAGCTCAGTTGTATATCCAAGAGATTGTGAGATTACATGATGTACCCTCTAACACCATATCTGATAGAGACCCTAGACTCATATCTAGATTTTAGGGAGCTTCATAGAAAGCTTTTGGAACTAAGTTATTCCTCAGTACAACTTATCACCCACAAATAGATAGTCAAACTGAGAGGACTATACAAACCTTAGAGGATATGCTTAGAGCATGTGCAATAGAGTAACAAGGTAGTTGGGATAGATATCTACCACTAGCAGAATTTGCTTACAACAATAGTTGCCACTCTAGTATAGGAATGACGCCTGATAGTTGTCGAGACTATCAAATTAAATCAATTTATAAACCGATTCACCAAAAAATTGTAGTATACGGTGTAACCAGGACGAGCCATTAAAACACTCTAATTAATCAATTATATTAAAGGATTAACATGGGGGTTTAGTTTTGCAAGAGTAATTAAAAGAAACTAATTAAAAACTGCAAACATAATTAAGTAAACAATAAATCTAAGGAAATCAACTATTCTTGAGATTAATCCATCATTGTTCACTAAGAATCCATTCAATTTTTAACCAAGTCCTTGGCTTTAGATCACTTCAAGAAGCCTTAAGATGATTAATGAATTATCTACTAGATAAATATATAGAATTTAATTAATTAAGGTTAAATGAATCAATCACTCATCTAATCATAAATTAACCTAAAATCCATAATTCAACCAAGCTAAACAATCCATCAAACACCTTTGATGCAATGTTTAGTCTCTTCCATTCAATTGTTAATTAGATTCTTGATCTTGGATCACATCAAGAAGCCTTAAGATGATCCATGAATTCTCTATTAGATAAGCACCCATAATTTAATTAATCAAGGTTAAATGAATTAAGCGCCCATCTAATCCTAAATTAATCTAAAACCTATAATTCAACCAAGCTTAACAAACAACATCAAAGAAACCTTTGATGCATTGTTAGTTTTTGCAAACACATGATAGTTAAGCAACCATCGCATGAACACCCAAACTGAGTTAAGCACTCAATGAAGATGCAGTAGAATCAAGAGAATGATAAGAGAAATTTGATTAACAATAAGAATGTAAACATTAATTGCAAGATCTCAAAATTAAACATCAAGAATATTTTAATCCCTAGGATTGATTAAAAGGTTCTTCCCTCTCATCCTGGATGAGAGGGAAGAGAAACATAAAATAAAGAAACCTATAGAGAAGGGAGAAGAAGAAAGATGAAGAGAAAAAGTGTAAGCAAGAACGGCTAGGAGAAAAATTGGTCCTTTCTTTCATGGTGGATGCTGCTCCTTAAATAACTATTTCATGGTGGCTGCTCATGTTGTTGCTACAACTTAGGGATAATCCTCTTCCTCTTAGCTTTAATTGGATACATAATTTGTATAATTTGGACTTAAGATGAGAGAGCTATGCCCAAAACATTTTTAACAGCTCTCTGAGCCCGTCAACTGATTTCAAAGGGTGAAAACACCATTAAAACGTCATAGTTTTGATAAGTGATCTCATAATAATTGAATATATATGTCTTAGATTTCAAATGGCACTGATTTTAGCTTTCAATGACACGTACAACCCGAATTATAACCCAATCTTTACACATCGTCCAGGTTCTAGTGACAACATCTCTGTTCTAACTTTGTGGCCTAATCTGACCCACTAGATATCTGATTCTGTAACACTCTTTCTAGGGTATCACATTTCCGACTCCCGACTCATAATCTGAAAATCAATTCGTAAAAGGTTTGAGTTATGAAAATATGAGTTTCAAAATTTCTTTCTTGTTGAAATATAAACTTATTGAAATTTATATGTAATACTAAAAAATATATATTGAAACAGATTCATATACAATATTGACACTAAATAATATTTCATAATTTAAAGAGAAATATAAAACTAACAGACTCTTTTTTTTTAACAGTAGCAAACCTTATGACGGGTCCTACTTAATAGCACGGTACTAACGTTAAAACTTAACATACTTATTCTGTTGTGTATCCATCTTGTTGCATCAGACATCTGTTCTACATCTGTTCTTTGTCAACACTGCACATCTTCGAGTCCTGAATGTCCACTCCTTATTGTTGTCATCCATCTCAGAGTATTCATTGCCCGTTATGTCTAAGACAACTCGATCCTTCTATTATTTGATTTTAACAGTACAGACACAACAAAACAACATAACAAAGAGGTGAGATCACTTACGCCAATACCAACATGGTAGCACAGAGATAATACAAACAACATATCATACAAATACATCATACAAGAATTATGATCATGCGATCAACATTAATCAACTATCATCATCCAATCATTTATCAGTTCATTTATCATAAACAATAATTATGATAATGCCCTTAGCATTATCATCATCATCATCATGCAAGTATTCAAAACAATTGTCATAGCCAATATTCCTCAATTAATATATCACACAGATATAAATGTCAGATCATGCATGTGCACAAAGACTCAGTTTTTCAAAAACAACTTTATGGAGGTTTTCACAATTTCGAGGAGAATGCTCTGTCAATTGTCAGCCTTAGCCCAAAGACAATCTTCCAGTTGTTGAAAAGAATCGTGTTCTTGTTGGGTATCGTCAATGCGTTGCAACAGACTGCATAGCCAAGTGGCACAGGGTACTCGCCAGCTGTCTACTTGGTCGACCGCCGCGCCTCGACGCCCCCAAGATCCATCATAGTCTTTATGTAAGAAGCCTGATGGATATCTCAAATATTTTTTTCAAAGCTTTATAAATGGTTTTCACATGCTAAAATACCTAACAAACAAGTTTTGAAAAACTAGTTATAGTGATAGTTCAAAACCATGAAAAATAGCAAAGTTTGAGTTTTACAAAACAGACCTTTGGTTACTCATTTGATCATAACTTTCAAAATAATTTGATTTTTATGATGAAACTTTTTCATTTGAAAATAGACTCAAACATCTTTCTAATGAGTGGTCATTTGCTTTAAACGGGTGAGAAATGAAGAAGTTATGACCATTTAAAGTTAGTTTTTCAAAACCAGAGTGGTTTATTCGAATAACCAAAGTGTTATTCGAATAACACGTTCCAGAAAACATTTCTTGGTATGCGATAAGTGGATTTATTCGAATAACAAAAGTGTTATTTGAATAACACGACCCAGGAAACACATAACGACTATTTTTTGAGCCTTTAATGTTGATATAAATGATACCCAACGACTTTTTTTCTTTGAACACTATAAATAGATGGTTTTGGGTCATCTTTTATATAGAACCAACTTTGAAAAACATATTTCTATTGTGCTTAGTCAAAGTTCCATCATCTTTCCCTTTTTGCTCTGTTTTGATAGTCTTTTGAGATATCTTTAAGAGCTTCATAGAACTTTAATTTGTATTATTTACTCTTTGAAAGAGTTTCCATTCATACAAACCTTGTTGAATATGTAAAAGAGAGGGTGAGACATCTCTCAAATTGTAAGGGTGAGGTATCCCTTCAAAGAAGAGGCTCAAGTATAAGGGTGAGGTATCCCAAGGTGTGTTGAGTGCTCTAACTTGTAAAGGTCATCAAGCACCTGTTTGAAGCTTGAAGAATTAGTGAAAAATCTCAGGTGTTTTACTTGAGAACTGGACGTAAGCCACAAGTGGTTAGTGGCTAAACCAGAATAAATATTGTGTTTCTTTCTCTCAACTCTATTTACTTTACATTCGTGCTTTAATTATATATGCTTGAGTTGAATTTGATATCTAGCTTATTTGTTTGATTTATCCTATAGCCCAAGTGATATTTGAGAAATCTCTAATAGTTTTACCTTTTTTGCTGCATGTGTTGATTGAAAATATCAAAATGCATAATTTCTCAAAGTTGTTTTAAAAATTTGTAATCACCCAATTCACCCTTTCTTGGGTGATGGTTGCCATGACTAACATAGAACATACAACTTTTTTTCTTGCTTGAGGACAATCCTCAAGTTCCTGTATCAGTCTAGGAAATTTGTCCCAGATAACTTGTCCTTCTCAAAGACTGATCACAATGATAAGTTACTTGAAGTGTTTATTGCCATGGTAATCTATCAACAGAAAAAATATGCAAAATATAAGTATCATGTTATAAACATATTTAATAAGGTCTTTAATTAAATATGCCTCTCACTATTTTATTCAAATCAATGACCCTCAGCATTAACTCAAAAAATTCCATCGTATGATTTCCTAGTGGGCCAAGATCCATATTTCACCTAGCTTTGAATCAGTTTTGGCTGATTACCCAAAATTCGATTATTTAGGTAGGAAACTCTTTCCAATTACATCACATGCAATTCTTGGATAGCTGGGTGAATAACACTTATTCTAATCCATCCAATGGACTAAAGCCCAACTCCATGCCTCTAAGCCTTCAATCCTATTGAAATGGCCTAGTTAAGTCAAACCCACTGGTTAGTAGTTGGATATTACCCTTATCCCATCGCATCTTACTAATATAGATAAAGGCATTCTGCTTTGGCAGACCTACACTTAATCGATACTAGTCTTGACGAGTGCCACGCATTGGAAGGCATCACATAATGACTTAATATTTGCTTTTAAGGGAATTTTTTATTATTATTATTAGATCTAATCATTTGTTAAGTTGTTTATCAAAACCATAAACATCATCCACACATCTCATACATATAAAGCATATAATAAATGTGATATGGTTATGACTCCTAAGAGAAAACCATTAACTAAAATGAGGGAGCAAACTAGCTTCACAAGCGTCTCCCACCAACGTCCTTATTTGATGCCTCCTTCATACCTCCACATCGAGATTACATTATATAGAAACCTCTTTTACATTCGAAGGGAGTTAGGTGAGAAGAGAATGTACAATCAGAATGTAGAGAGAAAGACACGACACGCAGATCATATTTTAAAATAATCAAAATACCATAAAAGGAGGACTAAGGCCATAACCATGCACATGCACCACAAAGTACACATCAACACAAAGCAATAATACATTATTTTTTGTGAGTTATAAAAATGGATTTGAATATCGCACCTTAAAAAGACGCTCTATGCAGAGATAGCACGGGATTCGGGGTAATGCCCCGACGGAGGTCTCAAAAATTTGAACCGTAAATAAGAGCTGAATCTCTTGTGCCCCCTTTGACGGCTAGGGTATCAACACTTGAACCCTAAACCCGAAAACACATAAACACTTCATGTGCTGCGGGGAACCCTTGTGCCGTTATTCAATATTTGAACCTTTTGCGCCTCCTTGACGGCTTGACATCAACACTTGATGTCGTTGCCGCAAAATAGGAATAAGGTTTCCAAAACCCCTGCACTATGCCGCTTGTGCAAAAATAAGGATTTCATAACCCTTGCTACTGCAAACCAAGAATAAGGTTTCCTAAACCCTTGCGTCGCGCATCAAGAACCAGGATTCCATAACCCTTGCTTCGCGTCACTGTGCATAACATTGTACGTATCACATACATACCAGAAAGATTCGTAAAATATACATCCAATACAAAACAGTTTTCACAGAACATATGACCAACTTCATGGTTTTTGAAAACAACATCATAGTTTTGCATACAACATATAAATCATAATATGTTTTCGCAAAGAATTTCATTCGTTTTCTAAAATAACATATTGAAGATCATATCTTTTATAAAAAACAAAGCAGCAGTATGTTATCTCATACAAAACAAAAATAGAAAAATCAAATCATGGTTTCGCAACCTGGCTCTGATACCATTGTTGGGAATTATAGATACATCATGCAGTAGAAAATAGAATTCCCACCAAGGATCTATGTGAAAAAGTCATAATCCGAGTTTTTAAAATTGTTTACCTCTTGAAGCATGATTAAAACAAGTGGCGTGAATCGCCAACACCGTAACATCGACGATGTCACTGCGGTATCCACACAAACAGACTCACGAACGTCCAACATCCATAAAAGAAGTTATGACTGTCTCACATAGTACTAGCTGCGAAGAGAAGAGAAGAAACCTGTCACTCTTTCACTCAGTGTTTCTATTAAGTGCGGCCAGGGTTTCTGATACATGTATTAACAGCCCCTTAGCAGTGCTATTTATAATAGCTGACTGCCTTAAGTGAGTGAGAGTAGCAGCAAGGTAAGTTGTGCAACCCTAGACTCATCTGTTATGAGTCTGGCCCACAATTGAGTCTAAGTCTAACTTGAATCCTAATTACTCTAATTTAGTCTGCTCTATGCGTGTGACCCTGTAGGTTCTCATAATATTGGCAGTAATATTAAAATCTCATTTTAATATTATAAGCAGTGAGCAGTATCTAGTAACACATCGTTGCCATCCAAGTAATGAGAATGTCAATGATTTGACATAACCTTTCCATGACCAATGTTTCCGTATAGTTTAGTCCCTTTGTCCAGATATCTTGATTGAACACAAGGCATAAAATGCATCACCCTTGTACAGTTCAATCCTTCGTCTCTTGATACCCGAGTAGACTTAATAACAACAAATGAGATCGATATCTCATATGGACTAATTTGAGCATGGACATGCACTTCGCAGTCTCACTCAATCAGAGAGCGCAAAGATATCGCTCCTATTATGTAGGAGGGACAAATCCCATCTAGATCACTCACATCCCTCTGCATGATTCGCGATATGTGTAATAACTAACTTTATAATCACCTTGTTACAGATGATGTTTGACAATATTAAAACACACAACTCCTCATGTAGGAATCATAATGATTTCAAGTTAAAGGACTATAAACACCATTGTCACTATGAGAATCATTTATAACATTCACGTAACGATCCATGTAGCATTCTTATGGTGGGTCTGTCCAGTACAATATTACTCTAATATGTACTCATGTGAAGACTTGATATCTCATATCCATGACCCATGAGATGTGGCCATCAGTCTATGCATATACTAGTCTCAATACATTATTGTTGTCCTAATTAACAATAATATTTGAACAGGGACATTTAAGAATAGTGTTTTATCTAATAAGATCTCACGATCAAGTCATGCACTTGATGTCCTACGACATCAAACTTACTATTCTAAGGATTTTATTATGTTTATAAAAAGAACACACAGTTGAAATGCCTCATATATTAAAAATAGCATAATGCAATGTATGTAAATACAGATAAAAAGTATCAGCATCTAGGGCATACACCAACACCTGTTTCAAGGAATGGAAGGTTGTCTCGAGAAACCGGGTAGTGACAGGATTCTGAAAAGCCTGGGTTTGCACGTCTTGGGTGACTTCGAGAAGATCCTTCTCCATAAGCACAAGTCAGCCAGAGTGAGCAAGCTATTGTTAATAATCTTCCCCAGCTCAACTCCTAGAGCCCAGACTAAAGAATGAGAGAAGTGAATAGGGACACCTTCTAGGTGGGTCAATATCCTGGTCCCCAATTAGGTGCACATGGTCTTCCACAATAACTGGTGGATCTGAGGCTAGTATTTTTCCCTTACAATGCCCCTTTTGATTGTCTACCTTCCTCTTACACTACCGAGATGTGTGAGCAAAAGACCCCGAACCTTACTCCTGCAAAGCTAGTACAGGAGCCAAGTTGTGACTCGCAGAGCTTCCTATAGCTCTTCTCATCTCTAACCGATGTTACAGTGCCTCGATGCCACTGGGCTCCATGCTCTCTGCAAAAAAAAAAAAAAAAAAAAAAAAAAAGAATACAAGTGCTACTACACTTAGAAATATTTTGCATGAAACAAAATTAGTAAGAATACAAGATATCAACAAAGTAAATAAAGTCATACCCAACACAACTCTTAAAGATATCTCAAGCTGATCTATCACACCCTCACAGTAAATATGCTTTTTTTCATCTGCCCACTTTACAAGAAACTCTAGAACGTCTATATTGTCTACCATAAGGTTGGAAGTCGAAGTTTCGATCAATTCCAAAAGTTTTTCCTAGGCAACTTGGGTCTAGTTTAGGAAAAGTACTAGGGCGCCATCCACTGTAAGGAAGAAAGGCATGGTCCCAAGTTTCCCTTCCAATGTAAACAAATCTTTCTTAAAATTCTTGAAGGACTCTTAATACGACTCGAAAACTTTGCGACCCCCTTTGGCATGCAGGGATATACAACCTTTCATAAACTCGCTTCCGAATTGTGTAAATCGGGTGAGTAGGTAAAAGAAGGCCACTATGGAGCATGACCAATCAAAATCCCAGTATACCAACACGAATACTCGTATGAAACCCCTAGCATTGGGATGAAGTTGCATGGGCACCACTTGCAAATGGTTTACCACACCAATCTAGAAAGCGTTAAAGGGAAGCCAGATCTCGAGATGCGTGAACATCGCCTCATAAAGATATATGATGTGTGAATCCTCTATTCGGGTTGAGCATACTCTCTCCTGATCACCTAGGGCTCAGATGACAAATTCATGGTCTTGAAGCCCCTTCTCTGTAAGCTGGAGATACTTTTTTTTTTTTAGTTGCCTGCTCCACAGTCTGGATTCTTGAAGGAATCCCTAATACCTCAAGGTCCACCCATTACTATAAACTGATAACCTAGGGTAGTAAATGCTCATTTGGATCTGCATTAACCGCCCTCCACCTTCCCATGTCTTGTATCTTGAAAACACCTACAAAGGTCGTACTCAGGTTAGAATAAGAAGAAGAAGTATCTCCCAGTTGTTCTAACTCTTTCATGATCTCAGAAAATGGACGAGTCAGCCTAAGTCGTGCTTCTTTCTTGGGGACCTCCACCTTCCAAATCATTTTCTAGATAACTACTCTGGATAGCGGCCTCTGCCCTCCAATAGACCTTTTGCACAAAAGGGAGTGCCTCTAATAATATATTCCTTATCCTGTTTGCTGTAATGATTGTTATAGCAGTTCCTTAGTAATTGTGTGATTTACCTATTAATTTTTGTAATTTTCTGAGTTAGTTTGGGCGTAACGATATAACACAAAATGTGAAAAATAACTTATATCAGCCTATAAATTAGCATAGATATCTTAAATGATGAAAATAAATATGAAAAATTTATTTATAGGTCATAAATGATTAGAATGAATTATGGTAAATTTTAAAGAATTAAATAAATTAATTTAGTATTTTTAATAAATAGAATAAGTGTTTAGAGGCCAAATTAAAAAAAAGAGAGCAGTAGCTTGGAAAATTATGAAAAATTGTGGAGTTGTTAAGTAGAGAATGAAGATTATTCTAGAAATGAACATAGGTTAGAGCAGATACTTATAAGTATATTAGTTTAACTCCTTAAGTTTATATTAACTTAAGGAAAAGTAATATAGCTTAATAGCTATCAAATAGTGTGTATAGATAGCTATTAAATGATGAATATAGGAACTTAATGAAATCCAAGAATTTTCTATAACACCTATGGAAGCTAGAAACAAACCTAAGAGACAAACCTCTTATAATTAATGATAACCACACAATTTCTTTGTTCTTAGCCCTCTTTCCACTGCCTCACCCCCCTAAACACACACACTTCTCACTTTTTTCTTCATTTTTTCTGGTTGTTACCAAGTGGCCTTAAACTCAAGTAGGGGGTGAATTGAGTTTATGAAATATTTTCGCAAATCTTTCGCAAAGCACTTGTTTATTAAATTTTCGTTAAAGCTATTATTCAATTGAAGTAAATAGATAAATGCAATCGAATGAATCACTTACAAATAAACAGCCCAAGAAAGAAAGTATTCAAGCAAAGCTAGATAACAAACTCAACTCAAGCATATATAATTAGATCATAAAGTAAATAGATAGAATTGAGAAGAACAAACACAAGGACTTATCCTGGTTTAGCCACCCCCTGTGACCTATGTCCAGTCCTCAAGCAAACCACTCGAGATTTTTCACTAAACTTCAAGCTTGAATGGGTGCTTGAAAACTTTTACACAATAGAGCACTCACCACACCTTGGGATACCTCACCATTTGTGCTTGAGCCTCAAAATAAGGATACCTAACCCTTTTCACTAGAGGGATACCTCACCCCCTTTACAACCTTTGAAGGATACTTCACCTTCTTTATAACAAAGTATACCTCACCTTTTACAATCTTTGAGAAATACCTCACTCTCTTTTCTCTAGAGGGATACCTCACCCTCTTCACAAAAAATCAAAGTGTATATAAGATGAAACTCTCACAAGAGTATATTACACAAATTGAAGCCCTATAATGCTCTTCAAGAATTTCTCAAATATATACAAAAACAGAGCACAAGTGATTTAAGGATGATTCACAGATTAGAGTGATTGAAAAATATTTCTCAATTGTTAGTTAGCCACAAATGATGCCCCAAGATGTGTATTTATAAGTTTTTACATCAACAGAGCTGTTGGATGGCTTTAATGGTAACATTAAATGCCAAGAAAATAGTCGTTGGGCACTATCAGAATGTTGGTAATCGATTACACACTCTTGTTAATCGATTACATGGATGTATGAACGTGTTCTTGACTTTCTGGGCAGGATGTAATCAATTACCAGCCTTGTGTAATCGATTACATGGCCTCTGCCAGACTTGTAATTGATTACCGCACTTGGTGTAATCGATTATAAGGTTTCTACCATGCTTGTAATTGATTACATGCTCAATGTAATCGATTTTCATCTCTTTGTTTAGCTTGTAATCGATTACAACATATGTGTAATCGATTACCTTGCCCTTTGAACATATTTTTCAAGCCCAATTAAGTCTCCAAGCCATTTTTAACATTGGGGAACTTTGATTAAACAAGATTTACAAATTTAACATAATCCAAGATTGAAATCAACATTTCTTTAAAATATGAACTTTGAAAAACAAGTTGATTTAAGAGATCTTTGAAAAACCATTTGAATATAATTGAGATACCTTAAGAACATTTCACATTGATGTTCTAAGACCTATATCTAATATGCCTATTTTGATCTTAGTCTTCTTCTTTTGGTCTTAGTCTTTTCTTTTGATCTTGGTCTTCATCTTGACTTTGTTATCATCAAAAACCATTTGACATACTTCAAGACATAAGCATTCATATTCTCCCCCTTTGTAATGATGACAAAATAAACATCGAAAAGAATAGAAATATTTGCATTTATTTATCTATCAGAGATTAAGCGCAACTCTCCCTCGTAATGTATGCATGAGATAGGATAAATGATTTTCATGTAAAAGCGTAAAGCTCCCCCGTACGCATACAACATATTTCACTAATCTCTTCCCTGTTGGCATTATCAAAAACAACATAAGCATTCAACATTCTATAATCATTTCAGCCCAGCAGGATCAATATCAGAGTATAAATAGTTTAGCACATTAATATGTGATACCAATAGTGAAAGCATATGAAGAAAAAGTATATTAGATTTTATAATGATTGATACTAAAAGGATCCAAAGTCATATACAAATATAAAGGAGTTATGGGTTAGACAGTATATAAATAAGGAATCATCATGACAAAGCTTGATGGCAGATGAAAAAATAGATGTCCCATGTGTTTTTGCCTTTTAAAACCATGTGTAATCGATTACAATGGCTGTGTAATCGATTACGCATATTCTGGATTCCTGGTAATTGATTACATATGTGGTGTAATCGATTACATGCCTTCTGGGAATGTTGTAATCAATTATATTGGAGGTGTAATTGATTACCTGCTTTCTGACTTAGCTTAGAACACTTGGCAGAGCCTTTGTAATCGATTACAAAGGTCTTATAATCGATTACCAGATTACTAAAACTCAGATTTTGCATGTTAAATAGCACAGGCTCAATTTTAAACTTTTCAAATTAGTTCCAAAACATCTCAAATCAATTCCAAACATCATGCAAGCATATAATCTAATCAGATTATGATCCAAAACCCATATTTATGCAAAAACATCATTTTACCAAGAATTACACTCTTTTGATGGATTGGTGAAGTTTTTGAGCTTTTTGAAGGTCTTTGACATGATGAAGAAGCTTAAACACAAAGTTATGCAGCAAATTGTCATAATTATGCTGCAAATCAATGTGTTATGCAGCAAAGATTCATTATGCAGCAAAAATTAAGTGCATGATTAATCCAAAGAGCCAAGTTCAAAGATATTTTCATCAAATATGCTATTTCAAACAAGAAGTTAAATTATCTAGCATATTATCACATATAGAGATTTTTCAAGATATAAGGTTAGAAAAATACTACTTTAAGGCAAGTTAAAGCATATAACAAGTCTCTACTTATCCAAAGGTTTCAAGTCCAAGCTTCTTGGAAACAAGGAAGAGAACTTGGAGTATTTTTTGATCTTGTGCTTGCAACAGCCACTTTTGATGTTCCAAATTTAGTTCTTGGCCTTTAAGCACATCTACAACACATTTCAATTTTTTATTTTTGGTACCCATGTTTTCTTGCGTCCTTATGTGTTAGTTTTTGGCAAAGTGCCTTTGGGAATGCAAACAGTTTTAGTCTCTATCTTGTTATTGATATTCTTCCTCACATTACAAGTTGATGCACTATGTCCTTTCTTGCCACAATGAAAACACTTTATAAAAGGACTTGTCGATGTACTTGAGGGAACAAAGAAATTCTTATAAAGTTTTTGTTGATTTTTGGGATTGTACCCTAAATCATCCTTTTGAAACACACATCTTTGTTTCTCTAGTAACTTATTCAAATTATTCTTTCCCAATGCAAATTTTGCAAGTGTATTTTTCAAATCCTCAATTTTATTTTCAAATGCTTTACATGATGAGCAAGAAAAGGATGTAGATGCATTATCAAGTGATGAACATGTTATGCATCAGGAATTTGCTTCAATAAGTCCAAGAGTTTCATTTTCAATTTTAAGTTCCCCAATTTCCTTGTTTAAAATAGAGATTTTGTTTTCAAAAGAGAAAATTGTTTTCTTGGATGATGAAATAAGTTTTACAAGTCTCATAGATTCATTATGCAATTCTTCAAATGCATCTTGCAATTCATCATAGGAAGGGAAAGAATTTGATTCAAAATTTGAGGATGTTACCTCCATGTCATCTTCATCTTCCTCTTCTCCTCTAGCCATGAAACATAGATTGGCTTTCTCATTATCCGAGCTATCGGTTGAATCCATGTCATTATCATCTCAAGCTATGCAGGCTCTTCTTTCCTTCCTCTCCTTTGAGGACCTCTTCATATACTTTTCCACTTTCTTTTGATAGATTGGGCACTCCATCTTCATGTGACCCAATTCTCCACATTCATAGCATTTAGGAATGGATGAGATTCATTCCCCTTTGTGATAGACATTCTTTTGGGGAAAGAGAGGTCTTCTTTGAGCTTCATTCTTCTTGAAGAATCTTCCAAATTTCTTTACTAGTAGACAAAGATTCTCTTTACTAATTTTCAAGCCATCTCCATCATCTTCATCATCATCATTGATCAAAGAGAAGGTAGTCTTAAGAGCAATTTCCTTCTTTTTCTTGTCAAGCTCCTTATTTTGGTTGAGTCTATTCAATTCCAATTCATGTTATTAAAGCTTGCCAAAAAGTGTGGCTAGGGTCATGGTTGAGAGATTTCTTGACTCCGCAATAGCCGTCACTTTAGGTTGTCAATTCCTGCTCAAACATCTTAACACTTTGTTAAGAAGATCTTTATTAGGAAAAGTCTTTCCCAATGAAGCAAGATGATTTATAATATATGTGAATTGTTTTTGCATTTCTTGAATGCTTTCACCTTGGTTCATTCTAAAAAGTTCATACTTATGAGTGATAGTATTTATCCTTGATCTTTTCACTTCACTAGTACCCTCATGAGTTACTTGTAAGGTTTCCCACATTTCTTAGGCAGATTTACAATTTGAGACTCTAAAGAACTCATCATACCCCAAAGTGGTGGTAATGATGTTTTTAGCTCTCAAATTGTATTGGACCTTCTTTTTATCATCATCCGTCTATTCACTTCTTGGTGTATTAATTCTTACACCATTTACAACTTGTGTTGGGACAAAAGGACCATTTTCAATAGCATCTCACACGTCTAAGTTAATAACTTCAATAAAAAATTTCATTCTTTTTTTCTAATAAGCATACCTATCCCCATTGAAAAAGAGAGGTCTATAAAGAGAAAAACTTTCAGAAGAAAAATCGTTTGAAGCCATCACTCTCTTGAAGCTGCTAAGCTCTTTATACAAGAGTCTAGCTCTGATACCATTTGTTACCAAGTGGCCTCAAACTCAAAAAAGGGGTGAATTGAGTTTATAAAATATTTTCACAAATCTTTCGCAAAGCACTTGTTTATCAAATTTTCATTGAAGCTATTGTTTAATTGAAGTGAATAGATAAATGCGATCGAATGAATCACTTACAAATAAACAACCCAAGATAAAAAGTATTCAAGCAAAACTAGATAACAAACTCAACTCAAGCATATATAATTAGAGCATAAAGTAAAAAGATAGAGTTAAGAAGAACAAACATAAGGATTTATCTTGGTTCAGCCATCCCTTGTGACCTACGTCTAGTCCTCAAGCAAACCACTCAAGATTTTTTACTAACCTTCAAGCTTGAATGGGTACTTGAAAACCTTTACATAATAGAGCACTCACCACACCTTAGGATACCTCACCATTTGTGCTTGAGCCTAAAAATAAGGATACCTCACCCTTTTCACTAGAGGGATACTTCACCACCTTTACAATCTTTGAAGGATACCTCCCCTTCTTTACAACAAGGGATACCTCACCCTTTACAATCTTTGAGAGATACCTCACTCTCTTTTCTCTAGAGGGATACGTCACCCTCTTCACAAAGAATCAAAGTGTATATAAGATGAAACTCTCATAAGAGTAGATTACACAAATTGAAGCCCTATAATGCTCTTCAAGAATTTCTCAAATATATACAAAAATAGAGCACAAGTGATTTAAGGATGATTTATAGATTAGAGTGATTGAAAGATGTTTCTCAATTATTAGTTAGCCACAAATGATGCCCCAAGATGTGCATTTATAAGTTTTTATATCAATAGAGCTGTTGGGTGGCTTTTATGGTAACATTAAATGCCAAGAAAATAGTCGTTGGGCACTATCAGAATGCTGGTAATCAATTACACACTCTTGGTAATCGATTACATGGTTGTATGAAAGTGTTCTTAGCTTTTTGGGCAGGATCTAATCGATTACCAGCCTTGTGTAATTGATTACATGGCCTCTGTCAGACTTGTAATCGATTACCACACTTAGTGTAATCAATTACAAGGCTTCTGCTATGCTTATAATCGATTACATGCTCAACGTAATCGATTGCCATCTCTCTGTTTAGCTTGTAATCGATTACAACATATGTGTAATCGCTTATATTGCCCTTTGAACACATTTTTCAAGCCCAATTAAGTCTCCAAGCCATTTTTAACATTGGGGAACTTGGACTAAACAAGATTTACAAATGTTTAACATAATCTAAGATTGAAATCAACATTTCTTTAAAATATGAACTTTGAAAAACAAGTTGATTTAAGAGATCTTTGAAAAACCATTTGAATATAATTGAGATACCTTGAGAGTATTTCACTTTGATGTTCTAAGACCTATATCTAATATGCCTATTTTGATCTTGGTCTTCTTCTTTTGGTCTTGGTCTTTTCTTTTGATCTTGATCTTCATCTTGACTTTGTTATCATCAAAAACTATTTGACATGCTTCAAGACATAAGCATTCATATTGGCAAAATAGTAGAAAGAAGGATAGGAGAAAGAAATGAAAAGAAACACTATCATCAAGGGAGCCTATGAGGAATGAAGGAGAGAAAAGAAACACCATCATCAAGGGAGCCTATGTAAGGTTTATGCTTCTCTATGTCACTCTTTTCTCTTCTTGCTCCCTAAATCTTGTTTTGGTGGATTGGATTGAGGTTATTCTTATGAGTTATACGTTGGATTGATAGTTCATGTGAGTTTTAGGTCTTGAGAGTATTTATAATATTATAAGGATTTGTGATTGATGAATAGTATATTGATGATTATGAGGTTAGGTTTTTTCAAGTTATTATAAGAATTGAGTATGAACTGATTAAACCTCCTTGTTTTGAAATTATGAGTTAATAATCTTAGTTCTATTGGATTGAAACTCTTTGATTCAAAGCTACACTTGAGTTATGTTGTTGTCTAATAATTTGGATTGACAACTATTATTGTACCTTGTGGATTTTGGCTTGAGAATATGTTGAGGTCTTGATGCTATCTTGGCTAGAAATTAAGAGAAATGAAACTTGATGTTATTTGTTAGATTACCATGCCATAGAACACACTCAGGGCATTGGAAAAATACTTGGTAATCAATTACTGATGATTACCAGCTTTCAAAAGCTGTTACTAGGCATATGGTAATCGATTACTAAGCTGCTAGTTGAGAAATTGGCATGTGGTAATCGATTACCATGCTGCTGTTTGAGAAAAATAGCATGTGGTAATCGATTACCAACTATGGTAATCGATTATGCCAAGCTCTTGTTTGAGAATATGGATTATGATAATTGATTACCAAGTATGGCAATCAATTACCTACCAAGGATAGTAATCGATTACCAAGCCTCTATTTTGAGAAAACTAAGTTCTCTGCTCTATGGAGACCAAATTGGGTATATCTAGGCTATGTGATGTGATGAGATTTGATTAAGTGCACTAAGTAAGAATGTTGTTCTATCATGGTTGAAATTTCCTATGCCAATATGAGGTATAGATGCTAGATGAGGACTGTAATTGGCCAAAAATGTTTAATATTATGTTAATACTTTTGGTCTCTCAATATATTTTGTTTGGATTATGAATTGGCTTATGAATGAGATAAGGTGACTCATGTCTATATGATAAAGCCTGATCATTTTGATTCTTATCTTATGTATATGTGAGTTGTTAGCATTTCAAGTTGCCTTATGAATTATGTGAAATATGTGATGATACGAGAAATTGGCACTTGGCATGCTATAAGATAAATTATGATGTATTGGAAATTAATATGCTCCTTCAAAATATTAAAGTTAAGCTAGTACTTGCATTAAAATGTACAGTACATCTTTAAGTGCTCAAAGTTTAAAAGAAATTGGATATGATCCTTGTACTTGAGGGTGATCCTTAAATGTTATTCCCTTATAAAGGGTAACCTAGTGATGAATATTGGAAATGATCCTCGTACTTGGAGGTGATCCTAGATGTGATTCCTTTGTGAAAGGAAATTTTAATATTAGAAATAATCCTCATACCTGGAAGTGATCTTAGATTTGGTCAAGATTACTTAGGATAGTATTGTGTAATGACAAACTATTATGTATAAGCTGAGTGCACTAGCCTAAAAAGCAGACTATCACCAAGTGTTGGGTAGTGTGAGGAGGTGACATTCCCTCACTACCTATTGAGATAAAAGGACATGGATCTGGGGAATAAGCTGAGAAAGATGATAATTAAATAGCACTAAAGGAAAGATTAAAGGCATCACTTAAGCATTGGCACATCTTCATGAATTTGCTATATAAATCATTAATTTTATAATGAATATATGCATTTTGATTTAATTGTAAATATTCTAAAGATAGTGTGAGATGATTTATATGATGATATATTTCTGTAGAGTTCCATGATCTATTAGTTGATGTGCTTGTAAAGCTATATATTGCCTGAGTATATGTTTATAAAGTTTGTTGTTCAATGATTAAAATTGAACTTCTACCCTCAAAAAGAGAAAGAAAATAATTTGGCATTTGCCACATTTCTATGAAAGATTAAAAAAAAATGATTTAATTTCCCGAAGCAACTAGAATTGTTGTGAAGACACATGTTTATTAGAAATACTTAGAATTCTTAGAATTCTCACCCCCACTATTTTCTTTTCTATAATGATCCCAGCATGTGATTCACCCACGATGTAGAGATGTAAATGCTAATGTAGGACTGAGATACTTACTCTTTTTTACTATTATCATTTATTTATATTTATGCAGTGGTTTGTACATGGTTTATATATGCCTATGAAGGCTTGATATATATCACTTTGATACTAATGTAGAAAATAGAAGTATTAGATTGTATATGTTACTGATGCCAGTGTGCTTTATACATGTTATGTATATAATTATGTATCATAGGTATATGTTTATACTCTGGATTAGTATATGAAATTTCTATAATACCTGATTAGATAAATATGCAAGTTCCTAGAGTTCTATCAGGAGAATTCAAAGGATACTAAGTGGGTAATAAAGAAATGAATAAATATTGATTAGTAACTTAGTGAATGCATTCAGCCATGCTCTTTATTTGAGCAAAAATTAACCCTACAAGGCTTGAGTAAGAAATAAATTTGGTATGGTTAATTAACAAGGTAAGTGAAAGTTTAGGTTTGATGTGCCTGAGCCTAAGTGCTTTAGTGTAATCCAGATATATGTGGAGTAATTAGTCTTAGGGCGTTATAGCCTCTGCCATGCACTGTGTGGTGAAAACAGTGGTGCTGACATTATTTCTAGGGAATTACCCTTCCCTTTATCACTGTCAATCTCCCTCATCCTCACCATTACAAACACAAAAAATGGTGGCAAAAAAGGGTAAAAAAGGAGGGGAAGGAGTAGTATCTGCTTGTTGAAGAATAAGAAAGAAGCTTAGAATTAGAGGAAATGGCAAAAATTGCCACTGGTCTGCTGCATACACTGCCTTGAACTATCATTACAACTCACCGGAAATCGCTTAGCTACTGAAAAATTTCTAAAGAAAAGATGCAAAAATGGGAAATGGGGAAAAATCTAACCCATACTCCTATTTATAAGGGTTTGATAACACCCTAACTGCCACCACTAAGGAGGGCAATTGAGACATTTTAGAAGAATTTGAAATGATGGCAACGATGTAGCATGAAAACCAAATAGTGACTACCACCCAACATGTGCCACATGTCTGTAGAAAGCTGTCACAACAGCTAAAAGGACCTTAGCCAAAGATGAAAGGTTATGCATAAATGTTATGGGTTAGCTATATGTATAATACTTTTCCCAGTGAGGGTTTTGATGTATATATGTACAACTTTTTTAGTCATGGCTCTCCATAATGATTTGTATAAATGTTATAAGTTAGTTGATGTTTTAAGTTAGTAGTAGCATAACTAATATTGCTTATCCAGATATATGTTAGATATACTAAGCTACTGGTATTATGATGTTACATTATGGTATCAAAGTAGTTCATCCTATTGAGCTAAGGTATAGACTGACTATGCTTAGGCTTGTTAATAAGTTTTGTTTTGTGTTGTGCATTTTTTTATCTCTTTTTTGAGAGGTTTGGATAGAATTTAATAACTTGCCTTAGGTTGGATTGTAAATAGTTACTGTTACATGGTTGCATGATATTAAGACTGATCAACTCAATATATATGATTCTGTGTATGCAGGAAACTATGACACCACCGAGGCGAACTTGAGGAAATAGGAACATATTTAGCGAATGTCCAAATATGCCAGAGGTTGTTATGGCAATGGCTAATGCTATGAGGGAGCAGACATCTGCTACCAATGCTACTGCCAATGCCATGAGGGACCAGGAAGTGTTGAACCTTTTTTATACTACAAGTGCACGGGTTGTGCAAGTAATAAAATGATAAGTAAAGTATTATTCTCACAAGGACATTGGCTAAATCCAATGCTAAATGTTGACCAATAGCATAATTAACTCTATTCAAGAACATTCATTAGGTAAAAGGAGTGTTGAATAACTATGGTTGGAGAAAAGGGGATCCTTCTTCACCCACTACTTCAATTGAAAATATGCAATCCTTCTAAGCAATATAAATGAAAGGATTTTGTTAGCTTAAGAAACTAATTTATTTAAAAGCCTATGTCTAGGTCAATTAATCATATGTCATTTGCCTAGTTCACTATGTTTTCATGAGAGCTAGTGCAAACTCCACTCATTAAGAACTATTCTTAAACACTTACTATGCATGACCAAAGGGTATATTTCTATGACATTAGCTAATTAACTCACCCAACCATTTGAATGAAGCTAAACATGCATCAACTATATCCATCATCTAAAACCTAAATTCCAACGTCTAGTTTAATAGATTTAATCAAATCACTTTAAATGTTGGCCAAACAATCAAGAACATTCAAATCAATATGCTTGAACAAAACCATTCATCAATATTAACTCAAGGACTTATAAAATCACTAATATTCATAGAGGGATCCAAATGAACCCCTAAATGCAACTTAGCTATTCATAGAACACGAAAATCTAACAACAATAATCATGTTCATGATAAAAGAACAGAAAAAGTAAATGGAATAGGAAGAAGGCTCAATGATTATGGACTCTTGATGCTTGAATCTCCTCTTTGAAGAAGATGGCCTCCAACTTGTCTTGCTTTTGTTTCCTTTCAATCTCAAAATGAAACCATAATTGCTATTTTCTATTTAAAAATTGGCTCCCTTTTAATGTCTCTTAAAAACAACATATAAAAAGACAAAGAAATTAGTTGCGTGCCGCGGCGTAAAGGAAAGTTGCGCCTCGGCATGTATCACTTTTAGGTCACGATGTCGCTACATGAAGATGGTTGCACCACGGCATACTAGTCTCAGTTTTAAGCATATGACAGGTTGAAACTACCATGCCACGACGTGACATAACTTGCGTCGCGACGTGAGTTGCTGAATTACTCCTTGGTCCTTCTCCTCCAATGTTGGTCTAAATCTTCCACTAATTTGCTTGTTTGGAGCCCTTCTTACAATTGAGAAATCACTAATTTAATAACAAGTGCAATTTAACTTAATCTGATAAAGATTGACAAGATTTTCTCAAGATTATATAGGAAGATATCAAAATTGAATTCAATGAATATGAGCATAAAATCTTTCAATTATGCATAAGAACAATGACTAAGTTATCTATAGATAAGGCATAAATAACTATATTTCATGGAGTTATCAGGCAATTGTCACTGCTAGGGTTCTTAAAAGGCTGGGAGCCAACCAACCTCAATAACCACCACTGGTACAACTAGTACAAGAAGTACAAGTAGCAAGAAACTAAAATTTTCAAGATCTCACGGCGTTCAGACAGATGAGCCCTTCACTATTCATTAGTAAGTACAACCCCATAAAGGCTAAAGAGTGGTTGAGTGAGGGAGAAAATTTTTGGAGTAATAGTTTATGCTTATGAGCATAAAGTCTCTTTTGCTTCTTTTATGTTAGAAAGAGAGGAGAGTATTGGTGCAATAATACCACTAGAGTAATGGAAGTAGCAAGAGCTCGGATATCGTGGGAGGTGTTTAGAACAACATTCTTGGAAAAATATTTTCTACAGACTTTACGTGATGAGAATGAGGTGGAGTTCATGAGGCTTGAGCAGGAAAATATGTCAGTTGGCCAGTATGTGGCCAAGTTTGATAAGTTGTCAAAGTTTTCTTCTCACTTCATACATGACCCCAATGAAAACAGGAGGTGTGTGAAATTTGAGTTCGGTCTGAGGCATGTGATTAGAAAGGCAATAGGGCCCATGGAGATCAGGGATTTTTCTTCTCTGGTCAACAAGTGTAGGATAATAGAAGGACATGTTGAGAGATATCCAGTGGACCAAGAATCTCAAGGCTTACAGAAGATGAGCCATAGTGATGAAAGGTTAACGAAGGGAGATAAAGGCAAACAAGTTCAAAAGAAGCAAAAGGGGCCTCAGTGCCTTGAGTGTGGAAGGAAGCATGGTGACAAACCTTGCCCAGTGGGGCAATCAATATGTTATAAGTGTGGGCAGCTGGGGCATTTTGCTAGAGAGTATCCGCAGAGGGAAGAGGCAAAATCAGAAATATGACTCACAACTCCAGGGAGAGTTTATATTTTGCAAGGCAAGGAGACAACACCGACTCCTGGTTCAAGAAAAGGTTAGTTTATGTGCGTAATTTTGTTTCTTTATGATTTTATTGTACTTGTTTTAAATGTGAGTTGCATAGTACTTCTTACATTAAATAAACTAAATTTTTGGGACAAAATTTTAAAAAGGAGGAGAGAAATGTAACACCCTCAATAACATGTTAAGCGTGTATATGGTTATAGAGGTAGCCTAATGCTTACTTGATATGCCTGCTTAATTTTCATGATGAGTTGAGTTATTTTAGGTACTTCGTTGCAATACAAAATATGGAAAGTAGCTTAAAATGATTCAGATAATAGCATAAATTGCTTAGATGAAGGAAATAAATATAGATAATTTATTTCTAAGTCACAAATAAGTGGATGATCATGTAGTTAATGTTTGAGGGTAAACTGAGTCAGTTTGATATTTTTAAGTACATGATAAACACATATTTTATTCATTAAGAAACCCTTATATTTAGTCATTTACACTCTCCATATTCTTAATTGATTGAGTTTGACATGATTTTGTGAGTTTGAGCTCAAATTGGTCCTAATTGAATATTTTCAGCATTATTGAGATTTTACACTGTTTCTGTATTTTGGTCATAACTTGAGTTCCTGATATCTGAAAATCATGAATTTTATCTTGTAGGAAAGCTAAGAGGAATCTCTACAACTTTGATGAAGAGCTCGAAGTCCGATTTAGATGTCTAAGGGACCTAAGTTTACATGGAAGTCAGAATACGGGTTCTGTCAGTAGAATCCGAACAGTGTGCACTCATAAAATCATATCTCAAGATGTAATAATGGAGATGGGCTGAAATTTGGACAGTGGATAGTCAAGATCCAAATAAACAACTTTCATGAAGAACACATTTTCAGAAAAAGAAGTCTAGTAGGTCATTTTGAGCTTGCAAGTCGGAACAGAGGTGCTGAAGTTGGGTTTGAGTAACCTACGGTATTTGGGACATATCTTGGGCTTAAGGAAGCCAAATTGGACGAACCAGCTATCCATTTTATAGCCAAGACAAGGATCTACAACTTTCATGAAGAACACTTTTCGTGGTTCTGAAGTATAGTGGGTCGTTTTTGGCTTCCAAGTCAGACACGAAATTTTCGTCCTCAACCACCCACTCATCCATCCACTAATCCACTCATCCATCCACTAATCCACTCATCCACTCATCCACTCATCCACTAACTCACCCATTCATCCACTCATACACTAATCCAACCACTTAACCACTCCACCCACTCATCCACTAATCCATCCACTCACCCATTCATGTCCATAATTTCCCACTCACCAAAAGTCCTTTGACATTTTTCATTAATTCAACCACTCAACCATTCCACTCACTCATCCACTAAACCAATCCACTAAACCAACCCACTAATCCATCCACTCAAACACTCCACTCACTCACCCACTCATCCACCCACTTCCCTTTGTCATTTTGTTACCTTAGACTTCTATAAAAGCACCATTTATCATGAACAAGATGTAACTCTCCTTCATTTTCTCTCTTAGTTTCTTGTTTCTTCATAGTTTCTTCTTGTTTCTTCATAGTTTTTCTTGTGATTTCTTTCTAGCTATGTGTAACTAAACCTCCCTTGGTTAAGGGGTGATGAAACCGCTAGTATTAATGTTGTAAACTTTGCATATTTGATTATTTCAACACAGTTATGTTTTTATTCATATATTTCTTAATCTATTATTGGTATGAAGGTTTTTGTACTTGTTCCTACTTTCAAAGTAGTAGATCTAGGTTTATTATGCGCGGTTGCGGTAGTAGATCTAGTGGGATGTATGATGTTCATGTGGGTATAATTATCTTTATGCTATTTGCCAGTTATAAAAGTGGTAGATCTGGGTTTATTATGCGCGGTTGCGGTATTAGATCTAAAGAAATATATGTTCTAAGTAATTTAATCCCGGTGTGTGATTAAACCTTAGTGTAATTGGTTTTCTAAATCTTAATGCAATTGTTGGATAGTTGTAAGAGCGGTTGCTTTATGACTAATCAGTGATTAGGAGTTGATTTGAGCGGTTGCTAAATTGGCCAACACGTAAGGAAAACAGAGATTTAATCTCACAATTGCATAAAAACATAATTGAGCATGTTGGAATAAAAAGGATATGTGGATTTACATTATCATATAAATCTAGTGGTGGATTCAATCTTTTAACCAATTTTCTTATATTGTTGATTTCAGTTTGTTTATTGTTATCTTTGAAGTTGTTCATTGTTCATCAAAACTCCAAAACCCCCTTTTCTTGTTTATTGTTAATCGAGTCTAAATTGGGAATTGTTTAATAGTGTTAATTGAATTGGTTCATCTTTGTGGATCGACACCTTACTTACTAACTACAACTAGTTGTAAGGTTTTTATTTTCTGGTGGGCGACAACTGATTTTTATCTTAATTTTAATCACTACATCCGCACGCATCGAATTTTGGCGCATTCGCACGGGAACTAATTTTTTCAATTACACTATTAATTTATTTCCTATTTTTATTCTGTTTTTATTTTATTTTATTTTATTTTATTTTATCTTTTTTAATCTTTCTTTGTTGAGTGTTTTGTAGGTTTTGAGGAACTATATTGATCAACTCACTTCACATCCTCAATTTCCCTTCCATCAGGCTAACTTCCAACTCACACCTGTGACATTGAAGTGCAGTTACATTGATCTATCAAGTTCGAGAGACATTTGAGCCATCCGAAATATCCGAAGAAGTGACAATGGAGAAAACACTTTAAGGGCATTGGGTGCTCCAGATCTAGATCAAAGCCTCTTTGCATAGACATTCTTGAAAATGAAGAGGCATTTGAATTGAAATCCGGTTTAATCCATCTCTTGCCATCTTTCAATGGATTACCGGAGAGGACCCCAACAAGCACTTGAAGGAAATCCATGTGGTATGTTCTAGCATGAAACTGCGGGAATTCATGTAGAGCAAGTCAAGTTGAGAGCTTTTCCATTCTCATTGAAAGACTCGGCTAAGGAGTGGCTTTACTACTTGCCACCCGGATCCATCCAATCATGGCGGGACATGGCCCGAACTTTTCTAGACAGATACTTCCCCGCCTCAAAAGCTGCAACAATCGAAAAGAAATCTGTGGTATTCAACAAAGGCATGGGGAATCACTCCATGACTACTTGGGAGAGATTTAAGAAGCTATGTTTCAAATTTGCCCTCATCATCAAATAAGTGAGCGACTTTTAATTCAAGTATTTCTATGAAGGCTTACAAGTGATGGATCGCAACATGATTGATCTTTGCTAGCGGAGGAGCATTGATTGATAAAACTCCTCAAGAAGCTAGAAACTTGATCTCAAGAATGGCTGCCAATACTCAACAATTCTACTCTAGAAATGACACTTTGGAGTAAGAGCGAGTGAAAGAAGTAGAGACAACCGGATACTGACTGATAAATGACTCAATTGACTGCTATGGTTCAACGGTTAATGGATTCGGGTAAAGCACAGTTCATGCTTGTGGGATCTGTTGTTCATTTGGACATCCTCACGATATGTGTCCCACTCTCCAAGAAGACACAAATGAGGAGGTAAGAGCGATAGGTAGATATCTTTGGACTTTCAAAAAATTACAACCCCTACTCAAACACATATAATCCAGGGTTGGAGGGATCATCCAAATTTCAGCTATGCAAAGCAACCTCAAAATCAACCTCCAACTTATGGACCTCCGGGATTCCAACAAAGGCAAGTACCTTTCCCTCGAGACAAGAAGCAAGTTCAAGCTCCTAAGCAACCGAGCCTTCATTAGAGGAGCTAGTAAAACAAATGGCCACTAATAATTTGCGGTTCCAACAAGAAACAAATGCAACTATATAAAGTTTCAAACAAGAAACAAGGATCGCAATCAATAACTTGCAGAATCGAGATAGGACAGTTGTCCTGAGAATTCAACAAGTTTCAAAGCCAAGCTTCAGGAAACTACCCTCACAAATGGCCCGAGAAGTGAATCAGGGAAAATGCTAGTCTTTGTCACATTGAGAAGCGGAAAGACGATGGATGAGCCTACCTCTCTTCCACCAATCATTCAAGAGAAGGATGAACCACCCAAAGAAGCAAATGATAAGGGGCAAACTTCCAAAACCCCTAAGGTAAGTATTTCGAACCCCTTCCTAAATATGTCACTAAAGCTCCTTTTCCTAGTAGGTTGGTTAAAACCAAGAAAGAAGAAGCGAGAAAAAGAAATACTTGAGACTTTTAGGAAGGTAGAGGTTAATATCCCTTTGTTAGATGCCATTAAGCGGTACCTAGATATGCAAAATTTACGAAAGAATTATGCACTAACAAGAGGAAGTTAAAAGGAAATGAAAAGGTCCAAGTGGGAGAAAATGTTTCAAATTTGTAATTAAAAAGAAACTCCCAACCAAATGTAAGGACCACGGCACATTCACCATTCCATGCACTATAGGTAACACAAGGTTTGAAAGGGCAATGCTTGATTTAGGTGCATCTATAAATGTCATGCCATATTCTATTTATGCATCTTTATACTTGGGTCCTTTGGAACCTACTTGGTGTTGTTATTCAATTGGGCGATAGATCTAATGCATACCCTAAGGGTGTGGTTGAAGATGTTTTGGTACAAGTGAATGAATTAGTGTTTCCTGGAGACTTCTATGTTTTGGACATGGAAGAGGATGAGTCTCCCAAATCTGCTCCTATCTTGCTAGGAAGACCATTTTTGAAGGCGCACGGACAAAAATTGATGTGCACTCAGAATTCTAACAATGGAATTTGATGGGGAATTAATTAGATTCAATATTTTTGAAGCTATGAGATACCCAAGTGATGTGCACTCTGCTTGTTTAATTGATTCTTTTGATCCTTTTGATTCTTTAATTTCGCAGCTTTTGATATCGACCATTTTGATGCTCTTGATACAATTCTAACTCATAGCTTAGATGTACGGGAGGAAAAGAAGAAGAGTGAAGAAGAGCCATGGAGTGAAGACATTGATGAAATTGTTCTTTGCCTTACAAGAGCTCTCTTCCACTCCCGAGAAGAGCATGAGGTAACTTTTGTTGATTTACCCGTTACTACCGATATACCTCAACCTTACATTTGTGCGGGCACTGAATTGGGAACCGAAAGCACTACACGATCATCTTAAATACATCTTCTTGGGGGAGAAGGACACCCTTCCAAAGTAATAATTGCAAAGTCACTCACCCAAGAGTAAGAAGAGAAAGCGGTAGTGTTTTGCGGGAACATAAGACACCATTGGTTGGTCAATAGGCGATATCAAGGGTATTAGTCCCTCCGTTTGTATGCACGGGATATTAATGGAGGAGGATACTAAAACTGTGAGAGACCCTCAACGAAGATTGAATCCTCCCATGATGGAGGTTGTGAAAAAGGAGATCTTGAAGCTCCTAAGTGTGGGGTGATCTACCCCATTTTCGACGACAAGTGGGTAAGCCCGGTCCAGGTAGTACCAAAGAAATGCGGAATTCTTGTGGTAAGAAATGCTGAAAATGAGCTTATTCCCACTAGGTTACGAGACGGGGTGGCGTGTTTGTATTGATTACAGGAAGTTGAATGCCGCCACGAGAAAAGACCACTTTCCTTTACCTTTCATTGATCAAATGTTAGAAAGATTAGTGGTCATTCTTATTATTGTTTTACGGATGGTTTTTCGGGTTACAATCAGATTGTCATAGCTCCGGAAGACCAAGACAAGACTACATTCACTTGTCCATTTGGTACCTTTGCATATAGGCGAATGCCTTTTGGACTCTGCAATGAACCGGGAACTTTCCAAAGATGCATGATGAGTATATTTTTCGATTACATTGAAAACATCATTGAGGTTTTTATGGATGACTTTAGTGTCTTTGGAAATGATTTTGAAAATTGTTTGGAACATTTAACTTTGGTGCTTAAAAGATGCATTGACACTAACCTGGTGCTTGAATTGGGAAAAATGTCATTTCATGGTGAATGAAGGTATTGTGTTAGGTCATGTAATTTCGCTAGGGGAATTGAAGTAGATAAAGCTAAAGTAGAACTCATGCATTCTTTGCCACCACCCACTAGTGTGCGGGAGATTCGTTCTTTTATTGGTCATGCAGGTTTCTACCGGAGATTCATTAAAGACTTTTCTAAAGTCTCATTGCCCCTTTGCAAACTTCTTCAAAAAGATGTTAATTTTAACTTTGATGAGAAATGTATGGAAGCTTTCAATAAACTCAAGAAGTTGTTAACTGTTGCACCTATCATCAGGCCACCCAACTGGGAGTTACCTTTTGAACTAATGTGTGATGCCAGTGACTTTGCAGTAGGAGCTGTCTTGGGACAACGAGTTGATAGAGTTCCTTATGCCATTTACTATGCATCAAGGACTCTAAATGATGCTCAACTTAATTACTCAACCACAGAAAAGGAACTTCTAGCTGTTGTATTTGCTTTAGAAAAATTTAGATCATATCTAATTGGTTCTAAAGTGATTGTGTTTTCAGATCATGCAGCCTTGAAGTATATTCTAACAAAGAAAGAAGCAAAGCCTAGATTGCTCCGATGGATTTTATTGCTCCAGGAATTTGACTTGGAGATTAAAGACAAGAAAGGGAGCGAAAACTTGGTGGCCGATCACTTGAGTAGATTGGTAACTGAAGAGGAAGAAATGCCTATCATGGAGACTTTTCGGGATGAATATTTGATGGTTGTCAACACCATAATCCCTTGGTATGCTGACATTGTTAACTACCTAGTTACTAAGGACTTTCCGGAGGATTTGAACAAGGCCCAAAGAGATAAATTAAGGAGTGTCTGTAAATACTATATCTGGGATGACCGTACTTATGGAAGCATTGTGCAGATCAAGTCATTAGGAGGTGCATTCCTGATTCTGAGACACACTCCATCCTCTCCTTTTGCCACACCTATGCATGTGGAGGACACTTTGGTAGTAAAAGGACAGCTAATAAAGTGCTTGACAATGGTTTCTATTGGCCTTCAATTTTCAAAGACGCTTACAACTTCTGTAAGTCTTGTGACCGCTGTCAGAGAACAGGTAATATTGGTCCTCGTAATCAAATGCCTCAGACTCCGATCATTTTTGTGGAACTCTTTGATGTGTGGGGTATTGATTTCATGGGACCATTCCCTCCTTCATTTGGTTTCACATACATTCTTTTATCTCGTTGATTATGTGTCTAAATGGGTGGAAGCAAAAGCCACTCGATCGATGATTCTAAAGCTGTTGCTGATTTTGTTAAGTCACATATTTTCTCCAGGTTCGGGACCCCAAGGGCTATCATCGGTGACCAAGGGACCCATTTTCGCAACAAAACCTTTGATGCTCTATTGAAGAGATATGGAGTAATGCACAAAATTTCCACTCCTTACCATCCACAGACAAATGGGCAACCGAAGTGTCCAACCGGGAGATTAAGTCAATCCTTGAAAAGACAAGTGAATCCCTCAAGAAAGGATTGGAGCACTCGACTTGAAGATGCTTTATGGGCTTATAGGACTGCCTATAAGACTCCCATCGGCATGTCACCATTTCGGTTGGTGTATGGAAAGCCCTGTCATTTGCCGTTGAGTTGCAACATCGATCTTCTTGGGCCATTAAACAAGTTAATATGGAATTGGAAGGTCTTGGAAAGCAAAGGAAGTTCCAGTTACGGGAATTAGAAGAACTAAGAAATGAGGCCTTTGAGAATGCCCCGATTTATAAGACTAAAGCTAAGGCATTCCACGACCAATTGATTTCCGAGAAAGAAATTTCACAGAGGACAAAAAGTCCCGCTATTCCAATCAAGACTCAAATTATTTCCGGGTAAACTGCGTTCTAAGTGGATTGGGCCATTTGTGGTAACTAATGTTTTTCCTTTTGGTGCGATTGAGATCGGGAGTGAAAATTACGGCAAAGCATTTAAGGTCAATGGTCATCGTCTCAAACCATATCATGAACTCCCGACGGTGCGAGAGATGGAAGTGATGACCCTCATCCTTCCACAATATGAGGAGCGGTGAAAGTATCATCATGTCTGGCCGAGGACAATAAACTAAGCGCTCATTGGGAGGCAACCCAACCAGATTTGCTCTCTTTATCCCTTTTTATTTTGTGTTTTCATTAGTTCCTTAGATTATGTTTTTATCTGTTTGTTGGTTGTAAGCATTTGAATCTCTAAAAAAAAAAAAAAAAAAAAGCATGTGTGTGCCGACAATAAGGTAGGTAGTGCCATTAAATTTTGTCACTTGGAAGCATGTGAAGGTCACTTTTCTTCGGCGACAACAAGCTGCGAAAATCTTGCAAGTATGGATTTTATTAGCCTACTTTATTCAAGGTCTGTTACACCTTTTGCAAAAGTTGCGGAAATTGGTCAAAAAGGTTCTCGCTTTGAGATTATCATCTGCACCTACTCCTTGAAAAATTGAGATCTAGGTGGCGCGGTTCTTTTCTTTGTCAAACACGTGTATCCTCTCGGGGGCCGTAAATATTGAGGATCCTAGGAATGGTAATGCGCGTAAAGTTAATGGACAAAGACTCAACCATTCCTGGAAAATCAAGTTCTTGAGTTCTTTGTGTTCTTAGGTTAAGTGGCGGATACGGTACTCCGTGACTCTCAAGTCGGTTTATTTTTCGGTTTCCCAAAATAACCGAATCTTTCTTCTCCTTCAAAATGGATGTCATTCTTTCAAACACGAGAAAACATTTTCCTTCTTTTCCTCAAAATGTTCGAGAAAAATCTACAAAGTTCGATGTGAAAGATTGAGATTTGTTAATGCACAAAGGTATGCCGAGAAGATGTACTATTTGGATAATTGAAGCAAAGGTTCGATTAGCGGTGAGTCCTCAATTTCATTTGACTCATATATGCCCGGTCTTGGAAGAAGTTCATATTCTAAAAGGAGAAGAGCAAAAAGGTTACAAGTCTGTTACAAATGTGGACGATGGAGCTGTAACAAGCGATGTCATACTTTGGGGATGGTTTCCGCAAATAGAGAAGATAAAATTTTCTTCATTAAGAATGGGTGAGTAAGGAGTCATTAGATGATATCTTATCGACTCTTGAGACGCATTCTTGTGGATTGGTGCATCGTGAAATTCTTAAATTGTGGAATCTCTTCAAGGATGAAGAAAAAAGCTACAATCTTGGGAATCGACTCTAAAAGACCCTGTTTGCCGAGTTTATAAGAAAATTGGATGGGAAGCCTATCCCCGACTCATAGAAGGCGTTTAAGCCGTTTACTGGACGTAAAACCAGAGGAAGATGTGAGCCACAATCACAACAATCTGTACATATCATCATCATCATCTTCTTCTTCTTCTTCTTCTTCTTCTTCTTCTTCTTCTTCTTCTTCATGTCATCTCTCAAAAACAAAAAAAAAAAAAAAAAAAAAAACAAAAAACAAACAAAAAACAAACAAAAAAAAAAAAAAAAAAAAAAAAAAATTTATGTATACGTCTTAGGGTTGGCTTTGGTAACACACACCGTGAATGGGGAAATGCATGCATCTGATCCAGCCTTCTTAATTGAAAAACAAAGAAGGTAGATTGTATCCCACATGTGAGGCGGCCGGGCGTATTATGGCCACTTGTCCCTTTTGGGAGCCCTATGTTCTTATTTGGTCTTGAATGGGTCGAATCTTGGTCAACAATGTTTTGGCACAAAGTGAAAGAACGAGACTACCTCCATCCCAATCTTAAGTAAGTATACACTCATCTTTCATCAAGTTTTTCTAACAAATTCAAAAAAAAAAAAAAAGAGAAAGGATGTGATGTCTCATCGCACTCATGACGCAGCAAAGTATAAAGATACGCCATGGACACTTTGCATACATACGGGTATGTCATCATTTTCTATTTCTTTTATCTTTGTATCATTTTGTTGTATTTTAATTTTTGTACGAGACGATCCTTTGAGCGGGGTCCTTGGGGGTTTCTAGACTTCTTTACCTTGATGGTTTTCTTGAAGTCAAACAAAAAAAAAAAATAAAAAATAAAAAATAAATAAAAAAATAAAAAAAAAAGTAAAAAAAAGAGGAGAAAAGATTCTGTGTTTCTTAATTTCAACCTTTTCGACAATGACCAACCTACCCTCATAGGTGCAATTATTCCCCTTTCCATTCTTTTTCCTACTTAAACACTCCATTTTCTCCATTTTCCTTCAACTCGAAAACACTCAAAGGGAGGAAGAGTATAGAATGGGGCCTTCTATTCGTAACCTCAAAAATGTCTGTGTTTTTTGTGGGTCGAGTTATGGGAAGGGATTAGAGTTTGTAAACGCAGCTAGCACTCTTGGTTGATCACTTGCTGCGAGGAATATTCATCTTGTATATGGGGGAGGTTGTCGTGGGTTAATGGAAATTTGTATCACTTCTTGCTTCTATAGGAGGCGATCGGGTTTTAGGTGTTATTCCTAAACCTTTGGTGAAAATAACATCACTTTGGAAAGACAGTTGGAGAAGAAATTCGGGTAACATCTATGCATGGATGAATGAAAACAATGGTTGACAATTCGATGCATTTATTGTCTTACCAGGTGGATTTGGTACTTTAGAAGAAATTTTTCAAATTGTCTCTTGGGTGAACTAAACATCCACCATAGACCCATTGGTTTGTTGAATGTTAATAATTTCTTTGATCTTTTGTTATCTTTTCTTGACAAAGCTGTGGAATGAAAATTTATCACTCCTTCAGCAAGACAACTTCTTATCTCTGCCTCCACTATTGATGAGCTCATTGATAAATTAGAAGCTTTTGAGTATGTACCTGATCCGGTATTAGCTCAGATAGATTGGTCAACAGGAAGCAGCGAAGGAAGTAACAAGAAACAAAAGCCAGATCTGCGACTTCATCTTTAATGGGTTTGATTTTATTGTACCTTGTTTCTGTTTAAATTTGTGTCAGCTTTCTCCAACAGGTAATATCTTCGTCCTTTACTCATCTATATTTTAACATTGAGGACAATGTTGTGATTTAGTTGGGGGGAAGGATAGTTGACTAAAAAAAAAAAAAAATAATAAAAAAATAAAAAAAAAAAAAAAATAAAAAAAATTTGTTGTGCTGTTTGGAAAGTATGATATGATTGTCATGTACTTATTAAATCAATTAGTGATGGCAGAGTAAGGAGTAATTTTACTCTTGAGACGCATCTTAATTGGTGGCAGAGTAAGGAGTTTTTTTTAGGTAGTAACTAATTAGTACTAAAGTTTTATTGTTTGATTTCTTTTCAGGGTCTGATGCGGTACTGACAGTGTGTTTCTTTTCTGCTTGGCGTTGATTCACTTCTTATCAGGTTGTGTTGCTCTTTTCTATATCTCTCTTTCACATTGAAGGCAATGTTATATTAAGCGTGGGGGAGAGATTTCAGCATGTTCTTTTTGTAAAAAAAAAAAAAAAAAAAAATAGAAAAAAAAAGGGGTTCATTGCATGATTGAATAACTTTTCTCCCTTCTTGAACTGATATGCTTGGTGATGGATGATTAAATTGATGAATTGAGTTTGATGGATGCATACCTTGTGAGATTTTGAGCCTAATGGATGGATTCAACATTTATGCCATTCTCTTCTTTCTTGTGTGATTTTCACTCATGTTAATGACCACTCTAGAACTTGCTTTGATTCTTTTTGAGGCTACATTTCACTTGCATGCATGAACATGATTGAGACCCTCTTTCTTAATTAGCTAGTTTAACCAAATAGCCAACCTTGTTTTCAATATGATATCAAGCACTCTTTTGATTTCTTGAAAATTCTCTGATTCTTGCAAACCTTGTATATTTTCCTTTGCTTAACCCCTTTGAGCTTATTTGACCATTCCTTGTTTCTAGCTCATCATGTGCCTTAAATGAGAAATCGTGTTCTTACTTTACCTTAGGGAATAAAAGAACATTAGCTTGGTTAATGGATGAGTTTTTGAACAAGTGTGGGGGTGTGTGTACAAAATGGTTGTTGAAAAAGAAAAGAGTGCCCAAAAAAAAAAAAAAAATGTATGTATATAGTTATGTTCATATATATAAAAGAAAAAGAAAAAAAAAAAAAAAAAAAAGAAAAAGAAAACCAAGTGTTTAAAAAAAGAAAAGGATTGGGAAATGAATATGTAAAGGGATATACACTAGAGTTGGGATGAACTTTTATGCTTGTTATTTGAACTCAACTCTCATTTGCTTTTATTCTCTTTGGTATTTATCTTCTTCATATCCATTTTATCCTCTCTGTTACCTTGACCTCACTACAACCTTGAATAAAGTCCTCATGATTTGTGTGTGCATGTGTTTTGAGTAGTGGAGAAGTAGAAGATAAGCAAGCTTATGGTAGTGCAATTTTCATGGGTTGAATTGAGTGAAATACCTACCCTTTAAACACTTGAGAGATTGAGAGGGAATCTTGTGAAGATCTATCATTCTCGATTCATGTTGAAGATACCTTGCTTGATGGTTTGAAATGTGGAGAATTGTTAACTCATGAATGTTTTGATCCCTTGAACCTTTGGTTGTTCTTCTTGATTGTAAAATTTTGGTCTTGAGTTTTGCCCAGAGTGCAAAAAGCTAAGTGTGGGGAATTTAATAAACACATATTTTATTCATTAAGAAACCCTTATATTTAGTCATTTACACTCTTCATATTCTTAATTGATTGAGTTTGACATGATTTTGTGAGTTTGAGCTCAAATTGGTCCTAATTGAATATTTTCAGCATTATTGAGATTTTACACTGTTTCTGTATTTTGGTCATAACTTGAGTTCCTGATATCTGAAAATCATGAATTTTATCTTGTAGGAAAGCTAAGAGGAAGCTCTACAACTTTGATGAAGAGCTCGAAGTCCGATTCAGATGTCTAAGGGACCTAAGTTTACATGGAAGTCAGAATACGGGTTCTGTCAGTAGAATCCGAACAGTGTGCACTCATAAAATCATATCTCAAGATGTAATAATGGAGATGGGATGAAATTTGGACAGTGGATAGTCAAGATCCAAATAAACAACTTTCATGAAGAACACATTTTCAGAAAAAGAAGTCTAGTAGGTCATTTTGAGCTTGCAAGTCGGAACAGAGGTGCTGAAGTTGGGTTTGAGAAACCTACGGTATTTGGGACATATCTTGGGCTTAAGGAAGCCAAATTGGACGAACCAGCTATCCATTTTATAGCCAAGACAAGGATCTACAACTTTCATGAAGAACACTTTTCGTGGTTCTGAAGTATAGTGGGTCGTTTTTGGCTTTCAAGTCAGACACGAAATTTTCGTCCTCAACCACCCACTCATCCATCCACTAATCCACTCATCCATCCACTAATCCACTCATCCACTAACTCACCCATTCATCCACTCATACACTAATCCAACCACTTAACCACTCCACCCACTCATCCACTAATCCATCCACTCATCCATCCACTCACCCATTCATGTCCATAATTTCCCACTCACCAAAAGTCCTTTGGCATTTTTCACTAATTCAACCACTCAACCATTCCACTCACTCATCCACTAAACCAATCCACTAAACCAACCCACTAATCCATCCACTCAAACACTCCACTCACTCACCCACTCATCCACCCACTTCCCTTTGTCATTTTGTTACCTTAGACTTCTATAAAAGGCACCATTTATCATGAACAAGATGTAACTCTCCTTCATTTTCTCTCTTAGTTTCTTGTTTCTTCATAGTTTCTTCTTGTTTCTTCATAGTTTTTCTTGTGATTTCTTTCTAGCTATGTGTAACTAAACCTCCCTTGGTTAAGGGGGTGATGAAACCGCTAGTATTAATGTTGTAAACTTTGCATATTTGATTATTTCAACACGGTTATGTTTTTATTCATATATTTCTGAATCTATTATTGGTATGAAGGTTTTTGTACTTGTTCCTACTTTCAAAGTAGTAGATTTAGGTTTATTATGCTTGTGGTTGCGGTAGTAGATCTAGTGAGATGTATGATGTTCATGTGGGTATAATTATCTTTGTGCTATTTGCAGTTATAAAAGTGGTAGATCTGGGTTTATTATGCTGCGGTTGCGGTATTAGATCTAAAGAAATATATGTTCTAAGTAATTTAATCCCGGTGTGTGATTAGACCTTAGTGTAATTGGTTTTCTAAATCTTAATGCAATTGTTGGATAGTTGTAAGAGCGGTTGCTTTATGACTAATCGGTGATTAGGAGTTGATTTGAGCGGTTGCTAAATTGGCAACACGTAAGGAAAACAGAGATTTAATCTCACAATTGCATAAAAACATAATTGAGCATGTTGGAATAAAAGGATATGTGGATTTACATTATCATATAAATCTAGTGGTGGATTCAATCTCTTAACCAATTTTCTTATATTGTTGATTTCAGTTTGTTTATTGTTATCTTTGAAGCTGTTCATTGTTCATCAAAACTCCAAAACCCCCCTTTTACTGTTTATTGTTAATCAGAGTCTAAATTGGGAATTGTTTAATAGTGTTAATTGAATTGGTTCTCTGTGGATCGACCCTTACTAACTACAACTAGTTGTAAGGTTTTTATTTTCTGGTGGGCCTGACAACTGATTTTTATCTTAATTTTAATCACTACATCCGCACGCATCAGTACACTGGTTGTATGTTTTAATACCGAATTAACTTGTAGCAGATATGGAAAAATATGTAAATGGTGAAGTTAGGAATTGGACGAATTTTAGGATTTATTCTAATGCTTAAGGAAGTTAGGAAACTTGATTTTGTGAAATTAAAGTATTCTTAAGAGGTATAAAGTTTCAACAAACCTTGGTAATATCCTATAAGAAGTCATTTTTGACTTCTCTTCCCCATTTTTCTCACGTAAGAGTAGCAGAAAATAGAGAGAAAGAAAGGGAAAGAAAGAAAGAAGGAAAAGAAAGAAAGAGAAGAAACCAAGGAAAATCAAAGGGAAAGCTAGAGCTTAAAGATCATCATCTATACAAGTAAGGTAGGGGTGGTTATGTTTATGTACTTCTCTTCACCCTAATCTCATCTTTGCTTCATGTACTTGTTCATGGATTGAAAAATAGGTTTTTGAGGGGTTATTCATGTTTCCTTGCTTGGTTAATGCTTCTATGGTTAAGATTGGTCTGATCTTAGCTTAGTTCTTGCATGGTTGATGATAGAAACCTAAGCAAAACTCATTTGAATGCCTAGGAAGAAAGTTTAGAAATGGGTATGAAATGGGTGCGCAGCTATTTGATTCTTAGAATTGATTTCCATGCTTGATGTTTTTGGAAACCTTTTAGAACTTGATTATGGAGATGAAGAACTAAATTGACAACTCAAAGAAATTGAGTTTGGTAAATCTAATAGTGGGCGCTTAATTGCCCAAGACCAGAATGTTAAGGTACTGAGCAATTAATTGCTCAAAAATTAGGTGTTTAAGCGCCCAATGACAGAAAATTGGGTGAACTTTAATGTTATGGGGCGCCTAATCGCTGGAAAAGCGAGCACCTAAGCATTCAAGGATAAAGAGTTCCATGCTTTTATTATGAGGAAATGATACATCCCTACTTGCTAGAATCACTTATATATGCCTTTTAAAAAGTGTTGAGACTCTAGTAAAGGTATTTCCTGGAAAGAAAGACCACCTTGCATATATGGGAAAGTAAGAAGCTTTGTGCATCCATTAGTCATGGATTGCCATAGTTAGGTGTCTAGTTTATTGTGCAACTTAGTGTTGCATTTGAGATCACTTATAAAGTGATGAAGAGTTGGGATAGTAGATACAAGTATACTAAGTTTGTTTGACAATAGTTGAGTGTCATAGTGCATGAAGTGCTTTGATAGAGTGGAGGTAGAACTAGTAATGCAAGGGTAAACTTAGTATAGAGTGCATATGGTGGTTGCGTCAGAGTTAAACATAGCATTGCATAGTTTCTCATACACTTGCTATTTCTATGTATTTTAACATCATATGATGTGCACAATCATTTGGCCAGAGAATAAGGACTAGTCCTAAATTCTCGTAGCGAGGGCTATAATGGTTAGGGTTACATAGGGTGATGTAGTGGACTAGTCTACTCATTACAAGGTAGGTTAATGTGGTAATAGATTCCCTCACTACCTAGAAAAATACAAGGAACAGGATTCCTAAGTATAATCAAGTTTCATGACATTACATACACACTATCATACACAATTTCTTAAGCATAATCATACATCATACTATAAACAATGCATTTGCTTTTTTATGACAATTGTATGGGCGATTGTCTTGTTTGTGGAACGTTGTTTGTTTGGTAATAAGTAGAGAGACTTATATACCTATTTCGAACATGTTTCTTTTATATTTGGTTGTTTATTCTTTATGAATATTACAACTACTAGTACTAGAATGTTATTACTGAGAAATAATATTTCTCACCCCGTGTGTTACCATATAAATCCAAGTGGAAGCCCTTCAAAGGGAAAGAAGAAAATGTATGAAGACTAGTTTAGTTATAATGTTTTTAGCAGGCAAAGTTTGTATAATTATTTTGGAAAAAGATGATCCTACACCTCTTTTAGAGGTGTAGGTACTGTACACACCCTTTTTAAGAGTGTGCGATTGAGAGAGAGAAAGTAATAAGAAAAAGTAAGTATGATTAATGGTATTAGATAAGGTGTGAAAAGGGGTGTATGCACTATTTGTGGTAAGAATATTAGAGTTGAGTTATTTTATATCTGCTTTGAGTTTGTAAAAAGTTGTATGTATAATACTTTGCCCAATGAGACTTTGATGTATATATGTATAACTTTTTTAGTCATGACTCTCCATAATGATTTATATAAATGTTATGGGTTAGTTGATGTTTTAAGTTAGTAGTAGCATAACTAATACTGCTTATTCAGGTATATGTCAAATATACTAAGTTACTGGTATTTGAATGTTACAGATAATGGTTAATAATAATATCTCGAGGGCACCCTGATCATACACTACAGACCTCGGCATGTTTCCTAGAACAACCTTCATAAAAAATGAACGCCTACTCCTGCGAACCCTGCCTGCCATACCACAATGGCTTCGCACGACTTGGGGCATCATGGTACCCCATAACAAATCCCGAACAATGAACTTGTGAATTCCACATCTTTTAAAACATCTTGTGTCTTATGATGGACCACAACAAAATGCCCCATCACTAGAGGCAATTAGTCAAAGCATTCTCTATACTGGATTACGGACTTATGCTATCTTTAATGCAGCTATGTGGAGTCTCGCTTAAATGCCTTGCAATGAATCCCTTTGCCCGAGGGTCTGCTCTTGCTGTTGTTGGCCTCAGACTAAATACCTTGACACTCAACTATCATATCAGAATGCCAAGCTGAGAGTAACTATTGTGTACCGATATCCGGGTTAGAGCCCAACACGAAGCAAGTCGACCCTTGTTGGCCTGCATCCCGCCTCTGATCCCATGCGGTCCTCTTCCCAACAATCACACAAATTGAAAGCCAATCTCTTCAACATATCCCCATGTCATAAGAACAGTTATCATGGCTATAACTACCCATTAATACTCAATTCAAATTAGGATTTCCCTCCTATCTAGCTTAATCACTAAACAAACCCAATCTATAAATAAAAATGCTAAGTTACTCAGGTATGTATATGAACCAAAAACACTCTTCTCTTAGTGCATAGTCTAACTTAAGCGGCAGAGTGCCTTTGCAGGTACATTACCTCTTCACTTTGCCGCCGCACCAAGAAGGACAACACCACCCTCAACTTACCAGGGATGTTTTTAGGTGACCCACTTAAACCCGTTGTGAACAAATGGTAATTTTAAATCTATGAAAGTGCTTGCAAACAGAAATTCTTGAGCGTGGCTTTCCTTTGAAACCTTTGTGTTTAAATCAGAAATTAGAAGCTGAATGCCAATACAGTTTGGGATGGTAAATGGGAATCGATTTGTTTCATGATGCGTATGTGAAATGATTTCGTAAGAAACGATTAATATTCATTTTAAACTATTATAAGGCCACGACAGCGCTTTTTTAAGAAGTATAGCCACTTGTTTGTTTATTTTACCTTGGTTATGCGTCTTCTTCAGAGTGGGAAAAAAAAATCAACTCACATTTTTGTAAATACCTTTTTTTTATTATAAAGAGGAAAAATAAATATTTTTGGATAATTAATAATTTATGTAACTAATTGAAGCTAACCAACCATCTTAGAAGAATGTATTGAGAGTGTTGTGAGATTAGTTTTCACCTTTCTTGATATACAATTGACTATCGAATTTAACTTGATTTCGAAAACTACATTATTTTCAAAAGTTTTTAAATTTTTTTTAATTAAAATAAAATTAATAATAACTTTATTTTTTTTTAAATGTTTTTTCACCATCCCATCGCAATTTTGGTTGCATCAAAGTGATGTCAAAGATTATTTTGAGTCTGTTGTAACGAGAAACCTCTAAAGTAAAGTATTGGAGATTTAATTGGTATCTATGCAAGATAAGGGGAGTAGTTGAGATTTGATTGCTTTGTATGTGATGAAAGTAAGGAGGAGTTGATGTTGAAGGATTAGGATATCAAGATTCCAAGTAGTTTAACGAGGAAACATTTGCAGGTCATGTTTTTAAGTAGCTAGTAATGCATGCTTTCAAGTTTCCATTAAAGAGTAAACTTTTTCTCCGTTCAGAAACAAATAATGATGAGAGCATTCAGAGGCACAATCATTTTTTTTTGTTTCCTTAGTTGATCTGGTTCTAGCCGGTAATTACCAAACCGATTCAATTTTAAAAACCAAATATATGTTTGATCGTAATTAGAGTTGGTAAAATGAGTTCAACCTATTGGGTTAATCCGTCAATCCGTCATTTTTTGGTAGATTGAGTTCAAGAATTGAACCCATTTTTATTTTCTAAATCGAATAACTCGCCCTGCTTAACTGGCGGGTTAAGCGAGTCGGGTTGATCCGTCGAGTTGATTCTTTTTTTTTTCTTTTAAGTGATACAAGAGTTTATTTGTGGTATTTTTATAAGTATGATACTAATTTTAGTTTTTATTTTATTTTTTTAGTCTCTACCAATTGTAATTTTTCTATTTTTTAAAGTTTTTTATTTTTTTGTTTTTTTATATATATATTTTTATTTTTAGGCAGATTGACCCGTTAACCCGCCCACTTTCTTTCATTTTTTCTCCTTTAGACCGACCAACTTGTCAACCCACTAACTCATTCTAAAACGAGATAGGTTAGCACTTCCAACCCATTTCCCAAAACAAATCAACTCACCCTGCCCCAAATTGTGGTGGGTTGAGGGCAGGGCGAGTCGGGTCGAATGGGCGAGTTGACCTATTTTGTCACCTCTATTCTTAATCATGTAACTATGCATTTAGTGGTGTAAATGAGTTAAATTATTTAGGAAAAATAATATGTAGCTCCCTTGAACTTTGACTTTTTTGCAAATCACCAGCACGAACTTTAAAACTTTCTCGATTAATCCCTAAATTTTAATTAAAGTCCTAATAGATCTTTATGTTTAATTTAGATCTATTAATTTACTAATAATAAAATTGTAAGGTATCATTTTATTTGTATTTACATTAATTAAGAATTGTTTCTTAATTTATTTATTAAAATTTAATTTTAAATATATTTTCTTCCTTATTAAAAAATAAAAAATAAATTTATTTTAAAAAATTATTTTATTTATTTTGTAAGAAGAAAATATATTTAAAATTAAATTTTTAAAAAAAATTAATAAATAATTCTTAATTAATGTTAATACAAATAAATTAATATTATACAATAATATTGTTAGTGAATTAATGAATCCAAATTAAACATAAAGATCTATTGAGATATTAATTAAAATTTGAACTAATTGAAAAGGTTTTAAAGTTGAATGTGATTTGTAAAAGGTTAAAATTCTAAGGAAAGTGCATACTCTTTTTTCAATTATTTATGATTTGTTGAAGCTTAATTCATTAAATGCTCGATTAAATTCACTTATTTAACTAAAGAAACAAACACAAACTTTAAAAATATATACTAAATAATAAACTTTCTAAATTGTAATTTCATATAATAAAATATATAGAAAATAATAATTTGTGTATTGATATTACTTAATAAATTGTAATTCTATCTAGAGAATTATATTTTTATTTTTTTTTTATTTATTCTTGACCTGACTCTAATTTTTAAATAATATTTTACTCTCTTCTTATTTTTACTTAATCTTTTAACATAAATATATTTACTAAATATTAAATTAATAAACTTAAAAAAATACTTCAAGAAGAAATTTAATAAAGAGAAGGAAAACAATATGGCTATAAATAAGCTACATAGCAAAAACCTGATATCGTTGTCAACCCTATGCTTTTCGACTTTATTCTTCCGCTATTGGTGATGGTGTCCAGACACGAATCCTCTTGCTACTCACTAGGAGTTCTACGTGGCTATCAATTGTGAGATCGGATCGCTATTCTATTTGGTTATGGCATCCTCATCCTCTGTCCACTCTTATGAGGAAGAAAACAATTACTCTCGAGGAAACAAAATTGTCGAACTCCACAGAGGCATCCCGTTGTCATCTTATCGGGAAACTATTCTCTTATCGGCCACATGTCCATGCTACCATGTGTTGGAAGTAAAAAGAAAGATTTGGCAGTTCATCGATTGATGGAGGAAACTTTTTAAAATATTGAGCCGACAGAAGTGCCAAATAGAGAAGTCGACAGTAGCATTGGATAAAGAGGAAGATTCTAATGAGGTTAAGGTATGATGTCAGTGAGAAGAAGTATCCGACAGGGAGATTGTATTAAGTCGATTAAAACTGTTTAAGAGTAGTCGAGTCTTTGGTTCCGTCTAAAGTTGGGTACTTGTTGAAGAATAAAACCGCTCGAACGTGCTGGTCTTTTTAGGATGTCAGTTATTTTTTATATTTGTCTATAAATACCAGTAGTCATAATATAAAAAGTGAAAGTTATTTACTGATACAAAATCCTAACATCTCAACCCGAGCAGATTAAAGGATTTTTGTCCAAGTATGCCTTCCTTTTCCATTTCATGTCATTTAAATTAATGCAATGTTCCTTTAAAATTCTTTATTTTTTCAGTCTCGTTCTTTTAAATTTTCTCTACAGTTCTTCGCACTTTTATCTGTTTTTCTTTACTGTTTTTTCATTTAAATTCTGCACTTTAATTTCGTGTCATTTACATGCTTTCAATTAATTTTCGGCATTTTAAGATTCCTGCTCAGTTTCTTTAAATTTCCTTAATCCTTTCAAACTTTCCTTTCTGCATTCTCCTATTTATTTTACTTCAAATTGCTTAAATTTCTTCTGTTTGCTGTTAAAACCATTTTCATAACGAGATTACCACATAACTCGTGAACCCGCATTCGTTTGATAAAATATATTTGTTTGTTGGAATTAATTCTGAATCTTTGAATCAAAATTTCACATAAACAAATTGGCACGCCCGGTGGGACGAGTTTAGAGTAACTCCTAATGTCATAAGAAATGGTTTTATGCGTTTAAGGAGTGGAAGATTTATCTACTCTTCTCAGAATACGCAAACCATGAGTAATATAAGTAGTCAGGCGTCAGATACACCTTCGACACCGTTACTGTGCCACCCTCAAATATCGTTAATACTGGGTCGGTAGAGGATGTTATAGCAACTGGTGTTCTTCGGAGTAATCCAGTAGCAGAACAAGTGTTGCCTGGAATGACTCAGCTATCGCCGAGTCAGCCAAGTAACCAAAGCATAATAAATTCAAATTCGAGGTTTGTGCCCCAATATGGGTTGCCACCGAATTATGTACCTCCTATTATGGCACAAACGGGACTTGGCGCTACTTTAACTAATACTGTCGGACAATCAGTAGCTTCACAAGGCCAACCACAGATAAGTTCGGCCTTGGCAAGTTTTGGTAGCCAAAGAGTAGGGGTTGCAAGTACAAGCAATCCAACTACCTTTCGACAAGAGAGATTGAATTTGGGACCAGTTTTCCCAAACATGTCGAGAGATAATCCCCAAAATATAACAGGGCCAACTATGAATTCTTTGGCCAGTTTTCGACAACAGATGGATGAGAGTAATCATGATATGGTGCATATGTTTACTCAGCAAATGGGTGCTGTGATTACGCCAATCATGGAAAATATAAATAATGTTTGCAGTGCATTGGCTCAGTAAATGGCAAGGCTAAACTAAGCCTTAGGACTAGGTGATGTAGCCAAGGATAATATTCAGGGAGCCCAGCCTGGGGTAAATAGGGAAATGGTCGCACCTCAGGAAAATGTGGGACAAAATCAACAAAACTTAGACCAACCAGGCCAAAATGATCAGCCACGTTTGGAATATGAAAATGTCTATGTGCTCCGTCGAGGAAACGAAGATCAAATGGCTAGAAATGATATAGCCATGAGATTGCTTCGATAAAATCTTGGGGGGCACTAAGTAATTGAACAAAATGTAAACCAAGTGGTGGAACAAGTGCTGAATAGGTTTGGTTTTAACGTTGGCTACGCCAACCAACCATATTTTGTATCAGCATTTCCTGAATGGGTCCAATAGGCAGAGTTGCCTAGAGGAGTTAAGATTCCAAAACTTTCCAAGTTTGCAGGAGAAAGTGGGGAATCGACCGTCGAACACATTGCACGGTTTACAATAGAAATGGGGGAGTTGGCCATTGTTGAAGGCCTTAAAATGAGATTCTTCCCAAGTTCCCTCACAAAAAATGCTTTTTCCTGGTTTTCAACATTGAGACCAAATTCAGTCCATTCTTGGGCTCAATTGGAAAGAAGCTTTCATGATCAAGTTTTTAGAGGGGATTTGAAAGTGAGACTGACAGATCTTTTCAACATCAAAAGGATGTATAATGAAACTGTGGATGACTATCTTGCTAGGTTTCGACAAATGAGGAGTAGATGTTTTACTCCTATACCTGAGGTTGAAATAGTAAAGATAGCTGCAAACGGTTTAGATTATTATATAAGGAAGAAGTTGGTGAATCAACATTTGATTGATCTTGCCCAGCTAGGTGAAAAAGTTAGGCAAATAGAACAATTAAAAGTTGAAAAGATTCAAAAACAAAAAGATTTCTTAAAAGAGAAAAGGTGGCGTTTGTCGGATTAAATGAATCCGACAATGAGTTTGAAGGCAGCGATGATGAGTTCGAAGTTAACATTGCTGAACTTCAGAATGGTCCGCCTTATGTTTGTCAGGCATTACAGCCTACTAGAAATAAGGAGAAAATGGGTTACGTTAATAGAAAAACATATACATTTGACGTAACTAAAGCCGACAAGATTTTTGATTTGTTACTAAAAGATAAACAGATTAAACTGTCGGAAGGCCATAGGTTGTTAAAGTTGGATGAAATTAAAGACCGCAAATATTGTAAATTTCATAATAATTTCGGTCATGTTACTAATGAATGTGTTCGTTTCAGAGACTTAATTCAAAAAGCAATAATGGATGGGCGTCTGAAGTTTGCCGACAAGCTTAAAGCGGATATGAAAGTTGACATAGATCCATTTCAAGCTGAAGTATCTTGTGTTGATCAGCAAGTTCCTCTAAATGTTGGGATGCTCAACATTAGGAGATTGCAAGAATTCAACGTAGATACAAAGGATGCAACTGACGTATATCCTAAGCCAGGTGAGTCTCTCGAAGCATTTCTTGAAAGAAAGAAAGATGAGGGCAAGGTAAGGTTGTGCCCAAGGTGTAATGCAGTATATGATGAGCTTGCTGCGAAGAAAGCTGCTGAAGAACAACCAAGTATCCAGCAGAATAAAGGAAAAGTTCTCGACAGAAAAACCTGGAGACCACAGAATACTTTTCATGCTCCAAGGCCAAAGCCAGTTTACATGCCTAGGCCTAACATGAATGGTTGGTTGGTCGAATCACAGGGATTTGTGGGAAACAGAGCTCATGATAGACCCTTTAAGACTAGGGTGCCACCTGCTAATGTTGTTGTGGATAGGTGGATGAAGAATTCTGTAATGGATGGACATACGTATTTTCGACGGAATGTGTCCGCCAGGAGGAGTAATTTCCAAAGGGATCAACCTTTTTGGAATGAAGACTACAAGAATAGAAGGATCAATCTAGGAAAAACTTTGATTAGCTAGAATGAAGCAGGGCCATCAAAGGTTCTTCCAATGTCGAAAAGCAAGAAAAGGAGATTACAGAGATTAAGACAAGCACAGAAGAGAAGAGATATGGCTGAAGGATTGGTGATCAAGGAACAGCCTACAGAGACAGGTTGTTTGGTGGTCGAGAAAAAACCAATGCTTGATCAGGATAAAGATGATAGAAAGATAAAAAGTGTTGTTACCAAGGGATCATTCCCAGGGGAGCCGACGACAAATGCAATCAGACGGATTGACACTAATGATAAAATCCGACAAGAAAAGTTGGAAGAAATAAAAAGGGGTAAGCAAGTTCAAAGGCCAATTCCAAACAAAACAAAAAGGAAATGGCCAATTGGATTGATAAGCAGAAAAAGAGGCAAGAGAGAAGGCAAGAGAGAATAGTTTACCGGTCGAAAAAAAGGACAAGGAGTTGATCACCGACAATAGGAAAAGAAGCAGATTAAAGACTCGGAATTGAAAATAGTAATATTGAAGACGGTCAAACGAAGAAATTAGGAGAGTTTTAGAAGACCCGGATCAAGATGTTGAGTGGAGGAAGAAAATGCTCGACATAAGAAGAAAAAGAGAAGGATTGGCAAAGTCTGACTGCCAAGATATAGACCCAATGACTGAAGAAGTTATTGAGGCCTTGAATGATCCAGAGGATCCTTTAGGCCTTGGTGATGAGGAGCAATTCGACATGGATATCAACATGGAAGATAGTCTGGATGATATCTTGACGGCTATGGATAGCAATTTGCCGTCGGAAGATTACTTAAGGATTGGAAGGCATTTAGATGAAGAGCCATCTGACGAAGAGGAATTCTTGAAGGCGATGAGTGTTAATTTAGTTTCGGTGTTACTTGCAGATTTTGAAGGGTATCACGAAATTGAATACACTGGAGAGAATGAAGAAGATGTGGATGACCTCGACGATCATTGGCTTCTTTTCCAAGACAATATGATCACATTCTTTGACAATACAGCTTAGCTTGAAAAATCGACAGAAGATCAGAAGGCTCATTTACGACCGTTACACATTAAGGCTCTGTTGGAAGGAAAAACCCACTAATAGAGTTTTGATCGACGGGGGGGCAGCAATCAACTTAATTCCAAGGGCCATGATTAAAAAACTTGGGAAAGATGAGTCAGATTTGATGTCGACAAACATGATAGTCACGGATTTCAGTGGCAAGACTTCTCCATCAGACGGAGTGGTGATGTTAAAGGTACAAGTCGGATCTGTTGTAAGGCCGACATTATTTGTGGTAATACCGACGAAGTCAAGTTACAATCTTTTGCTAGGGAGAGATTGGATTCATGCCGTCGGAGCAATACCATCAACAGTTCATCAAAAGCTCATTCTTTGGAATGAGGAAGATCAAGTGGAAGTAATAGAAGCAGATGTCAGTCCTTGCTATCTTCAGCAACTTCATGTCGACTTCAGAATATATGCTCCAAATGTTAAACCAGTAACAGCAAGTGGTGGAGTGATTAATGAGGACGCACTTGAAGTTTGCTTGAGGGATCAGTTTGGTGTACGACTGGTGAAGAAGGCTGAAGAAGATCGGCCAAGCACTAGTTGAGTGTTAATGATTATTTAGAAAAATTGTCGGCTTATTTGGCCGACAAAACAGTTTTCACTGCTGAAAGCATGCTGTCGGATTGCATAATTGATGATGGTCCTTTAGGATTTGAAAAAGGGCTTGATGACAAGCAGAGTGTGGAAGTGGAAAACCCTTTGGAAGAAATAAACTTGGGCACTGAAGCAGACAGAAGGCCCATTTTCGTAAGTTCATTTCTGCTAAAGGATTTTAAAGAAAAGCTTATCGGGTTAATTATGGAATATAAAGATTGTTTTGCCTGGGATTATGATGAAATGCCTGGATTGAGTAGAGATCTTGTCGAGAAGGATTGCCTCGAAAGAAGGATGCACGGAGGTGGTATTAAAGCACTGTTAGACAAGCTAATAGGAGATTTGCACCTGAGGTGATATTAAAGATAAAAGAAGAAATTGAAAGATTGCTCAAAGCTAAATTCATCAGAACAACCAGGTTATAATCAAATTTTTATTGCCGAAGAGGACGTGTCGAAAACTACCTTCAGGTGCCCAGGAGCAATTGAGACATTTGAATGGATAGTCATGTCTTTCGGTTTAAAGAATGCAGGGGCCACTTATCAGAGAGCAATGAATACAATTTTCCATGATGTCATTGGAAAATTTATGTAAGTCTACATCGACGATGTCATTGTCAAGTCGGAAACGAAGGAAAGCCATTTGACAAACTTAAGGCAAGCATTCGACAGAATGAGGAAGCATAGCCTTAAGATGAATCCAGAAAAATACAGTTTTAGAGTGTCGGCTGCCAAATTCTTGGGTTTCTTAGTCCACAAAAAAGGTATAGAAGTGGACAAGAATAAAGCCAAGGCAGTTTTGGAGGCCACACCACCGACAAACAAGAAAGAATTGCAATCTTTTTTAGGAAAAGTTAACTTTCTAAGTAGATTTATATCCAATTTGTCGGGAAGAACCAGAGTTTTTGCTCCATTGATCAAGTTGAAGGCTGAACAAGATTTTGTGTGGGAACCTTGCCACCAAGAAGCCTTCGACCAGATAAAGCAGTATTTGACAAAACCACCGGTCATGATGCCTCCAGTGCCTCGTCGACCGTTGAAATTGTATATATCAGCATCAGAAGAAACCATAGGAAGTATGCTGGCTCAAGATGTAAATGGCGTCGAAAGGGCCGTGTATTATCTTAGTCGGGTTTTAAATGATGTCGAGAGAAGATATAGTGCAATAGAGAAGCTTTGTTTAGCATTGTATTTCTCATGTACTAAGCTTAAATATTACATGATGCCTTGTAATGTACTGGTTATGTCAAAAACTGATATAATAAAATATATGTTATCAAAACCAGTGTTAAATGGTCGTATTGGAAAATGGACTATTGCTTTGTCAGAATTTTCTTTACAATATGTACCAATGAGAGCGAGTAAAAGGCCAAGCAATTGCCGATTTCTTGGCCGATCATCCTTGTCTAGATGTAGAAAATATAAATATTGTCGGTTTAAAACCTTGGTGTTTATATTTTGATGGTTCAAGGCATCAAAATGGAATTGGAGTGGGGATTTTAATTGTTTCCCCTCAAGGTACTCCAACCAAGTTCATGTTTGAACTTAAATATACTTGTTCTAACAACGAGGCTGAATACGAAGCCTTAATTGTCGGATTGGAGATACTAGTGGAAATGAAAGCACGTAATGTGCATATATTTGGTGATTCGCAGTTGGTCGTTAAGCAACTTGCCCAAAAATATAAATGTGTTAGTGAAAATCTAATAAAATATTATGTTGTGGCAAGTAAGCTAATGAAACAATTCGACGAAGTAACTGTCGAACACATTTCCAGAGATTTAAATGAAGAGGCTAATGAATTAGCGCAAGTAGCCTCTGGGTATAGACTTTCATCCAAGGTTCTTACAAATCTAATGGAAATAAGGAAACTTTTATATCCATTAGAGGAAAGAGATATACTACAAAATGACGTTTCGACGATTAATGATTGGAGACAACCAATATTGAGTTACTTGGAAAATCCCAGTCAAGATGTGCATAGAAAGCTCAAGTATAGAGCGTTGAAGTTTGTGGTATTAGGGGGAGCCTTGTATAGAAAGTCTGTCGATGGAAATTTAGAAGTTTGTCTGAGTGAAGCAGAGGCTTATATTGCCTTGGCAGAAGTCCACGAAGGAATTTGTGGAGCTCATCGTGCGGTGAAAAGATGAAATGGGTCCTTCGACGTCAAAGGTATTATTGGCCAACACTAGTTAGGGATTGTATTATGTTTGCCAAGTCTTGTGAAGAGTGTCAAAGACATGGCCATATACAAAATGTTCCTGCCAGTGAGCTACACGCTATAGTTAAACCTTGGCCTTTCAGAGGATGGGCTTTGGATTTAATTGGCCAAATTCATCCTGTCTCGTCGAAAGGACACAAATACATTCTAGTAGGAGTCGATTACTTCACCAAATGGGTTGAGGCTGTAGCCTTGAAGGATGTAACTCAACAGGATGTGATTAACTTTATTGAAGATAATATAGTTTGTCGGTTTGGAATACCACAAACTTTGACAACTGACCAAGGATCAGTATTCATTGGAAAGAAAGTTGTTGAATATGCCAGTTCAAGGAAAATTAAAATGCTCACGTCGACGCCATATTATGCTCAGGCGAATGGCCAAGTAGAGGCCATAAACAAAATAATCATAAATTTGATTAAAAAGCATATTGGCCAACAACCTAGAAACTGGCATAATACTCTTAATTAAATTCTATGGGCATGTAGAAATTCACCAAGAGAATCGACGGGCACTTCACCATATAAGCTAGTTTATGGTCATGATGCAGTGTTACCAGTTGAGATCAATCTTCAATCCATTCGAATTCAAAAACAAGACGAGTTACCAATTGAACATTATTGGGACTTGATGTTTGATGAATTAAACGAATTAAGTGATGAAAGATTAGTAGCTTTAGAAAACTTGATTTGACAGAAAGAAAGAATTGCAAAATTTTACGATGATCGAGTTAAGTATAAATCTTTCAAGATTGATGATTTGGTTTGGAAAGTTATTCTACCCATAGATAAGAGTTGTCGAGAATATGGAAAATGGTCACCAAAATGGGAAGGACCATTCAAAGTTACTCAAATATTTTCTGGGAATGCTTATGCACTTGTCGAGGTTAATTCTGGTTTAAGGATTAAATCAATTAATGGCAAATATTTAAAGCCATACAAACCGACAATGTATGAAGTACAGATATAAATTGAGTAAAAATAAAGTCTCATTCATATATTCGACAATTACAAATTACATACTGGTGTTACATCTGGTTTAGATTGTCAAGGAAGATAACAGAGAAATCAACCTATTCTAAGTAAACCAGAAGCTTCTCCCCAGCTGAGCATGTGTTCCATTTAAGCTCGTGGGACCGAAGAAGAGGAAGAAGTAGATGACCATTAACTTGTCTTAGACGAGAGGTTGAATGGTCGTCTACTCCCTGATGAGTCATTTTCATCATAATAACCATGTTGTAAAAACATTGGGTTATTACGATAATTACTGAAGCTCATCAAGAATATTACGATTCTTACTGAAGCTCAAAATAAGTGTCACCATCAAAACAGAAACCTTCTTCCATTTTTCCCATTGAGGGAAAAGAAAATTATCTAAACTCATGGAAGCTTCAGAGGAGAGGGTTGAATTGAGAAAATTATCTAAACTCATGGAAGCTTCAGAGAAGAGGGTTGAATTGTATTCTTTTGAGTCTTGGTGTATCAGGGAACACTATTTATAGGGAATTTTTGCAGAATAGGTTATTAAACAACGTCTTGTAACTTTCATTGTAATTAATTAAGTTAATTATTATGCATAGTTACGAGATGTATTAAAAAGAAACGGAATAAAAGAGCATTTAAAATGTATAGAATTATAGAGCAATAATAAAAAAGCGTATTGGAAATTGATAAAAAAAAATGTTTTATTAAGTATTGGCCTAGAAGCCCATACAAATTCTGTCGGATAGATAGACCGACAATATATATATATATAAAAAAATACTTAAAATTTTTGAAGAACCCCCCAGGAATCTTCTAAAGATTGCTTGTCGGAGCAGACAGTTTGATATTCCGCTTCAAGAGAATTTATTTTTGCCAATACAGTTTTGGCTTCCACAGCCCATTGCTTGGTATTATTGGCAATACTCTGTTGTCTGGCAACCCCTTGTTCTAATGCTGTTTGAAGTTTTTGGTTGCGACGACGAGCAGCCTCGAGTTTCTTCTCTAAGTCTTCAATTTCCTTGTCGAGCTCTTCTTTTTTAGTTTTTCCTTTTATCAGATTTTCTTTCAGGGTAACACTTTCACTTTTTGCGTCGGTCAACTGCTTCAAAATCCTGGATTTCTCTTGAATCTCTTGTGTGTAAGCAGGAATGACTCGACGAATGATTAGCATTTTTGCCGTTAAACTTTGAAGAAAATCTTTGACAGTTGTCGGAAGAGCTCGACTGGTTATGGGTAATTGTTGAGCAAGAGGCTCAAGCTCAAGTACGACTGCCATCATTCTTTCTTGTAGAGGTTGGTCTGAAATTAAGTGCTCGAAAGAATAGGTAAAGGCATTTTTTAACTCGGTTAAGAGTCCAGTAATATGGGAATCACTGGAATCTTGTCCAAGTTGAGTCGAAAAGCGAGCCGATTGAGGAGAACTTTGGTGGCCGCCTGACAACATTGTAATCAATTCGTCCAAGTCTGCCTCCATATCCTCGCCACTTTCTCGGTACAAAGAATCATTAAGTTGGTTGGAGGAGATGGAGGTGGATTAATTGGAGCAAATTTCGCCACGAATAGGTATCCATGTTGAATTCCTCTGCGGGATGATTTGAGCGGGATTGGTTTGCCCCGAATGAGAAGGACCTTCAATGCCGGGGGGGATTGGAGTTTGTTTTGAGACTTCGGCACATTCTCGTCGAAGTGGTGAAGAAATGGTAGATGCAGCAAGGACTGAAGATGTATGAGCTTCTGGAAGATTCTCGGTTCTTGGCCTTTGTGGGCTAGCCAACTTTGTCGAATCCTGAAGACGAACAGAAGAAATGTTAGAATAATTAATGTATTAAAAAATAATTGAATAAGGTGAGATACATTACTTCAGGAGATTGCTGAATAGGATCTTCAGCTCTTGATTCGACAGCTGGTTCAAGAAGATGGTCTGCAGATTGTTCATCCTCTGGATCCTGAAATGAAAAAGTTAAGTGTTAATGAGTAGCAAGAACCAAGAATTTAGGGAAAGGAAGTGCGCAAATTTACCTCGGATGAAAGAAAAATGGTCTCTGCTTCTTTGACAGAAAGCTTTGAAGTAGAAACAGTGGTTTGAATTTTCTTTTTCTTTTTCTGAGGAGAGAAAGAAAGGGGGGTGAGATATTGTGCATAGTATTAAGAAATGTGCAATAAAGATGTATACCTTTGGAGGATGTTCTGGAGATGGAATTGAAGATTCGACAGGAGAAGCCAGAGTGGCAGGAGCAGATTCGCTAATCTGAGTCCGACATTAAGTTAGATTGAAACAAAGTATAAAAAAAAAATCTTGGTATATAGTCGGAAAAGTATATACCTTGAGGGTTTTTGATTTAGCAGCGTCTTGTTTCAAAGGACTCTTTGTCGGCATTGATGCAGCGGATTTAGCTTTTGAAGCCTTGGGAATAGGAGGTTTTTGAGCCTTCTTACTTTTCTTCTTCTTTAAAGAAGTAGTTTCATCTTCTTCGTCCTCATCACTTCCTTGAGGCTGTTTATATTCTAAGGGTCTTTTCAAAGGGAGTACTGTAAGAAGACAAGTATATTTAATAAATGTGGGTAGGAGGAGTCCTGAACAGCCTTTCAGATTTTCCAAAGTAGCTGATAGGAATGAAAGGAAGAGAAGCCAAGATAGCTTCTTGGGGACTTTTACAAGGAAAAAAGGAATTTATTTCGTCAAGTAATAGATTCCTTGGGCGTAACGGACCCAAGAAAGCAAAGGAGGATCCAAAGATAATGAAGAGTCGCTAATGGGGAGTATTACCTTTGAGAAGTGCCAAAGTTCAGACTTTTGCAGAACTGGGTCTTTGAAGACTGCATGATTACCCAAATCTGTTGTTGGCGCGTTGGGAGTTTGAGAGCTAGAAGCCATTGGAGAAGGTAAGAGTTTGCAGAGGAAACGGGCTAGAGTGAGAGGTTGAAGATGAACAGTGAAGAGAAGTGAAAGTTTGAAGACGGTAAACAGTGTTAAAAAGGTGAAGAGTCGTGTGAATTTGAAAAAGTAGTTTTTGCGAGAAAATAGGGGTAATTATGAGCCCTATTTATTAGGAACGGCTATTTATTGTTTGCTATGATAAGATTGATTATGGGCATTGCTCAAGATCGATGAAAGGTTCTCGATTGGATTTAAATATATATATATATATATATAAAGGACCTTCGATTAACAATTTTTCTTTCTTAATCGGCGTCGAAAAGAAAATTTTTGGGGGCATCCGTTGGAAGTAAAAATAAAGATTTGGCGATTCGTCGGTTGATGGAGGAAACTTTCGAAATATTGAGCCGAATGAAGTGCCAAAAAAGAGAAGTCGACAATAGCATTGGATAAAGAGGAAGATTCTAATGAGGTTAAGGTATGATATCGTGAGAAGAAGTATCCGATAGGGAGATTGCATTAAGTCGACGAAAACTGTTTAAGAGTAGTCGAGTCTTTGGTTCCGTCGAAAGTTTGGTACTTGTCTGAAGAATAAAACCGCTCGAACGTGCTGGTCTTTTTAGGATGTCAGTTATTTTTTATATTTGTCTATAAATACCAGTAGTCATAATGTAAAAAGTGAAGGTTATTTGCTGATACAAAATCCTAACATCTCAACCCGAGCAGATTAAAGGATTTTTGTCCAAGTATGCATTCCTTTTCCATTTCATGTTATTTAAATTAATGCAATGTTCCTTTAAAATTCTTTATTTTTTCAGTCTCGTTCTTTTAAATTTTCTTTACAGTTCTTCGCACTTTTATCTGCTTTTCTTTACTCGTTTTTCCATTTAAATTCTCGCACTTTAATTTCGTGTCATTTACATGCTTTCAATTAATTTTCTCGCATTTTAAGATTCCCGCAGTTTCTTTAAATTTCCTTAATCCTTTCAAACTTTCCTTTCTGCATTCTCCTGTTCATTTTACTTCAAATTGCTTAAATTTCTTCTGTTTGCTGTTAAAACCATTTTCATAACGAGATTACCACATAACTCGTGAACCCGCATTCGTTTGATAAAATATATTTGTTTGTTAGAATTAATTCTAAATCTTTGAACCAAAATTCCACATAAACACCATGGTGATTGTCCTCACAGGGATTTGGAACCACCAAAAAGGGTTTCGCTGCGAGGAAATCGAGCCTAAGGTGTACTGCTTCTATTTTGATGAAGTATATGTGCACAAAGTTCTCCGTCGGCAACCATATGGTCCTACAAGGGCCAACTCCTAGTAGAAAAGCACTAGGAAAAAGGTCGTGATATCGAGTCCTACGGCTTCAATCTGGTTTCCTTTTGCATATAGTGCTGGGGTCTCCCAGGAGAATACAAAACTGCAAAGATTGGAGGAAAATTGTGTGCAAAGGTGGGACCTGTTACTGAGGCAGGTTTATTTTGTTAACGATGCTCATGGCTTCATCCCCAAAGCTCTGGTGATTGTCGCTGTGGAATAACCCTTCAAAAGAGATGTCAGTCTAAGTACAAGTAATTCTAGCAAGCTCTAGGTTGATTTCCGCTAAGAAAAACTACACATTTTCTGTTATTATGTGGCTGGATTGGCCATTAGGAGCAGAACAACTCCTATTTCATCAAGGATAAGATGGGAAATGTAATCTAGGATACCAAGTATGGCCCCAAAATGAAAGCGAGTCAAACAGGTAGCAAAATTGAAGTTTCGAAAGAAGGGTGAATACAACAATCCAATTCCCAAGTCTCATCTCACAAATCTCGAAGAGGATCGACAACAATAGTGGGCCAAATGTCTCAACATCTATCTTCATTATCATTTTTGGAACAAGCAGCAAAACATGTAATAGGGTCCGGCCAGGAACTAGAAACAAATGTGCCGAACACGGAAGCTGATGAACCAAATGATGTGCCGAACATAGAATTAAATCCGATAGTGCTTAGCCAGGAGAGGGCTGTCAATGACACTATCTACTGAGTCAGTGACGCTCCCTCCCTCCGTGATCAAGTCCAAATCAATGACACACATCTCATCATTCAAAACTCAGAAGTCCAGCTACCTAACCCAAATGTAGCAACTGTTATATCGCCAACCACAACTATTATGAAGGTTCCTGTTGGACGATTTTGAATTAGCAAGGAAGTAGTAAAAACTAGTTCATCATCCAAAAGTAAGAGAAAGTTGGAAAAGGCACATGGGGAAAAATCATTGTCTAATGTTGCCTCTTCCCTCATATCGGTCCTAATCCGGGAGGCTCCTTTTCAGGATCGATTGATGAAGAAGAGAAGTCTCAACAATGAGGACAACGGGGATGGTAAAAGAATGTGTATGGATATTACTTAGCTTGTCTATTAGAATGCACCCAAGGCGCATTTGAGTTATTCCTCCAAGCTTGTTGGATGGTTTGGGCAGATGCCCATTTTGTTTCTCTTGAAATTGTGCTTTTTTTTTCATTTTAAGTAACAAATTCTCCTATTTTTAGAAAACAAAATTGATAAAAAGAAAGGAAATAATCAAGTTATAAATAAGTACACAAGCCAAATTCAAACTTTATATTTTTAAATAAGTCAAGTCTAAGATTTAAATTTAACTTATTTAAATAAATAATTTAAACTTGAGTAATTTCTTTTTTTCACAAATTAAGCTTGAGTCTCAAGTATTCGACTTAATTTGATTTGTTTATACCCCTATATGCATTAAAATGTAAATAAATTATATGCAACTTGTACTTTAATTGGTGTTGGTCCAAGTGTTTAAGACTTGGTTTCCGCCAATATTGTAAAGCTAAACTAGAGATCAAACTGATAAAAATTCAATTGGTCTAACTAGCTAAAGTAGTGGTTAAATCGAAAATAATGTTTTAAAAATCGAACTAGACTAATCAATTCAACTAGTTTAATCATTGACTAGTCATGTGATCGTCAATCGGCCATGTCAGTGGTTCGGTTGAGGCTCAAAAACTAGAAATACTATCGAACCAGACGAACCAGCGTTGAACAGGAAAAACTACCAAACCCCTCAAACCAATGCGATTTTATGAAAACTGGATTTTTTTTTTAAAGCCCTATCTGGCTCTTTCCAAAATTTTAAACCAAATCTTAAATCTCACTGCCATCCAGATGCCAGCAATGTTTTTACACCTTGTTCATGAAGACTGGCTTGGTCATTCAAACCGTCCAACAACCACGGCAACCACTCGTCTAGCAACTAGTAGCGCATGTTTCCTCCATCACCAGTCTAGTTGCTAAGTGTGTGTGGTATGTGTTGTAGTCTTGTAGAGAGAGAAAAAGAAATAGGAACAGGAATAGGAAAGTATAGTCGCACCGAGAGAAAGGAGAATGAGAAGAGGAAGAATTTGGAATTTGAGTGCCTCTAGAGTTTGAATGCAACGTGCCTCTACAGTTTGAGTGTTGTAGCTGAGTAACAAATGAAATTAAAATAAGTTAAGGTTTTCTTAGTTGTTTTACTTATGTAAACTTGAGTCATTTGTAGGCTGTTTTATATAACCCAAAGATAAGACAATGGGCTTTAGAAAATATAGTCACTCGGAAGGCTTAAAGAAAATTTATTTTGAGTTATTTGCATCAAATTATCCATAAGTAAATAAAAATATAAATAATATATATAATTTAATTATGACATCATACGGTTCAACTATTGATCCATCTGATTGAACCAATTAGACTATGACTCAACAGTCTCCTCGATTCGATCTTGGGTTCGGTTTTAAAACATTGATCGAAAGACATAATAATTAAATATTTATATATTATATAATAATTATGTATATAATAATTAAAAACATAATATAATATATTATTGATATATCTTAATGTTAGACAATAATGTATTAAAGTTTAAATAAAAAAATGTCTTATATTTTAAATTCAATCTTTTTTTATATATATTCCTTATGTTTTGGACCGGTTTCTGAATCCACGAATCTATAGCAACCTGACCCACCGGACTAGTACCCTAACGTCGTTGTGTGCATGAAGAGGTCTTGGTACAAGGTGTGACTCCCTCAAGAGAAATGAATATTCACCACAATCCCGTTAAAGCACGGGACAAATCATAAGGAATAATAGTTTCCACATCTCAAGGGGACAACATTCAACATACACTAAACACAAATATTCCTTACACCCAAAAAATGCTCATATATAAAGGTACTCAGTAAGAGGACAAATGTATGACCTAATTTCTAATTAGACACGGTTTTCTCCTTACGCACCTACTAATTAACTTGAGCGTCAGAGTGTCTTTTGTAGGTACTCACCCCCTCGCTCCAACATTGCTACTACTGCGCCGCCTAGGAAACAATCATCTCTTACCTTATCAGGTAACCCTTAAAACTTAGTTCTGAACACTTTATCTTATCTTAATTATATAACATTCTTATACTTTCTTTTATAAAAATATACTATCAACATCCTACTATTTTTAAATTTCAAAATGGGAAAACTCCAAAAAACTCCATTGTACTATACGTGATGTGCACTTTGGTCTTGTAACTTTAAAAATGTGCAAAAAGAACTTATTACTTTGCGTTTTGTGCAGAAAACTCTAAAATGGTAACAGATATTAGTTTTTGTATGAAATGTGCACGTGCACGTCTTAAAATTTGACCTCCAAACACAGTCTTATTCTTCCTCCCACCCAAACCCTAGAACTCCAGAACATATACCCTTGCACCACCATGGCAACGAATCTCGTCACTCAGCCACACCACCTTCTAGCCACCAACCATCAGCCCCATCACATAGAAACTTGAAACCCAAATTTGCGATAGGGTGGCTGAGACTCAAGCTAGATTTAACAATGGGTGCATTGCAGTAGGGGAGTCGATGGCAGATCTGGGCAACACAATAGAGCTCGTGGGTTACGAAACTGGAACAGGTCTGGATAGTAGGTCGTATGGGTCACAACTAGCTTGGAACGGTGGACTGCGGTGGTGGTTCACTCGAGGTGGATTTAGGTTTTTGGGGGTTCTGTTTTGGAGCATGGTGAAGGCAGATATGGCGTGGTGAAGGCAGAGCGGCAATGATGGTGGCTGACAGTTTGAGGTTTAGGTGGTTGGACGGCGGCTGCACAGTTCTGGGCTTGTGGTGGGCGGAAGAAGAAGACTGTATTTGGCACTAAACATTTGAGATGCGTACGTGCAACGCACATGCACGTTTCTATCTAAAATGTAATGTTTGTTATCATTTTGGAGTTCTTTGCACAAAACATGAAATAACATGTCCCTTTTGCATATTTTTAAAGTAACATGACCAAAGTGCACATCGCGTATAGTACAATGAGGTTTTTTGGAGTTTTCCTTTCAAATTTTTTTCATATTCTCCAGCAATACTTTTCTCAACTTTTTAACTTCTCACGTGATTTATTTTTCAGTCCATTCTTTATGCTACCCCACTGCTACTGCTCCTCCTTCTTCTTATCTATTCTTTTCTTTCTTTTTTTTTTTGAACCTTGAGAAACACTAATATGCAACTAACTAGGAAGCCAACAAGAAAATAAATCTCGACATACATTAAACCCTTTGCATGTCTTTAAGAAGGATTTGAGCACAATTAGCAGGAGGTTGAAGAAACACAGTGCTACCCATATTGCTATTGGGAGCCATGGAGGCAAGACAATCTGCTTCTGGCTTTCTCTATTTCATTTCCCTTTACCCATTCTTCATCTTCTTCTTCTTATGTTCTCTTTGTTTCCCTCCATCCTTGCTAGGCATGTCTCCTACTCCCATTTTGTTCTTCCTAATTTCTTGGTTCAATTGGATCTTATAGTGTGGATTTGAGACCATGGCTGCCCAGCGGCAAGATTTAAGCACCATGGGCATGCATATGCTTGTGGCGTTTATGAGTAGCATCTATGCCAAAACTCAATAGGCCGGTTAATGCAAACTAACTTTGTTTCAAGCGGGTCACTGGTTCAATCCCCGTGTTGGTTGGTTCCAATGAGTCGAGGATGATTCAATAGTTTCACTGATTTTTTAGGGTTAACCAAACCACATACATGACTGGTTGCCTCTCTGATTTGGCTTTTAAAGCACTACTATTAGACTTCAATCTTCCATCAATTAACCCTTCTTCCTCCTCCATACATGCACCTCTTACAAACCATATGTAGATGCAGGTACATAAGATAGGACTAGTATTTTTATCTGTGCATTCTACGGCATATATATTTTTAATTTATGATGATAAAAAATTTAATTAAATTGTACATTATTTTTTTTTTTGTAAAAAAATATATATTGATTATGGTAATATTAAATATGTATATACTATGTGTATCATAAAGTCATTATACATACATTTAAATATAAGTAATGAAAAATATAGCAATTTATAATATACAATACAATTGCCATATCAAAATTGTAAATTTGATAAAGTAGTAAAATAACAATTAGATAGGAAAATAATCACCATACACCCCTTTTAGAGGTGTATATGCTATTCACACTATTTTCAATGGATGTGATTGAGTGAGAGAAAGTGATAGGAAAAAGTATGTATAATGAATGATATTATATGGAGTGTGAAAAAGAATGTATGTACTGTTTGATGTAAGAATATAAGAGTTAAAAAAAGTAACAATTAGACAATAAAGTGAACAATAATTATAGCAAAGTAATATCAAACAAAATTCTTTATATATAATAAACAATGTCATTAATCATTATAGTAATATTGGAGGTTATTTGCTACCCACTTTATTTTATTTTCACCTCCAAAGTATAGTCAACCTAAAATATAGATTATTGCAACCAAATGCATTAATGGTTAATCGATATATTTCATTAAAATCTTACAAAGTTAATTAGATAAATACCTGAATAAAAGATATGAACATAATTAACTATGAAAATTTCAATTTAAACATATGAACAAATATGAAAAACAAAAAAAAAAGTCATCAACAAAACTAATCTATATATGACTAAAATATATTAATACCAATTTTTCCATATAAGGTAAATAAATAATTTAACTATTAGACTGTACTGGGTCTGACAAACGGATTCACTGATTAATTACACAAGTCTGTCAGCTTAATAGGCTCATTTTAGAGTAATAAGCCCGGATAAGTTCAGGTAAAATCGACCGCAATAATGGTGTAAAGATTCGATCGATGTACTATGTGGATATGAGATTAGCCATTTCCCAACGGTCACTCTCCGATAGGCACCATCATGTCCATTGACTGTGAACAAATTCGAACCATAATGGCTAACCCTGTCGAATTAAAATGCTTGAGTCTTAATGGCTTGAATGGTAGGAACATGAGGAGATAAAGTTTAGATCATTTATATAAATTGACTTTATTGCTTAAACCAGACATGTTCCATTCTTACTTCAAACGCTCATATTGACCGTATTTTTCATACATTGTGATCGCTTCGCTGACCTGCCTAGGTTGCCTTAACCTTGTTGTTGACTTATTTAAGGATCTTCATCCAGACACTCATTTACCGATCTAGGCCTCGGTCAGTCCCCAGAACATCTGGCGCCCACCGTCGGGTCAGGTAAAACTTTCCTACTCCACAATCATTCAAAATTCTTTACAACCAACTCAACCATCTTTCTGATCAGCCATGGTCACCAACGAGAACAACATTCTTAACGGAGTTAACCAAGAGAATACTCAGCTCAATCTAATAGAGGTGCTCATGCAGGCTATTAGGGACATAAGCAGTCGAATCGATCGAATTGATCAAATTAACAAGGATCAACACAGGATTGAACTGGAGGGGGAGAAGGAGAAAACAATTGAAAAATGCATTCCACATAGAGAATTCCATCGATAGCCAAGTCAACCTCGGATGACCGATCATGAAACTTGAAGATAGACAAACAATCCACCTGTTGCGGATCATACCTTTTTTTGAGTTTATAATGTCGATTCCTTTTCCGAAGGGTTTCTGACTTCTGACAATGGAGCTTTATGATAGGACGATCAACCCGCAGAAACATCTCACGATGTTCAACTCAATGATGCTTTTAAACCCAGTTCTGACCCGATCAAATGTAGAGTTTTCTCAACGACTTTAAAGAAATCGACATTACTTTAGTTTTCGGGCCTTGAAGCAGATTCAATTTGTGATTTTTTCTAAATTGTCAATTAAATTTCTTAACCATTTCTCTACAAGCAAGACACATCAGAAAACCTCAGCTAGTCTTATAAATTTGAGGCAGGACCGAGATGAATCTCTCAAAGATTTCATGTGGAGATTTGGTGAGGAAGCAGTTCAAATAAGGGATCTTAATCCCGTGGTATCCTTGCATGCTATCATGGTTGGCTTGTGTCCAAGACCGTTCGCAAATTCCTTGGCCAGAAAGCCACCTTTAGATCTTGATGATTTGAGGGCCAAGTCTATAGGATATATTAACATAAAGGAGATCGCCCTTGCCAGAAAGCAAATAGAGCAACATTTTTTCAAACCAAAATCTAGGGAAAAAAGTAATCCCTACATTTCTATCCGACCAATTGTTCAATACTAACAATATGGCAAATGAGGACCAAACAGAAGAAGTAGACCCATGACGAGGGAAGACCGGACTGGCCAAAACACTCAGACAGTCTTAAATAAGGTACAACCCTGGTTTGATGAGTACATGCCATTGAACACCAAACAGGATCGGATATTCCATGAAATATATGACACTGGTCTGATCGGTCTCCCAAAGAACACTGGACAACAAAGAGTTCCGCCCAACGTTGATAAAAGCAAAATGTGTGAATTCTATAAAACATTTGGGTATACTACTGAGGAGTGCATCAGCCTAAAAAATAGGATCAAGCAGCTTATCTAAGAGGGACATCTTGGCAAATATGTTTATCGCTGTAGGAGTCGGAGTAAAGAAGCAAAGGAAAGGAATCAGTCTAAAAGAAGGAGCCCGAGTCTAGATTTGAAGAAAAATGTAGTAGTGACAACTTCCGACTCTCAAGATCATCCCATCAAGGGAGTCATTGATTCAATAGCTAGTGGGTTCGCGGGTGGCGGGAGCTCCAATTCATATCAGAAATGCCACCTCCGAGCAATAATGTCGGTAAGCTACCCTTCTTCATTACAAGACAAGTAGTTTGAAGATAGATCAGTCATCTCATTTTTGAATAGTGATTTTGCCGGGTTAAATGAAAACTTAGATGATTCGATGGTAATATCCGTCATAGTAGGGAATTTTCAAATAAAAAAAGTTCTAGTTGATCAAAAAAGTTCAATTGATGTCCTTTACATGCCCATACTTCGAAGGTTGCAAATATTAGAGGAGGATTTGTCTCCCTTCAACGGAACATTGGTCGAACTCTCCAGAGAGCATATAAACGTCAAGGGGTACATCGAACTTTGAACTACTTTTGGTACAGCTAGTTTGCTTAAAATTGTTCTGGTTAAGTATTTGGTAATAAATTGTTATATACTCCTTATAATGCCATTTTAGGGAGACCCTCTTTAAATCTTCTCAGGGTTATTGTATTAAGCCATCACCTAACAATGAAATTCTTAGTCCCAAGATTGAGGTCAGAGTAGTCCATACAGATCAAAAAGAAGTCAGGATCTACTACAACGAAAGCTTGAGGCCAAAGCCAAGTGGATCAACCGACATTACTGATCGTAAACGACCGACACACAATGTCAACATGGTTGAATTGGACCCGATAAGTGATGAACAGGATCGTCTCTAACCAGTTGAGGAGCTGTAGACTATATCTTTGGGCCACAAACCCGACCAAGTATTGCATATTGGGGCTCATTTACAAACTGAACTAAAATAAGAATTGGAGGAGTTGTTGAAGAGGAATGCTGACTTGTTTGCATGGACAACAACGGATATGCTGAGAATCGATCCAAAGATCATCACCTATAAGCTTTCCTTGGATAAGAAAGTGAAACCAGTTGCTCAGAAGAAAAGAAAATTGGGATTAGAAAGATAGAAGGCCACTGTCGAAGAAACAAAAAGTTGTTGGAGGCAGGATTTGTAAGAGAAGTGGAGTATACCACATGGTTGTCTAACGTGGTAGTGTAAGGCCAAATTAAACCAAAGAGAAATTTGCCACAATTTAAGACTAAATTGAATAGAGCAGAAACTCTCCTTAGTGACTAAAAGATTTGCCCCAATGTTGGCTAAACCGAGCTAAAAAACATGCCCCAGTGTAATTTTTCTTCTTCTTTTTTTTTAAGGAGCAATGAACTACATACTTTGATAAACATAACCTTTTGCCTCAAAATTAAAGCTTATGAAAATAAAAGCAATCATTCATTGATCGGAATATACTTTTTAAGGATTGTAACGTAGCCAAGGTTAGTGGTTATGAAATGAAAGATATAAGGCTCAAACAAGTGTTTAAGGGTTGAATAGGACCAAGGATCCTTGTTTAAAATTAAACTTTGTCAACTACTTTTGCGCTTTCAAGCACACTTTTCTCTTTTGTTTTTCATCTCTTTCCATTTTCTTTTCACTTCAGTCATTCACCTCTGTCATGACCCATTTCATTTCATTTTCTTTCTTCTTTCTTTTCCTTCTCTTTTTTTTATTTTTTTATTTTTTATTTTTTGGTTTTTCATCATTTTTTCTTTATTTTCTGCCCTTTTCAAATTTTATTTTTTTATTTTATTATTATGCTTCAAAATAGTTACCATGGCAATCGATCTTTGTTTTGTATTATCCCCTAATATATGAGTTGATCCTTATCTAGGGTTTATTGAAGAAAATTTTCAAACCCAAAAAGGGACAACGAGGGATAATGAAAAGATAAATTTTTGTGAAGCAAAGAGAAATATGGTCAATCTTCATCTCAAATCTTGATTGCTCATTTTCAAAAATTTTAATTTAGAGACAAAAGGATAATGCACACTAAGTGATTACTTATTTGCTCTTTTTTATTTTCTCTTTTTAAAATTTTTTTTTTCATATTTCCTTTTGTCTTTTTTTTTGGCAAAAGGTACCTGCACACGTGGACTTTATGACTATTAACATCTATCAAAGCAATAATTGTCAAGAATTGGGGTCCAATAGGGTCCAAATACGAGAAAGCACTTTGAATAAATGAGAGAAAAATAAATGACAAGAAAGACAATATGATAAAGATAAAAGGAAACAAGATATGTTAAAATTCATGCAATTCTATTACATTAATGCTTCACGAAAGTGAACATAAGTTTAGCATCACAAAAGTCTAAGATGGCAATCACATCAATTAACGCCTCAAATTGTTAATTTTTTAGAGATTTCGAGTTGTTGGAGGGTGATTGGTACAGACAGGACGAGTTGGGACATATGAATGCGGCAAGGGAACATTAATGATTTGGTATGAGGTTTGCTAAGCACTGACTTCTGGCTCTTCCTCCATTGTCGGTGCCATTGTCTTAGGAAAATAACTCTCTATATGTCCAGCAAGTAACTTACCCGATCTTACAAGGTTCTCAATCCTTTCTCCAGCCAAAATTAAGTCAGAAAAATCCCTATAGGTAGTCCTTGCCATCAACCGAATAAAAGATGCTCCTACGGTCCCCATAAAGTACCAGCACATCTCTGACGAAGTCAATGGTGACTGAACTTTGGATGCCAGTATTCTCCATCTTTGAGCATATTGCTTGAAAGTCTCATCATTCTTCTTTTGCATTGCCCCTAGTTGTTCTCGAGTATGTGCAGTGTCGATGTTGAATCGATATTGTCTCAAGAATAGATTTGTCAAATCATCTCAGCAAGAAACCTTTGAATGGTCAAGTTGTATGTATCATTCTAAAGCTGGCCCGATCAGGCTTTCATGAAAGAAAATGATTAAGAATTTTTTATCTCGTGACCAAATGGCCATTTTAGTGATGCAAGTCTTTAAATGAAACTTAGGATTGGTGCTTCCATCGTACTTTGAGAAATCTGGGATTTTGAAGTCCTTAGGAATATTAACTTCAATCTTCGAGCACAGCTCATCGATTCCCATCGAGGTATACAGATTAGGGCCTTGAATGACTTTAATTTGCTCTTGCATCTTTCTAATCATTTCATCTCTTGATTTTTCTTTTTTTGAGTTACTATTTAGGAATATCTTCACTGACTGCTCATGAGTGACTTCTGCATTGTTATTCTCCTCTTCATGACTTCTATTCACGAAACTATCCCCTTCATTTGCTTCTATTCTAGTGCCGGCAGGGGTTCCATTTATTGTTCTAAGGATCTCAATTAACTGTCTCAGTAAATTCTCAACCCTTGATTGTCCTTCTGTCATTGCATCGATTCTTACCCTCATTTCATCCATCTCTCGACCTAAATTTCTTTCCGGGTTTGACATCTTTTGCAGCCCAGTTTGCGAACTAGTTTCGTAGGTCTGGGTTTGTGTGATCTGTGTAACACCCTCCTTAGGGCATCACATTTCTGACTACCAACTCCCAATCTAAAAAGAAATTTCATAAAAGGTTTGAGTTATAAAACATGAGTTTTAAAATTACTTTTTGCGGAAACATAAACATACTGAAATTTATAAGTAATACTGAAAAATAGATTTTAACTGATTAAACTCATATAACAGATACCACTTAATATTTAACTATATTTAAAGAAATATAAAACTTACAGACTCAATTTTAAACAGTAGCAAACCCCATGACAGGTCCTACTTAATAGCACGTTAAAACACTAACAACAAGAAAAGATCTAATTCAAATGCCTATCACATTTATTATCTACTTTGTATAGAGTTGATTAAGTATCATTATTCTTTCACAGTATAGCTATAAAGAAAATATTTACTCCAAGCCCAAATGTCCATCACATGAAGAGGAGTTCAAAAGTTTAAACTTGAAGCACAACTACCTATGACTATAAACACACGGATCAAGATTCTCTCAATTTTTTTCTCTCTCAAGTGGTCAATTGTAGGAGAGAGAAAAACACACAAAAAATTGAGTGTTGGACTCAGTTGAAACTTGTGAAATTTCTTTTATAACCATATATCTTTTCTCTCTCCTACAATTGATCACTTGAGAGGAAAAAAAATTGAGAGGAACCTGATTAATAAACACACAATCCTTGCAAATATAGAACCAAAAGCAGGCCAACCTACCACCGAAAGAATACAAAAAAATACATAGCTGCTAACATGATTTGTTTTGAAATGATGTTCAACATTTTAACCTAAAAACAAAAAAAAAACCTACAAAAATGATCAAGTTGGGAGTAAAAGAGATTACACAAAAAAATTTGAAGGAAACAATTAATCAAATAAATAAAAGGATAGAAAAACAATGAACATAATAAATGAAATAACATAAATATTACAAAAAAAAAAACACTCACTTAAACAATGAACAAGTATCCTCATCATCCCTATCAATTTATACATTGTTCTGCCATCATTTTCACATGTTAAATCATTAATATAAGGAATATAGGTAGGGGTGTAATTGGGTATGTTTGGTTCGATTCTTGGGGGAAAATAAATCTGAACCAATCAAAATCAATTAGTTCAGTTTGGTTCGATTTTCTTATTTTTTGATAGTCAAATCCGAACCAATCCGAACCAAACCGAACCAAACATCTACTGATTGGTTTGGTTCGGGTGGTTAGGTTGACCATTTTTTTTGCACAAAAGTTAGCTAAAGAATTAGCTTTTCATAGAAAAAAAAACATACTAATCAATATACTATTTACTAATTTAAAGTGCAATATAAAACCTATGACACTACCATCTTGCTGGGGAAACATACCAATTTCATGAACTCAACTTCTCAAGCAAAACAACATTTAAAATTAACATCACAATTAATATACTATTTATCAATTTAAAGCACTCGAGGTCTATTAAATCAATTAATATTTTTAGAGTAAGACCAAATAGTGGTTGTAGAAGATATTTTTATATCTGTAATTGTCTCATCCATACACATTGTACTTCTAGTTTTCGTCAATTAACTTAGCAACATAACATAATGCTACATTTTTTCAATAGGAAAACACAAGACAATTGAACATTGTTACAACTTACAATGCACTTCAAATAACGTCACTTGAAGACAAAGGCAACACACTTACAGCACCCACCCTCCATTCAGCGAAAAAGGAGTAATTACCACTGTTTCATTTTCATCTTGTGTGAGTAATGGCGAGCAGTGGCATGCGGTGACAGGGCAGATCCTGTTGTCTCTAACGCGCTTCTGGTTTTAACTTATGCAATTAACTATTCTCTTCTCATCTCTTCGCCAAATCCTGTCATCTCTGACACGCTTCTGGTTTTAACTTTTATGTTTTAAATTTCTTTCTTTTAATTATATTTCTGTATCTCTCATTTATGTAAGCAGTCCGTGTGCTTCCTACTTCTCTTCATCATGCTCTCTCCCCCCCTCCGTCTTTTCCTGTGATCTTCTCCCTATAACTCTGGTATCAGAGCTTGATGGGGAAGTAGGAAAGTAAATTAACGGATCTAAGTTTTTTATTTATCTTATTGAACTGGATACTAACGTTATTATCTTATAATGCTTTGATCTTTATTTGTTATTGTTTATTTCTTTACTGAACTATATTATAATATGTTAATCTTTGTTATTATAACTGGATCTAGAAAGTACGCAATTCATGTTACCCTTTATTGGTTTGGATGGTACATAATACCCGCGTTGGATCTATTTTGTGGGGCTGTAGCAGTAAGACCCGGTGGTGAAGGGCAGTAAGTCTAATTTGTCGATGCTTCCATAGGTAGTGAAAGTTTTAGGTATGATGGTGACGTTGGACCAAGATCTGGTAAATATTTACGGTGGCTATGGATCTAAAAATAATATTAAACTTAAAAAGTTAAAATATGGTTCAGTAACTGATAAACTGCTCAGATCTAAATCAAAGTAAGAAATAAAATGATAATCTTAATATCTAGTTCAGGAGATAAAATTTAACTTAAATTTCTCACTTATAATTCTATGGATATAAATGATGGCAATGATATCGAGGGTTGTTGATTATATCTACTTCTGATAATTTATTTTCTACGTTTTATTTCCTGTTTTATATTCTGCTTCCTATTTTCTACAGCTATCATGTTGCTATCTTTGTCTTCTTCTTTTTCCAAACTATCTGTCAGATCTTCTCAATCTCCATCTTCTTCTTTATCTGAAGAACAAACTAATCAATGTAAATCAAACATCTTCAATGAAGAAATTTGTTTTGAAGACATTAATCAAGATTTTGATAATTGGGAAATTCCTAAGATATCAACAAACGAACTCTACAAACCTGAAGGTAGATTCTTTAGGAGTTCTAATTATATTATTAGGACTGTAGATAAACAAATCGAAATCGAAACTGAAGATGAAGAATTTCATCTTTTGTCTGAAGAAACTGTTAAAAAACATAAACAAAAATATAACTATCTACACATAGGTTATGTCCAGGTAGCTATCAAATCGTTAATCCGTGAAGGTCTTAACGCATTTGTTCTTCTCTGTCTTAGAGATGTTCGTCATAATCAATTCCACGACTCTTTGCTCAGAACTGTTGAAACAAGCTTAGGTCATGGCCCAATCTACTTTAACTGTTATCCTAACAGAACGGTAAGTCTAAATGATAAGAACATCTTAGATGCTTTATTCTTAAATCTGAAAGTCTGTGGTTTAGACATGAAGCCCGAATCCATTCCTTTAGCCTTAATCTATAGGATTCAGTAAAAAATAAAGTTTCTGTCTCCTCTTTCAATCTTGTAATCTTATTTCCAGCTTTAATAAAGTTTCAATCTTTCCTCATATCTTATGTAATTAACTCTTCTCTTCTCATCTCTTCGCCAGATCCAATCATCTCTGACACGCTTCTGGTTTTAACTTTTATGTTTTAAATTTCTTTCTTTTATTTACATCTCTGTAACTCTGTTATGTAAGGAGTCTGTCTGCCTCCTACTTCTCTTCATCATGCTCCCTCTCCCCTTCCGTCTTTCCCTATGATCTTCTCCATGTAACTCTCTCTCTATATATATAATTTGGTTTGGTTTAGTTCGGTTCTCGAGTTTGAAACTTTCAATCCGAGAACCAAACTAATTAAGTCTCATTTGGTTCAGATTTTGTCTGAACCAATCAACATACATAACCAAATCAAACCAATCTAATTGGTTCAGTTAGAATTGGTCGGGTTAGTCGGATTATCCAAACCAATTTACACCCCTAAATATAGGTCATCATATGCTTACCATCTTTGCAAACCAATTGCGCTGTAACAATTGCATTTCACAGGGGTTCAAAACTAAGGAACAATGACTTCACTAACTAGAATAATTGAAATTCTGTCATGCTTTATCCATGGCACAATCCAAAATTGAAACTATAGTATACTTTCAATCATCTATTCAAAAGGAATAAAAAATAAAATAAAACGATTGAATATTCATCATCGAAAAGACCAAATGCAAAAATTGTAAAATAAATATTTGAATCTATTCAAGAAATAATGATGTAAAAATGAAGAAAAAAGAAGAACTCATAAATCCATATGCCTAACTTGGATCCTTTTTTTAATTAACAAACTTGCTCATACAAAAAAACAAAAACAAAGAAAGAATATTTTAAAAATATATCCTTAAAAGATGAAAGACAAAAGTCGTAATCAATAAATAATGAAAGAAAAAATAAAAAATAAAAACTTAACAAGTCGAACAAACAAAATTTATGCTATTCACCTAGAAAAAGAAATGGATTAAGAGATGAATTAAGATCAACCCTGCAAAACAAAAGTATAGAGGAATTGAGATGAAAATAAGACTAAATGATGACTTCGGGAATGGATGGAGGTGGAAATGTGATCAATAATGCCACTTGAGCAAAGACGGGAATGAGATTGAAAGAATGCAATATTTCATAGGTTTCTTGATGGTCAATTATTTGTACTGCTATATGCCTATTGGTAAAACAATTATCCTAATTGATTGACTCTATTAATTGACTTAAAGATAATTATAATTTGATTGAATCTTTTAATTGATTTCCTATAATAATAATGATAATTGATTGAATTTATTAAGTAATAAAATAATTTTTAGTCTAAAAAACAATGATTTGATTGAAACTATTTTCCTTAAAAAATAACAATAATTTATAATTAACTAATTTCTTAAAATAAGTGATAACTCCTTAATCTATTATTTCTACTCTTTTAACTTTTAAGTATTATAATATCCAAAACTAAAAATTATTATCTATAAATCAATATAAATATAATAGATAGATAGCCATCTGTTATGATATTTTAAAAATCAATATCAAGATTCAAACGAATATTAAATATTTTTTGAAATTTAAATAGGGTGCAAGTTTAGTCTAAATCATTTAAAAATATTATTAATAGTTATTTTAATGTCTAATAAATATTAATTAGTTTTTCAAAATAAATATTAACATTAAATGACTATTCGGTTTTCGTTACACATGAACATCTTTTAAAATTTTAAATTCAAATTCAAATTAACGTATGAATATTAAATAGATTAAAAAAATTAATATTACTCGAATGGATTTCATTTATATCTAAGATTCTACTATTGATATTATTTCATGCAACTACTAAATGCCTAATACTATCACGGACTCAATTAATTTAATGTGTGATATTTCATGCATACAATTTGATGCACTTAATGGCACTCCTCAAATGCATACTACTAAATGCATAATATTTGAATGCATGCTACGATTTCTATTTAATGTTACGAATAGCTGTGCTAATTTTATTCAACTACTAAATTAGTCAATTCAATTTAATATCTAATTTTTGTTCCTTTATTCAACGAATACCCTAAGCCCTGGATTGCTTGCACTACCAAAAGGCTGTCAGAGTTCCGCCATCACTCGCAAGTATGATTCCTTCTCCTCTCTCTCTCTTTACATAATTTGGCTTTTTTACAAGATCGTGAGCCTCTTACTTCAGTCTTAAGTACTGTCTTACCACTCGTAAGCCTCATAAGGTCACATCCATGAGAAGACCAAATAACCACAAAAAAAAGATAAATATATATTTTGAAAAGAGATTTATTTATATTTAATATAAATAAAAAAAATCTATATTTAATTTTATAATTTTTATTTATTATAATCTTATAATTACGATAAGAGATAAATAATAATCACATAATCATAATAAAATAAAAAATATAAAATTAAGTGTAAGTTTTTTTACTTACATTAAATATAAATGAATCTCCACCCATATATTTTTGGGTTTCAACATGGTTTCTATTTCATTACTCTTTTTAGTTTTTAACACAGTCTTCTATTTCGTTTAAAGAAGAAGTCTCTCTGGGTTTTAACATGGTATTCTATTTCATTTTGTTCAAAGACATAATATGTGAATATAGAATTTCTTTTATTTTTTTAATTTTACAGGTTACTAATTGAAATAGTAAATTGTGATTTTCTTTTTCCATATGAAAATAAATAGTGTAGATGTGACACACACCTATGGAAATAGGCCAGCAAAGGTGCTATTAATGCCATAAATATATGACACATGACTGTAAAATAAAGGGCTAGATTGGTACATGACAGATACTTAGAACATGTAATTACATGTAAGATTGACATATGTCAAAATTTTAGAACATGTTATTTATTTTTATATATTATATTATTATTATTATTATTATATATAGAATATTTGTTCTAAAAGTAAGTTTACACATCTTGTACCGAAAAAACAACAAGATCTCTTTAATTCCATGGGCTTCATGTATGTTGTTGTTCTCCTTATTGGTACTAGGAATGCTAATTCTGTGCAACCAGTGATGGCTGTAGAGCGAACAATCTTTTATATGGAAAAAGTTGTTAGAATGCATTTACCTTTGGCATACGCCTTTGCTCAGGCAAGTGATTTCTTTTTTAGTCTTCATTTACTTCCTCTTATGCAAATAATTTATCTTAGTGGCTATTTTTCCTGATCTTCATATTTGCATGCATGCTCTGATTGAACACCCTTATGTTCTTTTACAAGTTGTGGCTTACGGAATTATGATTTATGCAATGATTGGTTATGAGTGGATTATCACTAAAGTTTTCTAGGATCTATTCTTCATGTTCTTCACCTTCCTATACTTTACCTATTATGGCATGATGACGGCAGCCATAACGCCAAACCAACACATTGCTGCTATAGTTGTCAGTGCATCCGATGCATTATGGAATCTCTTCTCAAGATTCATAGTGCCACGACCATTAAGTTTTAGCTTTATTTGATGTTAAGTGCAGATTTTTACTCTTTAAACACAGGAAAACATAATTAATTTTCTTATTTCCCCCCACCTTTATTTTGGCATGGGCTAACAGAGGATCCCAATATGGTGTAGATGGTACTATTGGGCAAATCCAGTAGCTTAAACTTTGTATGGGTTGGTGACTTCACAGTTTGGAGATATAAAGGACAACGCTGAGTTTAATGGAAGAAGAGTTCTAGTGGAAGACTTTTTCAGAAATTACTTGGGTTTCAAGCATGATTTTTTAAGAGTGGTTATAGCTGTAGTTGTTGGATTCACAATAGCTTTTGCATTGATCTTTGTCGTGTTCATCTAGATGTTTAATTTCCAATTACGCTAAGAGTGCCATTCAGTTTTTGGTGTAGGATGTTAGCAATATTTTGCACAGAATAGAAGCACATAGCTTTCTGAATTGTTTTATTTATCAATTTGGACATGTATCACTTGATGTTATACTATTTGATTTAAAAAGTCATTTTTATGGTTTTGATGTTATGTTATATTAGATGGGCACTCCTGCAACGCATGTGGAAGTTGTGTACAATGCTTACGTAAATCGTGTGCGATGCATGTGATAGTATCAAGGATCATATTATGAATAAAATAAATAATAAGAATTTTTTTTAGAAAAAATCTTATATCCTTATAATTAGACAACAACTATTCAATTTATATACTTTTCCTTTCCACTCAGGCTTTCTTATTTGACAAAAGGAGGAGTGAAATTGTTGTTGTTATTACTATTATTAGCAGTACAAGTAGTGTAGATTTACTGAAATTTTTGAAATCTTATTTATTTGATATTTTTAAAAATAGATTTGTTATCTTCAAATATAATATTATAAAACTTTAATTAATATTTAAATAATATAATTAATTTTACAATTTAAAATAATTTTCTACAATTTAGGTGTTCTTAATATCTAGATCAATAAATGTAATAATATTTTGGTTTTTTGTTTTTGAAAGGAAATTTATTATCATTAAATATTTTATTTTGACATTTAGAAATATTGATTAACATTATAATTTTATATTTGACATATTATTTGAAATTTTTAAAATTTAAATTATTATTTTGCATATATTGTGTCATGACCCGAACTAGGGAACCATGATCAACACATAGGATGGATTAGTCAACCTAGTAAGCCTAACAAATCCATCAAACATAATATAATTCATATACAACTTTTACAAAAAAAATCTACAAAGTTTCGCTTAAAAGTTGGACATATTGATTAGAAAATCATGTTCATTCCAATATATACATATACATATACTCAGATTTCCAAATAGCTAAAGCATCTGCACAATGCACAGCAAAAGTATATTTATATCCATAATCACAAAACTAAACAAACACAAAATAAACTAGATCTTGCCTGTAGATAATGGAGTACATATAAAGATTTATTCAAATATACCAAAACAAACTAAAGACAAGTGGCAAAATTAGTTGCCCACATGAACAAAGTGTGGGGCTCACTAAGACAACTGCTCGCATCAAGCAGAGGAGTCTGGACCCTGGTCAGCACTAGAATATGAAAAACATAGAGATAATAGGATGAGTCGCAAGACCCAGTGAGAGATAATACATCTGTAACAGAAATGGGACAAGCTCACGCACAAGTTTTTCAATCAAAGCATCCTTATAACTTTCTAAACATAAGCATAACAACAATTCTAGTTAAAACAATGTAACTAAGTATAGGCCGAAAACATATTCCTTCAATAACTGTAGTTAAGATAATTCTTCAAATAATAACAAAAGAAATAGATCAATATAATATACTCAAATTCAAAATAGTCATATAACCAACATATGAAGGGAAGTTTCCAATCTAAAATCAAACAATTTCCTGCTTCTCCAGGACGTTTCCAAAATCGCACGTGTATACCAACACGACGAGCTAACACTACCCCTATTAGCTAAGAAAATGAAACTGGCCATGTCAGTCAAACATATCGGGCTAGCACCACCCTTGCTAGCTAGGGTATTCTAAAACATGGTGCACAAAGGCTAACGCCAACTATCGCTAGCTATAGTGTTCTGTCAAAACTTCCTCCCACAAAATATATGCATATGTACAAAATGAAATTCATGTATCATTGTCTCATTCAAGAGGTCAAAATAAAATTTATTATCAATATCATATTTCTAAGCATACCCAATGATTTCATATTCACTTTTTACATCAATAACTCAAGGTACTCATATCATATCAAGGTTTAAATCCAAAGGTGCTTGTCCCAAGATTTAATTAGGCTCTAATAATTGAGAAAGTCTAAATCTTTTCTCAAAACTCTTTGAGATTTTAAAATGATTTTCTAAGTACACTTTGCAATATCATCAAATTCAACCTTCCAAACATTTCAATAAGTGCAAGTAACAAAAAGAGGTACAAGAATCATAGAGTTAAATGAATGAAAATAAGCATGTAAAGAGAATTTAGAAACTTGAAAACATGTCATAAAGTATATAATTAACTCACTTTACAAGCCAAAACCAAATGGGTCCAAGTGTACTGTGTCACGAAGCCAACAATAATGAAGGGAAGAGCTTCCATCGAATCTAAGATGATAAATAAAGTGTCAAACCAAGAATAAACAATTATAACCATAAGCTAACCAATTATTGCTTCCATTCAAGAAAACCCCAATTCAAACTCTAGGTTGTAGCAATACACCCTCAAATCCGAATACCCACTATATTATCTAACTAAATCCATGAAATACGAGAAGTTATGAGCCTTAGAATTACCTTTAGGAGCCAAGAAAAGGAAAAGAAGCAAGTGGGTAGCTTAGGTCATCCCAAAACCGCAACACCCACTATCAAAATTTGCAACCGAACATCATACTCGCAGTAAGGACGCATCATCAGCTATAACCCATGGAGAATGATGCAAAATTAGTGGCCAAATGATAGGGGAACAAGAGGGAACACAAAAGGGAGAGGAGGACGAAGGTTCTAGTATTTTTTGTGGGGTTGTTGGTTGAAATGTGAGTGTTGGTCGTATTGACTTCTCCAACACACTGACAAGAAGCTTGTTTAATACACCACTTATTTACATTTCTTTATTTTAAGTTAATTTCGTCATTTATTTTACTCTACATTAACTTTTTTTAAGTTAATGCCCATTAACTTTAAAACATAAATGTAAATAAGGAAATACTCCCATTTGGATTCAATAAAAATATCAAAAAAATTAAAATCCTTAAGAATCAAAAGTCAAAACTTAAGTTTTAGTTCAAAAGTTCCAATTCCGGAACTTGTAAAACTTCCTTTCTTCAAAATGAGTAGGTTAAAAGGTCTCAAAATTCATTAAAAATTGTTTTGCAACTCCCTAATATCTAAGGATCAATTACTGTCATTTTTGGTTTGAAGGAAATGCATTTCTTTTCCTAATATCCAACACACTAACTAGAGTAATACACCACTTATTTACATTTCTTTATTTTAAGTTAATGCCCTCATTTATTTTACTCTCCATTAACTTTTTTTAAGTTAATGTCCATTAACTTTAAAACATAAATGTAAATAAGGAAATACCCCTATTTGGATTCAATAAAAATATCAAAAAAATTAAAATCCTTAAGAATCAAAAGTCAAAACTTAGGTTTTAGTTCAAAATTTTCAATTCTAGAACTTGTAAAACCTTCCTTCTTTAAAACGAGTAGGTTAAAAGATTTTAAAAATTCATTAAAAATCATTTTACAACTCCCTGATATCTAAGGATCAATTACCACCATTTTTGGTTTCAAGAAGATGCATATTTTATATAGCCCTCCAAAGAGGTGTTAGGTTACAGACTTAGAAAAATTTCAAACCCGTATTGGCATATAGTCAATAAAATTAGTCCAATGGCTTCAAAGATATTTTAACAAGGTAAAACTAATTCAAAGAAGGTTATAGTCAAGCTAGAATGGCTTACAAGGTCAATCCTAAAAGCTCAAAGCATCGTAGGAAATTTTACATATTATTAAAAAAAAACCTATATAAAACCCAGGGTATTATATATTGATTGATATATATTGCATTTTTTTGTTGAAACATGTATCGCATTTTATTCTTTGACAAAATATAATAATGCACGAACTAATTTTAATTTATTTTTATTATAACTCAGAATTTTTGAAAAGCTTCAAGCTACGAAGATTCAGTGAGAAGGTAGACCTTGAGAAAGTTTTTGAGAACCTTTTCACCTTAAAGCAAAAAGCTCATGTGTTCAAGAAAAGAACAAAATAAGGGTCACCACCACCAGCAAGGATAATGTAGAAATAAGTTTGTTCCAATGGTTTAATATGTTAAGTTTTGATGATGACAAATACAATGATGCTTATGCTACATAGATGTACTCAATAGATTATATTGTATCATGCATGATTATGTACTTTATCTAGTTATATTTCACTTAACAATCATGCAATGAGATATGTGTAGCATTCTTTATATATTATCTCCAAAATACTTTATATGAGTTATAATGAATTAATATTGTCTTTGGCTCTATTTAAAAGAAAATGTGCAAAGTGTTCTTTGTTGCATCCTATATAGAGCATATCTATTAGTAATTGATAAATGTCTTATTTGGATGTGTCTATGAAAGTCTTATATGCATGTTAAACTAACTAAAGTTATACATTTATGAATCATGCATATGAAGATATTGAAGTATGAATTTGGACTAACTATGTTTGTTTAAGTGAGCAATACTTTGTAGGATAGTTCAAGTACCAAGAATGAGCATTGCAACAATAAAGCAAAAGATCTCAATTATACTAAACTCAAGGAGAATGTGAATGTCTATTCCATGAAGGTTTTGATAACAACAAAGTCATGTTAAAGACCAAGTCCAAAGGAAGATTAAATGGTATAACTTATAGGACTTAGGGTCAGTATGTAAGAAGCCTTATGGATATCTCAAATATATTTTTCAAAGCTTCACAAATGGTTTTCACATGTTTAAATGCCCAACAAACTATTTTTGGAAAGCTAGTCTTGGTGGTAGTTCAAACCTTTGAAAAATAGCCAAGTTTGTGTTTTGCAAAACTGATATATGGTTACTATTTTGAGCATAACTTTTAAAATACTTTGAGTTTTATTATGAAACTTATTTCATATGAAAATAGACTCAAATACCTTTCCAATGAGTGGTCATTTACTTTAAACAGATAAGAAATGAAGAAGTTATGACCATTTGCTTTAAACTATGAAATATAGTCAAGTTTGAGTTTTGAAAACCTGACCTTTGGTCACTCTTTTGAACATAAATTTCAAAATACTTTGAGTTTTGTTGTGAAATTATTTCATTTGAAAATAGACTCAAAGATCTTTCCAATGACTGGTCATTTGCTTTAATCAGATAAGAAATGAAGAAGTTATGGCCATTTGAAGTCAGTTTTCGAAAATAGAGTGGTTAATTCGAATAAGAGATATGTTATTCGAATAAAACACCTAGAAAACATTTCAGAACGTACTTTTAGTGATTTATTCGAATAACCAAAGTGTTATTCGAATAACACATTCCAGAAAACATTTCCTGGTGCGCAATAAGTGGATTTATTCGAATAACAAAAGTGTTATTCGAATAACACGACTCTGGAACACGCAACGACTATTTTTTTGGCATTAAATGCTACCATTAATTGTACCCAACGGCTCCTTTGATCAAATACTCTATAAATACATGTCTTGGGTCATCTTTAATGGTTAACCAATAACTTGAAACATATTTCTATTGCTTTAATCCAAGAATCAATCTTTCAATCTATTTGTGCTATGTTTTTGTAAATATTTGAGATATCCTTGAAGAGCATTATAGAGCTTCAACTTGTATTATCCACTCTTGAGAGAGTTTTTATTCATCTATACTTTGTATAATCTATAAAGAGGATGATGTATCCCTCAAAAGTTTATAAGAGTGAGTATCCTTTGAAGTTGAGGCTCAAGCACAAAGGGTGAGGTATCCCAAGGTGTGTTGAGTGCTCTAGTTTGTAAATGTTTCAAGCACATGTTCAAGCTTGAAGTGACAGTGAAAAATCTCGGTTGGTTTACTTGAGGACTGGACGTAGACCACAAGTGGTTGATGGCTGAATCAGGATAAATACTGTGTTTGTTTCTCTCAACTCTATCTCCTTTACATTTGTGCTTTAATTATATATGTTTGAGTTGAATTTGATATCTAGCTTATTTGTTTAATTTATCCTATAGCCCAAGTGGTATTTGATAAATATCTAATAGTTGTACATTTTCCGCTGCATGTATTGATTGAAAATATCAAAATGCATAATTTCTCAAAGCTGTTTTAAAAATTTGTAATCACCCAATTCACCCCCATCTTGGGTGATGGTTGCCATGACTAACAGATAACCATCGTTTGCAATACCCAACAGTCACATTTCAAAGCCTATAAAAGAGATCAAGCCTGAAGATCAAATAGAGAACTTTTGCTGAAAAATTTTCTGATAAGCTGACAAGAGTTGAACCTTCTCAGTTGTACCTACATGATCTTAATATGTGTAAAATCATTAGTAGGTGTTGTTACTAATCTGTATAAGTGTTTGTATCCACTCCTAGAGTGATTTCATGAGTTAGACAAGTTAAATAAACACACTTCTCTACCTTTGATGTTATCTTGTAATGAGTTAGCTAGTGAGATGATCCAAGCCACTTAAATATGAGTGTGAAGGACTGAAGAGGCTGTTGAAGAATACTTAGTGAAGGCCTGGAGAGGCTATTGAAGAATACTTGTATTTAAGCCTGGAGAGGCTTGGGTGATTAAAGAATACTCACATAGTGGAAATCCTTATGGTTTGCTAGGTACTAGAAGTAACCCCACGTGGTTTAGGGATAAACCAGTATAAATCTCTAGTGTGATCCTTATCTTTTTCATCTCTCTTTTATCTTTGGATTCTCAAACTCTTTAACGTATAAAATTTTGAAAAATAACTTAAAAAAGTTCTTTAAATCTGTTTTAACAAAGATCATAAGTTGATTTTGTTTTATATACTAAATATAGAGTATTTTATTCAAGAAAACGACTTTTAAAGAGTTAAGAGACATAAACTTTTTCAAAAAGAAAGAGTAAAGTGGTGAGAAGGTTGCTTTCACTCAACTAGTAAAGCTTTTCAGAACCTTCTCACCTTGGTTTGTTAGTTTCTTTTTTGAAGCTTCTCACTGATGATTTGCTTTGAACTGTAACCTTATCACCTTCAAGTGAACCCACTTGAGAGAAGTGTGAGAAAGTTAATCTTTTAAGAAAAAAGAGAACACAATTCAACTCCCCTTTTTGTGTTGCTGCCAACTTCCCCTAGTCATTGCAGAGCTCGACACTCTAATGGCCATCAAAACACCAAGTTTGGGCAATGTTCTAGACTGGTGATTTGGGCCCAAATAGGTCAAGCCCAATAAAAAATGGACACACCACCTAAGCAAAAAGGGTATGTCACCATCCATATCCAATCAAGGAATATTCTCTTGAAAATACCAATGATTAGCTAGCATGGGAAAGGTCCTAGAACCTTCCCAAGATATTTTGCAAGGCAAAGGAAAAGACTATCTTATCCTTACAACTACTTATTCCCTAAGTCACTCCACTCTATAAATAGAAGGAATGACCTCTAAGGTCGATCTTCTTTCTTACATTTTGCCTCCTTATACTCTCATTAACTTGAGCATTGGTATGCCTTACAGATACACTACCCCCTTATGTCGCGACCGGGATTACAACGAAATAGCAACTCATGGGATTTTAAAGATGAAAATAGAGTCGCCACTAATTTTATTTGAATTAGGAAAAATTAGAAAACCATTCTTAGAAAATAGTCTTTGAAAACCATATTGAATTTGAGAGTCGGTTATGTATAAGGAAGGGTGGAAACTTAATACTACAGCACCCCTAACACACCCATCCTGAGACGGTACCGTAAGTCAATCGTGCAAAACTTGATAATCTCAAATATATTTATTTTACTCATCTTAAAAAATATTATAACTATCTTTTTATTTAGAAAAGAAACAACCCAATTATGAAAATTTAATTTTTGGTTTGATAGAATATAGGTTCTGTTCCTACGTATTCTCAGGTGCAATGAGAAACTCAAAGTCATGTAGTTCTCTAAAAAATAGTGTAGGTTGATTGATTTTAATTAAGAAAATATTTTTGAAAATAGATCTTGTTTGAAAACAAAACCAGTTTTGCACATGGTTCAAGTTAGCACCAAGCTACTCAATAAACCCTTATGATCCAAACGACATTAAAGATAATATCTGCTATTCAATCATATTCATTTTTTTATATGTTAGATTCAAAATAAATTCCACAAAATCAAAACGATTATTTATCCTATTCTACCCAAACCCAAAAATCAACACCAAATGTTTCAAAAAGTAAAACTCTTTATATATATATATATATATGAGACTTCAAGTCTACTAAATCCACTAAAACTCTAAAGCCCAAATCAAATAAAACAACTCAACCTTATCAACCCAACTTCAAGTCTACTAAAACCACTAAAACTCTAAAGCCCAAATCAAATAAAACAACTCAACCTTATCAACCCAACCCCAAACCATTAAAACAAATAATAATAATAATAATAATAATAATAATAATAATAAAAAATTAAAAAAATTGAATGAAAATAAAAAAAAAAAAAAGAAACAAAGAAGTAGAAAATGCAAGACCTGGCACGCAGTGTAGAGCTGCAGAACATAGGATGATACGATGCAGTTGCAGATTTGGTGGAGCTCCGGTGCTTAGAAGTTGGGTCGTGACGTTGTGGCCGAGTTGCAGATCCGTGTGGTGCTGGGATGATGACCCGCGCATGCCGTTGCTAGGTCACGCACGATGGTGACTAGTTTGGGCTACGATGTGATGACTCGATCTGGCTGCGCGTCTCTGTTTACAATTCCCAACTAACTAGCTCTGAGCTTCGCGGGTCTTGTATGACTGGTGATAATGTTGTGGCTCTAGTTGACGTTTGGTGCACGGTGGAGGAGCGTATTCGGTGGTTTGGAGAGTGGTGATTGGTCGAGACTGCTACAAACGGTGGCGCAGTGGTTTGGTGGTTACAGGGTGAAAGCAGCACTGCTGCTGAGTTAGTGGACTTGGTGGTCTAGCTCACAGACGTTGATGGTGGCTAGGTTACGGTTCACAGTTTGATGGTTGTGAGGATGGTGAGGGTAGCTTCACATGGTGGTGGCTATGGCGTTACAGGTGGTTCAAAGTTTGCTTGGGTGGTGGGTGGTCAGGTCATGGTGGTGAGAGGTGGCAGCAACCACGAAAATAGGGGAGGCTTCCAAGCTTGGATGTTGGGTTGGTTATGGTGGGTGGTTATGGTGGTTGTGTTGGTGATTGTTCTTTGTTTGAGAAAGATGGTGATGGGATGATGTTGAGAAAGGTGGTAGTTGTGGTTGATGTTGGGTTTGGACGTACTAGTAGATGTCTTTGTGTTGGTGGTGGTTCTTTGGGGCTACGGTGTTGGCTTTTTTGGTGGTTGTAGGAGGTGGTCTCGGTTTGGCAAGGATGGAGGATGATGGTGAAGGTTTGGATGTGGTAGAGCGGTGATGGTTGTTTGGTGTGGTTGAAGGGAGGTGATGGGTGGTTGGACGTACAAGGCGGTATAGGCGAGAGGTTAAGTTAAAGGTGATGGAGTGGCTACGTTGATGAAGATAGTGAAGTTGATAGGTGAAGGTTTGGACATGGGGATTTGGTAAGAGGTTGGAGATGAATGAGGGTTCTTGATAGCAATGTAAAAATGAAAGAAAGGCTAGAGTATTTTAGTGTGATGGTTTCTTGTCTGTGAGGGGTTATGGGTTTGTATAGGAGGGGATTAGGGTTTAGAGAGTGATGGTAGCTAGGGTTTGGGGAGTGATAGTGGCTAGGGTTTTAGATAAGAGGTGGGTGACTACTAGGGTTTCTTTGGGTGTTAGTAGAACATAGGTCATGAATTGGATAATGGGTCGGGTTATGAGACATGGGTTAGGTTAGAAAGTTTCGGTCATTTATTTATTTATTTATTTTTTTTTCTATTTCTCTTTTCCTATTATTTATTTTTTTTAATTTATTTATTTATTTATTTATTTTGTTTTTATTTATCTTTTATTTTTTTTAATGTAAAAGTCTTAATGACCTGAACAAAATTGGGTGTTCATAGTTACCCATCTTTACTTGTTTCTTTCTAGATAAAAAGAATAATCACAGTTTTTTCATTTTATCATTGTAAGGAACGAGTAAAGACATGAACTCGAATTTTGTTCGGAAATGCATAAGATGATACAAAAAAAAACAATGCGAGAATAATAAAATGCGATGAGCCGATGCGCTCAAAAAATTGACAGAAATTTAAAATGCATGGAACCGATATGCTTAAAAGAATTTAAAATGCAGGGAGCAAATACGCTCAAAAGAATTGACAGGAATTTAAAATACATGCAGCCGATGCGCTCAAAAGAAATTAAAAATGCAAGAAGTTGATACGCTCAAAATAATTAACAAAAATTTAAAATGCATGGAGCCGATGTACTCAAAAGAATTTAAAATACAAGGAACAGATGCGCCCAAAAGAATTGATAGAAATTTAAAATGCAGGGAGCTGATGCACTCAAAAGAATTGACAGGAATTTAAAATACATGGAGCCAATGCGTGATGCGCTCAAAAGAATTTAAATTATAGGGAGCCGATGCCCTCAAAAGAATTGACAGAAATTTAACATACATGGAGCCGATGCACTCAAAAGAATTTAAAATGCATGGAGCAGATGCGCTCAAAAGAATAGACAGAAATTTAACATGCATGTAGCCGATGCACTCAAAAGAATTTAAAATGCAGGGAGTAGATGAGCTCAAAAGAATTGACAGGAATTTAAAATGCAAGGAGTCAATGCGCTCAAAAGAATTGAAATAAATTTCAAATATATGGAGTCGATGCGCTCAAAAGAATTGAAAATTCATGGAGCAGATGCGCTCAAAAGAACTAAAAATGGGAACATTTGTGCCAGTTAGACATGGACTTAAAAACATTTGAACCAACAACAACTTTGGAAATCTTTAACTAATCAAACCTTTCGTTCACGTGTTTTCTTCATCAGACCCTTTGGTTCGCTTTAAATTTTTTTCTTTTTCCTTCTTCATTTCTTGATCCCTTTTTTTATTATTAAAAATCATTTGAACTAATGATAGCTCTAGAAAGCTTTGACTAATCAAACCCATATTCAACAGAGATTATTGCCAATCTCATCTTGTTCAAATTTCCTTTCATTGGATATGGCTTGCATAAAGGCTTGTGATTTTCTTCCTCCAAAGGTTCCTATCTTCGCTAGATATACTTTAATTTGAATTATCCATTGAGGATGTTATTTCCTTCATTGATTGAAATTTTGGAGCTCATTTGGGTTGAGTTGTTCAACAAGAGACTACCATTAGATGATTAAGTTGTATTATCGTACTGATGTTCACCCAACCTGAAGCATCATGTACCAGATATACATGGATTCAAAAGTACAAGAAGAAAGAAATTTTTTAACTGAGTAATTTCATGACTAATTTTAGGAGTATGACTACACAAAGGGCATTTACAAAGGATAAAGACACAAGAAGTAGAATAACAAGAAAGCCATAGGGTTTTTGCCTCAGTTTGAATGTGATTGATCCTTACTCGACAACTGGATATCATGACCATTGTTTTATCAGGTATCTAAAAAAAATCGACCCACACATAAAGTATCAAGAAAAAAAAAATGAATTTGACCCAAAGCCTCCCATTTGAGAACAAAGTTGCCTCAGTGTAGGTCATTTAACAACAAAGGTCATTTGACAACAAAAGTTTACCCCAGTGTGGGCCTAATTGAGCTAGAGAAAAAAATTGGTCACAATGTAGGATCGAATTGAACATGATAGATACTTGCCCTAAATGTAGAACTAGATTGAACTAAAAGATTTGCCCAGTGTAGGCCAAATCGAGCAAGAGAAAAAATTGCCCTAGTGTAGGGTCAGCTTGAACAGGGTAGAAACTTGCCCCAATATAAGACTTTTTTTTCTTTCTTTTTTTTTTCTATTTTTTTAAGGAACACTGAACTAGATACTTGTATGAATACGACCTTTTGTCTCAAAATTAAAACTTATGAAAATAAAAATAATCATTCATTGATCAGAATGAACTTTTTAAGGATTGTAACGTGGTCAAGGTTAGTGGTTATGAATGAAAGATATAAGGCTCAAACAAGTATTTAAGGGTTGAATGCGACCAATGATCCTTGTTCAAAATTAAACTTTGTCAACTGCTCTTACACTTTCAAACACACTGTTATCTTATTATTCTTTATTACTTCCCATTTTCTTTCCACTACAATCATTCACATGACTCGTTTCATTTCATTTTCTTTCTTCTTTTTTTCCCTTCTCTTTTTTTTTTTTTACTTCCTACCCCTTTCACATTTTCTTCCTTTTCTCTTCAAAATAGTCACCATGTCAATCAACCTTTGTTTTGTGTTATCCCCTAGTACAGGAGTGATCCTTGTCCAGGGTTTATTGAAGAAAACTTTCAAGCTAAAAAAGGAACAACAAGAGATAATGAAAAGAAAAGATGAATTCTTGTGAAGGATAAAAAAAGATGGTCAATCTTCATTTCAAATCTTAATTACTCATTTTCAAAAATTTTACTTTGGAGACAAAATGATAATGCACACCAAGTCATTACTTATTTGCTCCCTTTTATTTCCTTTTGTCTTTTTTTTTCTTCTTTTTTTTTTTTTTTGGCAAAGAACACTCGCACATGTGGGCTTCTGAATGAGAGTCTCATACGATCCGAACCAAAAGAAAGCAAATAAAGGGACGAAAAGAATGACAAGGAATGAAAAGAACATGAGTGCCAAGAACATAGGAAAATGAAACAAGGTATGCTGAAACCCACACTGATCCATTACATTAATGTTTCAAGAAAGTTTACATAAGTTGAAAACCTAAATGATTTTAATGATTGAACAAGCATGGGGTCAATACAATTAAATCATCATTTTATGGTAACAACTTGATGAACCAATCAGAATACCATTTGCTCAGAAATTCCCCAGTGCTGGAGGACTCCAAAGTGTTGTTCATTCTCAACAGTTAGAAAATGAACCACCACTAAGTTGAATTTTCTAAGGTTGCCCCTAATCAACCATTCTAAGCATTTACCACATTTCTTCGACCATAATTATGAATTGGATTGTTAACAATACTAAGTCCAGCTTCCTCTTGAATGTCAAGCTTTACATAAGCAATTAACTTCCTTACTACAGTCTTGAAAGGTTCACAATCTTTAATTGAATGCCCTGGAATGTCCATGTAGTATTTACAAGTTAAATTCAAGTTATACCTCGTTGGGAATGGTGGTTCTAGGGGACGTACAAGATTTACCGAGATGAAGTGAGCATCAAACAACCTTTAAAATAAGTCTACGTTTGAAATGAAGAATCTTGGGAAAGGGGTAGGTTTTGGGAACGGAAGCGACCTTGGTTTTGGAAGTTTGGCTGAGGTTGTGGATGGTTTGGGTAATTTTGCGGATGTGCAAGTGGATATTGGGTATAGGCCGGGCGAGTTAGTATATATGGTTGTGGTGTAGGAACATTGTTGATTTGAAATTGCGGGGTTGGGGAGATGTTTGTGGTTAGCATAACTTGGTAGGGTGGGTAATAAGGAGGTGTAGGTATTTCGTATAAAAAGTGAAGGTTAGGGTTATATGGTGGTTGATGACTTGGGTTTTGTAGGAAATATCGGGGTCTAAGTCTGTTGGCGTTAGACATAATTCACCTCAGGTTCTTTCTTTTTTTGTTGGAATCCCTTCCTAGGAGCAGTATCCTCTGTATTGTTCATTGACAACTTCCCAGCTTTGGCTAAAGTTTCAATTCTTTCTCCCACAGTGCTCAAATCAGCAAAATCTTTGTAGGCTGCTCCAACCATTGCCCCAATAAAAGGATTTCTCAAGGTTCTCAAGAAATACGAACACACCTCAAACAATGTCAATGGGGGTTGAACTTGAGCTGCCATGGCTTTCTACCTCTGTGCATATTGTTTGAAAGGTTCCTTATTTCCTTTCTACATCGAGCTCAATTGTTCTCGGGTTGGAGCTGCATCCAGATTGAATTTATATTGGTCCATGAATAGATCAGCTAATTTCGTCTAATGATAAATCTTAGAACGGTCTAATTGAAAATATCACTCTAAAGCAGGACCTATAAGACTCTCATGGAAAAAGCTAATGAGGAATTTATCATCCTTGGACCAAACACCATCTTGGTTCCATAACTAATCAAATGAAATCGAGGGTTTCCACTCCCGTCATACTTGGAAAAATAAGGAATCTTGAAGTCTTTGGGGATTACGACATCGATGGTAGGACACAATTCTTCTATTCTAAGAGGTCTATAAGCATTGGGGCCTTTGATTGCCTTCATTTGTTCCTCTATTTTCTCCATCCACTCTTCTTTGCTCGTCTTTCTCAGCCATGACGTGCCTATTTCTAGAGTAGAGCATTGTTCCTTGCCCCGGAATGGACACATGAGGTTATTCCCAGGTAGGGCAAGCATAACCAAGAACTTCATTGTGAGCACCTTCCAAGGCACGATACCCCTCCCCAACATGCATGACTATCGATGTCGTTTGAGGTGGTTGCTCATGGATCCCCATAGCAATGCTTGAGGTTACAGTCGAGAACATCGAGACAGTTATTGATGGCACATTTACATATGTTTTAACCTCATTTGCACTTATATTTCCATTGATTAAGTGGAGAGACTCCCTCACATCTTGCAGTATTGCTTCCAACTTTGCTTGAGTCTCAGACATTTCATTCATCCTCCCTATCATTTCATCAACTTCCCTGCTCAAATTTCTTCCTGCCTCAAGATCACTAACAACCATTCTAATCCAAGATCTGGTATTGTGAATGCGGGTTTAATTGATCTCTTCTTTCCTAGGTCACATAATGGTTCCTGAACAATTTTGATTTGTTAAAACATGATAACATTAAACAAAGAATGAGATGAAATTAATGACATGCATGAGATGAAATGAATGAACTTTGAAAACATTTTTTTCTTTCTTTTTTGTTTTGTTTTTTTTTAAAAAAAATTAGGAATGCCATGAAAATGCGAGATGATGTTTTTTTTAAGAATGTTAGGAATGAAAATGTAAGATGATGTACTTTTTCATTTTTTTTAAATGCTAAAAATGTCATGAAAATGCAAGATGATATATCTTTTTTAATGCTATTTTTTTTTAAAAAAAGAATGCAAGAATGAATGAAAATGCAAGCCCTGAAAATGCAAGATGATGATTTTTTTTTAAAAAAAATCTATGAATGCCATGAAAATGCAAAATGATGTATATATATATATATTTTAAGAAAATGCTAGGAATGTCATGAAAATGCAAGATATTTTTTTTAAAGAATGCAAGGAAATGACATGAAAATACAAGATGACGTATCTTTCTTCTTTTTTTATGCTGATTTTTTTTAAAAAAAAAATGCAAGAATGAATGACATGAGAAATGGATAGATAAAGAAGAAGTATGCTCCCTTTGTGCCCTAGTCAGGTGGAACCTATGGGTTGGATTTCCTTAAGGTCATGACTATAATTTTGGCAGTCCTTATGTTCAATCTATCAGCGTAAGGTTTTTCAAGACTGTTCTAAACTTCTAAAAAGTCATGGTCTCCAAATTACTCCTATCTCGAAAGACAATGACTTAATTCATGAATTAATTACAAGTAGGGATAAACCATCTCAATATGACTAGTCCATGATACTGGTAACAATCTACATGGTGTCTTAACAAATGTCAAGTAGACATAAAGCCCCTCAATAACAAAAGTCGAGACCCCTCCTATTCCTCAGGTTCGCAGAGACTCGAGTATAGAGCCCAAAATGTGTGTGAGGTAAGTGATAATTGTGTGTGGGAGGGAGCATAGAAATTTGCACAAAAATTTTAAAAGACCAAAATTACCTCCCAACCTATAAAAACATATATACAACAGCTAGGCAACAATCATCTACTTGTAGGGTTTTAACAATTAAGCACAATATATATATATATATATATATATATATATATATATAAAAGTCAAAATTTACATGGGATAATGTTATCGATATTTACATGAAAGTACTAAATATAATATATTTACAAACAAATAAGAAAACAAAAACAAAAACAAAAAGGATAAAATAAATAAATAAAAATTATTAATTTGCACAACTAACAATATCAGGCCTGACTCTCCAAGTACTCCCCAGCGGAGTCGCCATCTGTCGCGACTTGGATTGCAGTGAAATAGCAACTCATGAGATTTTAAAGATGAAAATGGAGTCACCATAAATTTTATTCAAATTAGGAAAAATTGAAAAACTATTCTTAGAAAATAGTCTTTGAAAACTAGATTGAATTCGGGAGTCAGTTATGTATAGAGAATGGTAGAAACTTAATCCCACAACACCCTTAACACACCTATCCTGAGATAATACCTTAAGTCAATCGTGCAAAACTTGATAATCTCAAATATATTTATTTTACTCATCTTAAAAAATATTATAACTATTTTTTTATTTTTTTTATTTAGAACAGAAAGAAAAGAAACAACCCAACTATGAAAATTTAATTTTTGGTTTGATAGAATATAGGTTCTGTTCCTACGTATTCTTAGGTGCAATGAGGAACTCAAAGTCATGTAGTTCTCTAAAAAATAGTGTAGGTTGATTGATTTTAATCAAGAAAATATTTTTGAAAATAGATTTTGTTTGAAAACAAAACCAGTTTTGCGCATGGTTCAAGTTAGCACCAAGCTACTCAATAAACCCTTGTGATCCAAACGACATTGAGGATAATATCTGCTATTCAATTATATTCATTAGTCATTACATTGATTGAATTTTTTTTTATTTTTCATTTTTTTATATGTTAGATTCAAAATAAATTCCACAAAATCAAAACTATTATTTATCCTATTCTACCCATTTTTAAAAATCAACACCAAATGTTTCAAAAAGTAAAACTCTTTATATATATATATATATATGTATATATTAGACTGGGTCTACTAAACCCACTAAAACTCTAAAGCGCAAATCAAATAAAACAACTCAACCTTATCAACCCAACCCCAAACCATTAAAACAAATAGTAATAATAATAATAATAATTAAATGAAAAAAAAAAAAAAAACAAACAAAACAAAGAAGGTTTATAAAACGCAAAAAGCATGTGGTGTAGAGTTATAGAACAGAGGATGATACGATGCAATTGCAGATCCAGTGGAGCTCCAGTGCGTGGAAGTTGGATCATGACACAGTGGTCAAGTTGCAGATCTGAGTGGTGCTGGTATGGTGACCTGCACGTGCCGCTGCTAGGTTGCGCACGGTGGTGACTGGTTCGGGCTACGGTGTGATGATGCAATCTTGATGCGCGTCTCTATTTACGGTTCACAACTAACCAACTCGGAGCTTCACGGGTCTCATATGGCTGGTGGCGTCGTTGTGACTCCGGGGTGACGTCTGGTGTGCGGTGGAGGAGCGGGTTCAGTGGTTTGGTGAGTGGTGATGGGCCGAGACTACTGCAAATGGTAGCGGAGCAGTTTGGTGATTACGTGGTGAGAGCGGTGCTACTGCTGAGTAAGTGGGCTTTGTGGTCTAGCTCACGGACGTTGATGGTGGCTGGGCTGTTGTTCACGGTTTGATGGTTGTGAGGACGATGAGGATGGCTTCACTTGGTAGTGGCTATGGCATTGCAGGTGGTTCACAGTTTGCTTTGGTGGTGGGTGGTCAGGTCGTGGTGATGAGACATGGCAACAACCATGAAAACGGGGGAGGGGCTTGGATGTTGGGATGGTTATGGTGGGTGGTTATAGTGGCGTGTTGGTGATGGTTTTTGTTTGAGAAAGATGTTGATGGGATGATGTTGAGGAAGGTGGTGGTTGTGGTTGATATTGGGTTTGGACGTGGGGTGGGGGTGTTGTGTTGGTGGTGGTTCTTTGGGGCTACGGTGGTGGCTTTTTGGTGGTTGTAGGAGGTGGTCTCGGTTTGGCAAGGATAGAGGATGATGGTGAAGGTTTGGACGTGGTAGAGTGGTGATGGTTGTTTAGTGTGGTTGACGGGAGGTGATGGGTGGTTAGACATACAAGGCAGTATGGGCAGAGGTTAAGTTGAAGGTGATGGAGTGGCTACATTGATGAAGATGGTGAAATTGATGGGTGAAGGTTTGGACGTGGGGATTTGGTAGGAGGTTAGAGATGAATGAAGGTTGCGATAACAACGTAAAAATGAAAGAAAGGCTAGAGTATTTTAGTGTGATGGTTTTGTGTGCGTGTGGGGTTTATATGTTTATATAGGAAGGGATTAGGGTTTAGAGAGGGATGAAGACTAGGGTTTAGGGAGTGATAGTCGCTAGGGTTTTAGATAAGAGATGGGTAGCTGTTAGGGTTTCTTTGGGTGTTAGTAGAACATAGGTCATGAGTTGAATAATGGGTTAATGAGTCGAGTTATGAGACATGGGTTAGGCTAGAAAGTTTGGGTCATTTATTTATTTTTTTACTTTTTTTAATGTAAAAGTCTTAATAACCTGGACAAAATTAGGTGTTCACACCTTACTCTACTATAACAAAGAGGTGCAGTTGTGAGCCACCATATGTATGAGACAAGCAGTACCTTTCTCATCTTGGTACAAAACACTAACATTTCTTCTTAAGGATTCAAACCTTCATCATATACCTATGGTAATCCAAAAAAATCCCGTAAGTATAATTTATTTTGTAAAAATAAATCCTTCAACACATACCTTTTAAAATCCAAAACAATCCCAAAAAGTTACGAATAGTCCCAAAATATCTAAAAAAAATCAATGAGAAGAGCTATTTATTAACATGATTAGTTACATTATTGAAATTGATATTAATTAGGATCAAAAGGTGACTAAATCAGTTCTTCATGTAAGGTATCATAGGTTAGTTATGTTAGTTATACATGTTAAGTGCAGTTAGTTATGATGTAGTTATCAGTTGCAGTAGTTAGTTAGAATAATGTGCTAATGTGTTGTATATAAACATATGTACTATGACATATCAGATTAATCAAATTGTAATCATTCTCTCATTTTCGTTGATCTCTTTCACTCATTCTCATTTTCTCTTGTTCTTCATATCTTTTATCAAGTCTTATACTTTTCATGGTTTTAGAGCTTTGATCGATCCATGGAGAATCAAGAAAACCCACCACCACCACCACCTTCCTCATCACAATTCACCTCTCACACATTCTCAAACCCGATACCTCTGAAACTTGATCAAACCAATTTCTTGCCATGGAAGCAGTAAGCTTTGGCTTCAATCAAAGGATTCATATTACGATCAAGTTTATTTTGAATTCCATCCTGATACATGTTTTGTTAAATCTCAAGGTACCAAGGAGATCCTTCTCCAAGGAACACTTAGAGATAGGCTTTATGCTTTTGACAATGTGACTGTTGGACATTCGTCACCAAAATCTGTCAATTCTGTTGTATTTCCTGTTAATTCTGATGTTACTTCTAAAAAACATGTTAATTCAGTTTCTGTTTCAATTTTTTTGTTATGGCTTGCCATATTAGGGTATCCATCCAGCAAAATTGTACATAGATTACTAAGACCTTGTAACATACCCACTGAAATGAATAAAATTTCAAGTGTTGGTGATTCCTGTTGTTTGGGCAAAGCATATCAATTACCTTTTTATGCATCTGATAGTGTTTATGTTAATCCACTTGATTTAGTTTACTTTGATATATAGGGTCCAAACCTTATTGCTACTACTAGTGGTGCACATTATTACATCATTTTTATAGATGCTTATTCACTATATAGCTAGTTATATGTACTAAACCATAAGTCCCAGGCATTTAGTACTTTTTTGTAATTTAAAGCCTAAGTTGAGCTTCAATTAAGAAGAAAGCTTAAAGCCATTTAGACAAACAATGCAAAAGAATATCTCACTTTTACCAAATACCTCAATGCCAATGGTATTATCTATAGGTTATCTTGTTCTTATACTCATAAACAAAATGGTTGCTCAGAGAGAAAATACAGACATATGACTGAAACAGGCCTAACTCTCTTAGCAAATACCTTTTTTCCTCTCAAATTTTGGGGTGAGGCATTTACCATTGTAGCTTATTTGATAAATCTTCTTGCTACTTTTATTATTCATAATTCCTCTCCATTTGAAACCTTATTTCACAAGAAACCTGATTATCACTTCCTAAAATTTTTTTGTTGTGCCTGTTATCCCTTACTAAGGCCATATCTTCATCACAAGCTCAATTACAAGTCAGAACAATGCACCTTTCTGGGATATTGTTCACAACACAAAGGGTACAAATGCCTAGGACAAAATGATAAAGTTTATATTTCCAAACATGTGATATTTGATGAATGACTTTTTCCATATAAAAAGTCAGTATCTACTTCATTATCCACTGCATTTGTCATTGAACCTGCTTCTACTGCAGTAGCTTTTATTCCACTTTTTCATGTTTCATATACACAAATTGCCCATAATGTTGTTACTCCTGCCTTTTCTATTGCTACTACTAACCATGACAGAACACCATCTTCTTTAGCCTTACCTGTTCCAGGTTTACAAACTTAATTGCCATTAGTTCCTCCACCAGACACTCATGCTACTTCACCTATTCAGCAACTTGTTGCAAACACTAATGTACATCCTATAATCACTAGAGCCAAATCTAGCATTTGCAAGCATAAAGTGTACTCAGTTGTAGTAGAACCTACCACTATTAACTAGGCATTGGCAATTCCTAAATGGCATCAAGCCATGAAAAATGAGTGTGCTGCTCTTATGAAAAACAACACATAGTCTCATGTATCATTTCCTTCAAACAGGTCTGTAATCGGCTGCAAATGGGTTTTCAGGGTCAAAATACAATCCTGATGGCTCTATTCTAAAGTACAAAGCAAAACTAGTGGCCAAGGGTTTCCACCAACAAGCAAGCTTTGATTTTTAAGAGACTTTCAGTCCTGTTGTAAAGTCTAATACAATAAGAGTGGTTCTTATAGTTGCATTCTCTAGGCATTGGCCAATTCATCAACTGGATTTCAATAATGCCTTTCTTAATAGGGATCTCCAAGAGCAGGTCTTTATGTCTTAACCTGAAGGCTTTGTTATTGAAGGCTTTCATTTAGTTTGCAAGTTAAATGAGGCTCTGTATGGCTTGAAACAGGCCCCCAGAGCTTGATTTGAAAAACTTAGTGGAACTTTTCATCAATTGGGGCTTCATACTGCAAAATGTGATTCTTCTTTATTTATCAAAATCACTACTAGCTACAAAATTTACATCTTAGTATATGTTGATGACATACTAGTTATAGGAAGCTCTCAACAAGCTATCTCTCAGTTAATCTTGGAATTAAACATTGTTTTTCCCTTGAAAGATCTTCGTCAGATACATTACTTTCTTGGGATATAAGCCATGAAAATAGTAGATGGTGGACTTCATCTTTCTCAATCCAAATATGTTGAAAATCTATTAGTCAAAACAAATATGGATAAGTGCAAGCTTCTTCGTACTCCAATGACTGTTGGGTTGAAGCTATCTAGTCATGGTACTGATGAATTTAAGAATCCAACACTTTACATGTCAGTTGTTGGAGCATTGCAGTATGCTACCATTACCAGACTTGAAATTGCTTATTCTGTGAACAAGGTCTGTCAATTCATGCACAGACCTCTGCTTAGTCATTAGAAGGCAGTCAAACAAATTTTAAGGTATCTACAAGGAACTCTAACTCATGGCTTACATCTAAGGAGCTCTCAGCAAAGGCAACTGACAACATGTCAGATCCAGATGATAGGAGATCTACCTCTGACTTTTGTGTGTTTCTTGGCTCCAATATAGTGTCTTGGTTATCTAATAAGCAGACAATGGTTTCTAGATCAAGTATAGAAGTTGAGTACCCATAGTCTTGCAGTAGTCATAGCTGAACTTACATGGTTACAATTGTTGCTCAGTAAACTTTAAGTTCCAATTTCTTCTACCCATAGAGTTTACTGTGATAATCTTAGTGCAGTCATGTTAGCTGTCAATCCTATACTCCATAATCGAACCAAACATTTTGAGTTAGATCTTCACTTTGTAAATGAGAAAGTTGTAGCAAAGCTTGTTCAAGTTCAACATATTCCTTCTATTGAGCAAACAACAAACATTCTAACAAAAGCTATCTCTAGTACTTAATTTCATCATTTGAGAAATAAACTCAAAGTTGAAAGTCTTTCACCCTCTGAGTTTAAGGGGGGATGTAAGATATCATAGGTTAGTTATGTTAATTATACATGTTAAGTGCAGTTAGTTAAGATGCAGTTATCAGTTGCAATAGTTAGTTAGAATAATGTGCTAATGTGCTGTATATAAACATATGTACTGTGACAGATAAGATTAATCAAATTACAATCATTCTCTCATTTTCGTTGATCTCTTTCACTCACTCTCATTCTCTTGTATTCTTCATATCTTGTATCAAGCTTGATACCTTTCACTTCAATATATACCTTTTGAAATCAAAGAAAATACCAAAACTCAACCTACTTATTCCGTCTTGTATCCATCTTGATGCGCCATATATCTATTCCTCCTCAAAACTACACACTAATCAGTCTGGTATGGTTACTCCTTGATGTTGTTACCGAACGTAGAATATTTGCCTCCAGTCACGTCTAAGAAACTCGTTCCATCTATTATATAATTTTTAACAATACAAAACACAACCAAACAATATAATAAAGAGGTGAGATCACCTACGCCAATACCAACATGGTAGCACAGAGATAACACAACCAGCATACCATACAGATATATCATACCATAATTACAATCATGCCATCAACATTATTTATCATAACAGATACAATAAATAATAATTACCATCATGCCATTAACATTATTATCATCATCATCATCCAAGTATTTTTCAACAGAACAAATGTCATAGTCAATATTCCTCAATTAATATGTCATACATATATAAATGCTCAGATTTATGCATGCGCACTTAGACTCAATTTCCTACTCCATGGAGCTAACACTCAGTTCGGAGAAGTTGATCCAAAAGATCTATCTGTACCAAAATGCCTCAGACAACGTGCTACAATTCTCATTTGTATTTGCACATCTAACATATACACGATAGTCTTTACTAGATCTTGATTAAGAATAGTGTCTCGGTCAAGATCATAAGTGTGTCGCGTCGGTCTAACCCACGGTACAGAAGAGCTACCAACTGCCCATGTAGGCAACCCGCACACCGATGCTCCCAAGGTCAACAAGTGACTTTACCCTACGCATATCGCACCCACTCAAGATGTGTACGTCTCTCCTAGGCAAATAGCCTCATACAGTCTATTGGACCTTTCCAATGCATGTTCAATGCACCAATGCCAATCATAGGCAAAATTCATCATTTTCTCATACAGTGTTCATACACTAGTCCATGCATGTAAAATGCACCATTCTCAGTTCAAATTCACAATTTCATATTTAGGGTCCACACACTGGCCCAATAGTAATCATACTGTATATTCAATCGCGAAATCATATTATCGCATTTTCATAGTCGCAAAACACTTTTGTCGCGTTTTCACAATCGCGCAATATTTCTGTTATGTTTTCATAATTTTGTAATATTTCTGTTACGTTTTCAAATCACGTATTGATTTTTCAACGTTTTCTCAATCACGTAATAATATTTACACGTTTCTTAAATTGCGTAGCGATTTTTCACCATTTTCACAATCGTGTAACTTAAAAATCATTCTTTTAAGTCACGTAAACCATTTTCTATCATTTTCGAAATATTTAAACACTTTCCAAATCGCATAGAAATATTTTAACATTTTTTCAAATCGCGTAGCTTAAAAATTACATTTTTAAGTTACGTAAAGCATTTTTCACCATTTTACAATAACGTAAAATATTCTTCAATATTCCAAACATTATTTTGGACTCTCAAACAAATCCATATCATTTCCAACATCATTTTTTCACATTTCTCCTTTAAGAAATTTTTTTCTCAAAATAATATGACTTTTCATATTATTTTCCACATTTTCTTACTCAAGAAAATCCTTTTCATAATAATTTCCACTATTTCACCATTTCCATTGATGTAAATCAATGTTTTCAAAACTTTAAAATTTCTTATTACACTTCAAAACCCAAAGGATGAGTTATACATTAGAAAATATCAAATCACTATTATATTCTCTATTTTTCTCAAATCAATTCTAAATTCAATTTTCTTCAAAATAAATTGAGGTTCAAACACTTTCAACCTTTTTTTGTCTTTCATAAATAAAATTCCATCTTTCAAGTAACAAAACACCTTTTTTTTCTATTTTCTTAAATCCTTGTACTAAAACACTTTGTTCAAAACACTTTGTTTCCACTTTGAAATCACTTTGTTTCATAACACCAAGACATTCACAAGCTTTCAAAACCGTGGTACTTGGCCATTGAAATCATCAAATATTTTTCCTTATAAATCAATATGGTTTTATACAAACAAAACCATTAAAATTTCTTTAACAAAACCGTGAGGCTCTTGGTCTTTGAAATCGATTCATTTGTTCATTTTTATTTCTACTTTCTTTGCAAATCCTTAAAATCATCAATTCATTGCTCTTTTCATTTAAAACTTATGATTAGTAAAATACTTAGAATCTTTTGATTCAAAAACATCCTTCAAAAACTGTGAACACTTATTCTTTGAAAACAAACCCTTTGTTTATTTTCCTTGCTTTTCTAAACATCTAATTTTACCATTCATGAAAATATTAATTTGTAAACACTTATTTTGAGGTGTAGAGGCCGAAATCCTCATGGTCTTTAGAACCAAAAATTGTTTTCCTTTCCAATAATTTTTATGGCATACATCACATATAATCAATATATTATATTTTCAAGCATACCATAAAAGCAATAAATCATACTAAACATGCAAACACAAATAAATCATGCAAAGCATATCAAACATAAGCAAATAATCAAAGCACATAAACACTCACAAATAATTACATGACCATGGATATGAATCCTCACATGGATTCACCATCCATCAAATACCAAACCATCTCTCACCACTATACTTGGTTGGTGAGATGGATCTGCCTCTTACCTCTTAAAGATCCGCAAAAAGCTCCTTGCTTTGCACTTTGATCAAGATCTCCACCAATAAAAGTTTCTTAAACATAAAACAAACACAAAGAAATTAGTATATTAAGCTTGAATAAGAGGAACCATGGATCAAACATGGTTTAGAACATGAAAAAGAGGTAAGAAATGAAATTTCCTTACACTTCACCATAAAAAAACCTATAACTTTGCTCTTGAAGAAAGTTCTTGAAAATGAATGATTTAGAGAAAGTCTCTAATATGAAAGTTGCTTAGAATAAGGTAAGAATTCAAGAAATAAGGTTGTTTGAAATTAAAGAGTGATGGAAGATGAAGTATGGGTGCTTGGCCGTGAGCTAGCTTAAAGGGGAAAGGAGAGAAAATTTTGAAGAGCTTTCTTAAAGGAAATGATCAATAATGACCAAGACAACTAATAATGGTCTTCAAACTTTGCTTTAGCACCTAAGACAACACCAAAAACTGTCACTCCCTCTTCATGCATTCTCCTTGAGTGACCAATTTCAATAGCCATTATTTGAAGCATTCCTAACCATTGATGAGTACAATGGTTAAGATTAAAGTAGATTCTAGGTTTAGCTTTTAGATTAGAAGACTTAATCTAGGCCATTAGATCTTTCTCCTTCAAATTCTAGCCATTAGATGTGTCTCCAAAATGAAGGGTCAAGATTACTCCTTTAAACTTTACATCCAAGGGTCATAAATGGTCCTTATCACTTTTTAAGACCAAATCCCCACCATTGATTAAATCCACATCCAATGATCATAAATGGTCCTTGTCACTTTATAAGATCAAATCTCTACCATTGATTAAATCAAGGGTGAATATCCAAAGCCTTCCTTATTAAGCTTGTCTTTATAACCATTGATTAGATCAATGGTGAACATCCAAAGCTTCCTAACTAAGTTTACTCCCACATCATTGATTAAATCAATGGTGATCATCCAATGCTTCTTCATTAAGTTTGTTTCTCAACCGTTGATTAAATCAAAATCAAGTCTCCACCGTTAATTAAATCAATGGTGGATATCCAAACCACCAATATTGACTTAAGCAGTATAATATTTATTTTTTTTATCTGCTATTACCATACGAATAATATTTTTACTGTATTTTTATCACCCAATAATTAAATACAGTACAAAACACAGTAAAAGAAATTTTCTAAAACTGTTTCCAGATTCAGGTTTAGTAAGATCCTCTATCTCCGTCTCAACAGTACAAATTTTTTTATGCGTAGAAAAATTTTCACTTCGCGGGACCCACTTGGGCCCACGTAAGGCCACCTAGGCCCACAGATTACCCAAAAATAATCAGAGAAATATAAAAATTTCACAATCATCCACAAAATCATAAAAATTATAAAACTTACGAAAATCAAGTTGGATTAGTAAAAATCATTAAGGATTTTCAAAAAGAAATGAAATCTGAAGGCTTACATATAGCCCCAAAATAATATTAAAATAATAAAAAAAACATAAAAACTCCCAAAAATTCTTAAAAATCACAAAAATAATAAAATCCACAGAAGTCGAGTCGCATTATTTAAAATAATTAAGAATCACCCGAAATAAATAAAATATGAATTTTCAGGGTGTTACAATCTGCATTTTCCGAGGACGAGCAATGGTTCAAGTTTTATTTTATTTTATTTTATTTTTTAAAAAAAGAACATTAAATGGAATTAAAAAAAATCTTTTTTCCTTTTTTTTTAAATAAAAATAAACATATGCAAGAATGCATGATGAAATTTTGTTTTTTTCTTTTATTTCAAAATATAAGATGAATGTAATACTTGGTCCTTTAATAGTGATTTGCCCACCTTTTTTTTGTAAAGAAATTTTTTTTAGCAAAAAACCTTTTTTTAGAGGGGTACGATTATGATTATTACATTAACAGATCATACTACTTATAACGTATATGTACAATAGAGATTATGACATGGATAAATTTAAAGATAATGAAAAGGTATACTTCCTTTGTGCCCTAATAGATTGCCTAAAATTTGAAGAGTTTTATCTTATGGATCTACGAGTCTTTCTGAATCGTGAGAACTTTCATTGGGAGGTTCTACTATTCTAAAGGCCTCTAGAGCTAAGTCCCATTTCAAAATGTTGACCACAAACAGTGGGTAAACCACTAGGTATGAGATATTCATGAAAAAGGCACACTCTAGATGAGATTTTTATGATAACCAAATAGGATGTACATCCAAAATGGCTACCATTACGCAATCTCTACCTAACTTAGGCTTCACTCATACCCAGGTATAAGGCCCCACTTGAATGTGTGTGATAAACGTGTATGTGTAGTGGGTGTAAGGAGTGTACAAACTTTCATAATCCTAAGGACTATCCACATCCTGCAAAACAAATTCCAAAAAAAAAAAATCCTCTACCCTAAGGTTTGCATAATAAGATCACAGTTAAAATAATCAATAAACAAATTAAACAAAAGAGAAAAACAAAACAAAAATAGAAAGGGTAAAACAAATATATAAATGTCACAAAATTTGCACAACCAATTTACGAAGGCTTGACTCTGAAGTATCCCCAGTGGAGTCGCCATCTGTCGCAACCAGGATCGATGCGAGAGCGACAAAAAACAAATTATTTAGTAGTAGCCACCAATTTTATTTTTTTATTAGGAAAAATTAGAAAAACCTAAGAAAGATGGTCTACGTTCAAAAACTCAAGTCCGAGAGCCTAATTATGCACAGGGAAGGGTGGAGACTTAACCCCACAACACCCCTGATGCATCCATCCTAAGACAGTTACCCTAAGTCAATTGTGCAAAAATTTTATAACTCTTAAAAATACTTGTTTTACCCCTTTATTAAAAGATAAACTAAACTAACAAATAAATTATGAAAATTTAATTTTAGCTTGATAGAATAGAGATTCTGCTCCTACGTATCCTCAGATGCAATGAGGAATTCAAAGCCACGTCATTCTTTAGAAAACGATTGTGAATTGGTTAATTTTTAATTTTTGAAATGATTTTTGTTTTAAAAATCTCATTTGATTTTTTTTTACATTTAGAAAAATGTTTGAACCATCAAGCTGTCACAACTTAAATGATTCTAAAAGTTACAAGATTAACAAGTTGTCACAGCCCAGCTAATCTCATTTTATTCTTGAATTAATTTTAAAATAAAGAATTTACAAATAAATAAATAAATAAATCAAACTAACAAATGAATAAGCTAAAATGAATAACAAATATAAATAATAAAAAAATAATGATACAAAAAATAAAAAATAAAAATAAACAAGCTTACCTCCAAGACGTATAAAAATGTTATGCTTAAAGAAGTTGGTGAATAGGGCCCAATATATTCTCTTCAAATCAAACATTGAAAAGCAACTCACTTGCAAGAAAAAAAATTACTAAAGTTCTCGAGCTCTTATACTTAGTATTAAGCCCAAGTGTGTAAATTTTGTTGGTTTTCAAAACAAATGAGAATCACCCTTTTATATAGGAGGATGGGAAGGAGAAGGAGCATGACTTCTCCAATGTGGGACTTAGTGATCTAGACACCTTAATTTTTCAAATTTATTTTTTTTCTTTTTTTTTCATCTTTTGAATTTCTTTGATGACTCAGACAAAATTAAGTATTCACACCGACGAAGAGATCATTGAACTTCTGATCTGTGAATTGGGTTCTGTTATCCATGACAATAAACTCCAAGATACCAAACCTACTGATAATATTATTATAAGCAAATTTATTGATTATGGCTAAAGTGATAGTAGAAAACGGTTCAGCCTCAATCCACTTAGTAAAATAATCAACAACCACCACTAAGTACTTTACATGCCTTGGTGCTTGGGAGAAAAGACCTAGGATATCCATCCCTCATTGGTAAAAAAGCTAAGGGACAAACATCGTAGATAGTTCTTCTGGTGGGGCAAGATAGATATCTGAGAACTGTTGACATTGATCAAACTTATGGACATGCTCTTTGTTGGTAGCTTCCATACTAAGCCAATAGTATCCAACCCAGAACACTTTTTGTGCTAAGGACTTTCTGCCGAGGTGATGGCTAGAACTCCTTTTCATGGATTTCGGCCAAAGACATATTCTGATTCCTTAGGACTGAGGCACTAAAGGAAGGGAGAAAAAAATTTGTGACGGTACAGTTGATTATCATGGATGGTATGCCAAGCTATTATCCATACTCTTTTCTGGCCTTCTTTCTAGTCTTCAGGTAATAAGTCATTGTAAAAGTAGGAAACTATGAGTGTCATCTAAGTTTCATAATCACCCAATAGGAGGACTTCATTATCCGTAATACTGGAGTAAGTAAGGTATCTTGGATTTTGACAGGGCTTTCAGTGTTGGTAAGCTTTGAAAGGATGTCAGCCCTAGAATTTCGCTCCCTTGGGATGAGTTCTACCTTAACACTATAAAGCTTTCCATTAACTTCTTTACTTTGCCTAAGTATTTTTGCAATAAGGGCTACTTAGCCTGATATTCACCCTAGATTTGGGAGGTCACCAACAGTGAATCGCTGCATAGAATTATATCCTTTGTCTCCAGCTCTTTTGCCATGTTTATGCATGCAATGCATGCTTCATATTAGCTTGGTTGTTTAAAGTCAGAAATTCAAACCTTAGAGAATGTTCTAACATGAGTTTGGCTTCATTTTCTAACATTACATTGGCGTCATTCGATTCGAAGATCCATCAACGTAGATGGTCTAAGAATTCGCTCTAGGATAGTTGGAATTTGGTGTAAGAAGCTCTAGCAAAAAATCAGAAAAGACTTGAGCCTTTATGGCTTGTCTTGACTCGTAAGTGATACCAAATTCAGAGAGCTCTACATATCAAGCAATCATTCTCCCAGCGAGACCCGAGTTATGCAGCACCTATCAGATTGGTTAATTTGTCTTCACTATCACAGTGTTACACTAAAAGTACTATCATAACCTTCTTGCAATAATTAGCAATGCTAGAGTCAGTTTCTCAATCTTTTGATAATGGATCTCAGGGCCTTGTAGGACTTTTTTGACGAAATAAATTGGCCTCTAACCTTCATTAATTTCTCTTATCAAGATTGAACTGATTGTCTCATTGCTAACATAGAGGTAGGCATAAAGTGTTTCACTGAGATCTGATCTTGTCAGAATCAGTGGTGTGGATAGCATTTTCTTCTGTTCTTGAAAGCAACCTCACACTCTAGGTTCCACTCAAAATTCTTTTCCTTTTTTAAGGTTTTGCATAAGGGAAGAGATTTTTTAGCAACTTTGGGTAGGAAGTGAGTGAGGGCCACTATCTGACCTATCAATTGTTGTACCTCTTTCATGGATTGTGGGTTGCACATGTCAAGGATGATCAGACATTTATCTGGGTTAGCTTCAATACCTCAGTTTCTCAATAAAAATCTCAAAAATTTACCAGCCTATGTAACATCCTCCCAAACTTATTAGCCTTAATGGTAGTTATAGTAGCTTATTAACACTTATGTGATTTACCTATTAATTCTAGTGAATTTTTTGAGTTAGTTTGGGCATAATGCATAGAAAGTGAAAAATAGCTTACACTAGCTTAGAACTTAGCTTAAATTACTTAGATGATGGAAATAAATATTAAAAATTTATTTCTAGGTCATAAATAATTAGAATGAGTTATGGTAATTTTTGGAGAATTAAATGAATTAGTTTTGCATTTTTAATAAACAAAATGAGTGTTTTAATGCCAAATTAAATAGCAGAGTAGCTTGAAAAATTATGAAACTTTGTGGACATGTTAAATAGAAGATAAAGATTCTTCTAGAAAAGATGACAGGATAAGGCAGATACTTGTAAGTATAATAGTTTAACTCCTTAAGTTTATCTTAACTTAAGAAAGAGTAATAAATGCATAATGGTTGTTAATGGTGAGTATAGATAGTTAGTAAATGATAAGTATAGGAACTGAATGAAGTCCTAGAATTTTCTATAGCACTTATAAAAGTTAGAAAACTCATTAATAAAAAATCAAAGTATCCTTAAGAGATAAATGTCTTCCACTTAACCATGACAACATAATTTTCATTCATGTTTATCCTCTTTCTTTTCACTCCACCTCATCATCCCTCTACAAACACCCTTTTCTCATTTTTCTTAACTCTCATACAACAAAGTAGTAGAAAAAAGAAAAGAAGAAAAAAAAGAAGCACCATCAACAAGGAAGTAAAGGAGGAGCAAAAAAGAGAAAAGATAAACACCATCATCAAGGGAGTATAGGTAGAGATTTATGCCTCTCTATCTTTCTTTTTTCACTTCTTGCTTCCCAAATCTTATATTAGTAGATTGATTTGATAATGGTTCTTGTGAATAGTATATTGAATTGATGGCATATATATATATATATATATATATATATATATATATATATATATATATATATATATATATATATATATATATATATATATATAATTGTTGGACTTGAGAGTATCTATAAGACTCTAAGGATTTGAGGTTGATGATATGGGGTTTTATTGGTTTGACAACTATTCTTAGACTTTCTGGATTTTAGCTTGAGAATTTAAACTAAAGCATGATGTTGTCTTGATTGTAGATGAATGTCGCAACCGAAATCGCGACGGGACGACCGAAAAAGATTAGCGCATTTTGAAAATCAATGGAGTCGCCACCAATGTTTATTTAATTTGGGAAAACATTAGAAAAATCCTTAAAATAGGCAAAACTGATCTTTTGAAAAATGAGTTTGAGTTCGGGAGTCGATTACAGGTAGGGAAGGTATTAGCACCCTACACTGCCCGTTACAAGAACGGTACCTTAAGTTAGTTGTGCAAATTTTAATAATCTCAAATGTATTTATTTATTTTACCCTTTTTGAAAAGATTTTATAACTATTATTTTTATTTTTATTTTTTTATTTTTTTAAGGAAAGAAAGAAAAGAAACAACTAAATTACGAAAATTTATTTTTTTGGCTTGACAGAATTGGAATTCTGCTCCTACGTATCCTCGGGTGCAATGAGGAACTCAAAGTCACGTAGTTCTGTAGAAAATAAGTGTGGGTTGATTGATTTTAATTAAGAGAGAAACTTAAAACTTTTAAAATCAAATTTGTCAGCAATGGATTAACTCTAACTTACCAAAAGAAAAGATGCTCACAAGAACGGAAAAACCTGTGGTAGTTGGCGGAGCAGATCTGGGCGGCACAGAACTCGACGATGTCGGTGGTGTAAGGTGGTATTTTGTGATTATTTGGTGTTATGGTGGTTAAAGGTTTGTGGATAATGGTATTGAAAATGAGTATGGTGAGTTGAAGGTGATTATGAAGATTATGGAGTAAGGTGGTGATGGTGATATGGTGATAAGTTGAAAGTGAGTGAGAGTGGTTATGGTGAATTAAAGGTGATTATGAAGATTATGGAGTAAGGTAATGATGGTGGTAGAGGTGAAGATGGAAGTTTAATGGTTGTTAGTTATGGATGGTGGCATATGGTGGTGGAGGTGAAGATGAAAAATGGTGGTTGTTTGAGGTTGATGATTGGGGTTGTGATGTTGCTAGTGGAAGGTACGGTAAGGAAGATGGTGAGGGTGGTAGTTGTGGTGGTTTGTGGTGGTTTGCAGTGTGGGATTGTTAATGGAAAGTGAAGATGAGAGGTAAAGGTTATGGAAGATGGAAGTAGAGGTTGGAGAGCTTGGAGTGGAGAAGTGAATGTGTGTGTATTGATGATGGAAGGTGATGAGTTTGAAGGAGAAAATGATGAGTTGGGTATGGAGATGATGGTGGATGAAGGTGGAGATGATGAGAATGTGGGGGAAATGACGTGAATGTGTGTATGTTGATGATGGAAGGTGATGAGTTTGAAGGAGAAAATGATGAGTTGGGTATGGAGATGATGGTGGATGAAGGTGGAGATGATGAGAATGTGGGGAAAATGAAGTGAAAGATGAGTGAGGATTATATAGAGGAGTAATTGTGAAGGAGTAGTTGAAGATAATGGGGTGGTTGAGATGAGTGGGGTGATAATGGAGTGGAATGATTTGGTTGATGAGTGAGTGGAGTGGTTGAGTGGATGGATTAGTGGATGAGTGGGTGGATTAGTGGATGAGTGGATGGATTAGTGGATGAGTGAGTGGATTAGTGGGTTAGTGGGTGGATTAGTGGATGGATTAGTGGGTTAGTGGGTGGATTAGTGGATAAGTGGATGGATTAGTGGGTTAGTGGGTGGATTAGTGGATGAGTGGGTGGATGGATGAGTGAGTGGATGAGTGGGTTAGTGGGTGGATTAGTGGATGAGTGAGTGGATGAGTGGGTTAGTGGGTGGATTAGTGGATGAGTGAGTGGATGAGTGGGTTAGTGGGTGGATGGATGAGTGAGTGGATGAGTGGGTTAGTGGGTGGATTAGTGGATGAATGGGTGGATTAGTGGATGAGTGGATGGATTAGTGGGTGGATTAGTAGATGAGTGGATGGATGAGTGAGTTAGTGGGTGGATGGATGAGTGGGTTAGGTCCTTTTTTATTATTATAAATATTTTTTTATTTTTATTATTTATATATATTTATAATTCAAAATAAGATATAGGTAAATAAAACCTTTAAAAAAAAGAATTTAGTGTATTGTACTAAAGCATCATTTAATACAATTATTAATTCACAAATAAAAATTTTATGGACAAAATTGAGTATCAACAGCTGCCCCCCTTTGCTTTACATTTAGAATAAATGGGAAGCAAAGGAATTGATTCAATTTTGTCCATGAAAATTTTCATTTCCTTTTCCTTTTTTTTCTTTTTTTAAGAAAGCAGATTAACACAAAAACAAAGGTCATTAAAAAGAAGTAAAAAGCTTGCGAAGTCGGGTATCCGTCGAAGTTGGACAAAAGTGTAAAAAGCTTGAGGGGTAGGGTGCCCGTCGAAGCTTGACAGAAAGATAAAAAAAACTTGCGGGGTATGGTGCCCGTCGAAGCTTGACAGAAAACTTAAAAAGCTTGCGGGGTAGGGTACCCGTCGAAGCTTGACCAAAACTTAAAGTAAGAAAGGGAAAAAGCTTGCGGAGTCGGGTATCCGCCGAAGCTTGGCAAAAACTTAAAACTAGAAAGGAAAAAAGCTTGCGGAGTCGGGTATCCGCCGAAGCTTAAAGCAAGAAAGGGAAAAAGCTTGCGGAGTCGGGTATCCGCCGAAGCTTGGCAAAAACTTAAAACTAGAAAGGAAAAAAGCTTGAGTCGGGTATCCGCCGAAGCTTGACCAAAACTTAAAGCAAGAAGGATAAAAAAGCTTGCGGAGTCGGGTATCCGCCGAAGCTTGGAAAAAACTTAAAGCAAGAAAGGGAAAAAACTATGAGTCGAGTATCTCTGAAGCTTAACAAAAACTTAAAGCAGGAAAGGAAAAAAGCTATGAGTCGGGTTTCGCCGAAGCTTAAAGCAAGAAAGGGAAAAAGCTCATGAGTCGGGTCAGTTCGCTGAAGCTTAGAAAAACTTGAAGCAGAGGAAAGGAAAAAGCTTGCAGAGCGGTATCCGCCGAAGCTTAAAGCAAGAAAGGGAAAAAGCTTGCGGAGTCGGGTATCCGCTGAAGCTTAACAAAAACTTAAAGCAGGAAAGGAAAAAAGCTTGGTCGGGTATCCGCCGAAGCTTAAAGCAAGAAAGGGAAAAAGCTTATGAGTCAGTTATCATTGAAGCTTGGAAAAACTTAAAGCAGGGAAAGGGAAAAAACTGCATGAGTCAGTTATCCGCCGAAGCTTAAAGAAAGAAAGGGAAAAAAGCATGCTGGTCGGATTATCCGTGAAGCTTAACAAAACTTAAAGCGGGAAAGGAAAAAAGCTCATGAGTCGGGTATCCGCTGAAGCTTAACAAAACTTAAAAAGGAAAGGAAAAAGCTGCGGAGTTGGGTATCCGCCGAAGCTTAACAAAAACTTAAAGTAGGAAAGGAAAAAGCTATGGTCGGGTATCCGCCGAAGCTTGACAAAAACTTGAAACTAGAAAGGAAAAAGCTTGCGGAGTCGGGTATCCGCCGAAGCTTGGCAAAAACTTAAAGTAGGAAAGGGAGAAAGCTTGCGGAGTCGGGTATCCGCCGAAGCTTAAAGCAAGAAAAGGAAAAAAGCTTGCGGAGTCGGGTATCCGCCGAAGCTTGGAAAAAACTTAAAGCAGGAAAGGGAAAAAGCTTGTGGAGTCGGGCATCCACCGAAGCTTGGAAAAAACTTAAAGCGATGGGTGTGGGGACCCGGAAAGGAAAAGGCAATGGGTCGAGGACCCGGAATTGAAAAGGCAACGGGCGTGGGGACCCGAAAACTAAAGGCAAATGGGTGCGGGGACCCAAAAAGCTACAGAAAGGCTTTTGCTGCTTTTTTTTGTTGTAAATGCATATGATGCCTGAGATGATGCATGATGCAATGGATGCATGATAATGCAATGGATGTGAAACTTGAGGACAGTGCATGTAATGCCTGAGATGATGCATGATGCAATGGATGTCCTATGGTAGAGATTCTCATGAACAAATTAGGTAAACATAAATTGATACATCAGAGCTTTAGCTGGATCGCTTCTTAGTTCCACAACACCCTTAAGAACTTTTTCCCATAGCAGGATCAAGGTTGAACAATAGCGAAATTTGCTTTATGATTTGCCTGGTTATTCTTCATTTTCTCATCAATGCTCTTAAAAGGCCTTGAGCCAGAAAACTTTATGCAGTGGGCCTTGAGCCTAAGAACTTTGTGCAATAAGCCATGAGCCAAACGCTTCTTGGAAAATGGGATCATTGTTAGTCTCATCTTCTTCAAATTTCTCTTCATTAGATGTGGCTTGAATAAAAGTTTCTGACTTTCTTCCTTCAAAGATTCCTATGCCACCGAACACACTTCAAGCTGAATTATCCATTGAGGATGTCACTTCCTTCATTGATTGAAATTTTGGAGTTCTTTTGGCTTGAGTTCTTCAACAGGAGACTACCATCTGATGGTTAAGTTGTACTATTGCACTCATGTTCACCGAACTTGAAGCATCATGTACTAGATATGCATGGATTCAAAAGTGGAATAGGAAAGAAATTTACTAACTGAGTAATTTATTGACTGACTTTGGGAGTATGACTACACAAAAAGCATTTACAAAAGACACAAGAAATGGAATAGTATAAATGCCAGAAGGGTTTTTTGCCCCAGTTTAGATATGATTGATCTTTACTTGACAACTGGACATCACGACCATTCTTTTATCAGGTATCTATAAAGATCTGCCCCAGTGTAAGGTATCAAAAAAAAGAAATTAACCATTTGAGAACAAAACTGCCCCAGTGTAGGCCACTTGACAACAAAAATTATCCCAGTGGGGGGAACTTGAGATTTTTTTTTGTTTTGCCCCAGTGTGAAGCCAAATCAAACTAGAAAAAATGCTCCAGTTTAGAGTTGAATTGAAAAGAGTAGAGACTTGTCCCAACATAGGCCAAATTGAGGTAGAGAAAAAAAAATGCCCCAATGTAGGGTCAGATTGAACCAAAAGATTTGCCTCAATATAGGTAAAATCGAGCTAGAGAAAATGCTCCAGTGTAGGGTCAGCTTGAACAAGGTGAAAACTTGCACTAGTGTAAATCTTTTTTTCTTTTTTCATCTTTTTTTCTCTTTCTTTTTTTTAAGACCGCCCTTGCGAGTTTCCAGTCTACCAAGATTTTTTTTTAGGAGCAAAGCACTAGATACTTGTATGAGTATAATCATTTTGTCTCGAAATTAAAACTTGTGAAAATGAAGGCAATCATTCATTGATCAGAATGGACTTTTTAAGGATTGTAATGTGGCCAAGGCTAGTGGTTATAAAATGAAAGATATCAGGCTCAAACAAGTGTTTAAAGGTTAAATGAGACCAAGGATCCTTGTTCAAACTTTAAGCTTTGTCACTTGCCTTTGCGCTTTCAAATATATTTTTTTCTCCTACTGTTCTCCATTTTACTTTCTGTTCCTTTTAATTTTTCTTCACTTTCTCTTTTTCATTATGCTTCAAAATAGTAACCATGACAATCAACCTTTGTCTTGTGTCATCCCCTAATGTAAGGGTGATCCTTGTCTAGGGTTTATTGAAAAAACTTACAAGCTCAAAATGGGACAACGAGAGATAATGAAAAGAAACGATGAATTCTTATGAAGGATAGTGAAAGATGGCCAATCTTCATTTCAAATCTTGAATGCTCATTTTCAAAAAATCTAATTTAGAGACAAAAGGATAACACACACCAAGTGATTACTTATTTGCTCTTTTTATTTTTCTCTCTCTTTTTTTTCACCTCTCCTTTATTTTTTATTTTTTTTTTGTTGTTTTTTTTTGTTTTTGTAAAGAACACCTGCATATGAGGGTTTCATGACTACCAAATTTTTGCTAGCACAAAAGTCTCATTGGATTCAAACCAAAAGAAAGCAAGCAAAGGAAAGAAAGACAAGAAAGACATGACAAGAACACGAGTGCTAAGAACATAGGAAAATGAAACAAGGTATGCTGAGAGAACCATGCAAATCCATTACATTAATGCTTCAAGAAAGTTTACATAAGTTCAAAATCAGAATGAATCACCACTAAGATGAACTTTCTAAGGTTGCCCCTGATTGACCACTCCAAACATTCGCTCCTATCACAGATGAGCATACCTAGAAACATCTGACACTGCTTGCTGGACTACTGCTTAGGTAGCCATTGTCATCCATGAGTTTTCTTGAAAACCCATTGATCCATTCGGCTTGAAGTCCACCCTTAACTAGCTCTTGAGTTTGTTCTCTTTCGTCCATGATCCTAACTTGGGAACAAGTCTTGTAAGGGTGTCGCAGAAGCTACCTTTCTACCAGTGTCTACCCTTCTGCTTGGGGGAAACATGATATGAGTATGTAATTATCAATATGGACTAAACAACATGCATGTATGCGAAGTATTGACTACTGATGCAGCTGATTTTTTTAATTTTTTTTTATTTTTTTTAAAAAAATGTTATGAATGTCATGAATGCCATGATATGATTTTTTTTTTTAAAAAAAAGTTATGAATGTCATGTAATGCAAGATGATGATTCTTGTTTTAGAACAAATTTTTTTTAAAAAAAAAATGCAAGAATGAATGAAAATGCAAAATGATTATTTTTATTTATTTTTTATTTCTAAGAATGCTATGAATGACAGAAAAATGCAAGTCATAAAAAAGGATGTATGAATGAATGTCATAAGAAAAAGATAAATAAAAAAAAGATGCTCCCTTTGTGCCCTAATCAGGTGGAACCTTAGAAGTTAGATTTCCTTAATGTCATGACTCTAATTTTGGAAGTCACTATGTTCAATCTATCAGTGCAAGATTTTCAGGACAGATCTAAACTTCTAAAAGTCATGGTCCCCAGATTGTCCCTTACTGTCACCAACACTTTGGCTAGCAAGAGTCCTCCATCCTCACCCATGATAGGCTACAAGCGGAAAGAGTTCAATCTGAGTGAGGGATTTTCATGTGCCTATTCGGAGACCAAAGGTCTCTCAAAGCAACACTACTTCGCCTCATCTAATCCTACAAGTCGAGCCGGGTATAGAGCTTGTGTGTGAGGTAAGTGATAGTGACGTATGTGAGGGAGCATACAAACCTATACCAAAATTTAAGAAGACCAATTTACCCCCCAACATGTAAAAGCATATATACAACAACCAAGCAACAATCATCTACCCTAAGGTTTCAACAATTAAGCACAAAAAATATATATACAAGTAAATAAATAAAAAAAATAGAATAATGCTAGTAAATATTTACATACAAAAATATTCACAAATAAACAAAAAAGGGTAAAATAAATAAATAAAAATTATTAATAATTTGCACAACTAACATCAACAGGCCTGACTCTCTAAATGTCCCCAGTGGAGTCGCCAGCTGTCGCAACCGAAATCGCGACGGGACGACCGAAAAAGATTAGCGCATTTTGAAAATCAATGGAGTCGCCACCAATGTTTATTTAATTTGGGAAAACATTAGAAAAACCCTTAAAATAGACAAAACTGATCTTTTGAAAAATGAGTTTGAGTTCGGGAGTCGATTACAGGTAGGGAAGGTATTAGCACCCTACACTGCCCGTTACAAGAACGGTACCTTAAGTTAGTTGTGCAAATTTTAATAATCTCAAATGTATTTATTTATTTTACCCTTTTTGAAAAGATTTTATAACTATTATTTTTATTTTTATTTTTTATTTTTTTAAGGAAAGAAAGAAAAGAAACAACTAAATTACGAAAATTTATTTTTTTGGCTTGACAGAATTGGAATTTCGCTCCTACGTATCCTCGGTGCAATGAGGAACTCAAAGTCACGTAGTTCTATAGAAAATAAGTGTGGGTTGATTGATTTTAATTAAGAGAGAAACTTAAAACTTTTAAAATCAAATTTGTCAAAGCAATGGATTAACTCTAACTTACCAATAGAAAAGATGCTCACAAGAACGGAAAAAACACGTGGTAGTTGGCGGAAGCAGATCTGGCGGCCTGAGAACTCGACGATGTCGGTGGTGTAAGGTGGTATTTTGTGATTATTTGGTGTTATGGTGGTTAAAGGTTTGTGGATAATGGTATTGAAAATGAGTATGGTGAGTTGAAGGTGATTATGAAGATTATGGAGTAAGGTGGTGATGGTGATATGGTGATAAGTTGAAAGTGAGTGAGAGTGGTTATGGTGAATTAAAGGTGATTATGAAGATTATGGAGTAAGGTAATGATGGTGGTAGAGGTGAAGATGGAAGTTTAATGGTTGTTAGTTATGGATGGTGGCATATGGTGGTGGAGGTGAAGAAGAAAAATGGTGGTTGTTTGAGGTTGATGATTGGGGTTGTGATGTTGCTAGTGGAAGGTACGGTAAGGAAGATGGTGAGGGTGGTAGTTGTGGTGGTTTGTGGTGGTTTGCAGTGTGGGATTGTTAATGGAAAGTGAAGATGAGAGGTAAAGGTTATGGAAGATGGAAGTAGAGGTTGGAGAGCTTGGAGTGGAGAAGTGAATGTGTGTGTATTGATGATGGAAGGTGATGAGTTTGAAGGAGAAAATGATGAGTTGGGTATGGAGATGATGGTGGATGAAGGTGGAGATGATGAGAATGTGGGGGAAATGACGTGAATGTGTGTATGTTGATGATGGGAGGTGATGAGTTTGAAGGAGAAAATGATGAGTTGGGTATGGAGATGATGGTGGATGAAGGTGGAGATGATGAGAATGTGGGGAAAATGAAGTGAAAGATGAGTGAGGATTATATAGAGGAGTAATTGTGAAGGAGTAGTTGAAGATAATGGGGTGGTTGAGATGAGTGGGGTGATAATGGAGTGGAGTGGTTTGGTTGATGAGTGAGTGGAGTGGTTGAGTGGATGGATTAGTGGATGAGTGGGTGGATTAGTGGATGAGTGGATGGATTAGTGGATGAGTGAGTGGATTAGTGGGTTAGTGGGTGGATTAGTGGATGGATTAGTGGGTTAGTGGGTGGATTAGTGGATGAGTGGATGGATTAGTGGGTTAGTGGGTGGATTAGTGGATGAGTGGGTGGATTAGTGGATGAGTGGATGGATTAGTGGGTTAGTGGGTGGATTAGTGGATGAGTGGGTGGATGGATGAGTGAGTGGATGAGTGGGTTAGTGGGTGGATTAGTGGATGAGTGAGTGGATGAGTGGGTTAGTGGGTGGATGGATGAGTGAGTGGATGAGTGGGTTAGTGGGTGGATTAGTGGATGAGTGGGTGGATTAGTGGATGAGTGGATGGATTAGTGGGTGGATTAGTCGATGAGTGGATGGATGAGTGAGTTAGTGGGTGGATGGATGAGTGGGTTAGGTGTTTTTTTATTATTATAAATATTTTTTTATTTTTATTATTTATATATATTTATAATTCAAAATAAGATATAGGTAAATAAAACCTTTAAAAAAAGAATTTAGTGTATTGTACTAAAGCATCATTTAATATAATTATTAATTCACAAATAAAAATTTTATGGACAAAATTGAGTATCAACAATGAAGGGAAATGAGTTCTTCTGAGATTATCATGTCTTAGAGCTTATTCTAGTTGTTGAAATACATTTGGTAATCGATTATCAAATCGATTATCAGTTATGATAATTGATTACCATCTTACAAAATGCTATTACTGGATAGTGATAATCGATTATCAGATATGATAATCGAGTAGCAACTTACAGAATAATATTACTGAATGGTGATAATTGATTATTAGTTATGATAATTGATTAGAAACTTACAGAATGTTAATGCTAGGATGTGATAATCGATTATTCGTTATGAGAATCGATTAGCAACTTACAAAATGCAATTGCAGAGATTGTGATAATCGATTACCAGTAATGGTAATCAATTACCAAGCCTGGTAATCGATTACTAGTCCCTTGATTTGAGAAAAACATAATTCTTAGCTATATGGAAATCAAATGAGATCTATCTATGCTATGTAATGTGATGAGATTTGATTAAGTTTACTAAGTAAGGTGACTTATATCCAAATATTGTGCACTTCTTATATTTATAAGATGATAATATTGTGCACTTCTTATATTTATGAGATGATGATATTGTGCACTTCCTATATTTATGAGAAGATGATATTGTGGACTTGATATATTGATGCGATGATGATAATGTACACTTAATATACTCATGTGATAATGATAATGTGCACTTGTTACATATGAGAAAATTTGTGATAGACTCCTTTAGAATGTTAAAGTTGAACTCGTAATTGAATGCAAATATAAAGTGTATCTTTAAGTGCTCAAAGTTTAAAGGATTTTGGACATGATCCTCGTATTAAGGATGATCCTTAGATGTTATTCCCTTATGAAGGGTAACTTATTGATTGAATATTTGATTTGGCCAGTGATGGATTTTGGAAATGATCCTCGTACCAAGGGTGATCCTAGATATGATATTGAGTAATGGATTTTGGAAATGATCCTCGTACTAGGGGTGATCCTAGATCTAATATTGGATATGATCCTCGCACCGAGGGTATTCCTATATATGAATCCTTCATGAAAGGAAATGATCCTAGTACCGGGGGTGATATTAGATGTGATTCTTTATAGATTTGGCTAGGGTTACTTAGGATAGTACTGTGTAATGAAGTACTATTACATATAGGGTGAGTACTCAGGTTTGATAAGCATACTATCACCGAGTGTTAGATAGTGTGAGGAGGTAACATGCCCTCCTTGCCTATTTGAGATTAAAAGGACAAAAGTCCGAAGAATGAGCTGAAAAAGATAATAATTAATGAGCACTTGAGTATTGGCATATCTGCATTAATATGTTATATATATTGCTAAGTTGATAGTGAATATCTACATTTGAGAAATTTGTCAATATTTTAATGAAAGTTTGAAATGATTTATATCCTATACATATATTAGGAAGATCAATGGTTTATTGAATTATATGCCTATGAATTTATGTATACCTTTAGTAAATATATGTATAAAGTTGATGTTCAATTATTAAAATTTGAATTTCTACTCTCGGGAAGAGAAAGGAACTGTTTTGGCATTTATCACCTTTCTATGAAATATTTTTAAAATTTACTTGATCCCCCGACGTAGTTAGAATTATTGTGACGACATATGTTTGTTAGATATACTGGAAATTCTTAGAATTCTCAACTTATTATTTTCCTTTTCCATGATAATTCTAGCACAAGACCCGCCTTCTGTGTAGAGGTGTTAGTACTGACTTAGCATTGAGACATTCTACACTTTTGACATCTGTAGTGAGTGATTATTTTTGTGACGGATAGCTAGTGGTGATATATATATATATATATATATATATATTTACCATTGCCATATATTATATTTATGCAATGGTTTGTACTTGATATATATACATGCCTATCAAGGTAAGATATGTGTGTAGCTTGATGTTGATATACTAGATTGTATATACTTGTACTTGGGTCCTACAGGTGTATGTTTGTACTCAGAAGTGGTATATGAGATTTTTATGATACTTGAGTAGATAACTATTCAAATTCCTAGAGTTCTGTCAGAAGGACTCAAAGGATACTAAATGGAAAATAAAGATAAGTGCGATTATAGAATGATAAATAGAGAAGGCACCAAGCTATGCACTTCATGTGAGCTAAAAATTAACCTTCACAAGCTTGGATAAGAAATAAAATCAGTATAGTTAATTACCATGTCAAATAATAGATTAGTTGTGATGTGCTTGATAATCACATATTTTATACATTAATAAACCCTTATTTTTAATCATTTACACTCTCCATGAACTTAATTGGTTGAGCTTGGTCATGTCTTATAAGTTTGGGCTCAAATTAGGCATAATTGATTTTTTCCAGCATTAATGAGTTTTGATGTTGTTTCTGTACCATAACATGAGTTCTAGATATCTGAAAATTATGCATTTTACCTTGCAAGAAAGCTCTACAAATTTGATATAGAGCTCGAAGTCTCAATCGGATGTTTAGTGGACCTAATTGGGCCTGGAAGTTAGAACACGAGTTCAGAGACCCTTTGATATTGTTTTGTCTATAACTTGAGTTGTAGACCTTTAAATTGCATGGGATTTAGGCCCAATTGCTCATAATAGACCCAGATTTGTAATTAATGGATTTTTAATTAAATAAGTTCAAAATTAGGATTAGTTATAGCAGATAGGGCAGCAATCTGTGACACACCTCATTCGACATTTTTCTCACATTCTCTCTAGAATTCTCTTCCTCTCCCTTTTCTCTATATTTTCATTTTCTTTCTTTTCTTTTTCGATTTTCTCCCATTCTCATGGAGGGCTAAACCTCTATAATCAATTCAAGATTCTTGAAGAAATTGTGATTTGGATTCTTGAGACCTTGATTCTATTTTTGTGTTGAATTGCATTTGGATTCTTCTTCTTAATCTTAAAAGCATGATTTTGTTTACGTTTGATCTAATTAGGTCTTAATTTAAGATTGAAAATTGTGATAAATTTATAATTGATTGATCTGAATCAATCACGAATTTGCAAAGGTTAGGTTACTGATTTATGCCTAGGTTAATTGAATTCGGTTATTAAATTAACATAGATCTAATATGAGTTGTGTGATTGTAAATTTGTGTGTCAATTGTTAATTGAATTCTAAATGATTATCTAGTATGAATTCTAGATTTAATGCATAGATATTGGTTAAATCTGAATTAACCATTCAAATGCACTCCAACTGTTTGATGAAAGGTCTATAATGGAATCAACCCAATTTCGAATAGGTTTCTGAATTGATTGTTCTTTTAATTGAATTTCTCATTTCAATTCTATTATTTACATGCTTTGAGTTCTTGAATTCCTTCACCTAATCTTTGTTGCTCGATCTGATCAAATTGCTTTTAAAATCCTTGAGAGAGGATCTGGTGTTGTTTCCTATACTACAAGCTATAGGTATAACTCGGTTACAATTTTGATTGACTTTGGCACTCGGTTAGTGCTTAAGCCTAAGTGCTTTAGTGTAGTCAGGATACATGTGAAGTATTAGTCTTAGGGCGTCACATTTAGTGGTAACAAAGTAGTTCATCCTGTTGAGCCTAGGGTATGGACTAGCTATGCTTTTAGCATATTTAGATGCTCTTATTATATGTTATGCATTTCTTTTTATCTTTGATGGTAAGATATATAGATAGAATTTCATAACAGCCTTGGGTGTGAATGTTAATATTTCATGTCACACTATTACATGATATTGAGACTAATTAACTCAATATGTACTGTTCTATGTTTATAGAAAACTATGACATCTACCTGGCAAACCCGTGCTACTAGGGGACCTAGAAATGAAGATACAACCAAAATGACAAGAGCATTTAGAGAGATGGTTGCTATTGTGAGGGAGCAGACTGTCATCACAAATAAGATGCTAGAAAAGATAGGAACTAACCCACCTAGACAACCACAACTGGTAGATAATACACCACTTGTGAGAAATCAGAACTTCCTTGATCTTTAGAGTTTAAGAATGCTAATCCTTCATCCTTTAAAGGAAAATATAATTCAGTTGAAATTGAAGGATAAATTAAGGAGATGGAAAAGATCTTTGTTGTTATGGCATGTATGAATGGACAAATGATGTCCTTTGTCTCTTATATGTTGTTAAGAGAGGCAAAAAGTTAGTGGACTGATGCTAAAAATCTTCTAAAGGCATCAGGAACCCAAATTACTTGAGAGGTATTTAGGAATACCTTCTTAGATAAGTATTTTTCTAAGAATTTGCAGAATGCAAAGGAATTAGAGTTTCTGAGACTTGAACATGGAAGTATGTCTGTAGGTTGATATGTGGCCACATTTGAATAATTGTCTAAGTTTTCCTCTTATTTTAGATACAATCCTAATGAAGACTAGAAGTATGTGAAATTTGAAGTAGGATTGAGGGAAGACATTAAGAGGAACATAGGGCATTTGGAGATTAGAGACTTCCCTACTTTGGTTAACAAGTGTAGGATAAAGGAGACTTATGACTTTAAGCCTCCATAGGAGCAAATGCCATAGAATTTCCAGAATAGGATATCCCTAAGACTACTTTCAGGACTAGAAATGAGCATTACAAATATCTTATTATGTCCTTTGCTTTGACCAATGGACCAACAGTGTTCATGGATTACATGAACAAGATCTTTAGACCATACCTAGACAAGTTTGTAGTTATCTTTATAGATGATATTCTTATCTATTCAAAGATAGCAGAGGAGCATGAGCAACACTTAGGATAGTTTTGGAAATCCTTAAGGTCTGTTTGGATAATAGAATTAAAATTTAAACATAAAATTTTAATTTAAATCCCAATTCTTTCAAAATTAGCTTTCGTCAAGAATCTTAAATTCTATGTTTGAGGTTGTCAAAGAATTAAGATAAAAAATTGTAGTTCTAAATTTAATTATAATTTTATTGTTCAAAGATATGATCTAAAACATTAAAAAATTATTTACAAAATTAAAATTAATAAAAATATTTATACAATAATATTTTTATAATATAATAGTCATATTTTTTCATAAAGAAAATTTTCATGAATTTTTTTAGAAAAAATAAATAAATAACTATTATAATATTTTTTTATATAAATATAAAAATAATTTTATATATATATATATATAATCTCAATAAATATGATTGTTCATAAATACATGTGGAGAGGGAGGTAGAGAGTTTAATTTTAAGCTATAGAATTCGTAATGCTTAAGGTATAGGCTACGAATTGAAAAATACTTAACTTAGTTATTTTTCAACTCCATGAAATTTGTTTATGGAATTACAATTCCAATTCTAAATGGAATTCGAAACATTAAAATTGAAATTAAGAGATTCAATTCCAATTATAAACTTTAATTTCGTACTCAATTCTAAGAACCAAACGGATACTAAAAAGAAACAATTGTTTGCCAAATTGGCAAAGTATGAGTTTTGGATGAAAAAAGTGCAATTATTGGGTCATATGATATCCCAAGGAGGGGTATCAGTGGATTCCAATAAAGTGGAAGCAATAGTGTATTGGGAAATACCTGCTATTGTGACAAAGATCAGGAGTTTCTTAGGACTGGCAAGATATTATAGGGGGTTTATAAAAGGATTCTCTCTGATAGCCTTACCTTTGACTAGATTGACTAAGAAAGGTAGCTCCTTTGATTGGACACCAGAGTGTGAAACTAGTTTCCAAGAGTTGAAACATAAGTTGATCATAACATATGTGCTAGTAATTCCAAATTCTCAGGAGAATTTTGAAGTATATTATGATGCTTCAAAGAAAGGATTAGGTTGTGTTCTAATGCAAAACAGAGGAGTAGTTGGTTATGCTTCTAGGCAGTTGGGATCCTATGAAGAGAATTATCCTACTCAGTGATTATGTTTGCCATAAAAATTTGGAGGCATTACCTGTATGGGGTTAAGTTTGAGGTGTTTAATGATCACAAAAGCTTAAAGTTTTTGTTTGATCAAAAGGAATTAAATATGAGATAGAGGAGGTGGATAGAATTTTTGAAGGATTATGATTCTGAATTGAAATATCATTCGGGTAAAATCAATGTAATGACTGATGCATTTAGTAGAAAATTTCTACATGTGTCTCAAGTAAAGGTTCAAGAGATGAAGCTTTTGGAAAGTTTTAGAAATTTGAGTCTGACATTGACCGTGTCACCACATAGTCTTTGCATGAGTAAATTAAAAATAACTAGTGATTTGAAAACTCATATTAGAGAAGCCCAAGGAAAAGATAAAGGCAGATATAGTTGAGTATGTGTCAAAGTATTTAGTTTGAAAAAAGTTAAGATAGAGCACTAGAAACCTTCAAGACCTTTACAACCATTAGAAATCCCAGAATAGAAATAGGAGAGTATCTCAATGGATTTTATGATGGGATTACCTAGAACCCAGTCAGGCTATGATGTGATATAGGTCATAGTGGATAGATTGACTAAATATGCCCTCCTTCTGCCAATGAGAGCTAATTATTATTTGCATAAATTAGCGTAGTTGTACCTTAAGGAGATTGTTAGACTGCATGGAATCCCTTTGAGTATAGTGTCTAATAGAGATCCTAGATTTACATCTGGATTTTGGGAAGCTTTGCAGAAAGCTTTTAGGACTAAGTTGTGCTTCAGTACAACTTATCATCCACAAACTGATGGACAACCCGAAAGAACTATCCAAATCCTAGAAGACAACAACAGGATAGTTGGGATAAGTTTCTACTTTTAGTAGAATTTGCCTATAACTGTAACATCCCAGGAATAATACTCCAAGTATATCTGGATTACACTGAAGTACTTAAGCTTAGGCACATCACGGCTAAACTTTTTTTTTCATTGGTAATTAACTATATTGATTTTATTTCTTACTCGAACCTTATGAGGGATAATAATATTCATACTCCTGTAAAATTATGAATATTTATTTACTCAAGTACCATAAAATTTTATATAATATTTCCAAGTACAAACATATACCTAAAATACCCAATTATATACTTGACATGTATAAGTCATACTAGCTTCAATAACCTATAAAATCCATTACATCAATAATCTACATAATTTAGTGTATAAGTATCGAAGTTCTACATTTTAATCCTTCATAGGCAAAAAATACAAACCATGTACAAACCATTGCATAATTATAAATACAAAACAATGGTCATAAAGAATATATAACTCTATACTATATCAACATCTACTTCACTACTCTGTGGATGAGTCACGTGCTAGAATCATAATAGAAAACAAAATAAATAGGTGACAATTCTAAGAATTCCCAGTATATCTAATCAAGCATATGTCATCACAATAATTCCAGTTGTTTCGAGAAATCAAATTAATTTTAAATTATTTCATAGAAAGATGGCAATTGCCAAAATGGTTCCTTTCTCTTTTCGAGTTCAATTTTAATCATTGATCATCAACATATACTCAAACAGTATATAGATTTACAAGCTCATCATCAAATAAATCACAGGATTCATTTCAAATGTATCAACATATAATCCATCTTACATTATCATTAGAATATTTACAATTACTCAAGACGTATATATATATATATATATATATATATATATATATATATATATATATAATGATTCATGATGTTGTGTAAATGCTCAAGCATTGCTATAAATCTTTCCTTTAGTGCTCATTATTTATCATCTTTCTCGGCTTATTCCTCATACTTTACTCCATTTATTTCAAATAGGTAGGGAAGGAATGTCACATCCTCACACTACCCAATACTTGGGGATAGTCTGTTTATCAGGCCCGTGCACTTAGCCTATACATAATAGTCCTTCGTTACACAACACTACCCCAAGTAATCCTAGCCAAATCAATCAATAGGATCACCCCTCGTACGAGAATCATTTCTAATATCACATATATAATTTAGGATCACCCCAGTATGAAGATCATTTCCAAAAATCCATTACTGGCCAAATTAATTATTCAATCAATGGGTTACCCTTCATAAGTGAATAGCATCTAAGGATCACCCTTCGTACGAGGATCATGTATAATATATTTTAAACTTTGAGCACTTAAAGATGTACTTCACATTCATACTTAATCACTAGCTCCACTTTAACATCTTAAAGGGGCTCGTCATTCTATAGTACATCTCAATTCATCTTATAAGTATATCAAGTGCATATCATAACTCATCACATAGATATATCAAGTGGACATCTCAACTCATCACATAGATATATCAAGTGCACATTATCGTCATTTCATTAGTATATCAAATGCACATTATCATTATCTTATAAAGTTCACATAATACATAAGATAATTGATGAACCTTAAAAAATTTATATTTTTACGGTTCAAAATATTGGGTTTTCATCCTCTTTTAATATCTTTGATTGAGTTTTATTCTCAAGTTTTATTATGTTTTTATTATTTTAAATTGTGTTTTTATTATGTGTTTTATGTGTTTTTGATAAGTAATTGCACATGAAGAAGATCGGATGCCTAAACAAGGAGCGAAATTCAAATTCCCAAAGCATCCTGACCTTTCCTCAATAATTGAGTCATATCTTGAGTTACAGAGATCGGATCAACGTGCCGTTTACGGCATTGGAAAGCTAACAGAAAATTCTAAAGCAAAGCGCTTAAGCGCCCATTTTTTGACTGATTAATCGGTCAAGCATAGAGAGGAAAGCACAATGCGACTAAGCGGCCAAAAACTGAGCGCTTAAGCACCCAGTACGTTTAATGATGTGTTTTGATGCTTATATATAGAACAAGTAAGGTTTGTGGGCAGATATAAAGGAAAGAATGCATCAGCCATCAAGAGGTACGAATCCTAAAGTGGTGTGAGCGCAAGTAGGCTTAAAGATTTGGAATTTTCTTCAACTTTTCCACCTTTCTACAATGTAGTTTCTCATATTCTTCCATTTGTGTTCTTCTTTTTCCATGTGTAACTAAACCTTTTTCATTAGGGTGACAATGGATCTTGTTCATGGATGATGTACATTCTTTTATAGGTTTAATTTATGTTTTTATTGTATGATTTATGTGTTTATCTTTTTTCTTAATGCTTCTAAATGTGGCCAATTTGGGAATGATTTTTGGGTTGATGTATGATTTGAGAAATTTTGCATGAACCTAGAACTTGTGATAAACACCACAATTTCTGCAACTGCTAGGAATAAACGTTGTGGGTTATGTGATCTTTCTCTTAATTCCCTCGTTTTTACTAATGTCTTCTCTATTTTAGGTTAGACTAAGAGATTAGTTCATTCTAAATAGTGTGACGAGGATTAATATACCAAGGGATTGGATATTGATTAATTTTGGGAATTGACCATGAATCATTTAAATAAAACTTGATTAAACTAATATTTGATTTTGTATTTAAAGAGTTCAAGTGAAATTTGACCCTAAAACTTTTATATCATTGTCTTCTAACTTTACCCAATCAATTAAATTTAACCTTTGTTATTTTTGCTTTTTCTCTCTTATTATTATTTTTACCAACTCTCATTCTGATAGCTTGAATAATGTCAATTCGACGAATTTAGTAATTGACAACATAATTCTCGAGGGAATGATACTTTATTCACACTTTATTACTTTTATGATTCGGTGCACTTGCTATCATCACAACAAGTTTTTGGTGTCATTGTCGAGGATTATTGTTTGTCAATATTAAATAATAGTTAAAAAGACACTAATTTCAGAATTTATTTTTATTTTAAATTGTTCATTTTTAATTTTAATTATTTTTCTATTTATAGATACTTATTTTTTCTTATTTAATTTTATTTTTCTTTATTTAATTTTTTTAGTTTGGTTCTTTTTATTCACTCTTGTTTTCTTCGTTTATTTTTTCTTAGTCGTTTATTTTTTTAATTTTTAATTATTTTTCTTTACTTCACTCTTGTTTGCTTGCTTGTTTGTTTATGCGAAATATTATGAATTTAGAAGATTTGTTTTTTGATCCAGAGATAACAAGAACAGAAAAAGCAAACAGAAAAGCAGCAAGTGAAAGAAGGAACCTAGAAGAAAAAATGACTGAAAATACTACTGAGCAAAGAAGATGCACGTTGGCTGACTATACAACTCCATCTGCCGAAAGGGTTGCTACTAGTATAGTGCGACCAACTATTCAGGCCAACAATTTTGACATTAAACCAGCTCTGCTACAGCTGGTACAATAGGATCAGTTCGGGGAAATTAGTCAAAAGACCCAAACTTGTATATTAATAATTTCTTACAGCTCTACGACACCGTCAAATACAATGGAGTAAGTGATGATGTCATTAGATTAAGGGTTTTCCTATTTTCTTTACGAGATAAAGCTAAGAGCTGGCTACAAGCCCAGCCTCAAGGAAGCATCTCTACTTGGAATAATTTGGTGAACAGATTCCTGACTCGATACTTCCCTTCGTCAATGTTTGTGAAGATTAGCAATGAGATTGTTTGTTTCACTCAGAATCAGAGGGAGTCTCTATACGAAGTGTGGGAAAGATTCAAAGAATTGTTGAGGAAATGTCCTCATCATGCTTTTGAAGTTTGGCAATAGGTGCAGATTTTTTATAATGGTTTGAATCATTCTTCCAGAGCTATGGTAGATGCATCTACAGGTGGGTCTCTAAATTCTAAAACTCCTGAAGAGACTTAGGAATTATTTGAGATTATGGCTACCAACGAATACCAGTTGCCTAGTGGAAGATCTACTGTTAAACAGGGAGTTATAGAACTTGGCACTCTCGATGCCTTACTTGCTCAGAATAAAAGCATTTCGCAGCTGTTAGCCAACCTCACCAAAGAAGTTGAGAATATATAGGTGAATTCAGTGAACCACTAAGTGTTAATTTGTGACTTCTATGGAGGTAATCATGCTAATGGTGGAAGTAAGGCTAGTAACTCTGGTTTCATCTTCCCAGAACAGGTCAATTATATGGGAAATCCTTCGAGACCACAAGGTAATCCTTATTCTAATACATATAATCCAGGTTGGAGGAATCATCATAATTTCTCTTGGCAGAATCAAGCAATACCACTGAATGCTCAACCCAAATAGAAGTCTTCTCTTGAAAGTACACTTGAAAAGTTTATGCAATAGACTTCTTCTTTTGTGCAATAAACTTCCACTTTTATGGAGGAAACAAGGGCAAATTTTCAGAATCAAGAAGCAGCCATTCAGAGTTTAGAGAATCAAGTGGGTCAAATGGAAAAATAGTTCTCGGAGAGACCTCCAGGCACCTTACTAAGTGATACAGTGGTTAATTCCAAGGAGCAATGTATGGCAATTTCCTTGAGGAGTGGAAAAGTTATTAATCCTCAATCAAAAGAAGATGAAGATAAGGAATTACTTCCTCCTTCAAGTTGTAACACCTTGGAAAATGTGATAAACTTGTATATGGTTACAGAGGTAGCTCAATACCTGTTTATCATGCCTGTTAAGTTTTGTGACGGTCTGAGCATGTTTAGGCACTTTGCTGCAACGCTATGTGTGAAAAATAACTATTTTTAGCTCTAGAAGTGGCTTAAACTGCTTAGTTAGTGAAAATAATTGTGGAGAATTTATTTCTAAGTCACAAATGTGTGAAATGTGCTACAGTTAAAGTTTGAGGTTAATCAGAGTTAGTTTAGTATTTTTAAGCATACTGGTTGTGTGTTTTAATACCGGATTGACTGCCAGTAGATATGGAAAAGTGTGGAAATGGTGAAAACAGATTTTTAATGAATCTTTGGATTTATTTTAAGTCTGTTGGAAGTTAGAGAACTGGTTTTAGTGAAATTTGAGTATTCTTAGCAGATCGGGTTTTTAATACCTCTTTAGTAATTGGCTTATAAGAAGCTAAAGTGAGTTTCTTTTCTCCATTCCATGGTAGAGAATGGAGAAAGCAAAAAACAAAATAAAGAGAAAGAGAAAGGGGAAGACGTGAAGGGGAAAGAAGAAGGGAAAGTGGAAGGAAGAGCTTGATTCTTCCATGGTTCATCCTTGGCTTCATCTTCAAGACCTTGAGGTAGGGGAAAACTTGTTTTCACTTCTTGATTTCATCTTCTTCTTTCGGGTTCATGAGGGACTTGATAAAGGGGATAGGGTTTTGAAGTGTGATGTTTGTGTTTATGATGGTAAATGCTTGAATCTTGTTAAAGAACTTGAGAATGGTATGATTATGAGTTGTTGGGTGTATGGAAATGGATTTCTAGCCCTTGCACACCTCGAATTCCATGTGAGATGTGATTTCTCACCCCGATGGTGTTGCTATGTAAATCTAGGTGCGAGTTCTTCAAAAAGAGAAGTAGGAGCTTGAACTGCTTAGTTTAGCATTGTTAGGTAGTTTATTTTGAAATGATGTACATTTTGTATTTATGAGAAATACAGTTGTGGTGTAATATTTATATATTCATTCGTGACTCATATTTTTCATATAATTTTGTTATGTTATAATGAAAATTGCATAGCTGTGAAGTAGCATGTCTGAATCTAATGACTGTGGTATTATAATATGGTTATTAAATTCGGGATGTTACGTTTTGGTATCAGAGCAGTTCATCCTATTGAGCTAGGGTATGGACTGACTATGCTGAGGCATGTTAGAAGTTTCTATGTGTGTTGTGTATTTCTTTGTCTCTTGTTTGAGATATAGGAAAAGAATTGCATGGCTTGCTTTTTGTTGGATGTTAGTAGCTACTATTACATGGTTACATGATATTGAGGACTGACCTACTCAATATGTAATGTTTTATGTAGACAGGAAACTATAACTTCACCTAGGCAACCTAGGGGAATAGAAGTTCTTCTAGCGAGGGTCCAGTTGCCATGACTGAACTCATTAGGAATTATTTGCATCTACACCCTTTGATGTGATACCTCTAGTGTGAGTAGAGCCCATGGGTTAGATAAAAGGGTTGTTTGATAAGGCTTGAAAGGATTATGGACAAGGAAGTCCAAGTATTTCGTGGAAAAAAGATTTCTTAGGTAAATAATATCTGGTTTAGGTTTGGTTTGGAAGCAGGATATCGGTATGAGACAGGATTGTCTTGAGTTGTTAAGGATGTGCTGGATATCACTATAGAAGGTGGGATTCCTTCGAGTGTGATGTCTGATGGAGATCTTGAAACCTTAGTTGTGAGAGACTAAGTGTTGTTGGCAAGCGAATTTTGGGGACAAAATTCTAAAAAGGTGGGAAGAAATGTAACACCTTGGAAAATTGATAGACTTGTATACGGTTATAGAGGTAACTCAATACCTGTTTATCATACATGTTAAGTTTTGTGACGTTCTGAGCACGTTTAGACACTTTGCTGCAACGCTATGTGTGAAAAATAGTTATTTTTAGCTTCGAAAGTGACTTAAATTGCTTAGTTAGTGGAAATAAATGTAGAGAGTTTATTTTTTGGTCACAAATATATGAATTGTGCTACAGTTAAAGTTTGAGGTTAATCAGAGTTAGTTCGGTATTTTTAAGCATACCAGTTGTGTGTTATAATACTGGATTGACTGCCAACAGATATGAAAAAGTGTGGAAATGGTGAAAACAAATTTTTAATGAATCTTAGGATTTATTTTAAGTCTGTTAGAGGTTAAAGAACTGGTTTTGGTGAAATCTGAGTATTCTTAACAGATCAGGTTTTTAGTACCTCTTTAGTAATTGGCTTATAATAAGCCAAAATGAGTTTCTTTTCTTCATTCCAAGGCAGAGAAGGGAGAAACTAGAAAACAGAACAAAGAGAAAGCGAAAGGGGAAAATGTGAAGGGGAAAGAAGAAGGGAAATAGGAAAGGAGAGCTTGATTCTTCCATGGTTCATTCTTAGCTACATCTTCAAGACCTTGAGGTAGGGGGAAACTTGTTTTCACTTCTTGATTTCATCTTCTTCTTTTGGATTCATGAGGGGCTTGATAAAATGGATGGGGTTTTGAAGTATGATATTTGTATTTATAATGGTAAATGCTTGAATCTTGTTAGAGAACTTGAGAATAGTATGATTATGAGTTGTTGGGTGTATGGAAATGGATTTCCAGCCCTTGTACACCTTGAATTTCATGTGAGATGTGATTTCTCACCCCGATGGTGTTGCCATATAAATCCAGGTGCGAGTTCTTCAAAAAGAGAAGTAGGAGCTTGAAGTGCTTAGTTTAGTATAGCTAGGTAGTTTATTTTGAAATTATGTACACTTTGTATTTATGAGAAATACAGTTATGGTGTAATATTTATATATTCATCTGGAGCTCATATTTTCTATATAATTTTGTTATGTTATAATGAAAATTGCATAGCTGTGAAGTAGCAGGTCTAAATCTAATGACTGTGGTATTATAGTATGGTTATTAAATTCGGGAAGTTACACAAGTCATAATCAAGAAAAAGATGCTCCAGAGGAGACATCTCTACTAAAGCCAAAGAGGAACAACCGAGAGTACGAAGAAAGAAGAAAGATTTAGATTTGGGTAAACCATTGGACCCCTCACTATACGTTAGGCTTCTATTCCCTCAGACACTGAAGAAAAACACTCAGGAGAATCAATAGTGATAGTTCTCAAAGTTCTTGGACGTCTTCAAGAAATTGTAAATAAACATCCCCTTTGGTTAAGCTCTTGAACAAATGTCATCATATGCTAAGTTCATGAAAGAGCTCTTATCTAGAAAAAGAAAGCTGGAAGACGGTGTCACTGTGGCACTTACTGAAAAGTGCAATGCTATTTTAAAAAAGAAGTTGCCACCAAGGCTCAAGGATCCAGGTAGTTTCACCATTCCATGTGAGATTGGTTCATAATTTTCAGGAAAAGCACTTTGTAATTTAGGGGCCAACATTAACTTGATGCCACTGTCTATCTATGAAAAAATAGGCTTGAAGGATCCGAAACCCATGTTCACTATGGTGCAACTCACTGATAGATCACATGTATATCCTTGGGGTGAGTCGAAGATGTGCTTGTAAAGGTGGACAAATTTATTTTTCTCATGGATTTCTTCATTGTAGACATGGACGAAGATCACCACATTCCATTGATTTTTGGAAAACTGTTTTTGGAAACTTCAGGAGCTGTAATTGATGTACCTAGGGGTGAGCTCATTTTAAGGGTGGATGAAGATCAAGTGACTATCAATGTCTTTGATAAGTCTTCACCAACATCGAATCTTTATGCTCCTATTAATTGCATTAAAGATAAGTTTAAAAGAAAGTTGACTAGTAAAAGCTTTCCACCATTGATTAATGTTGACTCTCCCATTTCTAAGACTGATGAAACAAAGAAAGGTCCTCCCATAATCCATAGTTCACTGCAAGATAATCCCTCATCTATTGTTAATCAATTGAAACCACCATGGCCTGGTGAAATTTCTCATGCTAAGATGAATTCAGGGCAACCCAGCTCAAGTCAAGTTCAAAATACCTTTAGGGGTACTTCTAAGGCCATTGACTGAGTATAAAGGCATAAATCTGAAAAAGGAAAGGCGTCCTCTTACTTCTCTTGCGTCAAGCCACCATAAAATAAATGGAAACGTTGAGCTAATGAAGTTAAACAAGCGTTTCTTGGGAGGCAATCCAAATTTTGCTTTTTTTTCCTTTACTCTTTTATCTTTTTGGTTTCAGTTAGTATTTGTTTTTACTTTTATTTTGTTATTTCTCATTTTATTGACTAACATTTTTTCTATTTTTGTATTGAAAGTATTTTTGAGTCGACTTAAGTGCCTCCCCGAGTTCGAAACCTTTGTAGGGGGATGTATATAGTTAATTTGTCAAAAAGAGTTTTTCTTTTCCTTTATTTAATATTCTATTTTCACATTTATTGTTATTGATTTTTTTTTGTCATCATCACTTTATTGTGTTTTGAGTCATTATGTTGAAACTGTGCATGTCATGTGTTGAATTGAATATCCAATGATTTCATAAATTGTGGATTGATTTATTTTCTTTGGATATCACATGAGAATCGATGAGTTGCATTTATCTCTATTGCTTTGATTGTGTATGGATGTGCTTCCTATCTTTATGTTTGATAGACCTTGGAATTTAATTGCATGTCAAGCTTAAAGAAAGTTTATAGGAATGCATGTGTGTGGATGACTTGTATCTAGAAGTTGTTAGATTCTCTCTTGAGGAGAAATCCTAGACAATGCATGATTGAGGAAATGATAAGGGCTTTCTTTGGACTGTTTGAGTCTTTCAAGCCAACCTTAAAAATATTATATCCTTAGGTCCCATTTTGCACCCTTGTTTATGTTTAGCCTTTATTTCTTTTCTTTACCTACATTTTCCTTTGTTTTATTTATCTTACACCTTCTTTCTTAACCCTTATCATTAGCCTTACATTACAAACTTTGTAAAGTCCCTTTTGATCATTTGTTTTGTGTTGTTTACATTAGTGGAGAGAGAGATGAGAAATAACCTTATAGATGCGGGTTTGATGTGCGTTTGCATTTTGATAAATATATCCAGGCTTGTACTTTATGAGTAGATTTGGTCTTTCATTCATGTTTTTGGAAAGTCATTTATGTATGAGAGTTACATGTGAGAGACGATGTGATAATTAGATTATACATGCGTGACACTTTAAAATTAGATTGTGCAGCAATTTCTCAATATATGATTGATTTTCAATACCCGGTATTGCCATATTTGAGTCTATGTGTTTTGAGTTTTTATTTGTTTAGTCTTTTTGTTTTGTGTTGTTTTTCTTTTTCTTTTGCTTGAGGACAAGCAAAATCTCAAGTTTGGGAGAGTGATGAACATTCAAAAGTTCATATTTTTACGTTTCAAAATATTGGGTTTTCTTCCTCTTTTAATCTCTTCGATTGAGTTTTGTTTTCAAGTTTTATTATGTTTTTATTATTTTAAATTGTGTTCTTATTATGTGTTTTATGTGTTTTTTATAGGTAATTGCACATGGAGAAGATTAAATGCCTAAACAATGAGCAAAATTCGGATTCCCAAAGCATCCTGACTTTTTCTCAGTAATTGAGTCATATCTTGAGCTACAGAGATTGGATCGAAACATCATTTACGGCATTGGAAAGCTAACAAAAAATTCTAAAGTTGTGTATTTAAGCACCTTTTTTTTGACCGATTAATCGATCAAGCAGAGAAAGGAAAGCACAGTATAACTAAGCGATAAAAAAAGATGCTTTTTGAAGCTTATAAATAAAAGAAGTAAGGTTTGTGCGTATATATGAAGGAAAGAACGCATCATCCATCAAGAGGCATAAACCCTAAAGTGGTGTGAGCGCAATTAGGCTTGAAGATTAGGAATTTGATTCAACATTTCTACCTTTCTACAATGGAGTTTGTCGTATTCTTTCCTTTCTGTTTTTCCTTTTCCATGTGTAACTAAACCTTTTTTGTTTGGGTGGTGATGAATCTTGTTCTTGGATTAAATTCTTTTATAGTTCAATCTATGTTTTTATTTCATGATTTATGTATTTATCTATTTTCTTAATGCTTTTCTAAATATGGCTAATTTGGGAATGATTTTGGGGTTAATGTATAATCTGGAAAAATTTGCATGAACCTATAACTTGTGATAAATACCATAATTTATGCAATCGCTAGGAACAGACGTTGTGAGTTATGTGGTCTTTCTCTTAATTCCCTCATTTTTAATAATGTCTTCTCTATTTTGGGTTAGACTAAGAGATAAGTTAATTCTAAATAGTGTGAAGAGGATTAATATACTAAGGGATTGTATATTGATTAATTTTGGGAATTAACCATGAATCATTGGAATAAAACTTGATTAAACTAACATTTGATTTTGCATTTAAAGAGTTCATGTGAAATTTGACCCCTAACACTTTCATATCATTGTCTTACAAGCTTTTTCTCTCTTATTATTGTTTTTACTAACTATCTTTTTGATAGCTTGAATAATGTCAATTTGGCTAATTCAGTAATTGGCAACATAATCCTCAAGAGAACGATACTTTATTTACTCTTTATTACTTTTGCGATTCGGTGCACTTGTCGATATTTCAATCATAACTTGAAATACTAGCCACTCACATAGCTTAGATATTTCTTATTTGGGTTTCACAAAGGATGGAATTCATTTTCTCATTACAGAGACTTGGTAATCGATTACTATGCTTGGTAATCAATTACCATATGGTATTTTCTCATTTCAAAGGCTTGGTAATCGATTACCATGCTTGGTAATCAATTATCACAACATACTTTCCTAAAGCAAGATCTTGGTAATCGATTACCATGGTTGGTAATCGATTACCATACTACAATTTGGTCATTTAGTAACTTGGTAATCGATTACCAGAATCCAGCAGGTTGGTAATCGATTACCAACCTTAGTAATCGATTACTCTGATGCTAATCCAAAATCGGAATGAGTTCTAAGCATATTAATATAACAAATTTCATCAAACACCTAATTTTAAGACAATAATCAATCAAACCATACTCAATCCTTCCAAAACCCTAAAACCTATTCTCAAAACATCAACATACTATCCATTACTCAATCAAGCATTAAACTAGATTCCTAAACTCTATCAAGAGTAAAAAGATATGGAGATAAAGACAATAACCCCTACCTATGCTCCTTTGAGTTCATAGAAAATGGAGGAAAGAACTTGATGTATACTTGATGATGAACTTAAGAACACCACCAGGTAGAGCTTATTGAGTAGATGAACTTGTCCAACTAAAGTTTTGAAAAATGATGGCTAGAAAGTCTTCAAATAAGGTTTGGAAATAAGGTGGCCATGGTGCTTCTTTTCTCTTCTCCTTTCTTATTGGTTTTAACTGAGAGAATATGGGAAGAAAAGTGAGAGGTGATGGTGTTTAGGTAGTGAGGCAGTGGAGAGAAAAGAAAATGGATAAGAACAAATAGATTGTATGGCTATTATTAATTATGAGAGGTTTTGTCTCTTAGGGATATTTTAATCTTTCATTAATAAGTTTTTAGCTTATCTATGTGTTATAGAAAAATCCTAGGATTCTATTAAATTCCTATACACACCATTTAATAGCTATCTATACAATTCATTAGATAGCGCTCTATTACTTTTTCTTAACTTAATATAAACTTAAGGATGTAACTAACTTGCTTATAGGTATCTGCCCTAACTTGTTATCATTTCTAAAATAATCTTCATCCTTTATTTAATAACTCCATAAAGTTTCATAATTTTTCAAGCTACTTTCTTATTTAATTTTGTCCTTTAAACACTCATTATGTTTATTAAAAATTCCAAACTAATTTATTTAATTCTCCAAAAATTACCATAATTTATTTTAATTATTTATGACCTAGAAATAAATTTTTCATTTTTATTCTCATCATTTAAGCATTTTATGCTAATTTCTGGGCTAAGAAACTACTATAATGACCATTAAAACTAACATGATAGGGAGAATGTTTCAATAACAACAGTTATCACACCAGCATATGAATGGCACCCTATGAATCATTGTATGGCAAGAAATGTATATCGCCTTTGTGTTGATATGAAATAGGTGAGAAAATCATCCTTAGGCCAGAACTGGTGCAACAAACCACAGAACATATTAATATGATCAGAAATAGGTTAGCAACTACTTAAAGTAGGCAAAAGAGTTATGCAGATAAAAGAATGAGACCTCTGGAGTTTAAGGAAGGAGAACATGTATTTCTAAGAATCACTCCTACTACTGAGGCTAGTAGAGTCATGAAAATCAGAAAGTTAAACCCTTGATTTCTAGGTCCATTCCAAATTTTGAAAAGAATTGGACCTGTTGCTTATCAGATAGTCCTTCCACCTAATTTGTCCAATCTTTATAATGTCTTTCAAGTCTCTCAACTTAGAAAATATAATCTTGATCCTTTACACATCCTAGAAAATGAATCAATACAATTCAGAGATGATTTAACTTATATAATAAAACCTGTAAGGATCATGGATAGAGGAGTCAAAGAATTCAGAGGAAAGTAGATTCCATTGGTCAAGGTGGTATGGGATGGGATTAACTTGAAGGAAGCTATTTGGGAGCTAGAGTCCAATATGATGTAAGACTACCCGAAGCTTTTTACATCAATTGACTAAATTTGGAGGGCAAAATTTTTAAAAGGAAGTGAGAATTGTAACATCCTCCCTAACATATTAGCCTTAATGATTGTTATAGTAGTTTATTAACACTTGTGTGATTTACTTGCTAATCTTGGTGAACTTTCTGAGTTAGTTTAGACATAATGTTTTAACACAACATGGAAAATTGCTTACACTAACTCAAAACTTAGCATAAACTGCTTAGATGATGGAAATAAATATGAAAAATTTATTTTTAAGTCATAAATAATTAGAATAAGTTATGTTAATTTTCAGGGAGTTAAATGAATTAGTTTGGCATTTTTAATAAACAAAATAAGTGTTTAAATGTCAAATTAAATAGGACATAAGCTTGGAAAACAATGAAAGTTTGTAGAGATGTTAAATAGAGGATAGAGATTCTCCTAGAAATTAGTATAGTTTAAGGCAGATACCTGTAAGTATATTAGTTTAACTCCTTAAGTTTATATTAACTTAAGAAAGAGTAATAGATGCTTAATGGCTGTCAATGGTGAGTATAGATATCAAATGATGAGTATAGAAACTAAATAAAGTCCTAGAATTTTCTTTAACACCTATAGAAGTTAGAAAACTCATTAATGAAAGATCAAAGTATCCCTAAGAGATAAATCTCTTCCACTTAACCATGACAGCATAATTTTCTTTTGTGCTTATCCTCTTTCTTTTCACTCCACCACCTCATCCCTCTGCAAACACTATTTTCTCACTTTTTTCACTTTTATACAGCAAAGCAGCAAAAAGAAGAAAAAAAAGCAAAGAAACAAAATAAACACCATCAACAAGGGAGTAAAGGAGGAGCAAAAGAGAAAAGATAAACACCATTATCAAGGGGGTATAGGTAGGGGTTTGTACTTCTCTATCCTTCTCTTTTCTATGTGTGTGTGTGTGTGTGTGTGTGTGTGTGTGTGTGTGATTGTTGAACTTGAGGAGATGTATAAAACTTTAAGGATTTGAGGTTGATGATATGAGATTTTCTTAGTTTGACCATTATTATTAGACCTAGTGGATTTTGGCTTGAGAATTTAAAATGAAGCATGATGTTGTCTTAATTGTAGATGAAGGGAAACGAGTTCTTTTGGGATTATCATGTCTTAGAGCTTATTCTGGTTGTTGAAATACATTTGGTAATCAATTATCAGTTATGATAATCAATTACCATCTTACAGAATGCTATTACTGGATAATGATAATCGATTATTAGATATGATAATCGAGTAGCAACTTATAGAATAATATTATTGGATGGTGATAATCAATTATCAGTTATGATAATTGATTAGCAACTTACAAAATGCTAATGAAAGGATGTGATAATCAATTATTAGCTATGATAATCGAATAACAACATACAAAATGTGATTACTAGGGTTGTGATAATTAATTACTAGTAATAGCAATCGATTACCAAGCCCCTGATTTGGGAAGAATAACTTGTGGTAATCAATTAGCAAGCATGGTAATCGATTACTAGTCCCCTGATTTGAGAAAAATTGAATTCTTAGCTATATGAAAATTAAATGAGATCTATCTATGCTATGTAGTGTGGTAAGATTTGTTTAAGTTCACTAAGTAAGGTGACTTACATCCAGACATTGTGCACTTCTTATATTTATGAGATGATGATATTGCGCACTTCTTATATTTATGAGAAGATGATATTTTGTACTTGATATACTTATGCGATGATGATAACGTGCACTTAATGTAATCATGTGTGATTATATTGTGCACTTGTTATATATGAGATAATTTGCGATATTCTCCTTTAGAATGTTAAAGTTGAGTTAGTAACTAAATAAGAATATAAAGTGTATCTTTAAGTGCTCAAAGTTTAAAGGATTTTGGATAGGATCATCGTACTAGGGATGATCCTTAGATGTTATTCCTATATGAAAGGTAACTCATTGATTGAATATTTGATTTGGCCAATGATGGATTTTAGAAATGATCCTCGTACCGAGGGTGATCCTAGATTTGATATTGGATATGATCCTTATACCGAGGCTGATTCTAGATGTGAATCCTTATTAAAAGGAAATGATCCTCGTACCGGGGGTGGTCTTAGATGTGATTCTTTATAGATCTGGCCAGGGTTTCTTAAGATAGTGTTGTGTAACGAAATACTGTTATGTATAGGATGAGTACTCAAGCCTAATGAGCATACTATCACCGAGTGTTGGGTAGTGTGAGGAGGTAACATCCCTTCCTTACATAATTGAGATTAAATGGACAAAACTCTGGGAATGAGCTGACAAAGATAATAATTAATGGGCACTTGAGTATTGGCACATCTCCATAAATATGTTATACATATTGCTAAGTTGATAATGAATATCTATATTTGAGATATTTGTAAATATTTTAAGGAAAGTGTGAAAATGATCCTCGTACTGGGGGTGATCCTAGATGTGATTCTTTATAGATTTGGTCAGGGTTTCTTAGGAGTGTTATGTAACGAAGTACTGTTACGTATAGGGTGAGTACTCAGGCCTGATAAGCATACTATCACCGAGTGTTGGGTAGTGTGAGGAGGTAACATCCCCTCCTTGCATAATTGAGATTAAATGGACAAAAGTTTGGGGAATGAGCTGAGAAAGATAATAATTAATGGGCACTTGAGTATTGGCACATCTCCATAAATATGTTATACATATTGCTAAGTTGATAATGAATATCTATATTTGAGATATTTGTAAATATATATATATATATATATATATATTAGGAAGATCAATGGTTTATTGAATTATATGCCTCGTGAATTTATGTATACCTTTAGTAAACATATGTATAAAGTTGATGTTCAATTATTAAAATTTGAATTTCTGCCCTTGGGAAAAGAAATGAAATATTTTGGAATTTGCCACCTTTTTATGGAATATTTTAAAAAATGATTTGATTCCCCAAAAACAACTAAAATTATTGTGATGACTTATGTTTGTTAGATATACTGGGAATTTTTAGAATTCTCACCCCATTATTTTTCTTTTCCATGATAATTCCAATACGAGATCTTCCTTTTGTGTAAAGATGCTGATACTAACTTAGCACTAAGACATTTTACTCTTTTGACATCTGTAGTGACTGATTTTTTTTTTTTGTGACAAACAGCTAGTGATGATTACATATATTTTTTTTTTTACCATTGCCATGTATTATATTTATTTAGCGGTTTGTACATGATGTATATATATGCCTATCAAGGCAAGATATGTGTGTAGCTTGATGCTGATATACTAGATTGTATACACTTATACTTGGGTCCTACAGGTGTATGTTTGTACTTAGAAGTGGTATATGAGATTTTTATGATACCCGAGTAGATAACTATTCAAATTCTTAGAGTTCTAACAGAAGGACTCAAAGGATCATAAATGGAAAATAAATAAAAGTATGATTTTGGAATGATAAATAAAGAAGACACCCAGCCATGCTGTTCATGTGAGCTAAAAATTTAGCATCACAAGGCTTGGATAAGAAATAAAATTGGTATAGTTAATTACCATGTCAAATAATAGATTAGTTGTGATATGCCTAAGCCTAAGTGCTTCAGTGTAGTCCAGATACATATGGAGTATTAGTCTTGGGGCATTACAGCCTGCACACCAAAAATGCATTTCTCTAGGTTTAGCCTCATGTTATGCTTTCGTATTTGGGTGAACACCTCTTCCAGATCTTTCACATGGTCACCGGCCTCCATTGACTTGACTATTTTGTCGTCTATATAGACTTCTAGCATCTTACTAATTTATTCTTCGAAGTTTTTATTCATCATTCATTTGTAAGTTGCTCTTGTATTCTTCAATCTAAACGGCATAACACAGTAATAGTAACTTCCCATCTCGGTTATGAACGTGGTCTTGTCTTTGTCCTCCAGGTTCATAGGAATCTGATTATATATGAAATAGGCATCCATGAATGAGAGTAGCCAGAATCTTGATGAATTGTCCACTTATTTGTCTGTGTTGGGAAGTGGATAAAGGTCTTTTGTACAACCTTTATTTAAGTCTAATCGACGCATATATGCCACTTCCCATTAGACATTTTAACTAGGACCACGTTAAAGAACAAAGTGGTATATGAAACCACTCTGATAAATGTAGCAACTAGGAGCTCTTTTACTTGCTTCTGAATTACCTTTTGTCTCTCAGGTCTGACTTTCCTCTTTCGTTGCACTATCGACTTCGCATCCTTCATGATGGAAATTCGGTGGCAAATAAATTTAAGGTCTAGTCCGGGAATATCTACCGAGGTCCAGGCAAAGAGATCCTTGTTTTCCTCAAGAAATTCAATTAATTGAGATCTTTCTTTTGGGCTTAGATGTCCTTCTATCTTGGTCACCTAGTCTGACTTGGCACCAAGTTGAAAGGGGTGAAGTCCTCCATCAGGTTGAGCATTTGTACCATGGATCTCTTCACAAACATCCAGTTCAGTCAAGAGGACGTTGACGGGGTTAGTAGTGACTGAAATTGAATTGTTACGTTAGTCTATGGTTTGCGATTTTTTGGCAATCTTCAGGCTTTCATTATAGCACTTCCTTGTTGTAGCTTAGTCCTTTTTAACCGTAACAACCATGTCATGCTAGTCAAGAAACTTTATGGCCAAGTGGGGTGTTGAGATGATAGCCCCGAAAATGTTGAGCGAGAGACGACCCAGTAAAATGAAAAGTAATCAACCACAAGGAATTTGACCTTGAGTGTCTTAAAAAGAGAACCATTCCCCAAAGTCAAATAAGTCTCGATGTATCCTACCGGGGTCAACAAATATGCAACAGACTTTAGCTTTGGTTATTATTCCCAGATCACCATGGGGTTGTCAAGATCGAAGATAGTGCATTTATAATCCTCATCAGTAAATGAAATTGGTGGGGTCTTTCTTGTTCTGCTATCCAACTTAGATCTTGAGAGTTATATCATGCTCAATACAGTCCAGAGTGCTTTTTTCCTTGCATTTCTTGACTCATTGCCACCCGCAAAGCCCTCTAAGATGGTGTTGATTATCCGGGTTACTTCAACATGATGGCAGTCATTATCTGAATCGTTGTCCCCAGATTGTGCCCTTTCTTGGTTCTGGGCATTACCCCGGGATGGGCTTGCACTGGATTTTCATTTCTCGCAGGTGAGTGTCTTCTCTGGTACAATAGAGATGGGCTTATCCAAGGGTTGTAGCTTCGTTTCCTGTAATTTTGCCTTCCCCTCTTATTATTATTCTGATATTGACACACATAATGGTCCTAGTGACCGTCTCAGATCAAAGACTCAATGACATCTTGAAGGTTGATGCAATTTTTTATGTTATGCCCATGACCTTCATGCCATGCACAGTGTTTAGACTTATCCTTCTGCATATGTTTTCTCAAGGGGGAGGTATTTGCGCATCCCTAAACTTTGTGTTCATTACTTTCTAGAAAATCCGAGTCTAAGGTGTGTTGATGGGGGTGTAGCTCTCATAATTTTCCTTCAAAGGTTGCCTTGAGTTTCGGCCTTGTTTGTTAGGTTATCTGGGTTTAGTTTTAGCATCTTCTCCTTTCTCCAGGTACTTCCTAGCCGGGAAAACATCTTCAGCATTGATGTATTTATCAATTGTGGCATGGAACTCATCCATAGTCTTGGGTTCCTTTTTTAGCAAGGGAAAAAGATAAAGGTCCAAAGTGGAGTCTTTCCCTCATGTAGTGTAATCCGAGTCTTTCATCCTAGTCACGAATATTTATTATTTCTTTGTTGAACTGAGATATAAAATCTCAGAGAGATTCCTCATTTCCCTGTTTAATCTAGGAGAGACATGAAATGGATTTCTACTACACCTTACTAGTTGTAAAGTGCAGCAAAAATCTTGAGGACAAGTCTTCCTAGTTAACAACGAATTTAGGAGTCATAGTGGTGAACCATCTCAAGGCTATTTTTTTCAAAGACAGAGGAAAAGCGTGACACATGAGCAAATAATCTCTTCTAATGAACAGGAGAGCAGAAACATAAGCATCTAGGTGCTCTTGAGGGTCTGTCGTCCCATCACATGCTTCAATATTTGTAATGCCTTGGGATCTCATAGGTCATCAGTTTGTCGGAGAAATGTTGACTTTGTCTAACCGAGTTCCTTACTCTTTGATTCTGTTATTTGCTTCCCCAAACCAAGATTTCAGCTCTCTGATTGGGTTTTGTGATCCTAGAATAGTCCGGATGATGTACCCCATCGCGAGCTTGGTCTCTTCAATTTTCCTTATTCCTGTTTGGAATTTGATTTTTGCTTTTTTTCTCCTGGTTGACAACTCTCTCCAGGTTGTGAATACGTTCGTCTTAGAGTCTAACAAGAAAGATGAGTTCTTCTCTGGATAGCTCCAAGAGACCGAATTCGACCTGGCAAGACCCAGCTTTAGCATTATCCACCCGAGCTCCTAAGCATTGCAGTGCCGATATCCATTGTCCAGTATCTCCAAAATGTGTTCCTTGTTGACCGAGTTGCTACCTTACCAGAACTCGCCGCAATGGTGGAGAGAGATTTTCACTAGTATAGGAAGTCTCTACGCCATCCTACTAGGGTCCTGATTAGGCCGCGACTACCTCCTAAACTAAGGCGGATGTAGGACAACAGATACCGAAATAGGGTTGGTTCTGGGTGGTAGAAACGTGACTTTTCCTCGTGTGACATCCTAATACTAATACTAATAGTATATCCAAATTTACACAATAGTAATTAGGATTAAGCACATCACAACTCAACTAATAACATCATCTGATAAGTATTTATAATTTATATGCATATATTTGAGCCTTAAAAAGGAAAATAATACGCATGTAACTGAAATTTCTCATTTGTACAAACTTGTACATCATTGTACTAAATATACAACTAGATCTTTAAAGGCATAAATACAAACAAACTAAGTACAATTCTTTGTACAAAGTAAATACAAAATTATGATTTAAACAAGTAAGCCATCCACTCTGCATCCATATCATTTATCTTACTTTGCAGGAGAATCTTGCCGTGGAATTATCGTGAAAATATAATACATATGGTGAGAATTCTATAGTTCTCAGTAGTTCTAACATATATAATGACATCACAATAATTTCAGCTGCTTCAGGAAATCAAAACAATAAATAAAATATATCATAGAAAGGTGACAAAAACCAAAACAAGTTCTTTCTCTTTCCGAGACAAAAAATTGAAATTATTATTCTTAAATAATAACTTATATCCAAATAATATAACTAATCTCAATGCATTGTCAATAAATTATGAATTTCATCAAAATATATCACACATAAGTCATAGCTCACTATAACAAGAATATAATCTCATATCCTTCATCTCAAATAGATAGAAAGGGTATCCTGCCTTTTTAAATTATCCAACACTTAGTGATAGTCTATCTTTATTTCTTAGTATTCCAAATAACCCTGGTCAAATAGCAAAGGTTCACCATTACTTTCTAGGGTTACAATCTCTATACTATCTCCTCCCAGTATGAGGATTATATCCAAGGTATCTATCTTTATAGTATTTCCTCCAGGTACGGGGATGATATGCAAAGTATCTATCTTTATAGTATTTCCTCCTGGTACGATGATTATTCTATAATATATTATTTAGATACAAGGATTATTCTATAATATATCTTTCAGATACAATGATTATTCTATAATATATCCTTCAGATACAATGATTATCCCATAATATATCCTTTAGATACAAGGATTATTCTATAATATATCCATCATATACAATCATTTTTCTATAATATATCCTTTAGATACAAGTATCATATATGATTACTTTCAACATCAAATTGAGGATCACCTTCTTGTACAAGGATCATATCTGACATCTCTTAAATTCAAGTCACGTTATATATTCATTCAACATTAACTCAACTTTAACAATGTAAAAGAACAAATCATAATAAACATTCAATATTAACTCAACTTTAGCAAATAAAGGAACAATTCAGGTTTCTAATACACTTTCATGGCTCAACTTTAGCAAATAAAGAAGTTATTCATGTTTTTAGTACACTTTATTAAAATGTGATAAAAAGCCAAATAATACATATTTTATTTATAAAAGTTGACTTAATCATTATTTTGATAATTAATTTGGTTAATTTTGAGCAATATGATTGATTCTTTAAAAAATTGTTCATTACTACATAATTGTGCTAATTATACGCGTGGCACCATTATTCATGTGTACTGCTTTCCTTTTCTAAGTTGTGAAATAAGGAATGCGAGAATGCTGGAAATAGTACATGAGTTAGAAGGAACTATCTTGAATATTGATAATTCTGAAGCTTGAAGAAAAGGCCCATATTAAGGAAACATGTCAAACCAATAGCAGCCTCCCCGAAAACTATATGTTCTGTATATGAATGCCTTTAGAAAACCTTTAAACCATACAATAGCAAGCCTAATAAGAGCCACTTAGGCCCACAGAAAAAAGGAAGAAGAAGAAGAAAAAGAACAAATTGGAGCACAGCATCGCACAGGATGAAAACTATTTAAAGGAGAAACATATTGGAGAATTGACACAGCGCCGCAGGAGGAAACAAATTGAGAGAGAAAAGGCATGCCGCTTGGGAGGTGGAAAATAGACACGAAGCACAATGACACAGATACAGCGCCACACGGAGACCAGAGAGAAAATTGCAAAGAAGAGAAGAAGAGTAATATCAATTGATAATTTTAGTAAGATGATTTTATTATGTTCTAATTTTATTATGTCTTGTTAAATTTTCTATACTAAGGGGAAGATGAAACTTTAATTATTTTAGCATTGATATGTTGAATTATTCTTACTCAATTTTAGGATTTTATGTTTATTGATTTTATTTTCTTATCAGATTATATGAATAAATTTGTAGATGGATTCAGTCATGTTTTTCTCATATTTTGTAATTTATTTGTGTTATCTGAGTGTTGGTAGTAATTGTTGAATATCAATTATGATTTCTTATTAGGAATAGATTTGATGATTAGATAATTTATTATTAATTAAGGAAGTTTTATCATACATTTGATTATTATTTTTAGTGTTTCATTGATAGATTTTTCTTGAGCACATGCTTTGTCGCTAAATGTTTATGAGATAAATTATTTAGGTATAATAATTTGACATAATTAATGTTAAAATTAATCTTGATGGATTCTGACCCTTAGTCATTTTACATTTGGTTGAAACCCAATTTGTTTACTTGTTTTAATTTAATTTGCTATTCATTTTAATTTTATTTATTTTATTTTATCTTTACATCTTTGGTTCATAATTCTTGTTACTAGATTAGGAAGGATTTTTCAATACTTAAAATTTAATTCTAAGCCTTTGTGGAATCAATCTCGTACTTACTCAACTGTATTTCGGTACGGCTCGTACACTTGTGAGTATTTTAAAGCTTTTTTATAACAAGTCACAACAACATGACAAGCATATAAACTCAATATATATTTATCTAGTGCACAATGTTCCACTTCTCAAGTGAACCAAGTGCATAATGTAATCATCAATACATCTTATTCTAAGTGCATAAGAGGGTTACCTCATAAGTAACTAATGCACACAGTCATCATTGCATAAGTACACAAAGTGTTCATTCGTAGGTTAAGTCACTTCACTTAGTGAAACCCTTCAAATCTCATCATTTTGTACAATATGGAATCTCTAATTCCTTAAAATAGAGCACCGCTATTTGAATAGCACTTCATGGTATTCGATTAAAACATAGTAACATGACATTTTGTAAAAGTCTATTCAAATAGCACCTCAAGTTTATTCGAATAGCACTCAAAATATAGCATTCTGGAAAAACCTATTCGATTAGACTCCTTGGTCTATTCGAATAGCCATCACAAAATTGCATTCTGATGCATTCTGACAAAGCCTATTCAAATAACACCTCTGGTCTATTTGAATAGCACTCCTGGTCTATTCAAATAGCAGCCACAAAATTACATTTTGGTGCATTCTATAGTTGTCTATTCGAATTGCACTTATGGTCTATTCGAATAGTACATACAGAAATGCAACAAAAGCATAAAAAACAACCATTTTCTGCCATGCTTCATTACCACAACCTCAAATTTACTATATACATCTATTCATATTATAAATCATGTAGAAAAACATTAGAAATCATCAAAATCAAACTCAAATAGTTGTTTTCACATGTGTGTGTGTGTGTGTGTGTATCCATGCTTATTCATGATTTTATCTTATCAACCATACCTATATAAATACAACCATATCCTCAAGAGTTTCAATAAGAAACTTTCATGCAAACCTTCCATGCAAACTCCAGGAAAACAAAGATGGATAAAGCATAACAAAACTACATAGCAACCCCTACCATAGCTCTCTTGGAGATGAAGTTTCTTTCCTATTCTTTATTCTTCCTTTTTACTACTTGTTGAAGGTTTCCTTCTTGTTGTTTTTCTTTTTCCTTTCCTTTTTCTCTCTTTCTGCCCTTTCTTTTTCTCTTTTCTTTCCATTCTTTCTTTACTAAAATAGTGTAAGAGAGTGAGTGAGATGAGAACAAAAGAAAAGTCAAAGAAAGAAAATATAAAGGGGTGGTGGAGAGTTGCTGGAGAGATAAGGATGGACTTTTGGTGGTTAACTGGGAATGTTGTATCTCTTAGGGATATTTTGATTTTATATTAACGAATTTTTCTAACTTTATAAATGTTATAGAAAATTCTAAAACTACATTTAGTCCTTATTATCATCATTTAGTAACTGTTTATATACCCACTACACTCTATTACTCTTCCTTGAATTAAAATAAACCTAAGGAGACAAATTAATAGGCTTAAATGTACCTGCCTTAACATATAACCATTTCCGGAGTAACCTTCATTCTCTATTTGAGATCTTCACAAAATCTCATAATCTTTCAAGTCACTTTCTTATTTAATTTGACATTTAAACACGCATTATGTGTTATTAAAAATGTCAAACTAGCTCAGTTAATTCTCCAAAATTTATCACAACTTATTCTAAATAATTGTGGCTTAAAAATAAATTTTTCATATTTATTTCTCTCATTTAGGTAATTTGTATTAAATTCTAAGCTAATATGAGTTATTTTCCACATCTTGGGTTATAATATCATACCTAAACTAGTTCAGAAAATTATTAAAATTAACAATTAATTACTACAAATATTAATGAGCTTCTATATCAATTATTAAGACTAACAGGTTAAGGAGGATGTTATACCATGTGGTGACCATGATGGTGATAATAGGAATCGAAGTTTATCTCTTTCCACAGACAACACCAATATTCTGAACGAGGTTCAAATAAACACCTAAATAAGATTGACAAATGTGGTTTCCTCCGATGCACGGTGGTTGTCGTGGTGCGAGGTAGGTACCTACAAAAGACACTTCGATACTCAAGTTAGACCGTGCATAAGATGAGTACTATTTAGAATCAGATTGCATACCTTTGCTACCTTGTGTGGAATTTATAGGAGTGTCTCAGTTAATAAGAATCATAGTTAAATCAGTATTAAATGATGTTAATTACGATAAGAATCCAATGAGATTATTCTCTTATAATTGATTCTTCTATTTATGAGAAATGTAATTGATTTCTTTATCTATGAGGGAACTTGTGAGAGATTTACTCCTCCTAAATAGGTTGATTTACTTATCTAATAGTTCTCGTAAATATCTAGATTAATTCAACTCTAACGGGTTAAATTGCTCATAAATCGCTGACTCAAAACTCAGTCAAAAAAAAAAAAAAGCTTAATTAATGTCATGCAGAAACGATAGTTTAGCTCAAGGCATAATAGAACCGTTATTGCATGTGATACAAAGAATGTTGAACGATCACTTGACCAACAAAATTAATGTCATGACATTTTAGAAATAATAATACACAATTAAAACAAAAAGAAAACAAAAGGAAATGAACTCTATTTAACTAATGGATATGAAAGCAACAATATACGATGTTCATGATCGTGGAAAGTTGGTTTTCTGCAATGGAATAGGAAATAGTTGGACCAAAAGCTTGGCAACAAGTACAGGGTGGGGATTTTAAAGTAATAACTTCTCCATGGCCATAAAGTGGCGAGACGAGGTCGTTACATTGTGGTCTGGATCGGTTTCCGAGTCTAAGTTCAATATTGCGACCAAACGTAACTAGCCCAATTGTAACCTCAAGCTATAACTGTCCTAATGGGTAATTGCCAACTGCATAATTAACAAGCATCTTATCCTAACAAATTCTTAACAGATTAAAAAATTTAAAGACATTATCTACAAATAATCAACTTATCTTAATTTTACTATAACAATATCTATTCAGATACCATCTAATCACATCTCTAAAGACATTGTTTCAAGGTCATTCAGATTTAGTTCATTTGTCCACTTTTATGTCCTATACGAAATTTTATTATTTTCTCTTTGACAAACTTAACAAGTATGTCTAATAATATGATTTGAGTGTTTATCCTCAATCTATTTCTTCACTTTTAGTTGTAAGTATTTTTTTTATTTTATATATTTTGGTGTAGAATATAAATCAAACTAAACTATCTAACCAAATAAGATAGAAAACAATTTTGTTGATCAACGTTGCGCAGGTCTAAATATAATTATTTATAATCTGTTTATCTATCTGTCTATAATCTTCTATGATATAATACAACAGATTTTTCACTGTCATAGCCACGTGGCATATTCATATTCAATTTATTTCACTTCAATTGCCACCTATAATGACTCTTCCACTACTGTTCCTTAACGAAAACATGTTGAATTTATTCCATCGTTACCATCCACTTTCTACTTTAATTTAAGAGTACATTTAAATTTTCATCCACGTCAATTACTAAGGTTATATATTTATTCACTTCAACTGCCTCTTTTATAGCATATAATGTATTAAGAAAGTGTGTTGCTACTTACCGCTCGGGCGCATATGCGTTCCATCTTCTCCACCATTCAGATAAGAAAAACTTGCAGTAAGATTTGTGCATTGTTATAATTTGATTTTCTAAAACAAAAACTTGCGGTGTATCCGAGTTTTTTACAGCTAGTAATATTATATTTTTTATAAATTTTTTTAATAATTTTTTAATATTAAATAAAAATATTATTAAATAAAAAAATAAATATATCTAATATTTTAAAAATATTAAAAATATTTTATATTTTTTTCATATAATAATTAAAAATAAAAAAATAAAAGAATAAAATATTTTTTTTTATAACAGGTCCATCAAGAAATTCCACGAAATCATTACATCCATAAAACCTAGGGTTGTGAGAAGAGCATTTAAGGTTGCGTCAAGGACAATCTCATTATGAATAATTAATTGTATTATCTTACTTTTTATTATACATATGAAAGAGGATCTTTTAAGTTAATTTTAAAATAAATAAATATTTATTAATTATTGATAGATGACTCAACTTATTTATTATTAATTGATAAATACTTATTTTTTTTAAAGTTATTTTAAATTATCTAAATTCTAAACATACGAGAACTTTTATAGTATTATGGTGAGTTTAGTATTTAAGGTGAATTATAAAATATTTATTTATACTAAATTTATAATAAATATTTAAAAATAATCAATAATTAATGATATACTTAACAAGTCACCTTAAATATTAAATTTAAAACAAAAATAAGTATCATAAAAATCCTCCATTAAAATATTTTAGCCGTTTCATATTCAATTTCTTTCACTTCAATTAATGGCTCTTCCACTACTGTTCTTTTATGAAAACATGTTGAATTTATTCCATCATTAACATCCACTTCCTACTTCAATTTAAGAGTACATTTAAATCTCGAACCACTTCAATTACTAAGGCTATAATGTATTGGTTGCAAGTTGCAACTATAATGGTAAAAATGAGTGAAGTATGATGGCCAAATAGTAGGACACAGGTTTAAGTTTAGCTAAAAAAATTTAAGTCTAAACTTAATTTGATTCGATATAATCTAGCTTGATCTAGCACGACCCAAAATTGGGTTGTCTCACTTCGGGCTTGACCAACCTGTTGGACTGAATTTTAATAACTTTTTCAATTTAATAAAGTATACTTAAAATGATGTTCTTATATTTTTGTTTAAAAAATTAAAATTCAATTGACAATTAGATTAATAATCTAATTTATTTGTCATTGTACCAAAACTAAGTAAATCAAATTTCCTATTTTTCATTGATATAATTTTTTTTATAGATTAAATTCATTATTTAAAAAAAAACAAAAAAATTATCGGATTGATGAGTCGATCTGTCTAACTCGCAACTTGCAATGAGTTAGTTAGACTAACAAAATGCTAACTCAAAACATACTTAGCTAAGTCCGATTGGGCCAACCATTTTGCGAGCTCTAACTCCAACTTCCTATTTTTATAGCATCTAATTTAAGAAATTCAACAAAATCACTACAACCATAAAACCTAAGGTTGTGAAAAGAGCATTTAAGGTTGTGTTAATTAAGGTCAATCTCACGATGAGTACTTAATTGAATTCTCTTACTTTTCATTAAACATATCCATCTTGCTTTGAAATAAACGTTTAAGGTTTTTTATCCAATAATTTGTTGATGAATTAATCAAATGTATTAGGTTTATAATGGAGAATTCAATCTTTTAATTTAAGAGTGTTAGGAATACATTCTTTATTACACTCCTTTCAACATATTTTCTTTTATTAGTTCATGTCACACACTAAAGTATAAACTCAAACTTAATTACACGCTAAATGAGTTAATTACACATTAATCGAGGTTAAATGTGTTTTAGTGTGTGACGTAGCCTCATAGTGTTACCAAGTAGCCTCAAAACTTAAGAGGGAGTAAATTGAGTTTATAAAAAAATTTTGCAAATCTTTCGAAAAACTCTTGATTACTAATTTTCGTTGAAGTTATTAATTGATAGAAATGAATGAATAGATAAGATAGAAAGATATTGTCCACCAATGAACCAACCAAGAGAGAAATAATCAAGTAAGCAAATAAACCAATGCACAAATGTAAAGAGAAGGGTTTAGAGAATCAAACATAATGGTTTATCCTGGTTGAGCCACCAATCCACTTGTGACCTACATCCAGTCCTCAAGCAATCACTCGAGACTTTCCACTATATCTTCAAGCTTTAATAGGTGTTTGATAACCTTTACAAACTTGAGCACTCAACACCTTGGGATACCTCACATTTTGTATTTGAACCTTTTTAAACAAAGGATGCCTCATCCTTTACAATTTGGAGGGATGTTTCACCCTCTTTTACAAAACAATCAAGGTTGATAGAATAAAACTCTCACAAGAGTGATTGATACAAATTGAAGCTCTAGAATGCTCTTCAAAGATATTTCAAGTTTTTCACAAAAACAGAGCAAGAATGGATTTCAAAGATTGAATCACGTATTAAAGTGTTGGCAATCAGTTTTTGGTTCAAGGTCAACCTTTAATGAAGCCCCAACTCAAGTATTTGTAAGAGTTTTTATCAGTGGAGCCGTTGGAGACATTAAAGCACAGCATTTAATGTACCTAATATAGCTGTTAGGCACTATCAGACCACTGGTAATCGATTACATGACTATTTGAACGTGTTCTTGACTTGCTGGGTAGGATGTAATCGATTACCAGCCTTGTGTAATCGATTACATGGCCTCTGCCAGACTTGTAATCGATTACAATCCTCAGTGTAATCGATTACAAGGCTTCTATCATGCTGGTAATCAATTGAAGATAGAAGTGATTCAAGTGAAGAATCAAGATCAATGAAGGAAGATCAACCTTTAATGAAGTCCCAACTCAAGTATTTATAAGAGTTTTTATCAGTGGAGCCGTTGGAGACATTAAAGCCCAGCATTTAATGTACCTAATATAGCTGTTAGGCACTATCAAACCACTGGTAATCGATTACATGACTGTTTGAACGTGTTCTTGACTTGCTGGGCAGGATGTAATCGATTACCAGCCTTGTGTAATCAATTACATGGCCTCTGCCAGACTTGTAATTGATTACAATCCTCAGTGTAATCGATTACAAGGCTTCTATCATGCTGGTAATCAATTGAAGATAGAAGTGATTCAAGTGAAGAATCAAGATCAATGAAGGAAGATCAAGCTTGGATTCCCTCCACTTTTGTTCATTCTTCCCATTTTCTCTCTTGATTTGTAACTTGATGGGTTTTATGATTTCATATGTTTTCCCCTCTTTCATGATGTGTAACTAAATTCTAATCTAGGGGTTCTGTAGGACCTTGCTATGGATTTGAATATCTTGTAATTAATTGAGTTTTGATTAATGAAATTAGTTTTGTTCTTCCACACCTATGTTTAATACTTGCTCTAGTTTGGCCCTCAATTACATGATCTTAGTATTTCAAAAAACTAGACATAGTAATTTGTGAATATGGATTTGGTATGGTAGATGCATGTTCAATACTTTCAATTGGTTTGGTTGTGTTGATTAGCTAAGGAGATGGACACATACTCCTTCGTCATGCATAGCAAATGTTTGATAATTGATCTCAATGAGTGATTCTTATGCTAACTCACATGGACACATAGTGAATTAGATAGGTCTCACATGAGTAATTATCCTAAACATAAGCTCTTATCTATTGCTTGTTTTTAGCTAAGAAAAATCAATTCATTGATAGGTGCTTGTGAATTGCAAATATTCATTGAAGTAGCAAGTGAATAGGGACCCCTAGGCCTTAATCATTCTCATCTTTCTCATGTGGATTTGGTGTTTGTGCATTCTTATTTTATTTCTTTTAATTTGTTATTTTTAATTGCAAACCACTCTCACATTTCGATTACTTGGATAAGAATTTGTGAAAATTGGTTAAGTTTTAGCATTCTAATTTTCAATCCATTGGGACACGATACTCTAACTCTTATATATTACTTGTTGACCCGTGCACTTGCAGATTTCGCACTAATAAGTTTTTGGCATTGTTGCCGACGATTGAATTTAGATTTTGTGTTATTTCTTACATCTATTCACAACTCTTATTTCAAGTTTTGTTTATTTGTTTTTGTTTTTCAGGTACTTGGCTCTTATATGCGAAGAACTCAAGATGTGTCTAGATTTCCTTACGATCCTGAGATCGAGAAAACCTTTCGTAGATTGCTAAGAGAACAACAAGTACAAGCGCAAACATTAAATTTGGATAACGAATCTGAGATGGCGAAGGAAGCAAATGCTGAAAGACCCTTGAGGGAATATGTCACCCAAGTGCTAGAGAAATTCGATCTATCATTAGAAGGTCAGCTGTACAAGCACAAACTTTTGAGATCAAGTCTGTTATTATCCAGATGGTTCAGAATAATGTGCAATTTGGAGATTTGCCCCATGAAGATCCTAATGTTCATCTAGCCAATTTCCTGGAGATTTGTAATACTTTCAAGAATCACGGGATGATTGATGATGGAGCTCGCTTGAGGCTCTTCTCTTTTTCTTTGAAGGATAGGGCCAAGGCATGACTTCATTCTCTACCCGAGCATTCCATCACTACTTGGGAAGAGTTGGCATAGAAGTTTTTGGACCGATTCTTTTCTCCCATGATGGCAATAAAATACAGGAATGACATCTTGTCTTTCAGGAAGTTTGAGGGAGATACTTTATTTGAGACACGTGAGCGATTTAAGAAGTTGCTAAAGAAATGCCCACATCATGGTATAGCAAAATGGATGTTGGTGCATACCTTCTACAATAGCTTGATAACATTCATTCGATCCATAATTGATGCAGCAACTAGAGGAGCTCTCATGAGTAAGACGGTGGATGCAGTCTATGACCTTTTGGAGGAAATGACTAACAACAACTATCAGTGACTAGTAGAAAGGGTTACTCCTAAGAGAATAGTAGCCAATATACATGAGGTTGATGTTATCACATCACTTACAACTCAAATGACAACTCTCTCTAAGAAACTTGACACCATAAGAGTCAATTCAGTAACAAGTGGTGCTCACACTTCAACTAAGATTTGTGATCACTATAGGGGACCTTCACTCAACTATTAGTTATACAGCTAGCTTGGAAAGTGTACAATATGCCAATCAATTATGTTAGCCAAGTCACAACAATGTTTTCGGTAACACTTATAATCCTACTTCTCGGAACCATCCTAATCTCTCATGGGGAGAAAATGCTCAAGGCTCTTCTTCTTTTCAGCCTAAAGAAGCACCTTGTGTTCCTCTAGGTTTTCAACAACAGAGCCTTCTTCAAGCCCAAACTTCAACATCAACTTCAACTTCCAATTTAGAGAAAATGTTTGCTCAATTTATGACTAGCCAACAAGACTACATGACTAAAACAGATTTAAGGCTAGCGTCCCACGATGCTTTGATGCAAATCAAAGCAGCTTCATTGAGGAATCTTGAGACTCAAGTGGGCTAACTTGCCCAAGCTCTAAATAATAGGCCCCCAAGGAATTTTCCAAGTGACACCATCAACAATCCTAAGGGTGTATCTAATGAGCATTGCAAGGTTATATCATTAAGGAGTAGGAAGAAGATAAAAAGGCAATCTAAAGACCAAACTACTTGAAGAGGAAGTGAAGGTGGCACAAGATGAAGAGGTTGTGAGCAAGAAGGTTAAGAAAAATGAGGAAATTGCCAGGGGAAAGGTTGAAGACAAGAAGAAGGAGGACAAACCTATGACACCACCTCCACATTTCCCTAACCGACTAGTAAAGCAAAAGCTTGACGCTCAATTTCAGAAATTTCTTGAGATTTTCAAGAAACTTCACATCAACATACCATTTGCTGAGGCTTTAGAACAAATGTTAAGCTATGTGAAGTTCATGAAGGACATTTTGTCTAAGAAGAAGAAATTGGGGGATTATGAGACTGTAGCTCTCACAGAGGAATGTAGTGCCATCTTACAAAACAAGCTACCTCCCAAGTTGAAAGACCTAGGGAGCTTCACCATTCCATGCACCATCAGGAGTCAATTCTTTGGAAAAGCCTTGTGTGGCATAGGGGCAAGCATAAACTTGATGCCTCTATCCATCTTCCAAAGGCTAGGTTTGGGGGAGGTGAAGCCAACTTCGGTTACCTTGCAACTAGTTGATCGTTCTCTCACTTACCCTAAAGGGGTCATAGAAGATGTATTGATCAATATGGACAAGTTCATCTTTCCAGCGGATTTCATCATCCTAGATATGAAAGAGGATTGCAATGTGCCTTTGATTCTTGGGAGACCCTTCCTAGCCACTGGTAAGACTATTATTTATGTCCAAAAAGGTGAGCTCATGATGCAGGTCAATGAGGAAAAGGTAACTTTTAACATTTACAAATCTATGAAATTTCCTAATGATCATGAAGAATGTTTTTACCTAGGTATAATTGATCAAGTAGTCAATACTACATTCCATACTAATTTTACTAATGATCCCCTTGCCTTATCATTAACATCCATACATGAGCATATAGATAGGGATGATGTGATGGAATGTATTAAACTGCTTGACTCGTCTGGTAAGTTTTTCAGGAAACCAGGTTTTGAACTGTTGAACATACCTTCTGACAAGCCTAGTCTCCAACCTTCAGTCATCTCCCCACCCAAGTTAGAGCTTAAGTCATTGCCTGATCATTTGAGGTATTCATACTTAAAGGAGTCATTCACACTGCCAGTTATTATTTCCTTATTTATATCAGAGGAGCAAGAATCCAACTTATTTAGAGTGCTTAGGGAGTACAAACAAGCCTTGGGGTGGTCCATTGCGGATATCAGAGGTATTAGCCCCACCATCTACATGTACAAAATATTGCTGGAAGCTGATCATAAGTCAACCATTGAATAAAAAATGCGCCTCAATCCCATCATAAAAGAGGTTGTCAAGAAGGAGATTATCAAGTGGCTGGGTACAGGTATCATATACCCTATTTCTGACAGCAAATAGGTGAGCCCAGTTCAATGCGTGCCCTAAAAAGGTGGAATGACGATGGTAGCTAATGAGAATAATGACTTGATTCTCACCAAGACTATCACTGGATGGCGCATATGCATGGATTATAGGAGGCTTAACACTGCAACCCAAAAGGATCATTTCCTATTACCATTTATTGATCAGATGTTAGATAGGTTGGCAGGTCATGAGTTTTACTGTTTCTTGAATGGGTACTCAGGCTACAATCAAATTACTATTGCCTCAGATGATCAAGAGAAAACAACCTTCACCTGCCCATATGGTACTTATGCCTTCAGAAGAATGCCTTTTAAGTTGTGCAATGCCCCAACTACGTTTCATAGATGTATGATGGTCATCTTCACCGATATGGTGGAGAACTGTTTGGAGATATTCATGTATGACTTCTCTATTTATGGTGATTCCTTTGATGAGTGTCTTAAAAATTTGGCCCTAGTGTTGGAAAGGTGTGAGGAAACCAATTTGGTACTTAATTGGGAGAAGTGTCATTTTATGGTCCAAGAGGGTATAATACTTGGCCATAGAATATCATCTAAAGGAATAGAGGTGGATAGAGCTAAGATTGAGGTGATAGAGAAACTTCCACCACCAATTTTAGTGAAAGGAGTTCGGAGTTTCCTTGGGCATGTTGGATTTTACCGAAGGTTTATCAAAGATTTTTCCAAGCATGCTAAATCCCTGTGTAATTTGTTGGAAAAATATGTACCCTTCAAATTTGATGAATCATGTATGGAAGCCTTTGTGGAATTGAAGAAAAGGCTTGTCTCATTGCCCATTATCATTACTCCTGATTGGACCCTACCATTTGAGCTTATATATGACACTAGTGACTATACAGTTGGAATGGTATTGGGCCAAAGGAAGAACAAAATCTTTCATTTCATATATTATGCAAGTCGAACACTCACTGATGCTCAATTGAACTACACCACCACTGAGAAGGAGCTCCTTGCAGTTGTCTTTGCTTTTGACAAATTTCGGATATATTTGGTTGGCACCAAAGTCATTATCTTCACAGATCACTTGGCCATTAAGTATCTAGTGAGAAAAAAAGATGTCAAGCCAAGGTTGATTCGTTGGGTTTTATTACTACAAGAGTTTGACCTTGAGATTACAGATCGAAAGGGTGCTGAAAATCAGGTGGCTGGCCATCTGTCCAGGTTGGAAAATGAGAAATATCAACAGGACCTAGCCTTGATTTGTGAGACATTCTCATATGAACAATTATTTTATGTATTTCCCACCTCGAATCCATAGTATGCTGACCTTGCTAACTACATTATGAGTGGAATGGTGCCATCTAAATTATCTTATCATTAAAAAAAAAATCCTTCATGATGTCAGATTTTATGTTTGGGATGAGTCATTTCTCTTTAAACAGTGTGTTGATCAGGTGCTTAAAAGGCGTATTCCTATAGAGGAGACTAGTGCTATACTCGAGCAATGTCATTCTTGACCATATGGAGGTCACTATGGGGGTGAACGGACAATGACTAAGTTGCTACAATCAGGCTTTTATTGGCCTTCTCTGTTTCGAGATTCTCACGTCTTTGCAGCTAAGTGTGATCGATGTCAACGGACTAGAAACATCTCAAAGAGGAATAAGATGCCCTTGAACTCCATTTTGGAAGTGGAAATCTTTTATGTGTGGGGTATAGACTTTATGGGGCCAATTGTATCATCTTTTGGTAACCATTACATTCTTGTAGCTATGGATTATGTGTCAAAGTGGGTGGAAGCTTGTGCCTTACCCACTAGTGATTCCAAGGTGGCCCTTATTTTTCTAAAAAAAATAATTTCATAAGGTTTGACATTCCTCAAGCTATTATTAGTGATAGAAGATCATATTTCTGCAACAAGTACTTTGTTGCATTACTTGCTAAATATGAAGTGACACATAGGGTGGCCATAGCCTACCATCCACAATCAAGTGACCAAGTAGAGGTTTCTAATAGAGAGTTGAAGTAGATCCTTGAAAAAACTGTGAGCCCTTCTAGGAAAGATTGGTCTAAAAAGCTGGATGACACTCTCTGGGCATATCGCACTACTTACAAAATTGATGTGTGTGAAATAGCATCATATTTTGTTCTTGTTTTGCATCCATTTTTAGGCATTTTAGTTTCCCTTTTTATTTGTTTTTCCCCTTAGTTCGGATAACTGCGGTATTTTTGGTGTTGTTGTGCAAGATTGATGCTGAATTGGTCTTGAAATGGATAGAAAGCTTGCACGATTGAAGTTGGAGCTTTACGAATAGCAAATTGGGGCAAAAAGCTCACTCCAGAGAGTTCTATAGCCTGCCTGTGGAATTCCCCATGGCCATAGATCGAGCAGTTGCGTGAAAAAGTAAAAGAAAATTTCCAGAGAGTTCCATAGCCTAGTCGTGGAATGATCCATGGCCGGGAACTCAAACAGTAAGATCCACGGCCAGCCCGTGGAATGATCCACGGCCGTGGATCGCAGTACAAGACAAATTTTTAAGTTTTGTTTTTATTTCTTTTGGGGGATGAGACTAAAGAAAACCCCTAGGGTATTTATAGATGTTTTGAATATAATATTAGGGTTCCAGTTTGGTTTGGAAGGAGGCACATTGGAAGGCTCTTGATCTTCATTTTTCTCCTCTCTTCTCTCTTTGATTACGAGTTTGGATGTTCTCGAATTTGATTTTTTGTTTCTTCTTCTCTATGTCTGAGTAGTTTCTTTTGTTTCTAGGATTGGGCAATGCCCTTTGATACATTGATGATGATTAATTCACTTTGTATACTTCTTTTATTAATCTTGAATGTTCTTTGATTCAATTCTTGTTGCGCTTATTCATGTGAATTTGTTGGCCACATATTTGCATCTCATAGACATTTAGGAACGTACTGAGAGGTGAACCTAAGTGTTGGAACCATAAGACTTGAACTTAATGTCTAAATCATGAGAGTAGGTTTATCCTTTCGAGGATTTAATGAATTACCATAAAGCGTAATATGTTTAATTTAAATTCAATTACCACGAGAGTAGGAATTGGTTTAATTGGACACGGTTCTTATCTCTTGAGAAAGAACATTAACTAATTTAGGGTAATTCACCTTCAATTGAATCTCAATTTTAATAAAATAGTTGTTAATTAGGAATTGTCTTGTATCATTGTGGTTATCCCCAATCCTGGAAGCTTTCTTGAATCTGAAAACCTTTCCTAACAACTTGCTGTTTTTTATCTCAACTTTGCATTTTAATATTTATTTATTTAATTGCTTGGTTACTACATTCTTATCTCTCAATAATTATATTTTTTTTGTTTAATTTAATTGAATTAATTAATTAATTGGTATTCATAGAAACAGTCTCAGTGGATTCGATCTTTTTATTACTTGACAACGAAACTGTACACTTGCGGATTTCACACACTAAGTTTTTGGTGCCGCGTTGCCGAGGACTGTGTTTTTTTTAATATCAGTTTAATTTTTAATTTGATTATTTTAAACCTTTTTACTACTTTCTTGTTTTCTCTTTGATTTTCTGCATGTAATTTCTCTTGTTTATGTGAAGTACTAGATGTTCGGGGACTCTTGAAAAAGCAGATCCTGAAATTGAAAGAACTTTTCGTAGAAGGAGAAGACAACAAAGGCAAAGAGCGAGAGAAATACTTGAACCAACATTTATCATGGCTGAAGCTGTGGATAATAAACCGCTAAAAGAGTATGCAGCGCCAAATGCTCGGGGTTTGCGAACTGGAATTGCGCAGCCAACCATTGAAGCTAGACAGTTCACCATACCACCTGCCAAACTCTCTATGATAAGGCAGAACCAATTTGGAGGATTGCCATCAGAGGACCCGAATGATCATGTGGATATGTTCTTGGAGTTCTGTGAGACCCTCAAGATTGAAGGTGCCTCTGTTGATACTATTCGTCTTCACCTATATCCACTATCACTAAGAGATAGAGCTAGAGCTAGAGCTTGGTAGAAGTTTGTTCCAGCTGAAACAATCACTACTTGGGACCAATTGGAGCAAGCTTTCTTGGACAAATTCTTCCTACCTTCCAAGACTACTCATCTTAGGACCCAAATCACAAGCTTCATTCAGAAAGATGGAGAGTCATTGTTGGAAGCTTGGGACAGATATAAGGCTTTGCTGGAAGCCTACCCACACCATAGGTTAGAAAAATGGTTGATCATCCACACCTTCTATAATGGTCTAGAATATTCTTCGAAGGTGTCTCTTGACTTCACAACTGGTGGAGCTTTGATGAACAGAAGGCCAACAGAAGCGTACGAGATCATTAAGAGTGTTGCCGCAAATCATCACCAATGGGCAAATGAAAGAGGGCATAACTCGAGAAAACTCTCGGGAGGTAAGTTTGAGGTCAACGGGATTGATTTAATTATGTCAAAATTTGATTCTTTGAATAAACGTTTTGACATGCTTGAAAAAGCTCATGTTAATATCATAGGTGCTTCTAACAATTTTTGTGAGATTTGTGGAGCACAGGAACACGTGGGTGCCGATTGCCAAGTTGGAATTGGCTCCTTACAAGGTGCACCGATGGAGCAATTCTTGTTGCGCTTATTCATGTGAATTTGTTGGCCACATATTTGCATCTCATAGACATTTAGGAACGTACTGAGAGGTGAACCTAAGTGTTGGAACCATAAGACTTGAACTTAATGTCTAAATCATGAGAGTAGGTTTATCCTTTCGAGGATTTAATGAATTACCATAAAGCGTAATATGTTTAATTTAAATTCAATTACCACGAGAGTAGGAATTGGTTTAATTGGACACGGTTCTTATCTCTTGAGAAAGAACATTAACTAATTTAGGGTAATTCACCTTCAATTGAATCTCAATTTTAATAAAATAGTTGTTAATTAGGAATTGTCTTGTATCATTGTGGTTATCCCCAATCCTGGAAGCTTTCTTGAATCTGAAAACCTTTCCTAACAACTTGCTGTTTTTTATCTCAACTTTGCATTTTAATATTTATTTATTTAATTGCTTGGTTACTACATTTTTATCTCTCAATAATTATATTTTTTTTGTTTAATTTAATTGAATTAATTAATTAATTGGTATTCATAGACACAGTCCCTGTGGATTCGATCTTTTTATTACTTGACAATGAAACCGTACACTTGCGAATTTCACACACTAAGTTTTTGGTGCCGTTGCCGAGGACTGTGTTTTTTTTTAATATCAGTTTAATTTTTAATTTGATTATTTTAAACCTTTTTACTACTTTCTTGTTTTCTCTTTGATTTTCTGCATGTAATTTCTCTTGTTTATGTGAAGTACTAGATGTTCGGGGACTCTTGAAAAAGCAGATCCTGAAATTGAAAGAACTTTTCGTAGAAGGAGAAGACAACAAAGGCAAAGAGCGAGAGAAATACTTGAACCAACATTTATCATGGCTGAAGCTGTGGATAATAAACCGCTAAAAGAGTATGCAGCGCCAAATGCTCGGGGTTTGCGAACTGGAATTGCGCAGCCAACCATTGAAGCTAGACAGTTCACCATACCACCTGCCAAACTCTCTATGATAAGGCGAGAACCAATTTGGAGGATTGCCATCGAGGACCCGAATGATCATGTGGATATGTTCTTGGAGTTCTGTGAGACCCTCAAGATTGAAGGTGCCTCTGTTGATACTATTCGTCTTCACCTATATCCACTATCACTAAGAGATAGAGCTAGAGCTAGAGCTTGGTAGAAGTTTGTTCCAGCTGAAACAATCACTACTTGGGACTAATTAGAGCAAGCTTTCTTGGACAAATTCTTTCTACATTCCAAGACTACTCATCTTAGGACCCAAATCACAAGCTTCATTCAGAAAGATGGAGAGTCATTGTCAGAAGCTTGGGACAGATATAAGGCTTTGCTGGAAGCCTGCCCATATCATGGGTTAGAAAAATGGTTGATCATCCACACCTTCTATAATGGTCTAGAATATTCTTGAAGGTGTCTCTTGACTTCACAACTGGTGGAGCTTTGATGAACAGAAGGCCAACAGAAGCGTACGAGATCATTAAGAGTGTTGCCGCAAATCATCACCAATGGGCAAATGAAAGAGGGCATAACTCGAGAAAACTCTCGGGAGGTAAGTTTGAGGTCAACGGGATTGATTTAATTATGTCAAAATTTGATTCTTTGAATAAACGTTTTGACATGCTTGAAAAAGCTCATGTTAATATCATAGGTGCTTCTAACAATTTTTGTGAGATTTGTGGAGCACAGGAACACGTGGGTGCCGATTGCCAAGTTGGAATTGGCTCCTTACAAGGTGCACCGATGGAGCAAGTGGAATCATGCCACAATTTTCATGACTTCAACCAAAAGGGGAGGAATGATTCATATTCTCAAACTTACAACCCCGGTTGGACGTCATATCCTAACTTCTCCTATTGGAATAGTCAATACTAAGCTGGGCAAGGTAGTGCTAAACCCTCTTCTGGATTCCAACAGGTACAAAAATCTAGACTTGAGTCTCTTCTTGAGAATTTTGTTGAGAGTCAATCTAAGCAAAATGAGGAGTTTAGGCAACATGGGCAAGTTGTGACTGAGGCCATTAGAGAGTTGTCAGCTAAGGTTGACAATTTGGCCATTCATAATAAGATGTTGGAAACTCAGATTGCCCAACAAGCAGCCACTTCACATAGGCAACAGGGTAAGTTCCCTGGTCAACCTGAAATAAATTCAGGTAATGAACACTGTAATACTGTGAGTTTGAGAAATTGTAAGAAATTAGAGGATCCCAAGGGTAAGGAGGAGAGTGACAAAGATAAGGGGAATGAGGAAAAAGACACTAAGGCACTACCCTTAGAAGAAGATGAAACTAATGAGAAGGTGCCTAAGTATGTTCCCCCTGAACCATACCAACCCCCAGTGCCCTTCCCTCAAAGATTGGCTAAGGCCAAGCTAGATAGACAATTTGGAAAGTTCTTAGAGGTTCTTAAGAAATTGTACATTAATGTACCCTTCACTGAGGCATTGCAACAAATAGCTACCTATGCAAAATTTCTTAAGGACATTTTGTCTAATAAGAGAAACCTTGAGGAATATAAGACAGTAGCTTTAACTGAGGAGTGTAGTGTTGTAATTCAAAATAAATTGTCTCCTAAGCTAAAAGATCCAGGTAGCTTCTCTATTCCTTGTTTGATTGGTAACACTAGTTTTGATAAAGTTTTGTGTGATTTGGGGGCTATTGTTAGTCTTATGCCTCTTTCTGTGTACAAGAAATTGGAGGTGGGTGAACTAAAACCCACAATTATCTCCCTTCAATTGGCGGATCGATCTGTCAAATACCCCGTAGGTATATTGGAGGATGTTCCTATTAGAATGGGTAAGTTTTTCATACTTGTTGATTTTGTTGTACTTGACATGGAAGCAGATGCTAAAATGCCGATCATACTTGGCCGACCAATCCTCACTACTGGAAGGGCAATTATTGATGTCCATGAAGGGAAATTGACTTTGTGATTAAACAATGAGGAAGTAGTTTTTAATGTCTTCAATTCTAAAAAAAAACCCTAATTCCTTTAATTTATATAATCGCATAGATGCTACTGATGTTGTGGATAATATTGTGCTTTCAGATATGCAGAAATCTGTGACTAATGCTATGTTAGAAGAAACCTTGCCCAAGGCTGCTACCAAGTTCGAGAAGGCCAAGCCCTGCAAGAAAGGACCAAAGAAGCAGAATGACAAGTGTATCGCGCAACGTGCGTTTAAGCTTGAGGATAAAGTTCTTGTTGATAACTCACTTCTACGTTTCTGTCCTAGTAAGTTATGGTCAAAATGGTCATGACCATATGAGATTGTTCGAATCTTATCCTACGGTGTGCTTGAGGTGAAGAAAGAAGGCAATGAGTCATTCATGATCAATGACCAAAGAGTGAAACACCTTGAAGAATGAGTGGAGACTGAGGACTACTCCATTGATATCACCTGAGCACAGAAACCAAACCAGAGTCGAGCTAATGACTTTAAATAAGCGCTTCTTGGGAGGCAACCCAAGTTTCTTTGTTTTTCTTTTTTATTTGTTTTCCTTTTGATTTTGTGTGTTGGATTGCTGGTTTGATCTTTATCTCATGGATCTTGTCTAGGTTTGACCCTTTTTGAAGCTCAAATTAGTAGGAGAGTGAAGTCAGAAAGTTCCACACCCAGGCCATGGAAAATTCCATGGCCATTGATTGAAGATCAGAAGAAAAATGTAAAAGTTAGAGAGATCCACGGCCTAGCTGTGGATCCAACCATGATCGTGGAATTTAGGGGGGCCTAAAAAAAAGGAAGTCAGCATCCTTTTCCACTACCGCAGTGAGTTTTTTTCTTTTATTCCTTCTCCAATTATAGATTTTTACATTGGAGACAATGTAAGTTTTAAGCTTGGAAGGGTATTTTCATTTTTATTTTCATTGTAGATCATTACTCTCATGCATTCTCATGTCTCATATTGTATTGTATCTTCTTGTTGCATTTTCACACCATCATATCTCTCAGTTTTTTGGTTGAACTTTGTGCCCCTCTCTTTTGAGGATTTTGAGATGATATTGATTTGGAACCCAATTTGTTGATTCTTGTGGTAGGCAACATGAATTGTTTTAATTGATAGTGGAGGTGATTTCTTGATAGTTGATAATTAGCATATGTTCTCTGAATTTGTGCTTCTCATTGATTTTTGAATCTCTAAATGTTTGTTTTGAACCTGTATGAGATTTATGCACTATATGATTTTTGCTCCCATTCTTTGTGTTGAGTGAAAATTCCTCATTAATTTTGTGCTCTAGAACTTGATTTGAAACCATTTTGAGGCGAAATTTTCGTTTGCATACTTGAATGTGATTAAGATATCTTAGGTGTTTTTCTGACCTTCTGAAGTAATTGTTACACTTTCATCCACTAGTTACCCATTTTGAGCCTATTATATAATTTTTTTTTATGCCTATGATGATACATTGTCAGTGATTATTTAGAATATTGAATGGAACAAATTGGGTTTGAATGTTGTATTAGGAATCATATGTTTTTGAAAATGAAGTCTCTCCCCTATGTTAAAAAAAATTAAGGAGAAAAGGAAAAGAAAATAAAAGAAAAGCTTGAGATGAAAGCTTGAAAAGAAGGAAAAGAAGGAAAAGAAAGGAAGAAAATAAAGAGTTATGCTCTTGATTGAAAAATGCCTTTACTCCATTTATGTTCTATTGGATTTCTTGTGCTTATTAAAGATTTTGTTAGCCCTTTGTGCATACCTTCTTTTCTTTATCCTACCTAACATCATTCCCATGGCCCTATTACAACCCTTGAAAAACCTTTTGATTCTTGCATGCATGCTAATTATTAGTGGAAATTTGGTTTCTTATCAAGCTTATGGAAGTGATGTTTCTTTGAGGAATCTTGAGCGTATTGTCTTCACCTTTAAACACTTTAAGTGTGATTAGTAGAGTGAACCTAATTTAGTGAAGAACATGATTTCTGAGAATTTTAGCCTTTAATTAGACTTGATTTTGATTACCTCTCTAATTCTTGGTTTGCCTTTGCCTATAACTTGGTTGGATGTTTTCTCAGGTTCCTCATTCATTATTGTCTCTTGATCCCATTTCTTGGTTTGGTCTTAGTTATTACTTGGGGATAAGCAAAATCTTAAGCTTGGGGGGATTTGATGTGTGTGAAATAACATCATATTTTGTTCTTATTTTGTATGCATTCTTAGGCATTTTAGTTTCCCTTTTTATTTGTTTTTCCTAATAGCTCGGATAACTGCGGTATTTTTGGTGTTCTTGTACAGGATTGGTGCTGAATTGGTCTTGAAATAGATGGAAAGCTTGTACAATTGAAGTTGGAGCTTTACAGATAGCAAATTGGGTCAAAAAGCTCACTCCAGAGAGTTCCACGGCCTGCCTGTGGAATTTCCCACTGCCATGGATGGAGCAGTTGCGTGGAACTCAAACAGCAAGATCCACGACCAGCCCGTCGAATGATCCACGGCTATGGATCGCAGTACGAGACAGATTTTTAAGTTTTATTTTTATTTCTTTTTGGGGGGTGAGACCAAAGAAAACTCCTAGGGTATTTATAGATGTTCTGAATACAATATTAAGGTTCCAATTTGGTTTGAAAGGAAGCACATTGGAAGGCTCTTGATCTTCATCTTTCTCCTCTCTTCTCTTTTTGATTACGGGTTTGGATGTTCTCGAATTTGATTTCTTGTTTCTTCTTCTCCATGTCTGAGTAGTTTCTTTTGTTTCTAGGATTGGGCAATGTCCTTTGATACATTGATGATGATTAATTGACTTTGTATACCCCTTTTATTAATCTTGAATATACTTTGATTCAATCCTTATTGCGCTTATTCATGTGAATTTGCTGGCCACATATTTGTATTTCATAGACATTTAAGGACGTACTGAGAGGTGAACCTGAGTGTTAGAAACATAAGACTTGAACTTAAGGTCTAAATCATAAGAGTGGGTTTAGCCTTTTGAGGATTTAATGAATTACCATA